>BQMI01000028.1:2400000-3600000 GCA_026005395.1 Asobara japonica
GTCAGAGTTGACAAGACAGCCCACTGTACTCAATCTGCAAAAGGAATGAAAAATGAAGATATTTGTAATTTAAATATCTCTGTTTTCGATACAGGTAGCCACATTTTTTTTATGATAACACTTTTTTTTAGTGCACAGAGGAACATAAAAAAGTCAGTGTTTTTTTTATGGTTTGCCAATATGTGAAGACCATTGCAACTAAACTGTACATCTATATCTATAGTTCAAAGCATTTTGAACTGGTATGAACCGTTTGTAATAAAATATTCTTACCATGAGTATTTGTTCGTGTGTGTGTGTGTACGTGGGCGGGTGGTTGGAGTGGTTAGTTGGGAGGTGTGGGTGGGGTAGGTGGTTGGTGTGGATAGGTGGGTGGGTGGTGTGGAGGAGTGGGTGGGTGGTGTGGAGGAGTGGGTGGGTGGTGTGGATGAGTAGGTAGGTGGGTGGTGTGGATGAGTAGGTGGGCGGGTGGATGGATGAGTAGGTGGGTGGGTGGATCGATGGGTGGGTGGTGTGGATGGGTGGGTGGGTGGTGTGGATGGGTGGGTGGGTGGTGTGGAGGAGTGGGTGGGTGGTGTGGATGAGTAGGTGGGTGGGTGGATGGATGGGTGGGTGGTGTGGATGGGTGGGTGGGTGGTGTGGATGGGTGGCTACTCTAAAATGCAATTCTCTTCCAAAAATGTTTCACAACATTCATCCTCAAAACCACTTGTTAACAAGATATTCGGTTTTATGAAAATCTCGCGAACACAAATAATCATTACTCCAACTCTACACTTTTTAACTTCCTCGCCTTTTCATTTGCATAAATCTGAATCCACGCAGAGTTATTTCACAATAATGTAAGACGCCGATAATTTCGCTATTTGAAAAACCACTAATCACGTATGGATGGTCAGTGATTAACATACTAATATCTAATTTAAAATGCATGGGTATGAATTGGTCGAAAATTGGACAATTGTACATCAATTGATCTGGAAGCAATTGCAAATGTTTAAAAGCGGATTCACTATCCATTCAGTGACTCAATTTCCAAACTATAATTCCACCGGGATTTCACCTTCTTCTTCATCTCGATCAATTGATATCACTATCTCTGTCTGTATCTAATGAAGATAAAAAAAAGGACATTTTTTTCGGGGCTAAGTGAACTCTGCAAAAAGTTGTACCCATAAATTTCACTATCTCTGCTAAACTTGTCAGATATTAATTTGTAAAAAAAAAAGTGGTTTTTACGTAATACGTCTCGCCACGGTCTGAACAATCATTCAAATTTGGTCCATTTGTTTTTTCTTCATCAAGTGTCTGACACGATTCTGAGTTAAAATTAGTATGATAATTTTTTTTCATTTTTTCCACCTTGAAAATATTTATAGAAGCTGAAATTCTTCCCAAAGTTTTTAGGTTTTTTTTTAATTTCCCAAATTTTCATTTTTTTTTCTGTGAGCATTTTCGGTTTTTCATTATCCAAATGAAAATTGGGATGAAAATGAATTGGGAAAATTAACAGGAAATTAAATCGGAAACAAGGAATTGTGCTATTGGTCTCCATTGGGCGCTGATAACGTTTGTCTAAAAATGTAACGACTCTCCAGGAAAAACATATCATTTTGACAACCACAGGTTACCCATTCAGCTATCACTATGAAGACTAATGCATTCATAACCATTTTGCTCAGTCATTCACTAAATAACGTAGTTCATACAGTAAAACCAACAATAATGTTTGAAAACCGTACATATGAAATGAGTTTATTTGCATTGACGAATGTCCTCGTTCGCATATTACAATAGGCATTCATCCAAACACGCCATTCAATTTTACTTTCAGAACTAAATGTAAAAACAGAAACACCCAACGAAATTCATTGAAAAATTAAGGGACGGATGAAAAAGAATTTGAACAAAATCGAAAACTATTGGACCGCCCAGACTTCAGCATTTCAAATGGCTCTCTTAAGCGCCATCTACCAACAGAGCTCACGGTAATCCAATTTTTTCTCCCTCGAAAATGAGCTTTGCTATCCAAAAACTGGATCCAACATTCACTAAAACTCAAGTTTCAGAAGATTGAAGCAACGGAAACGTCTGCGCCATTCAGGAACACATTCAGGAAAGCTGATTGTAATAAGTATCACAAGTTCAATGATTTTTATATATGGGTTCGGAGAGAATACGCTGAACCCCATTCGCGTGACAAAAAATAGGAAGTCACAGACTGATAGAACGATTGCGTTGTCACCAGCAAGCTGCATTGCCTATTAACGGATGGTGCAGTTGAAGACGGCCAAAGGAATATTCATTGGTAGTTACAGAATGGCAAAGTGATTCATCAATAGGTAACGAATGCATATTTGACACCAGCTAGTTCATCAACTATTAACGAATGATCATTCGAGAGACCTACAACACTCCAAACCGTTCTATCGGTGCAGAAAAACTATGTTGGTACAGGCGGCTGCTGGATGAGAGGTGTTGATCAGACAATTGTTGCTCAATTAGGGACTTGACCATAGGAACCCCAAGGATAGACGGTGATGACCATGTGGTTAGCTCGATGGTTTCCTATTCTCAACTTCAAGGAATTGAGTTTCGTTAACGAAAGTAGTGGAGTTCCTCGACAGCAGTTGAGTTCCTCAACAGCAGTTGAGTCTCTTAACAGGATTTGAACTCCTCAACACCAGTTGAGCTCCTCAACAGCAGTTGAACTCCTCAACAGCAGTTGAGTTGCTCAACAGCAGTTGAGTTGCTCAACAGCAGTTGAGTTGCTCAACAGCAGTTGAGTTGCTCAACAGCAGTTGAGTTCCTCCGCCGCAGTGGAGTTCCTCAACAGCAGTTGAGTTTCTTAACAGGATTTAAGTCCCTCAACCTTACTTGAATTCCTCAACACCAGTTGAGCTCCTCAACAGCAGTCGACCTCCTCATCACCAGTTGAGCTCCTCAACAGCAGTCGACCTCCTCATCACCAGTTGAACTCCTCAACACCAGTTGAACTCCTCACTAGCAATTGAGTTGCTCAACAGCAGTTGAGTTGCTCAACAGCAGTTGAGTTGCTCAACAGCAGTTGAGTTGCTCAACAGCAGTTGAGTTGCTCAACAGCAGTTGAGTTGCTCAACAGCAGTTGAGTTGCTCAATAGCAGTTGAGTGGCTCAACAGCAGTTGAGTTGCTCAACAGCAGTTGAGTTGCTCAGCAGCAGTTGAGTTGCTCAACAGCAGTTGAGTTGCTCAGCAGCAGTTGAGTAGCTCAACAGCAGTTGACTTCCTCAACAGCAGCTGACTTCTTCAACAGCAGTTGAGTGCCTCAACAGTGCTTGAATTCCTCACCAGCACTGGAGTTTCTCAACAGCACTTGACTTCGTCAACAGCAGTTGAGTGCCTCAACAGTCAACGAATCATGATGATAGGCAGGCTCCGTTTCCATGTCGACATTGGTCAACGAGCCCTGATTCGTCAAAGTCAGGAATAGGAGGTCTGGCTTGCAACATGCTAGATGCAAGGATCAAGACTCCTGCAGCAATGCGGACCTCCCCTATAGCAACGACCGTTCTGCATGGTTGTCGTTCAATTATAGGTTACACCAAGGAATATCGTGTCTACTGGGGATTGCATGGGTTGACTCAACCTGAATAAATATGTGCAGTATGGACAAAAGGTATCGGTGGACGCCGCTGGCAGGAGTTGCGAGGTAAATGAGTCCTAAATGAGATAGGAGCCTAAGGAAAGGAAGGAACAGCAAAACGGTTCATGTCACTTTTCGTGACTGCACCTTGACCATTGCCCATGGCTCGTTGGCCTGACGAAGTGGAGCACAAGATTTGGATGACAATCCAGCCAAATCTCCCCTGCATCACCAAGCACACACCTTCCTTTGCCAAGGACCAAGTGCCACCAACTACCATTGAAATCGAGGGGCTATGGTGAGAGGTCATGGTGTCACTCCGCAATGAAGTCACTCTGAAGTCAATCGAAATCAGTGAAGTCATTGAAGTCACTGAAGTCAGGTGAATTCGGCTTGGTGAAGTCGTTTGTAGTCATTGTTGAAGTCGTTCAAAGTCAATTAAGTTGAATTAAAAACATAAAAAAAGTAAATGAATTCAACACCTGAAATTACATGCATCCTCTGAAAAACAATTTCAGATCTTGAATTTCTCGCGCCCACCGATAACCAATATTAAGGGGCCAACTGACTACCATATTCGTTTTCCAAGAAACCCACATTCATTTCCTTCCGTTCGCCTCAAGATGGCTGTACTGATGGCTTAAAACAAAAGCGAGGCTACGACCATGCAGAATAGAGACCTCTATTCTCCATGGGTACGACAATCTGTGTGTGCGTATATTTTACGTTTTCAAAATTATGAAATCATTCGAAGTCATTTGTAGTCATAAAGTCACTCAATTTGATGCCCGAAGTCATTGACTTCAGTGATTTACCGTAGTCACTGAAGTCAGAGCCGAAGTCATCCGAAGTCGACTTCATTTTGAAGTCATGGTGTCACTCAGTCAGGGAGTGAGTAGCCCCTCGATTGAAATAGTCTGAAATGGAGAAAATGAGAATTAAAATATTCTTGGCTTACCTCTAAATTGGCCATACGATGACAGAGGTGCACCAGTCGCTCACTACCCAGCATATTAATTGTAACAGATAGCTTGAGAGCCTCATCAAACTTGACTGTTGCTGCTGAATGGAATACCACTGAGACGTGTCTCGTCAGGGTTTCCTGATCCGATGCAGATATTCCTAATTCTGATTCCGTTACATCACCAGCGATGGGCACGATTTTTGTGAGCTCGTGAGGACTGTCACGACGTAGTTTGTCAAAGAGCTGGAAAGTGATTGTGGAATTAGATTAGAAGGTGGATCATCGGAATCGACGGATGGAGGACTTTGAGAATTTAGGTGTTACATTTTGTAAACTCAAATGAAGTCAGACTCGGCTTCTAGCTCATCTTTCTTGTCAATTTGACCAGACTCGTGGTGGGAGAGATTATAAGATATTATGGATTTGGGTATAAAACATAACGGATTGAACCGATTGCATGTTGTAACGGGAATCAATTAGAAAGGTATCGTTTATAAAATGCAACAGATTCCGCTATAAAAGACCAATATGTCGAAGTCCGTTATAATCTCTCCGTTATGTATATATATATGCAAAACGTAAGAACTAAAAGTTAGACAAACGTCAAATTACTAAAAATGTTCAAATTTTCTGAGTCAATTTGATAACGTTCGAAAAGGAACATTTTAACAGCTTGGGAAAGCCGCATTGTTATCATTATCAATCAAAAAAGCGAGCGCTGACTTACCGGTGCATTCAACAGCTCCTGTATCCTCTCCTGAACATTCTGACTCCTCTTCGGTCTCATTAATAAATAAATATTCTTAATACCCGGACATGATCTCAGCAATTTCTCCACCAAAACTTTCCCCATAAATCCACTGCCACCAGTTATGAAAATTGACCTTCCCCTGTAGAAGTCTTTAACGGACGTGTACTCTCCACCAGCCATCGTTGCCATGTCTCCAATCGCTCCAAAATCTAGGATCTACGTGCCCTCTTCTTGATTCCTGATTTGGGAAGAGCCTTTGATTTTCTCCTTGGGAGGTTTTTTTTCTAAAAAAAAGTCACTTGCGGAAAACTTGGGTATATCGGAAGCTTTGCTAAGTGCGTTTTAGATAAATTGAAGAAAAAAACAACACAAACACAATTGGATTTTAAAAGCGAAGACTTGATTTATGCGTTGGTTGATGATCAATATTATTAGAATCACTTGGTATTCTTAGTTCATTGAGGAGACACATGAATCCAGCAACATTCATTTCGTGCAAATCACCCTTGACGATTCTGTAACAGAGTAAAATAAATATTGCATTAAGATTCGTTGTTAAATTCAAAAAGCAGTGTCATCCTATCAAATTTGGAGGGTTTTTTTTCCCCAATGAACTTTTTCCATCCGACCTATCACCATCTTGTCAACTTTTATATTACGTTATCGCTTCGGAGCTATCTCAGCTATTTTTGTATTGTCCCTACGTTTATTATTTCCTGAACTGATTGTATGTTGACTTATATATTTTGGCTCTGTTGGTCTCCGATGAAGGTAAATAAATGAACAAATAAATCGAGAAATTTTCCGAAGAAGCACTTGCTGTATGGGCATGTGAAAGAAGATTGCAGTAAATTTTTTTAGTTGCTTTCTGAAGTCAAACTCCTCATGACGTGTAACACAAAAATCGATGCAACGTTTTTGAGGGGAGGGGCGCAACACGAGTGGGGGAGGGGGCGTTACGAAAATTCCAACACGCTACATGAGCACTGCACGGACCCGGACGCTCCACCGCCCTCTCCCACAAGTAGCCCTCCCCTACTTCCCCCACTCCGGGATGCTAGTAACCGCCCAGCGTTAGAGTTATGGTTTGGTGCGCACTGGGATGCGCCGTGAGGTAAAATTTGAAGTCGCGCGGGACCGTTTGCATAGTGGTGGGGAGGCGGCGCTTGAGGGGATAGTCAGTGATGGGGTCGTGACGCTAGTCATCATAGGGATCCATCAACTTGTGGGACGTGCACTGGTGGCTGACTGTAGTGAAATGTGCGGCCGAACGTATGAGGGATCATCGGGCCAGGGCAAAAGCAATCAATGTCAACGCAGTTACAAGTGGAAGTGAAATTAAACTTAATCATGATTGTAATTAATTAATCGAATTATCAGTCGATGAGTGGTTAAGGGTAGAAGGGTAATGAGTAAATTTTTGATATGTTATTCACTGAATTGATTGATCGAAACAGAATTTTGAGGAAGGATTGCTCTCTTATCGGAGGTGGTACTTGACAGGTTGGAATGAAGCTGTTAATGAGTTACTTCGCGAATGTGGGCTGCATGCAAGTTCCCTGAAGTTCACAAGCACTTTTCCTCTGGAAGGGAAGCCTCTTGGTTACTATGATTACTTGGTATTCTGTTCGTTGAAAAGACACTGATCAAGGAACATTCGGGCAAATTGCACTAAACGATTTTGCAACGGAATGGGTTGAATTTCGTGGTGATGGGCTTTTTGATAATTTCCATTGGTTTTTTTTTCCTGTTCCGAGTAACGCAGAGTACAGCTATGAACTACTTGCCGGTATGCTACTCGAATGATATGTAACTCATTTAGCCAGGTTTCGAGATAAGAGTGATGATGGCTTCGATAACTACAGATAACGATTTTTATCTGTTCCTTTCCCTATCACTCAGTGATGACGTCTAATACTACTGTCTTTAACGATTATCGTCGTTGGAACAAATAGATAATTGCCGAAAATTGGCGATCTTTAGCTTAGGCTGATTAACACTATCAGCAGATTTTTTGACGATATTCGCGGAGTAGTTTTGTTGAACGTCGCGGGCCCTTATCGGCTTATCGGACGTAATTTCTGAATTGGTGAAACAAAGTAAAAATTATGCACCACCAAAAAAATTTTTTTTTAATACAAAATTACGGTTTTAAAAAAAACGTAAGATTGTGGAAAATTCATGGAATTTGGGCAATGAAAAAAAATTGAACATTACAAAAATTTCGGGGATTTAAAAATGGGGAATAAAGAAAATTCTATAATTACAGAAAGTTCAAAACTGGAAAAAAAATGATCTGAATGACCTTTTTCCATTTAATACGAGAATTCAAAGTAGGCGCGTTGAGTAAAAAAATTGTATTCTTGCATCTCATGTCTAGACGTATCAAGGAGAAGTGCGTATACCCACATATATATCAACTACAATGACTGCAACAAAAAATTATGACCGTCAAGATAACAAAATGATGATTTCACAGTTTATATTTCACTCGATGCAAATTATCGACGACTATTCTAGACGCGAATTTAAATTTAGGTTCTTCGATTTTTTTGCACTATAGAATAATGAATATAGCGACATTTGTTAATTATTCTATTATCCAATTATCTTTTACAGTGAATTGCAAGCTATATTAACTTTCCCAACCATTGTGCTTGGCATTCGTAATTTATTGTACTAAATGTATCCTGTAATTGTCATATATGTGTAATATTTTAGGTCTTGATCAAGTCCGATGAAATCAGATGACATTGGCAAGTTTTTAATGGCAATTGTTGGGCATAGTGTGTGTGTGTGTTTGTTGGGGGGGGGGGGGGGGGGGGTAGGTAAGTGGGTGGCTAAGTGTCGATGGGGGAGTGGGTGGGTGACTAAGGGTCCATGGGTGGGTGGCTGGCTGGTTGGCTGCCGATGGGTAGGTGGATGGGTGGGTGAGTGGGTGTCGATGGGTGGGTCATTGGGTGCCTGTCGATGGGTGGGTGGCTGTCGATAGGTGGATGGGTGGGTAGGTGGCTGTCGATAGGTGGATGGGTGGGTGGGTGGCTGTCGATAGGTGGATGGGTGGGTGGGTGGCTGTCGATAGGTGGGTGGGTGGGTGCCTGTCGATAGGTGGGTGGGTGAGTGTCGATGGGTGGCCACCCGTCGACAAGTGGATGGGTGAGTAAGTGTCCATGGATGGGTGGGGGGAGTGTCTGTTTTCTTGGGAATAAAATTTGCCACAGCGAATGTCTACTACAATTTTTCCCATAAAAAACCATCCATTACCGAACTACTCGACTTTTCAATAAAATCTTGAGAAGAAATATCTCGGGCATTATAGGTGGCATTATACAACGGAACGCTTTTTTTTGTGCCACCACAATGGGTAACTGAAAAAATTAAAAACCTAAATTATGACGCTCGAGGAAGAAAGTTAGACGAGATAAAATGTGCATTTTTCATAGAGGAACAATATTTATTGAATGGCTTTCTTCCTGTGTCTGGGCCGTACTCATAATAGGGCGTTATGAACACTGAAAATTGTTAATGACTAGAAAACCATTGGGTCGCTCAGGGAAAATACAATCAGATCTCTGTTACGTGAGGATGATTCGGTTATGGTATACACAATCTTGATTGCGTAATTTGGTTAGTAGAAATCGTCGGAGAAAATTTTTGATTATGTACGTTCACAAGCAGAATGTTTCGAAAAATCATTCGCAAGCGAACACACACACACACACACACACACACCTACCCAACCACCCAGACACACCCACCCACCCATCCAGACACACACACCCACCCACCCATTCAGACACACCCACCCACTCACCCATCCAGACACACCTACACACGCACACACACATACACACACAATATTTTTAACCTTCTTTGGCTCTGCGTTCATCAAGTTCGAAAAGTTAGAAAATTGGGGAGCAAAATTGTTGTCCAGCGATGGAACTCCATAAGTTATTGAAGAATAATAGCATGTATTAAAAATGTAACTGGAAACCGTGGAGTAATGGCCAATTGTGGGGAATCGCAATGAAGGTCATTAAAAGTTATAATAAAAAAAAAAGTTAGCATGGCAAAACTTTTTGTTTCATTACTTGAATCCCAATCTAGGAAAATGTGAGAAACATCTGTAAGGCTGTACAACAACCTTCATTCTCTACTTCTTTCACATCTAGAATTTTCTTTTGTGAACATAGGAACTGGAGAAATGGACTGATTGAGTGAAAAAAAAGGGAGCAAATATCGCGATTAACGAGTGAAAAAGAAGATTGAAGTACGCGCAGGCGCGTGAATCAATTGTATCTCATTCATGGATCGGACGGACGACGGCAATTGTACACGGTGGTATCATGTCGTATCACATCCCACAATGCTTCATTCCGCAAATTCTCGACATACTTCTCGACTAGAAAATTGCGCATAATCCCCGAAATTTTGCAAAAACAGTTGGCCCAAAATGGTCGAGACTTGATGGAGGCTGCAATGACCTTCGGAATTCAATATCCTCTATGAATATTGCATTTATCTCGAAATTGACTCGATTTAGAGAAAAATTACATATGACATTTTTTGTAGAGAATTAAATTCTGCACAAACATTGTCTTATAGCATTTTTCCCCAAAACCACTTCTGAGCCACATATTTGGCCTTTTGCGCAATTACTGCTAGGTCGCGAAATTTTTCGCCACACTCCAATAAGCCAGGGATTTATCGTGGCTGGTTTTCATTGTGTCTAGCATATATATTACCCCATTAATTATGTCGTATGCAATTCCATGATGCTTGATATTTGTTGCCATAAATTTGTGGAGGGATTGATGTGAATACTTTCAAACACTTGTCGCTCCGAGCTTCCCCAAAATTTTCAGAATAATTGTGCTACCTTAAAAACTACGTTGAATAGCCAGTGTAAGGAAGCGGATTCTTGTGAGATTCCAGGTCACTTGGTAGTCTTCACCCAAATACACAATCCGAGCCCTCCAACTTGGTGATAGCCGAGTCAAGTGCGAGGAATCAAGAGACCCAGAGAAAGAAGGAAGAAAAAGAAACAAGGAAGACATCGACCCCGTTACGAGAAGACCCGTTATTCTATCGCTCTAACACTCATTTCTTCATTTTTTTCTTGCGTTATTAAATACTAATTAAGGGTGTAATTAATCATTTTAATAACCTAACAAAATAATTTTTTTTTCAATATTTGGAATAATATTTTTTTGCGTCCATATCGGATCTTAAATGACCAAAATTGGCGACGTGATAAAAAAAAAATTGAGTGAACAAGTGGTGAGAACATCTCATTTGTTTATTTTTACCTTCAATTAAGTCCATACTGAGTGGTTTTAAGGGAAAATGTTATAAGACATCTTTTGTCGAGAATTTAATTTCTGACAAAAAATGTATATGACAAATTTCGATCCAACGAATCGATCTCGAGATACATGCGAAAAATCAATGGACGGAATATGAGTGTGATAGCGCAGCGGCGAACCAATGACTTCGGAATCACCGTGTCCTAAATTATGGAACTTGAGCAAACAAAATTTAGAATGTACTAAATACAATTTTGATTGTATATGACGCCCCCCCCCCCGTGCTATCGGCGATAACTATAAAATGCCAGCACAAGGCCGGGCGGGAACCTAACCCGACGCAGCGAGTGGGTTCCATCATAGGCGCCCGCCGTCGTAGCACAGGTTTCTGGGGGTTTACCCTGTGTTTAGAAATACGATGGCCCAATTGGCGGAAGTCGGCCCCAGCCGCACGGATGGGTGTCCAGTAGGGCCTTTCGACCCTAATAAAATGGCCCGAGTTTAAAGGAGAGGACTATAGTGGTAATGCAAAATTATCACTAGAATATTTTTGGAACACCAATATAGTTTTTACCCAATTTTTTTTAGAACACCTGAGTATTTTAAGAACGCCTAGATTCTTCTTATAATTTTCTTAAGACACCCGTTATAAGCGATGACGGGTATTATGTGGGAGCAGCATTGTGTGAAAATCTCCATATTCCTGGGAAAATCATCGTCCATTGCTATTATTATTGAATTGAGTTGGAAGAGCCAGCTAAAGAGCGACCTTGGTGCATTCTTCAATACCGATAATTTATTGTTTTTTTTTTCTCTCTTCGATATTCCGCACGAGAAATTGTATGAAAAAATACAACATTTCTCCTTTCTTGGAGTTAAATATGGAAAATGACGACGGAATAACTTGACAGTGTCGGTCACTGGGAATCAGATGTTGGAGAATACCGGTTTGGCTCGTTTCCGGCACAACCAACGAGATCGTTGATTGAGTATTGGGTTAAGAGGAGACTGCTGTAAGCTTACAGCATTTTGGGATATTCTTAGCCTTCTCATTCTCCGGAAATCGATCAAGTCATCCACCAATAATCTCCGTTAGAACTTCTAACACGATCATAGACAGGAACTGGGAGGTGATGAAAAAATCGTAATCGATGACATAAGAGAGGAAGAAGAGTCTTTAGCGATCTTTCAGCGGGCGCAAAATTCGGATGTAAACGAAAGTGCCATTACGATTTGTTTTTTAATTTCTCGATTTTCGACAAATTATTGTAAGAACTTCTGAAAGAAACTATTTTACTGCCTGTGACTAGGATTTTGAGTATACACAAATGAATCACAGCAAGTTTTGAGACTGTGTGTGTATGCCTAGGTTTTTTTCCTTTTTCCTCCGTCCCTCTCATTTGTACGCCCCCGGTAGCGGCCGTGTAAGCATTACTTCAGGAGGCGTACCGGACACCCACCCATGCGGCTGGGGCCGACTTTCGCCATTTTTAGGCCATCGTATTTCTAAACACAGGGTAAACCTCCAGAAACCCCTGTGCTACGATGGCCGGCGCCTATGATGGAACCCACCCCCCCCCCCCTGCGTCGGGTTAGGTTCCCGCTCGGCCGGGCGGTCTCATTTTATGGGTACCGCCGATAGCACACACGGAAGTTCCTGCATCGGTCGGAATCCATGAGAAAATATTTTGAAAGAATATTCTCCGGCGGCCGGGCGCGAACCTAGGACCTTCGGAGTAGTAGGCAGATACTCTACCACTACGCCAAAGCCCCGACTGTGTATGCCTCGGTGTATGTGTGTATGTGTGTATATATATGTGTGTGTGTGAGTGGGTGGGTGAGTGAGTGGGTGGGTGTGGGTGGGTATGGGTGGGGTAGGTGGGTGGTTACCACTATATAAAAATGGCTTTATTTCAGCCCATCTTTTTTTCATTAAGTATAGCTCTACCATACGATTTCTGACAGAAAAAATTATGTAACATTCTGTCACTCAGTGTACTAGTTATATTATTCAACCGCAAGATTGTTGCAACTGTTAGACTCTTCCGTACCGCGATACTTCAATATGTAATGGATGCTTTGAAAGAAAAAAAACGCACAAAAAATTCGGATTTTTCTAATAGTAGTGAACAATGTATAATTTCATTCGGTAAAATTTCGATCTCACAACCGGAGTTACATATTGCAAACATAAATAGTCATGAAAATCGAGGTACATTCAAATATCTGTAATTTACCCCGGATTCGGGGACAGTCCCAAAAGCGACTTGGGACAGAGTCCCAGATGGAACTTGGGACACAATCCCAGAAGGAACTTGGGACACAGTCCCAAATGGAACTCGGGACACCGTCCCAAATGGAACTTGGATAAGTTTGGAACTTGGAACACGGGCCCAGGGGGAGCCCGGGACTCAGTCCCAGATGGAACTTGGTACTCAGTCCCAGATAGAACTTGGGACGCAGTCCCAGAGGAAACTTGGGACGTAGTCCCAAAGAAAACTTGGGACACCGTCCCAGAGGAAACCTGGGACGCAGTCCCAGAGGAAACCTGGGACTCAGTCCCAGATGGAACTTGGTACTCAGTCCCAGATAGAACTTGGGACGCAGTCCCAGAGGAAACTTGGGACGTAGGCCCAAAGAAAACTTGGGACACCGTCCCAGAGGAAACCTGGGACACAGTCCCAGAGGAAACCTGGGACACAGTCCCAGAGGAAACTTGGGACACAGCCCCAGAGGAAACTTGGGACACAGTCCCAGAGGAAACCTGGGACACAGTCCCAGAGGAAACCTGGGACACAGTCCCAGAGGAAACCTGGGACACAGTCCCAGAGGAAACCTGGGACACAGTCCCAGAGGAAACCTGGGACACAGTCCCAGAGGAAACCTGGGACACAGCCCAAGGCCGAAGTTGGCTCATTGCTCCACACAATTTGGTCATTACCGTATACATAAATTGGGACACCGCCCTAAATGGAACTTGGAACATTCTCTCAGACAAAACATGAAATATTGATCTATTCAAAGATTGGCGGGTCATTGACTTCATAACGAGCCCATTAACTGCACAATTGGGACAGTTTCAATCGTCAAAATTCAGACATTGCTCTAATTGCAAACTGGGACATATCCATTAAAACAATTGTATTTTTACACAAATCATATCCATTCGTAAATATCTGCCTGCATGATAAGCAAAAAATATACCACTTATTATTTCCTTGCATCTTTAAATATGAGGAAACAATTCGTACACGCTAAAATAATGCAGATCGCTGTGGATCATATGTGCAAGTGTGCCACTCGGTCACTCATTTGCGAATGCACATGGGCGAAGGAAAAAAAAAATATGAGGAAAAGGGAAAGAGGTTGAAAGGGGTCGGGGAAAAATTGAGGAATGAGTCATGAAACGAACAATGTATTTTTTTTTTACTTTTTCCTGCACTTCTTTCGATGCACGTACGGATTTTTCTCTAACACATTTCCAAGGCTTGCCTGCCACCAACACGACCTACTTTCGTATCTTCCTATGGAACATAACTTGCATTGGATGTCGTTTAAGGATGTTATCGATGCTTTGTAAAAATGTGGGCAACCAAATTTGTGAAAATTTTGTTTACCCAATTTTGTCCATTTCAAATTGTTTTTTCCAAATTTTAAAATCTCAAAAAAAAAATTTATTGACTATTGAAAATTTCTTGCAAAGTAGCTCAACAACTGACTTCGGCGATGATCTCAGCATTTGGAATGTCTTGGACGGGAAAGTGGACAATGTTGTTGTCCTAGAGACGATAGAAAAGCCTCGAAAGACCTCTATAAGTAACTCAATGCCGATCTACAATATCACGGTCAAGTCAATGACCTGATAAGAGTGATTCAATGCCCCCATGATATTACGCGACAAAGTATTCGTACTTGCAAGGAACTCAATGGATTATCCGCTGTAATTCACGGACAACTCGGATATCGTCAATTGGGAGTCAATATTTCTCCGGATCCATCAAGACATGGAAACCGCGCGGATATATATAGGACATCCTAGGCGCAGGTGTTACGTCTAGGATGATATAATACTTTTTTTCAACTGCTGCGGAATCGTATCCAATAATTTTCTGTCATTCGAAGAGACGTTCGGTTAAACTACTGCAGAATTTTCTAGACTTTCTCGGGATTATTCTTGGTTTGAACAGTCCATTTGTTTGTTTTTTTTTTTTGCTTTAATTTTTTGGAAAGTATTGAAATTTTCTGAAATTATTTTCACAATGTATTCAATTTTTTTTAATTTAGGAAAATTTTTAGGGTTCTTAAACAAAATTCCTCAAAACCAAAAATTTTTTTATCGATAAATTCTTCGGAAAATTGAAAAATCCAAAAATGAGAAAATTAGAAAAATTTTGAGAAGCTAAAAAATTTTTTGATTTTTTTTTTAATTTTGGAAATTTTTAGATTCTTTAAAAATTGGAAAAAATTTCGATGACTAATTACCGATAATTATAAGATTGCAATTGTCATTGAATTAATATATATATTACTGCAATATCCAATTACATGCATGATTGCAGATCATGAATAGTCAAACAATTTCAGAATTTAAACGCATGAGGAAAAAAAAATTGACGGCTCTATGCTAATAAGTGTAACTGATCGTTCATAATGCCATCGACACTTACTATAAATATTCAGCAATTCATTTACCCGCATCCTCACTTCCTCGTAAATATACGCAATATTTTTTCTGAATTTATTTCAACATTGAATGCATTTCCTATCAAAACTACTTCGCTTACTGGTCACAAAACTCGACCAAAAATTCTACTTGCGTTTAACTCAAAAACCGAAAATTCAAATTTCGTCGGGAACGCGTTGACTTTGGAAAAAATCGCAAGAACGATTTTTTTTCGAGAATTTAATTTCCTACAAAAAACATTTTACACAATTTCTCCACAAACCCACTCGTTTTCATAATAATTGCCATCCATATCCTTCGAGTTAAAATTCCAAATATCCTGCATTTACCTGCGTAGATCATTACATTAATAACTCTATGTAATTTTCCGACGCCATGATTTAAAAAAAAATCGTGATGAAATTTTACAAAATGGGGAAACCCATAAAAGTGAATCAAAAGCTATTAACTGCTGACCACTTTACTATTGAAATATAACACAGAAATTCAAATAGTATAAAGTATTGAACTCCTTCCTTCAGGACTTAAGTTTCCCAGTTCCCCATAAAATTTTCACTGCCATAAAAATCCCATAGAATTATTTTACACGCGAAAGACGAAAGAAGCGGTAACATCATGAGCAAACTTTCTACTACATGATCACTCACAATGTAAGCATAATTCCGCGATTTTACGACTTAAACAATTAATTGGGATGAATCTGTCAATTTTGATAGAATGAAAGCGCGTTTAATAGGGGATAAACATATTGAATTAGGTCTGTCTAAATTGTCAGTTGCTGATTTTCAGTTATGGGATTTTTCAAATAACAATAAACATTAATACTTAACTGAAGTTACTTTGCTATTTCCTTTTTGGATTGGTTCCATTTCAATTTAATCTTAAGTTCCAAAAATATCAGACATGTTAATAGTTCATGGGTGTGTTGTCTCGAGGGTGATCAAGCATAAATAAAATAAAAAGCTTGAATAAAACAATAGCTCATTGACGGGACAACCGCATCCTCACTTCGGGGCTGGTCGCGGTGGTAGAGGCGGTGGCGGCCACAGGGGCGTACAGGAGGACGAAGATCCTTATATATAATTGAGAGCTTCGATCACAAATCGGATGAGAATTGGAATAAATCGATTATCGAAGAAAAATCTCGATTATCGAAGAAAAATCTCGATTATCGAAGAAAAATATCGATTATCGAAGAAAAATCTCGATTATCGAAGAAAAATCTCGATTATCGATCCCATGATAAAAATTGAAATCGATATCCCATTTGGAAATGCATGTGCCCGCGTAGCGGCCACCGGCAAGGAACTAATCCTTATATATAATTGAGAGCTTCGATCACAAATCGAATGGGAATCGCAATAAATCGATTATCGAAGAGAAACTCGATTATCGAAAAAAAATCTCGATTATCGATCACACAATCGAATTCGAAAACTCGAAAGTCGAAGAAAAAAATCTCGATTATCGATGACACAATCGAAATCGAACTCGCAAACAGAGAAGGAGCGGCAAGGAGCTAGTCTATAGTAAAAGGGAGAGACGAAAGAAACTATCGATATATATCGAAATTATCGAAAACCGTAAGACCGAAACCGACGCGCCACCAGTTCGCGCGGCGGAATAATTGTAATGAATTATCCATTATCTCTATTCACTTCTCGATTTATTCATTCACACGTCCCTGAAACTTCAACTGCATTGCAAGTACAAAAAATGCTGTACCAGTTCTTACGACCCAAGATAAATTGTTGACGCGTGGGAAATTTTTACGCCCGGGGAGAACGGGTAGATTGATGCGTTCCTAACTTTCGGCCTCACCAACGTACAACTACGTGCGCACATCACCGCAACAGTCACGGAAGCGTTGTCATTGGCTGCCGCCCCTCTCCTCGGGACCATGCGGTCCTCAGACACTGGGCCACATCGCGTCCTTTCGATTTTTCAATAACTAGCACTGCTTATCGTTTGCGCAAAAATTTCTCGATCCACACATGATTCGCATTAGCAACTAGGGAGATGAACAACATCAATTTTAAGCTTTCACTATTTATTTAGACGAGTCCGGTTTGCACGCGGATTTCCTTCTTCCGCCGCACTGACTGGTGGCGCGTCGATTCCGTCCTTACGGTTTTCGATAATTTCGATATATATCGATAGTTTCCTTCGCCTCTTCTTTTTGCTATGGGAAAATGAAGAAAATTATGGGGATTCCCCCATAGACCGGTGACTCAAGGGTCAACAACTCGCTGATGAAAATTTATGACAATTTTATATGATGTATAAAGCCAATAAACGCTATCGTTGAACTTTGCTCGGCGGTACAATTTGAAAGGCATCGGCGTATTATAAAATTCCATTATTCGAGGATGATTCAAAGAATAATCATTTGAATAAATCCCATTGTCGCTCGATGGTTTTATTTAAATCATATATTAAAACAAATCCTTTGTTTGCTGTATATAGTACATACAGGCATTAATGGGCTAGTATAATTTTTTTTTTCAATATTTATGAAAATTTGGCAATATTCGCGATTGAAAAAAATGTGATTTTTTCTAAAAAAAAATTTTGCTAATCAATATTTCAAGCCCGTCCATTGACAGTTATGAAAAAGGAAAATGGGACTGGGAATACCGCTACTTGGACTGAATTCGAAGGCAGACTTTCGCGCGCTTATAATTGCGATGTTGATGCTACCTCGGTTGTTTGCAACGTGGATTAAGGATAAACTTGAATCAAGTTTTAGAGTGAACTGACCAATGGGGGTAATATGTGGAGGATGTTATATCAATTCAGTATTGAGTAAGGTGTTTAATGGAAGCAGGTGGGTCCAATACGGAAACTACTGGAGCGTTTTGCAATTTGTAGGTTTGAGATGGTAAAAGCGCATTAACATATATGAGGACTGAACTTTCATCCCATCGAATTAAATCATTCATTACTTCATTCTGGAAAAATTGAAGCTACGAAAATGAGGCCTGGAAAAATCTAGTTTCGAAAATTTTGAAAAGTCATTTTTGACAGTGGATTTTTCAGAAAAAATAGAAAAAAGAACGGAAAAATTCGAAAGCGAAAAATTTTATAGATTGTTATTTTACGCTTTTAGTTTTCGACGCGATTTTTTTTCCAAATTACTGCGTTTATTGTTGATTTTATATTCAGTTTTGGAATGTAAATGTAAATTTTGAGACCGAAAATTATTTTAGTCAGATCTGATTAAATGAATTTCAACGAAAATAATTGGGGCAAGCCAGATGAGACAGTGTTCATTGTATAGAATTCCGAGGCAGAAATTTACTCACAAACCCACGTGTGTTTACAATTTCAAATCGATGAAATCGTCAATGCAATAATGTTGCAATGCAAAAATTTGGAATTAAAAAAATATATTAAAAATTTTAAAATAGTAGAAAAGATGATCTCAAAATTTCGTAAAGTTTTTCTATCCAAAATTTTCTTTGGTTCACGAATTTTGGAGAATTTGAACAATCAGAAAATTGGCGAAAAAGTTTGATATTTTTTTAAAGTACAAATAGTCCAAGTTGAAAAATTTCCAATAATTTTTAGAAATATTCACTCACTTTTCATGCTTTGAAAAATCATTTTGTTCAATCCCAGAAATTTCACACATTCGGGCACGTTTTAAATTCGAGAAATTTCGAAATCTAACCATTAAAATTGGAAAATGAAATATAATTGAAGTTCAGAAAAATAAAAGACGGTTTAAAAGAAATTGAAAAACAAAATAGTTCGATTTTTTCTAAATTTCATTATTAAATTTTTCCCCCTGAGAATCCCGCGAAAGTGAGGAACGTGCAAAAAAATTCTAATTACAAAATTGTCAAGAAACGGACCAAAATGACAAAAATATGGAAATTTTAAGGCTCTATAAAAAAGAAAACTGCGGAAATTCCAAAAATGAAAATTTTGTTAAAAATTTCAGTGAATGAATGAATGACCTCATACGCGTATTTCAAATTTAATGATCCTAATACATTTCATGAATGTTTAAATAATGGAACACGCAAGCGTTGACATAGGAATTCAAATATCTGGATAAGCGCCTTTGAACACTTGCAAAAAAAAATTGTTCTTAAATTCTCCATAAAATAAAATGATCTAAACATCCAAAATTTGCAAAATTTGGAAAAGATTTTTCAGCTGAATTTCAATGTTGTGGTAAACAAAAATTTCCAATATTGTTGGTCATTAAATCTGTACCTCATTGGCATATTTTGTCACTACTAGTATCATTCATTTAATGCCACTTGGCAAAAAGACAGACACAAGTATAAATTTACTCAGAAAAAAAATTACAAAAATTCCCCAACTCTTTCACATTAAAAAAAAAATAATTCCCAAAAAAATTTTGAAACTCCCAAAATTGTAAAAAGCTAAAAAAAATTGGATGTTGGAAGCTCCTATAATTCCCATTAATACATAAACATTTTTGATTGAAAAATCTTCACAAACAACTGTTAACCTCATTCGCGTATTTTATATTTAATGATCCCACTTTATGACAATTTGCATAAAAAAAAACATGCACGTGTGAGCCAGCCATAGAAATCCGAACCCTCAAAAAAACAAGTTTAACACTAAGAAAAATGTTAAAATATTTCAAAAATTTTCCCAATTATAAATTTTGCAAAACCTCAAAACAAAATAAAAAACGAGTGTATTTTTTTTTCAATTTCCAAAATTCCAAAAACGGAAAAAAGTTCCAAGATTTTCAAAAATTTTAACAATCGAAAAACTTGCTTTCCACTCAAATAGTGACAACGTGGAAATGTTGAAATTTCTTTGACTAAACAAATAGTCAACCACTGCTCACCTCATTTGCGTATTTTATCTTGAAAGATCCTAATCCACTTTACGAAGGCTTGAATAACAAAACACACAAGTTATGAGTTGACATAGAAACTTTAAGCGCTTGTGTGCGCGCACGCGTCCGTCAATGAAAGGTAACTGCGGTGCTGGGTCCCCATTCCGGACCCTTATATCATACGAGTCAAACGGATACCCCCTCTTCTTATTATTTTACTGCATCCACCTACACCTGAATTGAGCACTTACGCGCTCTCGGTCAATGATTCTTCAGACTCGTTTCCGAGTTCTTCATCAATTGGTCTGAGCGATGCAGTACTATGTGGGAACTAGTGGGATAGATGAGTGCGATACATGGGAGTCATAACGAAAACTTCCTCATTTTTACACACACACAAAATCAAATATACACGATCAAATATAAGAAAAGGGAAGATATATACGTTACACCCACCTACCCACCCACACACCCACCCACCCACCCACCTACCCACCCACCCACCCACCCTTCCTTCTTTCTCTTTTTTTCTAAAAAAAAAAAAACCTACCCACACACACGCATACTCATACCGACACACACACTGACGCACCCATACACATACTCACACGCACACATCCACGCACCCAAACCTACCAGGCTTGATTCTTTCTCTGTTGAAATCATTAAAGAAAAAAAAAAACACCTACCCACCCATACACATACCCACGAACACACATACATTCACCCACATCACCCACGCACATATACACCCACACACTCAGCCACCTACCCTCACATTGGCAACACACACTTACCCACATACACACATACACACACATACCCACGAACACACATACATTCACCCACCCACACACACACACACACTCAGCCACCTACCCTCACATAGGCAACACCCACTTACCCCCCCCCCCACACACACACACACGCGCGCGCATGGCTTAGTCTCTTACCACGTAGGTTATTAGCCCTCGCGCGGTCGCACAGTAAGTGCGACATCGACGCACTCACGTGCGTTACGGAAGTGGGAGGGAGACACCAACAGTAGTGCGACCGCCCCGGGTGAAACCCACGACACCTCCTTAATGATGCAAATCAGAAAAAAATTCATTGGACATAAAATGTGTGTCTTTGCATGAGGAACAACTTTTGTCAAGTAATTATTCCGCTAGCTCTAACTGTTTATGCAAAAAAACGTTATGAACAATTGAAATTGTTAATAACAATATATCTAAGCGATTTCCATGACCTCATTCGTTCCTGAGGAACCAAGAATCCAAATTTCTGTCACAGCCGAACACACACACACCGAAAGATCTTACATCTTATCGGCAATTAGTATTCACGAGGGGAATACGGAATTTTTTGACAAACGATTTGCGATTCGTTATAAGACCTACAGGTCTTGTGGGATCAAATTTGAAAAATTGCAGAAATTTCAGAACTTCGCGAAAAAAAACTTTGACAAATTGGCATTTTTTTCCAAGACTTACAACACAATTTGTAATTTTTTTTTTTGTTTCGGCAATTTTAAAAAATTTGGGAGAATTTTCGATTCATTTTTTATTTTAAGGATTTCGAGATGATGAAGAAGTTTTTTGCCACAAATTTCATTTTCTGCATAAAATAATTCACCACATTTTTCCGCAAAATCGCTCGTAACCACAAATTAGGAAAATTTTACATTGTAAAAATGCGGAATAAATAGTGGCGCCATCTGTACTGTAAAGGTACAAGTGTACCGTGAAATTGGCACGTGGTAATATGAGCTCGCCTCCATTCCCAACCATCCTAATTAGCAGATAAATATGAAACGAGCAAATTTCAGGGAAAAATGAATACACTTGTGCACGCAAATCGACTTCCAATAATCCGTTGATATAATAAGCCGCGGAAGACTGCGAATTTATCATGCTTTAAAAGCATGCAAATTTCGTTATTTGCATCTTCCAAACAGCCTAAACAATGCAGGTAGACTTGAAGAAAATTGCGTTTTCCAAAGGGTTAAAAATAGCTGAATTCTGAATATGAATACAGGTGAGAATTTGAGGAAACATTCACACTTTGAATACAACCCGTGAAATGTTTCCGACCTACAACAATTGCAGCGGTAAATTCGTGGATAAAAAGTTGGAAATTCCAAACACTTCCGGTAGCGACATTGTCGTCGCAGTGACAGAGACAATTTGCGGAAGTGAGATGGGAGAGTCTACCGTAGATCAACCACAATAAGTTGTCTCAAAAAATCCAAAATCCAATATTGATTATCCAAAAAACAATTTGCTGTTATAGTACTATACTCCTTCCCCTTCGATGTCTAGGGCGAAGCCCTAGATAACCAATGATTTTGCCACTGCAATTAATCCAATGTTACCAATGCTACTACACCCCCTTCACCCGGAATACTCTTCGAAATCTTGATGTCAAATGTATTTAAACGCACAAGAAATTTCTTACAAATTGCAACATGAAAAAAACAACATAAAAACTCCAATGTAACAAGTGTTCATCGTCAATAATGTAGAACACTGTAAGCGACCGATAGTAGTTGACGCCAGTCGCTTCTATTTAAACCAAAATAACGTGCAACCACAGGGGTGTAAAAGTTTACTCCCGAGGGATACAACACACTATGCTGTTAACATAAAAATGGATAGGTCACTGGAGACGCGGGCAAGTAGAAATGCGGGATTGGCCAAATTTCGTAGGATCTTCAGCAATATTGAACTTTGAATTCCAGTTCATGCATCGCAATTACGCTGGAGAAGCAGAATTGTAAAGATAATTCGGCAACTCGGTCGGAGAAATCAAATCTCAATTAAGGATGTTCGACCGCTATTCGTCATTTTTTTCAATCTTTTGACGATTTACTCCAACATTTTCGTTTTCTTGGCGGGGAAAAAAATGTACAATTTCTGCATAACATTATTATTGATGGACTGTCAAAATTTTATAACCGTAAACTAATTTTTGAGTTTTTCCTTTACGCTTGTATGAAAATTCATGACACTTTAGACAAAACGCTGAAAAATGGGTCTGCGACAATGAAATTTTAGGAGTCGATAGAGAATAAAGCTACAGAAAAATTGTACATTTTTCCCCGCCTATCAAACCAATAATTTGGGATAAATTAGCAAAAAATTGACAAAAGTGAGAAAAAGCGGTCGAACATCCTTAAGGTGGCCTGCTTTAGAGGCTTCAAAAAATCGATATTTTCAAGGATTTTTTTGGAAAGGAAAGAAATGTCTGATTAAAGTGAAACTTTTAGGATTTATTCTTATATATTTGCAGAGTCTTCTCAAATTTTTTTATTATTATACATTAGATATTGTTCATGTTTGAAGAAATTTACGGAGGCGCCCCGAGTGTGCAATTTCTGTGTGGCGGGCAAGATGCAGGTCGCAATTTTCATCCGAAACCAAAAAACAAAAGAAATTTTTAATTTTCAATAGTGTAATTCCTAGGTGAACCGAGAAAATTCAACAAAAAGTGAAAAATTCAACAATTTTTCGCAGATTAAAAAAAATGCATTAAAAAAAAAAATTTGGATCGTTTAAAAACCGGATTAATGTTAACTTTCTTAAGGTATTTTAGGTTCACCTAGAAGAAAATTTCATTCCAAATACAACGCATTTTGATTCGTTTCAATAGGACGTTTACTTTTTTTCTTATCTTGCCCGCCAATTTGAAAAAATCAGAAAAATGGAAATCCGAGAAATCGCGTGTCAAAGTTTTCCGGCCGCTCGGCTACCTGCTCGAGGCTTGCTCACTATTCTGTCTGTATCTCCGGAAATAATCCGAATTTTGTTCTGAAATTCTGGAGACATATTCTCAGATAGTTTAGGAAGTGATTTACGCAAAAAAAAATCGATTTTTTGAAGCCTCTAAGGCAGGCTCCCCCCTTAATCGACCTGCAAAAGGTTCCATGTGCACTTGTAAGGTGTCACAATACTTTAGAAACACCATTGAAAAATGGGATTAGCATAGGTACATAATTACACTTCTCATTCATTGATCATAACATTGACATACGCAACACAATTGGAAATACGTTCGGTTGCGGTAGGTGCGCGCGCATCGCAGCGCGCGTTGAATTCTAACCTTCCCGATGGCTGATTCCCCGTTTCCATTTAATGCTTCCTTCAATGTACTTTCCAATTTCGGATTATAATTCCGTAATCTCTTAACCACCGACTTCGTGTTTGTCATTCACTTCCGGTTCCATCTCCTGCGCCGTAAACTAGGACATTTATAGTTTTCCCGCCAAATCTTCTGCACCATCCACCGCAACTACGTGATCTACCTATGATAAAGCAGAACTATCCTACAAGACATATGTTCAGGGTACATCTGGCGCCTAGATTAATCAATCAATGAAAATCGTGGACCATATTTGAGATCGCGTGAATCCATAATTTATTGAAACAATAATATTTGGCAAATGCTAGGGACCTTCCTCTCCAGCTTCGAAATTCTATGAGTAATACTGCAAAAAACTAAGAATAATTTAGTTTAACTGACGACTTCCAAACGGTCTTCTTATAATAGATGTATATATGTTGTCACGACTGCGGTGGCGCGTGCTTCGCACGCGCATCTCCTCTTTCCGCCGCACTGACTGGTGGCGCGTCGGTTTCGGTCTTACAGTTTTCGATAATTTCGATATATATCGATAGTTTCTTTCGTCTCTCCTTTTTGCTATAGGAATATCTAGTCAGTTATCAATATATATGTAGATATAATTTTCATGCTCGACCATGATTTATCGAAAAATATGTTAATCTGTATGTAGCTGTATGTTTCTACATTATTCGTTATTTATAGGTACGCCACAATAAAATTATCGTTCTGGTGAGGGTGTCGCATAAGCGAGAGAAATATTGGCCAAGTTCAAGCAGATCTCACTTCGCTTGAATTATTAGCTTCACATGTCGTTAATTTTCCCGCGTCTGCGTATGATGGCGAAGCCAAAAACTAGAATCAGATTAACTTTTAAGTCAGAACTCATATCTTAATCATAGAATATCTGGAGAGCCACAGATAATTCTGAAGAAGGCTCGAAAAAATGGCAAAATTTGATATTCAGTAGGGGACTTTAGAAAATTAAAAAAACCTACTTAGAACCTTCAAGGAAGCTAAGGTCTCCTGATAAAGATAACACGATCCAAATCGCTTTCACTAATTACGGTCCCAGTAATTATCCTATCGAAGCGAAACCGAATTTACAACCTGCAATATTGCCCAGGTCGACCATAAATTAAGTTGGACGACTATAGAGTAATTAATGCATAATTAGGCAAGTGGATTTTGGCTATGATGTCTAACAGACAACGCTAAATTTCAGAAGAATTCCGAATAATCTGGAAAACTACAGTTGAAATTTTGCATCTAAGATACCGAAAAGTAAAGATGAATTTCAGATTTGAAATCCTCAGACGATTGAGCTACCTTAACACCCCATAAATTCCTGAAATTCATTGGGAATAAAGTATCGAATGGCCGTAAATCGCTACTGTACTTAATACGCGACATTCATGAAATTATTGAATTATCGTGAAACGTGTCTTGAAGCCAAGTGAGGGTTGGGACTCGAGGGGTTGTAAGGTAGGGGTGATGAAACCGAGGGGAAGATAGCTGCATTGGGCGCGGTGGTGCATCACACACCAGGCGAACCAACCAAACCAAATAAAACAAGTATCAAAAGTACATACAAGCACTGTATGTGCGCCCGGGGAAACTAGTAAGCTTCCATTTCCCACAACGTCCCGGCGTCTCGAGCACCCCACCTCCCGGGGCCACCCACCCTGCCCACCCCAATCGCCCAATTCGACATTGACTCATCCATTCACTCCTACATTCATAGAACCATCAATGGACAAGATGCCGGCACTACGAACAAACTTAATAATGAACATTCTGAGACTGAACAATTTTTAGGTGAACTTTTCGTATCGTGTGCCGGAAGTCTTGGACAGATCAGATTTCTACTGACATTTCAGGGGGATATAGATGCGGTAAAATGCGCATTCTTTTTGATAATATTGGAGGCGAAAAAATTGGTACTCCATGAACAGAAGATAACAAGTGGAACTTTCAGATGGGGTAGTAAGGTTCATTAGGTGGTTGCATTTTATTATAAGAAATTGAATATAGAAATCATGAATTTTCCACGAATTCTAGAAGCAACTCAAAATTGCCATGAGATTTAAAAAAAAAATTAGTTGTATGGTGTATAGTGGAAAATATTGAAAATGAGAACAGATTATTCTAATTACACTACCCAAATAGGGACACAAATATTAGAACTAGATGTAATCATTGAATTCATTTTCTAATCTTCCGCTTTCTTTTCAAATGGTTTCGTAGAAAAATCAATCATAAAATGACACAAGGACAAAATTCCAAAGTTTGACAATGGAGATTGAGAAAAAGGTGTTGGTGCTAATAATAAAGTTTTATTCGGTTTTTTGTAAAAAAATTAGCTCCAACACGTCTTTTTCACAAATGACATTAGCTCAATTTTTCTTACAGATCCAATTAGCTCCACATTATTTGATATCGAAAATAAAGTTTTCCTCATTTTCCAAGTCATTTTCCGGCTAACTTGCGGAAAAGTCAGCTCCAACACATCTTTCTCAAAAATGACATTAGTTCAAAAAAAAAATTTTTTACCGCCCAAATTAGCTCTGAATGAGCTTCGAAAAATCTGATATCGAAAATAAAATTTTGTCCATTTTGCAAGTTCTTGTCCGGCCAGCTTGCAAAAAAGTTAGCTCCAACACGTTTTTCTCAAAAATGACAACAGCTCAAAATTTTTTTTTACACCTCCAATCAGCTCCAAATTATGAAATAATCGAACTTCGATTCCGCTATTTTTTACCGCCAGCTTAACGTACGTGCCAAAATGTGATTAACAGCGACAAAATAGTCCCATGAAACCTACACCATATTAATTAAACCGGAGATATGGAAGACCGGATGAAACCTACTAGATTGGCACAATGAGAAAAGATGGAAAAAAAAGGGTCGGCTGGGGTCGAGATTTGTCGGCTACCACCGGTCGCGTGATACCTATCTCGGAATGAAAAGCTCCAAGGGGTTGAATGCCAGTTGAAATGACTGGTCTCATGTCAGCATATGTTTCACTAAATATCAAATAAAATAAAATGCTCTCATCATGAACGACTAAACTACCTCCATTAAAAAATGCGAATTGTAGAAGTCAAAATTGTGGACCTAAAAAATCT
Source organism: Asobara japonica (assembly GCA_026005395.1). Classification (NCBI taxonomy): domain Eukaryota; kingdom Metazoa; phylum Arthropoda; class Insecta; order Hymenoptera; family Braconidae; genus Asobara; species Asobara japonica. The sequence continues at coordinate 2,427,403 of BQMI01000028.1, forward strand.
TTTGGGTCCTACAAAAAAAAACACATTTTTTTATCAAACATAAATGTCAAAATGCACATTTGCAGTGAATTAAAAAAAAAATTGTTATGTCAAAAATTAACTTCCGAATTTTGCATCATTTCTTGATATAGGTAAAAAATGTATTCAATAATTGAAAAATTAATTCGAATCCTTATAACATATTCCCAAATCATGTTTTTAAATATTTTGTATAATAAATTACTGAAGTATGCTAAAAAATTGGATTTCCTCAATATATTCAATTCATAGAATACCCCAGAATTTTATTGCATAAAAATAATGGTATCATTAAACCCCGTCAAAATGACACTATGCAAAATTGCGGTAAAAAAAATTCGTTAAAAATGTGTTAAAAATCACGGAATTTTCCGCAGTTAATTCTGCAAGAGTACTCACCACTAGACACCGACAATTTCCACTAGAAATAATGGAAAAAACCTTCAAAAATTTGTGGGAAAATTGTCATGAAGAAAAATTGATATTTTTTCATAAAACTCGAATTATCTAATCCCCCAACCACCGTCGCTAGTTTCAAGTCACTCATCGATTCATCCAATGCCTAAAATGAAAAAAAAAAAACAGATGTCAAAAATTGAAGAAAAAAAACACTCAATATTCATACAGAAGAGGAATTCTAAATTTGCGGGAAAACTAATTTTTTTTCATGTCGCGAATACTTAGGCGCGGCTCAAGAAAGAGACAGAGACACACATAGTTGGTCAGTAGGAAGCAAGAATCTCTGGGGCAAGGGTAAATTTATTAAAACTCACCGAAATTCACTGACGTTTTACTCGATAAATCACACAAGACACTTGTTAATGACAACCGCATATATGTGTGTGTTTTAGGGGTAATGGAATGGCACCTTTAACACATCAACTCGCACTTATCCCTAATTTTACACTTTTCTAGCTGTTCCCGTCTCACGCGAGCCGTGTCCGCCATCTTGGGACAACTGCCAAGTATCCCCCAGGATCGTTAACAGAGCCACGAGAAAAGTTACCAGAATTTCACTATTTCCAACCCTCCGCCCTGGCATTTAGGGCGGGGGGTGCTAAAGCTCACTGCAGTTAGAGCGGGGGTTTTTTCAAATGTAGCGCTTACAGCGCGCGGGTCACATGACCTTCGCGGGCTTCGCGTGTAATCTTACACCGAATGCTTACGAATTTTACCGAAGGTAAGTGACAGGTGAGCATCGGGCTTTCTTTAGGGATGGACGAAAAAAATCGGGGGCGCAGAGCTACGGAACTTCATTTGTTGGTTACATAATTGGAATTGTTGACTCCCGTCTATCTTTCGGATATTTATGCACTTTCTGACATTTTTAACGTTTTCAAATTTTTGGGAAGTTTTTAAATTATTTATGATTGTCTTCGTTTTGACAACTTCGTTTTTTGTTTGAAATCGAAGCTTTTTTATCTTCATTTTTTTACATTTACAAATGTTTCATTTTTTTTTTTCAAAATCATTTTTTTTTTAGTTTTGCAAGTATTTTAAATCTTGGGGGGTGCACAAGCTCAGCGCATTATCTTAGGTTGTTTCCAAGGTAGCATGTTCACCGCGCACGTCCATCACCTTCGCGGGCTTCGGATAATTTTACACGTACAATGACGGACTTTGCCGAAGGTAAGTGGGAGGTAAGTGGGAGCTTTCTTTAGGGGAGAGTACACATGAAGAAATTGTGTATATATATCTACATAGGTAATGCAATTTGTGAAGTCATTGAAGTTTTCTAATCTTTCATTTCCTATCTCGCGGCATTGGAGAGGGGGGGGGGGGGGGGGAGGCGGGTGATTTCGAAATATTTGAAGTTGTTGAAATTTTTTTTCATTGGCACCACTTACCGCGGAGCCGAGCGGGAAGAACCATGAACACATCAGACGGAGATTGATTGATTGATTGAGATTTATTACAGTACATTATGTTGTACAATAAAAAAGTATGACCAAGGTCAGTGCGATACAAAGCACCATGAAATAGCAATAAAGCAAAGAATAAGAACAATTTTGTGAGCACCCTACAAAGTCAGAACGGGAGCCAGACAGATGTATAGATAGATGTTTATTGTTTAGAAATTTAAACAAAGCATACATGATAAAGCAATAGTCAATAGTTGCACTCGATATAGAGAAAGGAAGATATAACAGAAGAGCAAAAGCAACTTTAAAAAACTTACACACCACCTAAGCGTACGTCCCTTGGATAAACATACTTTTGAATTAACGATTGTTGTTACGCATAATAATTAATTGTGCAAAATATGTTATAAAACACATGAGAGGATTGATTGACATCGTCTGATAGTCACTCATGAATGACAATCAGAAAGTTTCACGTGGAGTATTTGAAATGAAAAGTCGCGGGAGAAAGTATGGGGTCTTTATTGATAGTAACAAAATCGTTTTCGGAATTTTAAGAGTATTGAAGCTTTGGCAACATATCAGAGGTACGTATTTGAAAAGAAGAATGCATGCAGATTGTCGACGATAAAAGGTATTTCGGATAAAGTTTATCTAAAAAACAATAATTATCTGTGTATACATGTGTGTTTGTTTTCCGTCCCTTGCTTTTGTACTCGCCAGGGTAGTTGCTCTTCAGCATTTCTTCGGAGGGGACTACCGGACACCCATCCAGGCGGTCGGGGTTGGCTTTCGCCATTTAAGCCATCGTAGTTTTAAACATAGGGTAAACCCTCAGAAACCCTTGTGCTACGATGGCGGACGCCCATGATGGAAGGTCCTCCCGTGCCGGGTTAGGTTCCCGCCCGGCCGTGCGGTCTCAGTTTATGGGTACCGCCGATAGCACATACGGAATGTTTCTCCTATCAGCGAACCTGGGACCTTTAACGTAGTGAGCAGATACTTTACCGACCACAGAAAAGTTCCGACTACCTGTGTGTGTGTGTGTGTGTGTGTGTATGGTTTTTCAATAAATTCTCTGGTCCCAATTATTCAATCTTTCAATAAGATCACTGAAAATAGTAAATTTTATTGAAGAACCCCGACATGTATAGAACATGCTGACATCACCTCAAAGGTAGACGATGACGCGATCACATATCGTTCATGCACAATAATAGTTACTCATTTCCCTGCGTCAGAGAATTCCACTTAATCCGCAAAATAGTACGCAACTTATCGCCACGAACAAGCAAATATTTGTTATTTACCTTCCCCTTCGTACAATTGACTATTGACATTTGGCCGATGATACAAACTTGGCTTATCGGTCCATAGTTCGCTGTTTAAAAAACTCATAAATTTCTTGAACAATTTTTTCATAATACTTGAACGAATTTGATTTGAGAAGAAAACGGACTTTAAATCGCCGGTATAGTCCAATAAGACTGCATGAATGATCAAGGTTGGCCCTGCGCTATGGTGTTAATGCGCTCAGTTTTCCTATTTCCATGACACTACTCCGGTCGTAGGACGAGAAAACCGGAAATGTAACGGTTGTCGTGTAACATTACAAGCGTGACATGATGATACTCCATGCTCCATTAGTCGACACAAGACTGTGTTTATTTACAATGACCGGGTTTACATGAAGTATATGAGCTTTTTACATCGTCAGATGCTCAAGATAATTTTGAGAATTGAAAAAAAAAAATTTAACTCATCGTTGGTCGCATCATGAGGGATGTGCCGCTACTCTCTTTTTCAGATTTGCGATAGTTGGTAACTCAGCCAACCTGAAAGGAAAAGCATTTCGCTTTTCAAAGGTGATGAAAATTTTCTATTTCTTCCCCTATTTTATTTCAAATAGCGATCTCTCTAGAATGATGGATACGGCAAACGCGAAGGATACACGATCATTACGAATTTGAGTAATATCTGCCTTTTGGATTTGAATCGATTGGTCTTTCAGATTCGGTGAGTATCAAGAGAGCAATGAGAGAGTACTCGATTGACCGTTCATTATGCGAGAGCACAGTGTTGGTACCAAGAGCTACAGGATTCATCGTCGGCTCATTATTCGCGAGAATATTGCGCTTGAATCCAGCTCCTAATTGTATTCACGTATTGGTCTGGAAGCGCGGAAAATTGAGCCCACGCTCGCGTACTGATGAAATTGTGTCATCTGTGAGTGCGCAAAATGATCATTGTAAATGGAATAATGTCGGATGAGAGGAAAATGATATCAATGTTCTTCACCTACCCACCCATCCACGGACGTTGAACCACCTACCCACCCACCTATCCGCCGACGTCCAACCACCCACCCATCTGCCGACGTCCAACCACCCACCCACTCACCCATCGACGTCCAACCACCCACCCACCCACCCATCCGCCGACATCCAACCACCCACCCACCCACCCATCCGCCGACATCCAACCACCCACCCACTCACCCATCGGCGTCCAACCACCCACCCATCCGCCGACGTCCAACCACCCACCCACTCACCTATCGGCGTCCAACCACCCACCTGTCCGCCGACGTCCATCCGCCCCCACACACACAAACCCACTCACACCGACGCATTTTTCAAAAATATTTCCTCATGGATTCCGACCGATAGCATAAACATCGCCTGTGTGCTATCGGTGGTACTAATGACATGAGACCCCACGGCCGGGCAAGGACCTAACCCGACACAGGGGGGGGGGGTGTCTATCATAGACGCCCGCCATTGGAGCAGAGGGGTTTCTGGAGGTTTAAAATTTACCCTGTGTTTACAAAGACGATGACCTAAATGGATGGGTGTCCAGTGGTCCCCCTCAAGGAGAACTCAAACAGCAGCTACCGTCGGGAGTACAAATGAGAGGGACCGTGACCAAACTAAAACACACACCATCTCAAAAACCTTGAAAATACTAATAACGAAAAAAGGGTCGTACCCACATGCCGTTCATCATTTTTAATGACAATCAAGAATTTTTTTCTGTATTCAAGTTGTTCACGGAAGTGAGATCCGAGGCCCTGCAAAAGGTGAAGGTGATTCCTTGTGATTTGGCATCGAAAAACATTGGATTATCCAAGGCTGATCATGACCTTTTATATGATTCCCCGCTGATCTTGGATCCGCCATTCGCATCAATTTACTTGCTACACATCATTTTCTGAAACTCACAAATCAGATGGCAAAACTGCGTGCAATGGTTCATGTGTCAACGGCATATGCAAATTGTACGAGAAGTAATAATGGAGTCCTTGAGGTGAGACCATTACCAGATGGCTCTGTACCAATCGGCTATGGAGCCAGTTTCATTTAATGAAATGGTAAGTGCAAAGTTTCATTTGGTCATAAAACATTATCGTAAATGAGCAGTTATTTTGAGGTAGCTCAATCGTATCAGGAGGTGAAGGTTTTTGTTTTTCAAATAGAAAAGATTGCGCGCGCTTCGATTATATCCTAATACTAATTGTTAATTACTAGTTGGGCAGTTATCAAAAACTACAAAATTGCTATTGATATCCTGCGCGTGTGGGGGGGGGGGGGGGGGGGTTAGCGCCCGCGAAGGGCACGCTGCTCCAAGGAACGGTTTCCAAAATTGTCTATGAGTGTTATTAATATACTTCATTAATTTGTTTTGCAGATTGAGAATTTGGATCCGGGGAGAATAAACTATAAAACACACCAAACAATTCATGATCATGTCAATACTCATAGATGTACCAAATGAGAATTTGCGGGCAATCGACCGTGGATCTGTACCAATGTCCGTAATAAGACCCAGCATTGTCCTGAATAGCTGGAGACAACCATTTGTGGGTTGGGTGGATAACGTAAATAGTGGAGCATGTGGGTTTATCGTAGGAATTTCCAAAGGATTATTTCGCACGTTTGGACAGTCAAATAAGCGGGGCATAATGGTACAGAGGATAATGGAACGCTTCAGCAAAATTTCAACCAATCCAGTGCATTTTGGTTTATGCTCCAGGTAATCCTCCTAATTGATCTTCCCGGAAGTGAAAACTACCAGCAGTGACACCTCGACCGCGTACGTAAATATATATTTGGAAAATATATGTTGAGATATATCCCATATATTCAACATATATTTCGCATATATTTTTATTTATTCATTTATTTATTTATTCATTTATTCATTTATTCATTTATTTATTTATTCATTTATTCATTTATTCATTTATTCATTTATTCATTTATTCATTTATTCATTTATTCATTTATTCATTTATTCATTTATTCATTTATTCATTTATTCATTTATTCATTTATTCATTTATTCATTTATTCAACGCCAATCGTCTATATACACAATATGAGAAAGAGAAGAAAATTCATGTTGGTATAGTGATAGGTCATAATCAGGGACGTATCTGTGGACATATTCTACAATGTAATTTTTTCGGAGTCAATGATTAACAGTATCTGCAACTTCGGAAAATATATTGTTACTTCAAATAGCAAATGGTAACTCAGCGCGCATTGGACTCGTATACTAAATTCAAAAATACTCGAATGAAGAGAGATTGGTAAATTCACTGGATTCAAGTATAAAAAATTCTTAAAATCACAATAATACAATGTGGATATTTATTGATGATTCCCCCCCCCCCCCGGGACAACTATAAACAGAATTAATAATTGATAAGTCGAAACCACTTTGAATTCCCATGGTGGTTGATACTGCAGCACTCTGCCGTCTCTCAGTCGATACAAGATTATGGACCAAGATATTTACCTCATAATCTTCGATGGTACATTCAACGGCACAACAGAGAGCTATTTTACTATGCTCCTAAGTTTAAACATTTATGAATTCTCTCCCATTGTGAAGATTTTGACCTAATAATTTTTGACACTTCTGAAGTTTCCGCAAGTGTTTAAACTCCTGATTCAATTGAAATATTTTCATTTCAATTTCAAACTGTTTTTTTTTTCAAGTAAATTTTAAATCTAATTGAAGATCTAATTTTAATTAGATTTTTAAGTAAATTTTTGAAAATTCTTGACTCGATCGAAATGTGGAAACGCTCCCATTTTTTTTTTGCACTGAAGATTGAAGTGCTTTATTCATATACCAAAGATGCTTATAAGAAGATCCTATTTTGTCCGGTTCAAATGAAATGCATGTGCGCACTGCGCATGGATATCATTCTCCATAGTATCAATTTTCTGTTACTGTAGTAGCTATAGTACGTAGCTATATTTCTTTAATCACTATCACTTTTCATTGCGTCCACCAGTTGCAATACACATTCTTCCACATCCGATTTACCACCCACTACCTCTGTCTCCCTCATTTCGTCTTATTCATTCTAAATGACATTTACCTGGAAGACCCAAATGGTACCTTATGCTATTGTTTTATAGCTTTAGGCTCATTGGTTCCATAACTATTCACGTACTTTGGAAAGCTTAGACATTCTTAATCGTTTTATTATTTTAATCCCAGCATATGCTGACTTATTTCTTACGCCTACTCCGACGTGATACCCCAGCCGGCGACGCCGTATTAAGTTCTTGATGCAGGGAGAGCTATTATAATGACCCCACGAATCATGAAATTACGACTGTTCTCTACCTTTGAAATGATCATAATGGGGTTTCCGAAATGATTTTCTTTGAAAGAGAATACTGCACACACATCCATGGATCTGGGGCCGACTTTCGTCATTTAGGCCATCGTATTTCTAACCACAAGGTAAATATCCAGAGACTCCTGTGCTGCGCTGTTTGTTGGATTGCTTCCTGGTAGATAGGGTATTTACCACTACCAGCGATATGGGCTCATTTTGTTGAGTCTTGAGTTTCTACACGCAGAGCGCACTCAGGTGATCTCTCGCAATCGGCGGGTTTATCCCCAACTTCTTCACACCTGCTGCAACATTTGGACCGGTTAAATGGACCATGCTCATTCGATTTTTATCCACTTTCTCCAGGATGCGTCTTGCAGTCTGAACACAACTGAAGCCGTCTGTGTTCCTGTGTAAGCTTTACGTGAGGGCTTGGTGATGTCTAGAGTAAGGTCGCTGTCATCGACGTCTGCCTTCATGAAAGCACAGAGGATGTCCCTTCTGGTGGAATCATCAAGGCCTTTAATATCTATTTCTTCCTGAGCCGCTCTGTTGAGCACCTTTGCGTCCTTTCCAAGAACCTTGGTTAGTGCAATCTCTAATTCATGGCCTTATGCATCCTTACCTTTCGTCAGGATTGGGAGTACGTCTTGAGTAGCTGTCCGGTGTTTCTTATCGACACGCACTAACACCAGATGTTCTTTCCTCGTTTCGAATGCAATCCAAAATCTTTGAATATTTACTCTTTTCCGATGGACAGATGATTAGTGCGTGCGACCGTATCGCTTTTTGTCTAGTTCCAATTACTCTGATCACTTCGTTTTGTCGCCGCTGCTGTTCTCTTTGCCTGTGACTTTTCCTCTGCTTGACCTTCTGCCACTACTCCCTGGAGAGTCTCTTTCGAAAAGTAAGTATGACCGAATCATCGTCTCTACGGACGCTATCGATGTTGCCAGCTCCCGCGATATGCCAACATCTCGCAGTCGTAGGTCAGGCATTTTCGATGCTTACTCCGGAGGTCAATCCAACCTTAGGAGTCGTCTCGCTGACCTACTGATATTGTTCACCAATCTTCGAGTGGCATCATTTATGTACCTGTGTTACTTAATATGGTAAGGGAGTTCAGCAATCAACTCTGCATGCCTTCTCCGACCATTTGTCAAAAATTGGCAAAACAACTTAGAAACCACAGAACAAGGCGGTTCCAATGTTCTGGGAATTTTTGTCTTTTGGAGAATTTTAAGAGTGTGAAAATTGATATGAATTAAAAAATCCAGAAATTTGATATTTTTTCAATACTATAAAAATAGTATATTATTGTAATCATACTTTTTTACCAAATTGAAAAGAACATCACTGGCTGGTTATCACTGTGCGAAACTCAACTTTTATTTTTCTGAAAAATACACAATATCCGGTTTGTTCTTACTAATACTTGTTATACATTCGGTACTATAATTAATTATAAAAAAATGCGAAATGTTTCGGTGTAAATTGAAGAATAAAAAAACGGAATGAAATATTCACATCACATCCTCGAAAGCCATTTGTCTTCCTCCGGTATTCACAGATTCCTCTGTTTCATAACGTTTCACAGGCATGTCATTTGCAAGTGGACTTTGCCTGGGACTTTTACTAGCGAAGTTGTAAAATGACATAAGTCAATTTTTCGTCTCGGAGTGTCATCAATGCTCATGAAGATCTTCTTTGTAGTGAAAATGTGGTCGAATTATTTTCAAGGCTTTTTTGTCTGCAAAGAGTCTTGCAAAAAATTCAACATGGTCATTGAATTGTAAGTGACTTATCACATTTTCTAAACAATAAATATGAAATTTCGGAATTTCAAAAATGACATGTCATTTTCCAATTTTTGGTCTTTTGAGAATTCCACGATTTTTGACATTTTTGAATCCTTCTTTTTTTTTTAATTTCTGAACCTTTCAGAGATTAAAAAAAATTCCTATTTTTAAAAATCCCTTTCATAATTTTTTTTGCGGTTCTTCGGAATCAGAAATTAGAGAAAAATAACAACAAATTTTTTAATCCAAATTTCAACGTCCAAAAATTATTAGAAATGTGAGAAAAAAAAACATATTTTATTGTCGCAGAATTATCGAAGTACACCAAAAATATCTCTTTTACACTTCACTTTTTTCTACAGATGAATGGACATTCGATCGGCGTAACAAACAGGAGCTTCAAGAGACCCTCGTGTTTGATGAGAAAAAATCTCAACCCATGGATCCACGATTGATCCAGTGGAGCCAGTGCTTTGAATCATATGTCCTTGGCACACGAAGATATTTTCATAAAGAACCAGCTGTAGCGACAGACCGCGTGCAACGTTAGATGAAACGGTAAATTTCAGCTTCCTCATATCATAGAATCACGACAGTGGGAGAAGCCAAGAGGCTGTTGATCTCGGGATAAATGGACCCGTAGAAATTCGTGATTGATCAAATTTATCAGTTTTTTTTATATTTGGAATTTGCGATTTTTTTTTTGTGAAATTTTGAAAATTTTCAACATTCTAAAAGTTTTATTTTTCTTCCCAATTTTTGCCATTTTTTTACGAACTCTGGTTCACATCGATCTCGAAGTGCTATCAAAAATTTTCCCGATATCACATAATCATTACAGCTATATCCAAGAGGCTGTTGATCTCAGAAGGATTGTACCAAGAGAAAGTTGTGGTTGTTTCCACAATTTTCTCGTGAAAAATTGGAGATAATGAACAACAAAAAGGAAACAATCTCAATGCCGCACGAATATAATTGCAGTGGCGATAGGCTCTACGTGGAATTACCTCGTCACTTTTACACTTATTTTTCCAGGCTGAAAACCATCGCGGAACTGACACCGTTTTTCAGTTTCCTTCTTTTTGCATGCATCATGAGTACGCTTGGAATCACCTGGACTTTTGTGGCTATTGCCTCGATTATTATTCTCCTCCTTCGGTTATAATTGCTAAGAATTTGTGGTTTATTTGTACACGTAATAAAGAATACAACAGAATCAGAACAATTTCACGCATACTCAAGTGTATTATTCCCCTTTCAGCATACATTTTTAGTCATTACCTTTGTTACCAAAAGTTTGAATAGCGGGTGTAGTGTTTATCAACGAGGCGTTTTAGGTTTGAGCCTAAGAGTATTTTTGCACAAAAATCTGCTTCCAATTGATAGTGATGCGCTTCCCGAGAGCGGAAGCGCACGCTCGGCGTTGGTTCAGGTCCACATACGTTTGGATTTGATCTGGCGTCCATGGGGAGGATTTGATATCATCCCCACAACCGGCAGAAGCCTAAAGGTTTTCTGCAGTTTTTCCCTCGGGTAGACTAATTAGCGACAAGGTCAAAGCAAGAAGATAGCTGCTGACGCAAGGGTGGGGGACCGGCACAGTTAAGATTCTCTGCGACCGGAAACAGTAAAAAATGATATGATTTTTTTCATTTTTATTTTTTTATGTTGTAAAAATATTTTTCAAACCTTTAGATTTCAAAATATCCGAAACATTACAAGGTTTTTTGGATTTTAACCGGTCTTTCTATAATTTGAAAAAATGTCTTGAAAAAAGCGGGAACTTGGCAAGCTGTAGAAATAATTAAAATTTCTAATTCAAAATGTGGCTACGCTCTTATTCCCAAATTGTAATTTATTCTGAACATTTGCTCCTCCATTATTTCTCCATTTGAATTTATTTTCTCATGTAGGTAATTACGAAGTTAAGTAAGAACATAAGTTCTATGATGGTGTTTGGAGTGATTGCAGTGTCCTGTCAGCTTGCGCATGCGCGTTGAAAACGGCTGAGTAAATAGCGCATGCAAACAAACATTTTAAGTAGGTAAGTTAGTTAAATTTTAAGTTAAGGAGGCAAGTTATGTTTAGTATGCATGGATATGAAGCGTTCTATTAAAATGTAGATGATACAATATTACACATTTATTCAGAAGCGATCAGTCAAAATGCTCTTATATAGTGTTTCAAAAACTCAGTCGACCTTGAGCCTTAATTTTGGCTCCATCATGACATAAAAGGTCATATATTGCAGGTTCGTATCCTTATTGATAAATAAATTTCAAAAATTGCTTGCTAAAGAGAAAAACAAATTCCAAAACTTCTTTCGAAAATGTGCAAAAAGCGCGGGAATTTTCCCACACTTTCGCCCGCCATTTTTGATTTCGCTAAACATTAAAATTTTGAAATTTCAGTTTTCCTGAAGCCTTGAGAACCGCTGCCTGTGTCTCTGCAAAAACAGCTTCAATATAGCCTTTCCTACCCTGCCATCGCCTACAGGCCTCGTGTGTATGTAGTTCGACGTTCAGAACTTGCCACTTGCCACTTTTGAACATCAGTGTCAGTCAGTTGCGCGCCTTGGTCGGCTTTACTCATTCGTTAATGGTAACCCACAAAGTCCACTTCAACTCTTCACCCACTTCCACGCATTGAACTCTCATCGACTTCATTCAAGGCTAATTAAACATTGTCAATTAGACGGTAGATTACAATGGCATCACGCGTCGCTGAATTTTATTCAGGAAAAAGTGTATTTATTACTGGCGGCACCGGCTTCCTTGGCAGTTGTCTAATCGAAAAATTGTTGAGATCCTGCCCTGATATTAACAATATTTATTTGTTAATCAGACCGAAGAAAGGAAAGGAAATCAGCCAGCGACTTGAGGAGTTAACTAAAAATTCGGTAATTACAAAGTTGTAAAAAAGTCGTTTCACACGCATTATAGTTTTAGGTTAGAATTGTTGTTGTGCTATGATACCGACAAATTTTTTTTTTTTTTTTTTTAATAGCAGATCAGGTGATGCACATTTATTTGATGAATTGGAATACTAAAATATAGGTGAAGATTGCAATAAGTAGGGAAAATATGATTGAAAATCAGTGGGGTAAACATGGGCTTAGGGAGCGCGGGAAATTCAAATATATAGATTATCTGTCCTACGATATTCTACAACTTTGGTACAAATGGAAATAACAATGTTGTAGGTTAATAATAATATAGCAATACTATCAAAATTCATTTTAAAAAAATGTCTAATCGAATTTTTAACAATATCAATTTATCTCAACATTTTTAAATTTGGGAATTCCTGGAAATCAGAAAAAATTGGAGAAATTTCATATTTTCCAATTATTTCACGCCAAAAAATTTGAATAATTTACAATTTCAGAAATTTGAAAAATCTGAAAAAAATGGGAAATAAATCAGGAAAAGTTACGAAAAAAAATTGGGAAATTCAGAGAATGGGGAAAATTCCAAAATCCTTTTGGCCATATTTCATGATTTTGTAGTCTATACATTTAGAATAATGAATTATGATTCACTTCTTATTTTCAGGTTTTCGATCGTTTGAGAGAAGAGGGAAAAACTGATTTATTCTCAAAATTAACAGCTGTGAGTGGTGATGTTGGTGAGGAGAATTTAGGTCTCTCTTCCGAGGAAAGATTAACACTAGTTGAGCACGTCGAAGTTATATACCATTCAGCAGCAACTCTGGACTTTGAAGCTAGCTTGAAATCAGCTGTTGATATTAATCTTCTCGGAACACGAAGAGTCGTTCAGTTGGCTCAAGAAATTAGAAATCTCAAGGTGAACAAGCGTCTCCATTATGCTTCACTCATCTCTCATTCATTAACATTTTTTTCGATGTCTTTCGCTATTTTTACTTGCACACAGCCACAATTGCTAACTGCGGTTTGATTGGGTTCATTATGGTAATGGGTGATACATCAATTAGCAGCGATGGTGCATCAAATTCAAATCTTAAGCTGAAGTCAATCGATTTCTCTCGAAAATTGAAAAAAAAGTCAGAAACAAAAAATTCGGTTTTAGAAATGGAAAAGTTTACTAGTTTTATAAAAAAAATGCAAACTCACGAAAAAATAATAATGTAAATTTGTTTAAAATACGAACATCTCAAAGTTTCAAAAATTTCCATCATAAAAAAAAGGCAGACATTTTTTTTATGAGAAAATTTTCGACATTTCAAACATTGTGAGTTTGAAAGAAAAATTTCAGAAGTTTGATTTTTTTAGTCATTGCAATTCATGAATTAAAACGAATTAAATGAGAATATGATCGAAAGATGGTAATTTTGTTAGTCATTTCAACAAGTTCAAAAAACCGAACAGAATTTGGTACGTTGGAAAATTTTAGCAAATAAAAAAAATTTCTTTAGTAGATTTCTTTACGAAAATTTTCTCAATTATCGTGAAACGTTTAATTGTGTATTCAAATTTCTTGACATTTGCAATTGTAAAATGGTTGATTTGCAGGCCCTTGTGCACGTATCGAGTGCGTATGTCAATTCCTTCCTGTTGGAGGCTAAGGAGCAGATTTACACAGCACCAGCTGATGTAAATGAAGTTCTTAAATTGGTTGGGGAAAAGGACGATAAGACCATTGAGGCAACGACTCCAAAGCTCCTGAAGAATCATCCCAATGCTTATACATTCAGCAAACATTTGGCTGAACACGAAGTTGTTAATGGATCACTCCCTGCAGCCATCGTTCGACCATCAATGAGTAGGTCCTATAATTAAAAAAATACACCGGGATTTTTCAGGAATTTATAGAATGTTACACCTTTTCATGATTCTTGATTTTTTGAACAATTCTGTAAAACGAAGAAAATCTCGGAGCGCTTAAAACATTTTGTAAGAATGAACAATTTGAAAAAACCGAGAAGTTCAGAATATTTTGAAGAAATTTTGATCCTTTGAAAAAACTTTGCCAATGTTTAAACATTCTATAAATGTCAGAAAATTCCACTTTTTCAAACGTTTCAAAAACAGTCTTTCATTCAATTTTCTAGAATTGAATTTTTTTTATGTCTCAAAATCAAAATTTTTGAAAAATTGAAAAAAAAGTCTGTGCAAATTATGACATTGTTAAAAATTGCACAACATTATCAAAATCTCCTGCAACTTTACAACACAGAAAAAATAAAAAATGCAGATCATCCCAACAAATCAATGAGAAAAGCTCAGAATTAAAAAAAACTCTGATAAAATTGAGAGTATCCAAGAAATTTAATGACTGAAAAATTGCAGCAGAATCAGAAATTTCAAAAATTAAAAAATTAATAAAAAAAAATGTAAACTGTCAAAAATTAAAAATCTCGTAATGAATCGATTTTTCGTCCTCAACTGCACACCACTAAGTACTACCATCGCGTGTCTACACATCATTTTTTTATCCGTTAATCGTCCAAAAGAAGCAATTAAATTTAATGTTCATTTCACCAGTCACTGGAGCATGGGAGGAGCCAATTCCTGGATGGACCACTTCCAAAAATGGACCCCAGGGATTTTTGATGGGAGCTAGCAAAGGAGTTGTTCGAAGATTGCCAGTTGCTAGTGAACTCATCTACGACTACATTCCAGTGGACATTGTTGTTAATGCTCTCATTGTTGCTGCATATGTCGTTGGAAGGGATAGGTAAATGTTTATTTAATTCTCCTTAATATTTATTCCCTCTAATAATCTTTACTTTTATAAACTTACATTGACATGGTCAGAATTACCCACGGAATTTGAAGATCTCCAAAAATTCCTGTAGATCTTTATTGTCTTATAGTCACTTCAGTTAACATTCTTGATGAATGAATTTCCAAAAAAAATTTTTTCACTGTGTTTTCTCATTTTTATGGATTTTCTATGGATTCGAATCAATATAACAATGTGCGAGTAGCAATATGCATTGCTAGGTTAATTTCACTTCTTAACTTCCAATGACTGATATTTTTTAATGGGGCACTTCAATTCGATCAATCAGTCTGTATTCATCACTTGGCATAAACAAATCTTTACATATTAATTCAAAAAACGAATTAATTGCTCCTTGAGAAATTCCTTCCTTAGCTCTGTGACGTTTGAGGATGCTGTCTATTGTCAATGAGTTCACAATAACCCGTGTATCAAATGCTGGATCTTCGGGTCGCCAGTTGACCCTTTTGTGCTCGACTATGCTCTCGGTAGAGGTCCGTTCGATTTCGGGATATAAATAGGGTGAAGTGATTCCAAACTAGCACACCGGTATCTTTATAAAGTATTAGGTTTAATTCAAAGTCAAAGAGTATAAGACCAACGTTCTAAAGGGGTTCAGTACGCGAAGTCTAACTGATTATCAGGACCAAGTGTCCTATGTTGCGCCTAGTCGCGGAGTGTCGTCACATCGGCTTCATAGCCTCTTGCCGATATCCAAAAATCAGGGGAAGCAGTCTCACAATCCCACTACAATTGCTTGCCCCTTCGTTAGCTTTGGCGTTCACCTGATGCCTGATGGGCTACAGGACCATGGCTAGCAGTTATTCGACACTGCCAGCCATCGTGGGACTGCTTACCCTGCATATCGAACATTCGATGGTTCTTTCTCATGAAAAATGCTGATATAAATTTCTGCTGACTTTTTTGCATTAAAATCGACGTGAGAGTCAAATCTCTCCACGTCACACTCCCCTGCTAAAACTATTAGTATCCCATCAAAGAATATAGGTGGAAAGTAAAATGCTAGATTTTGACCTACGTGCCGTATGGGCCTTTCGAAATACCTGCTTTATGAGCAACGAAGATAAAATCCCTAATTTTCAACCTTATTCAAAGACATTGAAGATCGTATGAATACAATGCAAAGGAGAGTAAAAAAAAGGAAACCTAATTACTGAACCCTTACAAAAAGATATTGTCCCATAATTGCTTAATTGTAGCTGGCATAATATAAGATAATGAGGATTGATGTTCTCGGAGGTTCACGTCGTCCTTATGGATGGTGTAGGTGGATTACGTCACCACCCAATTAATCGTCCTTCTACTGACTGGGTCCTTCTCGACGGTAGATTGCCCCATGGCATCCCATAACTAGCCATCTGCAGCTGCGGTCCCCACACCATCGTCGTCCTGTCGTTGGGAATCCTGGGCCAATCTAGGTCTGGTATAGATACAATACGGATTGTGTCCTAGCCCTCGAAGCTGGATGTCGAACTGATGATGGCTCCCTCAATACTCGTGTCCGCTGATGCTACCTCCTGCTGTGACGATGGTCTGCTCGCTTGCGTCCGGCAAACCCTGAAAATCCCAATAAACCTCCAAAAACCCTCACAACCCTTGACCATAGTGAAGACTTATAGGTTATACCCGCTATAAGGAGTAAACCCGTAATTCCCATACCTTCAAAAGTCAGTCTGAGTCGTTCTGTTATCGTGTGTAAACCTAGACTGCCTTTCTAGTCTAGGTTCACCCTCTAGAATTTCATAAATACTTCCCCCGTCCTGCCTCCGAAATTTCATTCATTACATACAGGATGGAAACCCTATAAAGGACTAGCTCCTCGAATCCGGGCGTTGGTTCGATTTTTCCCGGTGAACTACCCTAAATCCCTTTTTCCGTTTGAAGTTTAATATTAGTATTCTCTAGCATTTCGAGAATACGGTATGGACCTTTCCAGTCGTCTTCGCGCTTACCGATTATAGGCTGGATTGAGTCGAAAAGACTATTGCCATCTTCAGTCTCCGTTCCGTCGGTGTTAAAGCCTGAATCGGACTCATTCCATTCCCCTTGGTTGTTACGCCCATGTGGAATTTCTGGGCACGGACGTAAGTTCCTTGCCCTTTTCACCGGTGGTTCGTCAGCATCCCGATGTTGTTCGTCAGGTTTCTTCCGTGGTCGTCCTCTCTTTTGACGCACAGTTGAAGTACCTGATATCTCGCAATATCGGCTTTCCACTGGAGAACTTCCTCTTCCTTCCCGAGGTATCCCAGATGTGGAAGCATCCGGAAATACTTCTCCGACGCATTCTTCGCAGGGTTGTTGATTAGCGTATACTACGCGATCCTTCGTGACGTGTGTATCAGTGCCGTTTCGCGTTACTCGGATAACGTCGTGCGATAGAGTAGCGGTAATCGGATGCGGACCGACCAGCTGATGTGTCACGACATCGTAGTGCCATACAAGGTCATCAATGGTCATTTCTGTGCGGTTTCTAGCACGAACCATCGAATCGCCTGCTTCACTCCTATTCGCGGAAATTTGTTTAATCTCTTCTCCCGTCGCAACGCATTCTATTTCTTTGGGTTGAATCAATGGAATAGTAAATTTTTCCCTCGTTTCCAGAGTGTTGCACGCGTACATATAGGATATCCCTCCCTTTGGGTGAATTATAGCCTCCTCTAAATATAGCCCGGGTTTTATGTCTTGCCGCGGAATATATTCAATTTGGGACTGAAACGTTGGAACTCTAATATAGACTAATTTTGCTGTTCTAGGCGGAAGAACTATCGTTTCTGAGTTGAACGTATGTATCGTATCCCCTATCTTTAACAAATCTTTCCCATAGTCTATCTGGACTGCCCTACTTTTTAGAAATGGTCTACCAATTAATCCATCTTCTAAAAGAGGAAAGTCAGGGTCTACAACATCAAATTTCTCTTTCGACCCCTTCCACATTATGAGTTACGAAGCCTCTAGTTTTGATACGTTCCAGCGTAACACCCTTAACAATTGTTATCTCTGAATTGTTTACGTTGGTGCGGAGATTCAACTTATTACTTCTTACTAAGTTGACATCTACCCCTGTGTCGATGAAAAATTCATTTTTCCGACTTTCAAATCTACCTGAGTCGGGGGAACGTCTAATAGCTTACGAATTACATGGGCGGTTTTAAAACATCTTGTCGTTTGCGCGACTGACTCGCCCATTTCCTGGAGTCCGACGTCGCGCGATTCCCTCGGACTCTTATATAGTTTAAATGACTGGGGCCCTGATGAGCAGGGGTGGATGTAGCATCAACCCCCGTCGGATTCCCCTGTGGTCCGGATTGTCGCGGTACGGGTGCCGGTGCTGTGCATTCACGCGCAAAATGTCCCGCTTGCTGACACCGGTGGCAGAGTGATTGAGTAGAATCACCTTTTTTTCGCGTTTTCCGGTTAGTATGACCTTGGCCAGCATTTTGCTTTACGCCCCGCGAATCATCATTAGTCTGGTTCTCTCTATCAACGATGTTACTTGCTAAGTGTGAAGTTGTGGCCCTGACATTAGATTCTACCATGTCAGCCTTGTAAATATCACTATCCAGATTTGTTCCAAACGCGTGGACTTTGTTCGGACTTTGCATGATTTTCTTATTCCCTTGTACTCTTCGGAATCGATCTAATTCATCGATTTCCTGGAGTCTCCTCTCGATTGACACGGCCATCCCTACTGCTTCGTCAAAGCTTGCTGGTGTCAGGCCGAACATCATAAGGCTAATCTCCCGTCTAAGCCCAACAATGAAAGATTCGCACGCGTTCTGCGAGATTCCGCTCATAGTGATGCCGAAATCACTATTCACATCCGTCGCGAGCCGGCTACGTGCCCTCATTTCTAAGTCCCTAAACCTAGCTGAGAAATGAGCAACCGATTCGCCTTCCTGTTGTACCAGCCGAGACATTCTTGCCAGTATTTGGCGCAAATTATCTCTGGTACCAAAAGTCAGGCGAAGTTTTACTATCAGTTCTTCGATAGTGGCAATAGGTAAAATGGCCTCTATTACGGTTCTTGCCTGGGGACCGTATTTGGTTAAGGATTGGTATATAAATAATTTTTCATTATACCCCCCTAAAATTGCTCGCGCATATTGGAGTGAACTAATGAATCTTTCCACATCATCCCCCATTTCAAACTTTGGCAGAGGCCCGAGCGCGTTCCTGAGATCGTGATGAGAAGCGTACGGGTGGTGTACAGTTCCAAAATTTCCTGACGGATATCCGTAACCCGGGTGAGAACCCATATTCAAGACAGACCCGGCAGGTGTTGCTGCCGTCGCAGTGTTTCCTCTCAATCCCGGATCGGTCAAAAAGGAAATTCTGTCATTTCCAGCAACAGGAGTGGATGCGGAGAAACCTCTATTAATATCTCCCTGTGTTCCTAAATAATACGGGGAGAAACCGGATGGAAAAGACGTGGGTACTTGTCTCCCTGTCATACCTGTCGACATTGTCGGTCCGGCGACCGTAAATTTCGGAAGCGCCGAGGTCGAGTATGTCATTGTAGTCATAGTAGTCGTGGTAATAGTTGGAGTGGTAAAAGCTGCTGTCGATGTTTCGGATGTATTTCCGGTATTAATGGGAGCTGTCTTGTCATTCATATTGGAATTTGGTTCTCGAAAATCTATTCTGTCAAGATATGGTCTGTGTCTATCTTCTCTACGATCCCTACGACTTCCGCGACTGGTCAAGGATCTTTTTGGGCGAATAGGAGGAATCTTGAAATTGTCAGGACTTACCCAAATGCGATGATGGCCAGTAGCACCCCGATGTACATCCCCGGTGTGCAAAATCGTCTCAAATTTTGTCACATAACTACTTTATTTCACGGTAACCAAGCACTCGCGTTCCCGAAATGAGTGCCGTTAATGTTGGGCGCCAATGTGACGTTTGAGGATGCTATCTATTGTCAATGAGTTCACAATAACCCGTGTATCAAATGCTGGATCCTCGGGTCACCAGTTGATCCTTTTGTGCTCGACTATGCTCTCGGTAGAGGTCCGTTCGATTTCGGGATATAAATAGGGTGAAATGATTCCAAACTAGCACACCGGTATCTTTATAAAGTATTAGGTTTAATTCAAAGTCAAAGAGTATAAGACCAATGTTCTAAAGGGGTTCAGTACGCGAAGTCTAACTGATTATCAGGACCAAGTGTCCTATGTTGCGCCTAGTCGCGGAGTGTCGTCACATCGGCTTCATAGCCTCTTGCCGATATCCAAAAATCAGGGGAAGCAGTCTCACAATCCCACTACAATTGCTTGCCCCTTCGTTAGCTTTGGCGTTCACCTGATGCCTGATGGGCTACAGGACCATGGCTAGCAGTTATTCGACACTGCCAGCCATCGTGGGACTGCTTACCTTGCATATCGAACATTCGATGGTTCTTTCTCATGAAAAATGCTGATATAAATTTCTGCTGACTTTTTTGTATTAAAATCGACGTGAGAGTCAAATCTCTCCACGTCACAGCTCAATATTTTACTCTGTAAGAATTTGTCTGTATAATGTCTATATAAATTTTCCTCGGACGGCTCCAGCTCTATATTATTTTGTCCAGTAGTTTCCGGGAGTGAAATAAAAATATATAACAATTGCCATAAAATGAAATTCGTTCTTTATTTCTTTCCAGAAATACAGGAATAAAAGTCTATCACTGCACATCGAGCACGTGCAATCCGTTCCAATGGATAAAAGTTGAGCCCAAAATAAATGGATATCTCCATAAATATCCACTGGCCAGTGCTGTCTGGTATCCACATCTCAAATTGCTGCCATCATTATGGCTCTATCGGATTTCTGCAATTTTTGTCCACATGATTCCAGCTTACATTCTAGACACAGTTACTAAGGTGGCTGGAGGACGTCCCATGTACGTATCCATTTGTATTAATTATTCACAAAAATTAAATGTGCTAACATGCCATGAAAATACATAACAATTGTATAATGTGATAAAAAATATGAACAAAATTGGTAGCGAAAAGCACGTAGAATAAAGACAGAAAAAAATGTTTCCATTAATGAACCATTTACTGATTTAATTTTTTGGATTTTTAAAATTTTTGGTTTTTTCGAAATTCATTTTTTTTTTATTGTGATAAGTTTTAGAAATTTAATGTTTCTGAAAATTTTCTAGACTTGTCCGACTGCATACGAACGTCAACAACTCGCTGGTTCTCCTGGAGCGATTCATTTTCACCGAATGGAAATTTCAAAATCCCAAAATGCTGGAATTACACGAATCCCTTTCGAGCGCGGATAAAAAAATATTCACCCTCGATGTGAGGCCATTATCGTGGGAGGATTATTTCGTCAATTTGACCAAAGGAGTTAGGGTTTATCTGAGTAAGGAACCACTCAAGAATCTTGGAAGGGCTCGTTCAAAGAACAATATGTGAGTATTTAGACACCAAATTTATTCATTTCATATCGTGAACATTGAGGTCTCCAGTAAAGGAAAATGAAAATTCAAATTTTTGATTAAGGTAAAAGTATAAATTTTTCATTTCTCGTTAGAGCAAGAAATTGTCTTGCCCCTGAAAATGAAAATGTGATCTTTCATATCTCCACATTTTAAGGAATTCCCAATATTTTTGAACTAGTTTTATCAATCTGTGTGTGTGTGTGTGTGTTTTTTTTTTTTTTAGAAAAAAAAGAGAAAGAAGGAAGCCAACCGCCTTCCTCACGCTTCCTTCTTTCTCTTTCCTTCCTCTTTTTCATACTTTTCTTTTATTAAACAAACTTACAATATTAACAAATAAAAATATTAAGTGCAAAGGACAATACCCCTTGTCACATACAATATAGTTCGATTTGTCTCCACACCACGACGGAACATGTGTTGAGCAATACTTCGTTGTGCAGGGGACGATAGCCGTGGCTTCTTCAGTAGAGAATCTTTTCCAGTCTTCTACGGCAAGAACATCCTCCGGTTACTCTGGTTTTTTCCGTAGCTGCTCCTCGCGGCGCAACTCCGTCAGAACCTCCATTGCAAACACGCTGGTCGCGTTCCATGCTGCCTCTGATGACAGCATGACTTCCACAAGATTTCCAACGTTTATGGGTTTGCCTGCAGTAGTTTCCCATATATATCGTTGCACATCGAAAAGTGGACATGCGAAGACAACATGTTCCGCATTCTCCTGAATTCTCTGACACGTTGGGCAATCCGGGGAATCTTCATCTTCATGCTTAAATTTGTGAAGATATTCCCGAAAGCATCCGTGGCCTGAGAGCATCTGGGTTAGATAATAATTGACTTGCCCACGTGGATCGGTCAAGCCAAACATCCACGTTTGGTATAAGCCGATGAGTCCATCGACCTTTGCTCGAGGCATCCCACTGTACCTGCCATCGCTTGATGCTGTGGTTACGTTCTTCTCTCCTCAGTTCCACCGGGCTCCGCTCAGTTGATCTTTTGCATGTGTAGAGGCGCCTACGCTCCTCCGCTAACACTTCGATAGGTGTCATCCCAGCGATGACACACACCGCTTCGCTGGATACTGTCCGGTATGCGCCAGCCGCTCTAAGGGCACTCAGCCTGTACACTGGAATAACTTGCCGTCGTGCTGCTTGACTTCGTAGTGCTTCAGTCCATATAGGGATACCATACGTTAATACCGACGTGACAACTGATGATAACAAGAGTCTTCTCCTTTGTTTTGGCCCTCCAATGTTCGGCATGAGTCTTGCAAGTGCAGTCCTCACTGCACCCGCCTTACTGCTTGCATGTTGGGCTTGCTGTCTAAAACTGAGTCGGGCATCAATCATAATTCCTAGGTACCGTATATAGGGCTGGGAAGTTATTTCGTAATCGCCGACTTGCAGCGTGATTGTCTCCAGTTTTTTTCGGCTCGTGATGAGTAATGCCTCAGTCTTATGCTCTGCAAGTTGTAGACCAATCGAGTCCATCCATTTCCGTATCTTGTTAAAAACATTATCGAAAATGAGCTGAAGCGTGAATAGATGTTTTTCCATGATGGTTATAGCCACGTCATCTGCAAACGCCACGAGCTTTGCCCCCGTCGGCAGTGCCAGTTTCAGCAATTCGTCGTACACGATATTCCACAGAAGGGGCCCCAACACTGAGCCTTGAGGTACACCCCCAGTCACCTTATATGTTTTGGGGCCTACTTCTGTGTTATACTTGAGAACTCTGTCGGTGAAGTAGTTACCTACCATCTTTTGGAGATATGCCGGTACAGATAGCTTCGATAATGCCGCCAAAATAGAATCCCACCGTACCGAGTTGAAAACGTTCTTGACGTCCAGAGTAACAACCAAACAGTATTATTTCGTACCTCCTTTCCATCGTCCGCCCTCAATCGCTCTCTTCGCTGTTTTCACCACCAGGTCTATAGCATCCAACGTAGATCGTCGTCGTCTGAAGCCGTATTGGGCTTCGGCCAATAGGGGTTCCACCACTGCCTCAATTCTCTGATGTATAATGCGCTCCAGGATCTTGCCCGCAGTATCCAGCATACAGAGTGGACGATATGATGACGGTTCGTCCGTAGGCCTTTTCCCCTTAGGAAGCAGTACGAGTCTCTGTTGCTTCCATCTGCTGGGGAAGATACCTTCCTGAATGCAAGCATTGTACATGTCGAGAAAAATTCCAGGTGCTGCATTAATGGCGGCCTTCAGTGCTATGCTTGGCACACCATCGAGACCAGGGGCCTTGTTGTTGCCCCCTGTACTACAGGCCTGCAATAGATCATCAGCTGTAATCGGTGGAATTTCGTCGTTGATACCATTCTTCACATACGTCCCAGTAATATTCGATTGTTGGGGAAATAAGACAGACGCAATCCTCTCCAGGAGCTCAGGGCAGGGCGGTGATGGCATCGGTTGACTCTTAAGTCGCGCCATAACCACCTTGTACGGTCTGCCCCAAGGATCCGTATCCAGTTCCTTCAAAAGTTCGTTCCAACAGTCTCGTTTGCGAAGCTTTAGGGCCTTGGTGAGTTTACGCTTAGCGGCTTTATACTTCACTTCCAGGCTTTCAGGATTGGACTTCTTCCTTGCACGTTGCCAGGATCTTCTCGCTGCGAAACATTTCCTGTGGAGGGTCGCCATTTCATCGCTCCACCAATACACCGGTGGCAGTCGGTGTCCACTAAATTTCCTGGGCATAGTGGCATCGCAGGCGTTGGTGACTCTCCGCATGACTCCGTCTACTTTTTCTGCGGTATTGCTACCGTTTATGGGGTCAGTCTTCAGCGCTATAAGGAAGGTGGTAATGTCGAATTTTCTTACATTCCAGCCGACTCCGTTTGTTCTTTCTGATGTGGGCGCGGACCTCCGGTCAACAGACACCTCCCAGAGTACCGCTCTATGATCACTGGCAGTATAGGTCTCAGATACCTCCCATGCACAATTTCCTTTGAGCAGGCTACTGCTGACAAAGGTGAGATCTATAATTGAGCTCGCTTGTCCTCTGCGAAATGTTGGTTCATTTCCACCGCTCAATAGGACAACATCTAAAGTCGAGAAGGCTTCTAGTAAAGCACGCCCTCGCTGATTCGTCTCCTTGCTACCCCAGTCGACTGCCCAGGAATTGAAATCTCCCGCAATAGCCACCGGGAAATGCTGTTTCGCATCCATCACGAGTCTATCTAGAAATGCTGTGAAGTCTTCATAACAAAGGCTTGGTGGTGCATAGCAGCTATAGAAATAGATACCATTCACCTTGGCCACAACAAATCCAGACTGTTCGACACAATCGTATGATTCAAACGGTAAACCACCGTAGGAGCAAATGACGGCTTTGTTGCTAGTATCGGTCACCCAGTTTTGGGAATGTAGATTCCTGTAAGGTTCGGAAATGACGGCAACATCAATCTTCAGGTCTCAAACCGTCTGCGTCAGCAGATCGTGTGCTGTTGCGCAGTGAGCAAGGTTCACCTGTAACACTCACACTATGGCTGTGTACGGATCTTCTGGAGTGCACCCTGGTAGACTGGACATTTGATGCTACCAGTTACATGGGCATGGTCTTTCGTGGGCTCCAGTTCTACGCATAAAACGCATTTCGGAGACGCTCTACAATCGGAGCTTCTGTGTCCTTTTTCGCCGCATTTATAACACAGGTCTGATCGGTCAATGGAGCTCTTGCAATTAACGGCAAGATGCTCGTACTGCCAACACTTGAAGCACTTCATGGATCTTACCACAGTCACAATACGGGCATAGACTAGGTTTATTCGTATTTTACTGCCCTTGCTTAATACTTCCCTTGCCGTAGCTGTAGGAAGTATTACTGTTTGTGTTCCTCTGTATGACTTCCGAAGGCTCCTGATGGCACTCAGTGGGACGTCACTGTCCGCGCCGGCAGCTCTTCTCAAGGCATCGAGAATATCCTATTAGGTTGTGACCTCATCGACGTCTCTTATTTCCAGTCATTCTTGTGGTCCTTTATTGAGGACTGTTGCGTCATTTTCGAGGGCTCCCACCAGGGCCTTCTACAGCTCAATGGTTTGCTCTTTCTCTCCTCTGGCAAGAATTAGCGAACATCTCCTGCGGCTGTTTTGCGTATTTTGTCCACGCATGCGCTAGCCACATGGACACTGGTCTTTCTTTATTCGGCCCAAAATTTCCGAGTACATCTCCGTACCGGTCGGACGAATGATCAGCGCATCCGGTCGGATAGCTGTTTTCTTCTTCGGCTTAGGTGTACTCTGCGTAACTCCTGGGGGGTTTCGGGACGGCCTCCGTTTTTTCCTTCGTCTCTTGCTCTTCTCCCAAACACTTTCATCGTCTTCCATCTCCGGATTGGATACTTCGTCCGTGGCCCTGTTTCCACTTGGTGAAGTCTCATTACTCACCAGCTCCTCCACATTCATGGGTACTGTTAGAGCACTTTTGAGCTTCTTTCCTGCTGTGTCATTGGGCGGCGTTCTCTCCGTTCTTTTATCCCGTCTTGTTGGCGTAGCTTGGGATGTTCCCGGTCTTTCGATGGGATCATGGCCGCTCCGTTGATTTGCCTGGGACAATCTGTGTCAGCCATGCCGCTGCTGGCAAGGGTGTTTTGAATCCTCCGCTTTCCGTCATGGCTCTTATCCGCTTCGCGGATGTTTGGATCTCCCGAGCAAGATGTCGGATCTCTTCGTTGATCGTTCTTCGATTTTTATCCGTAAGAAAATTCACCAGCGTTGCCAGATCATTTTCCTGCTGATCCCATGTCGTCTTCATCGTAGTTTGCAATCCACTTGTAGCCTTTGGGGCCAAGTGGGCCACCCGGGGACAATCAAGTAATGGTCGGTTCTTCCCACAATCCGAGGAGCCAGCGCCGGCCACCAGGGCTTTCACCTGATCGGAACCGACGACGGAATTTCCCTTTTGTTATCATCACTGTTCATGTTTGCTTCATAGGCTGTTATAGGGAGCCCACCCTTGGCACCCTTGGTTTCGGGAGTTAGGTTTCTCCCGTGTGTGTGTGTGTGTGCAATGTTTCGATTCTATCTTCTGCATAGTGTCGAGGTAGTAATCAAAAAAGTAAAAGAAAAATGAAATGACGCGGCACTTTCTAGGAGGAAAAAAAATGTTCGGAATGGGTAAAAAATATATGCTCATTCAACTAAAACGAAAAAAATTCGGAAAGAAATGGACCAATTTTCTCGGAATGTTAAGTATTTTTGAAAAAATTTATGCCGTGGTTAGAAAATGTCTTTTCATTCAAAATTCTTTCCGTTCCCATTTTTAACCCTGAAAATTCTACCAATAAAACAGTTTTAATTTCTCGGTTGATCACCTGCCAATTCACGTAAATAATTCAGCGATTGAACTCGACTTTCTTGAGGCGTTGGTATCAATTGCCTGTTCGTGAGTTACCCCTTTATCATTATTCATTCTTTATACAAATTAGAATTTCAAGAGGAAGTGGTAAATGTTTTCAACGTCTCTCTTCCTTGCACTCTATTTGTCTGTTATATGAATAAGTCACTGTACTATAGCCCACAAAACAAGGGAGGTTCACCCTGTGTCTAGAAATAGGATGGCCTAAGTGGTGAACGTCGAACCCGCCGCCCGGGGGAGGGAGGGGTCTCCACTGCAGGATTATGGAAAATTAAGCAAACGAAACGATGAACTGTCAAATTGCGGAATAATCAAACACTTGGACTTTAATCAAGTCTCTTGTACACACCTAAAAACATCATACTTGTATGACTTTAGAGCTAATTGATCGCATGACACTATCCGGTGGAGAAACTGACAAAGAAATTTGCATGTCCACATTTTTCACTTCCTTTATGTCATTTCAATCCGTTCTAAGTTGAAAATCATTTTATCATGTGACCAATATTTGAAGGTAGGAGAATTTTTCATGGAAGATTGTGAGGAAATTGTGTTTTCCTCTCGATCCATCTCGTTTGTACTCCTCACGATAGTTGCTGTTTGAGCATTCCTTCAGGAGGGGTACTGGACACCCATCCATTTAGGCCATGGTATTTCTGAGCACAGGGTGAACCTCCAGAGACCCCTGTGCTACGATGGCGGACACTTATGCTAACCCCCCCCCCCCCCACTCGCATCGGGTTGGGTTCCCGCCCGGCCATGCAGTCTCATTTTACGGGTCGATAGCACACACGCAACGTTCCCGCTATCGGTCGCAATCCATGAGACAATATTTTCGAAAAATATTCTCCGGCGGCCGGGCAATAATACATAAACGTATATATATACAAAACCTATGTGCATTCTATGTCGCATATATCGCCTATATATGCGAAATACGTAAACTTGCGGATATATATGTCTATCCATGTTAATTACATGCACCACAAACTTTTTTATAGCAATAATAATAATAATAATAATAATAATAATAATAATAATAATACAAGTCTCGAGATAAGGAAAATCCTCCATTCCTTGATTTTGTTCATGGCCAGTATGCTTGAGACGATAAAATTACTTGCAAAATAATTTTTTTTATTCATTTTTCAAATTTCAATGATGTACGATTTTTTAGGTATAAATGAGATCCAGAAACATTTAAATAGATATAAATAGTATATATATGGAATCTATGTTTAATTATATATGACATATAAGTAGAATATAAGCCAATTATATCTCGAATAGAAGTTCACATAAAAATCCAGCCGAAAATCCCGTACTGAAAGTAGAGGCAGCATATATAAGCCTTATATGGGTAGATATCCAGCATCAGTTTTTTTTACGTCTATTGGCTCTATACACAATAGCGACAATATTGAAGAATATGCACAAGAATAAAATATAGGAAGTTAATAGGTAAACAAATCAGTTAAGATAAAATTATAACGTCCCGATGTCTGCGTGTGTACTCTCTTTCCAATCTCTCATTTTTATCACCATAGAGCTCTAAATGCTTTTAATTGTTTATAACGCTCTAACGCTGAAACGGTTGAAGATAGGAAAAAAGTCAGAGGACACAAAATATGTATTTTTTTATAAGGAACAACATTTATTCGACACATTTTTACGTATCTATAATATATCGTGAGATACAGCGTTATAAACAATTGAAATTGTTGATAACAATAGAGACCAGCAGACATATATGGGCCAAAAACTAATCAGCTCTAAGTTACGGCAAGACGCTTCGACTGCGTCATACAGGACCTTGATCGGATAATTTGTTCACGAGAAATCGTTCCGGGAAATTTTTGGTTACATACGTACATCGGCACACACACACACACATACAGACTTTTTGTTTTAAATAGTCTAGAAAGGTCAGAAATGCCATGAAACGTGGAGATCTGACGGAAAATCGATTTTTCATTTTCGGGGGCAAAACAATAAATTCCCCTATGGGGAAGTTAAAAAACCAGTAGATGGTTTGCATATTCGACTAGCCCTTTTAACGTAATTTTTCTTCCCCTGTTACTTCTAGACTAATGGTCGCTCATCTGGCACTTCAAGCATCGTTATTGGGTCTCGTATGGTGGATATTCAAATGCATTTTGGGGGCAACGTGGACAGCAACAGGAATGATTGTTCCAATAATTTATCTACTCTTCAGCCAGCTCTAATGGTTACTCAATCTATTTCAAAAGAGTCTAATATATGAGGGATCATCGAGGGATTGCCATTCTTTTTTAAAACTGTTTTATACATAATAGTTATTCATGCGTTGCTTCGAGTGTAGTCTAATATTTTATAGGCCTATGGCTTACGCCTCATGTCAACATCAATATTGGGAAATTGGGGAAATTGCTCACGCAGCCAGGGAGAACCGTAATAATGGGTATAATATACCACGGATAGGATTAAAATCGGTGATAGTTATTGACTTGTGCTACACATATTGCAAAACTTTATGATTATCCCACAGTTTTTTTTTTTTTATTGAACTCCAAGTTTTATATCACTTTTGTAATTCCCGGTTTCGACTTTTTTTTTTCTTTTCTCTTGTCTCATGACGCATAATATCGAAATTTTAATAACAGAGTGACAAAAGTGCCGAATTTTCATTTGATTATTTTTGGAAATTTTGAGGGGCAAATTTTTGACATTAGAAAAAATTGAATTTTCATTTTTTGGGGAATCGTAAATTTTTTTTTCGAAGAAAATGCGGTGACTTTGAATACTTTGAAAATTTTCAAAACACCCAAAATGCTAAGAAAAAAATTTCAAATTGTCAAACCCGAACATACGCCACATTTTCGTACCAAATTTTTTTTTTTTTTTTTTTTTTTTTTTTTTTTTTTTTTTAAAAAGAAGGGAACGATTTTTTTAATTTTTGAGGTTTGCGTCACAATGTTAAACTATCAATTTTCTATTTGACGTTTGACCAGTGTCAATTGTGGGTATTATAATAGTTGTTTGCACGCATATAAAGTTGACAAAAGTACAATTATGTAGTTTATGTATTATACCAAATTACTGGACATTACCGAGAATAAACGGAGTGAAAAATATTTTCATGCAAAAATTTCCTTGTTACGACGTCCTTGAGTGAGAGAAAAAAAATCCTTTTTTTTTCAGTTTTTCATTATTCCGTTGATATAGGCAGGCAAGCTTATTTGCCTGAAGTGATGAAAAACGGTTCTGTTTAACTCATTAGTTCCTATCAAAATTGTGGGGATTACCGGTAGCGGAGGTAGGAATGCTTGAACCTTTCAGGTGAACGCACAGTCACTCCTTCAAGCAGTTGGTCGACAACTACCCGCGTGGTCTGAGCTACCCAGACGCACATTTTTTTTCTACCAAACAGTTGGAACATTTCGTGTCTTCAGGTACGGTTCATTGAATTAAATTTTAGAAAAGAAGTGTTGAAAGTACAAATTAGCGTTTTGCGAACGAGGTTTTTCGCAAATATCTCGAAATCTACGGTAGATACAGAAATTTATATATCTATATATTATGTAGAGAAATCCGAGCTCTACAAAAAATGTAGTTATGAAAATTTCTCTAACTACCTTAGATTTCGAGATATGCGGAAATAACTGGGTGAAGTGGAGAACGAATGGAAGTCTGTCTATCGCACAATTGTGTTTCTTAGCGATATCTCAAAATCTATGGGACGCAGAGAAATTTTGTATTAACATTATTTGTAGAGCTCTTCTTACTCTACAAAAGATGTTATTATGATTTTTTTTTAACTCGCTTAGGATTCGAGATATGCGCGGAAAACACTGGTCAAGTGGCAAAGGCGGATAATTCAACTTGGCTCAAAATTGAGTTTTTCATAGATATCGCGAAATCTAGAGGAGATATAGAAATTTTTGTGTAATGAAATTTGTAGAGGGATAGATCCTCTACAAAAATGGTTTCTGACAAAATTTTTGTAACTCTCCTAGATTTTAAGATATTTCATGAAAAAGCGAAAACGGAGAGTTGACACAGCCAAGGTGTTGACGACACTTTAGATTTTTGTTATTGTGGCATTGATGATGATTTGATTCTAGTGATTTGTGTAATTCCTGCCCAAGTTGTTTTAATAGCCATTGACTAATCCATCATCATTTTCCACAAAACACCAATTAAGCTACGATTTTTCTCAGTTTTTTTTGATTGACTTTCCGGTTGGTTTGCAGAAGTGACTGAGCAGGCGATATGAAGCTGACGCAAGAATTTTTAACGGAGATGGACGGTAATTTGTTAATTTTCTTTCAATGATTGATTGATATAGTATTGGTGATTTGTGAATAGGAATTGTCAACTGTTGAATGAGTCAGACAAATTTACGTAATTTTTTAATGGATTGTGTTGAACATTTCTTGTGAGAAATTTCTTGTTTTTTATTTTATTTTCCTACTTATTGATTGATTTATTTATTTATTCGTTTAATTTCGAGAATAATTTTTTTTCCTTACATTGATTTCTAAAATTTAATACATCTTCCAAACGTTCTGAAATTTTGATTATTTTTCATAAAAAGTTTTGGGAAGTAGAAAATTTTCGAATTTATGTAATTAAAAAAGAACAAAATTGTGAGAAAATTAAAAAGTTTCAATAATGTTGAAGGGAAAAGTGAGGTGAAAATTTCGAAAAAATGGAAATTTTTGGAAGTTTTGAAAAAATAAAATTTTTTGAAAGTTTTGAGAGAATCAAATGTTTTGAAAATTTTGGAAAAAAATCGTTTTTAATTTTGCAAGAATAGAGAATTCTGAAAACTTTGAAAGAAAAAATTGGAAAATTTTGAAAAAAAAATTTGAAAAATTTTGGAAAATTTTGAAAAAAAAAAATTTAATTTCGAAACACGGAAACTTAGAACATAAATTTTGGCACCCCCCCCCCCCCCAAAAAATAATAACGACCATGACTTTACGATTTGTTCATTAAAAGGAGAGGAGAAAATGCCGCTAATAACTAATGGAATTGCCCATGAAGTTAAGCCAACAATTCCGGAATGGTTTCGGAATCGGAGTGTTCTCATCACAGGAGCAACTGGATTTATGGGAAAGGTTTTACTCTCCAAATTGTTAACGAGTTGTCCGGATGTTGGTAAGGTGTATCTCCTGGTACGTGAGAAGAAAGGTGTGGACCCACAGACTAGGCTCTCCTCGCTCATACAGGTGAGTCAATCTGCCATCTCTCTTCCCCCGAAAATTTGAAAATCACGTGACGAAAGAAAAAAGAAAGTCCCGGAGCTATTATAGAATTAGAGTCTCCAATGGGCCATTAAGTGCGTTAAATAAATGCAAAACGATTGCTCAGTAAAAAAGTTCCCAAGGAGACATGTTGAAATTTTTTTACACCAAATTGCGACTTTTTTTCACCTTAACTACCTCAATCAATTGCAAATAAAAATAGCAATATTCAAATATTGCAAAGAAGTACAATTTCGCAAATTTGCACAATTTGCAAATTTTTGAAAGCTTGCTCTTTTCAAAAAATTGCAAGCTTTTGAAAATTTTGCAATGTTGAAGTCGTTAAAATTTAGCGCTGCTCATTGAGTGGGTCAACTATATGCAAAATGATTACTCAGTAAATAAAATTCCCACCGAAATATGTCGCAATTGTTTTACACTAAATTGCGACTTGTGATTTTATCTTAAAATAAGAACTGTCAAAAAGCAATCAAAACGGCTAAAATTCAAGATTGTAAATTAATTTTTCTATTTGAGCGTATTTTCAAAAATGCAAAAAACTCAAATTGTAAAAAAAAATATGAAGTTGAAGAAAAATTAAATTAAAAAAAAAATTTGAAGTTGAAAAAAAATCTAAATAAAAAAAAATATATAAAGTTGAGGAAAAATTAAATTGAAAAAAAAATCGTATATTAACCGCGAATGATTTGACATTTTATTCACGTCGTAAATATTACGCACACATTTTTGTACTGACCCTACGATCGAGTTCCAGAGTTTCATTCATAGGAAATTCTCGATGAATTGCATAAGAAAAACATGAAGCGAATCATATTCAATCACCGTGATCGAATAGCCATGATGTAATACGTCTGTTTTTTTTCAAACATATCCTTTCTATAAATAAGATAACTACTGAAAATCATGTGAAGTGTAGAAAAATTTTATGAACAGAATAGTTAAGAAGAAAATTAGAAGAACTCATTTGTCAGCGATAAAATTAAAACATAAAACAACTCGTATGTTCGAGGAAGCCACAATGGAGATTTGAAAGAATGTCGTACAGAATGCGCGTGACGGGGTTCTAGAGAGTCGACTAAAAATACTTTTCTACCTACTTTTGGTCATAACTTGGAAACGCGCAGAGTCAGAGACAAATGCCATCAAACTTTTTCATCAGAAATCAAATTCTCTGCATAAAATCTCTTATCACATTTTTCTGTAAATCCAGTCGATAACGGAATACTTGGTCGGGAAAGTTACAATAGAGCTTTGAAGGAATTCAGTACAGGACCGGCGAAACGGTGTTGTAGCCATTTGTCTAAAAACACGTTTTGATCCTATTTTTGGTTATAAGTTGGAAATGCACAGAGTTAGAGACAGATGTTATTGAACTTTTTTATCAGAAATCAAATTCTCTACATAAAAGATCTTATCGCTTTTTTCCGTTAAATTTGTTGTTAATAAAATAATTGAATTTTTTGGAAAATCATTTTGTATTGTGGAGTTAGATGTTTGATAACGTTAAAAACTCCTCATTTTTAATGTAACGCATGATTTCCCGTTGGAAAATCTTAAACAATTGGAAATGAAGAGGCATCATTGAATTTATGACTCGTAAATTACGAGATGATTCAGCTACTTGAGCTAATAAAATGCGACATCTGGAAATTTTTTTCTGCTATTTCCAACGGATTTTTTTTTGCACGTCGATAGTTATAAACATTATGACAATTTAGATATGTGTGTTGAATGACTATGGAAAAGTTAATTGTCACTCAGAATAAACAATATTGGTCTTAAAGCTGAACAAAATTATTCCCTGGCTTATAGGTAGGAGGAGGGGGGGGGGGTGTAAGAATTGATTTAAACGCTACAATCGTTATTTTCAATTTTTTTGTGATTTTTGAAAGTTTCAAAATTGTTGAGAATTTTCGAATTTTCCAAAATTTTTTAAATTATCAATTTTTTGTTCTTTTACATTAACAAAAAGTGTTAAAATTCTCAAAATGTTTCAAATTTATCAATTTTCAAGTTTTGTAAGACTAGTTGTCAACGATGGTGAAGTTTTCAAAATTTTCAAAATTTTCAAAATTTTTCAAAATTTTCAAAATTTTCAAAATTTTTCAAAATTTTCAAAATTTTTCAAAATTTTTTAAATTTCCAATATTTTTAAAATTTCCATGATTCAAAAAATTTGAAAAATGTGTAAAATGTATAAAATGTATAAAGTTTGTAGTATTTGTCAAATTTATGAAGTTTGCAAAATTTTTGCAGAAATTGAAAATGATCACTAAAAATTTGCAACTTCTCCGAAGTCATCAAGAAGCCTTCAAAATGTCCAAAATCAACTGTTCTTTCCAAATTTCGGATACTGTTAAACTGGTAAAATTGGAAAAAGTTTTCGAAGCTACGTTAATTCTTGGAGCATTTCGCTCATCGGACTTGAAGAACCTTGAGATTTCTACCATGAGATGCCCATTGACCGTGCCACCTCTCAAGGTTGATCCTCGGAAGGGGAAAACCGGGATTTTTTTTTAAAGAAATGCCGGACTTATGTTCGATCGAGTCGTATTTGCCACACGTACTTGCCAATTAGGGATTATTACCGTAGGCATTATCCGGAGGGAAATCGCGCTCTTAGCAAAATTGCTGTACCAATGTGGGAGGCTGGGAAATAGATTGGATCTACCCAGGAACTCTTTTCAATTTTCTATCCAATGTTTTTCGTTTCTGATAGTCATTACCTGTCGCTTGATGACTGTAACAGCGGAAAACTATCAATCATTGATTGTAAATTATGAAGTCGGAAGATTGCGCTTGAGAACAGAAGAGAACCTCATGCCAAAACGTAACCGCTCGATTTGGTACCCGAGTTTTTGGGAACTATCTCGAAATCTAAGGAAGCTACCAAAAACTTTATATAGACTTTTTTGTAGAGCTCGATTAGCTCTACAAAAAAGTCTGTACGATAATTTTGATATCTTTCTTAGATTGTCTGATATCCGTCAAAAACTACGCGAGAGGTCAAATCCACTTGGTACCCGAACCACTTGCTCATTCATCTATGTCTATATATTAATTGTATGTAAAGTTATGGATTGCGGAGTTTGAAATTTTTGGTAAGAAGTTGTCTATCAATCTCAGACTTCTAGGACTTTTTTTTTCTATGCAATGATTTTTATCCATGGATACTCAAAATTTTGATTTAATAAATGTGCGGCGATTGTCGAAGAACACAAAAAAATTGACGGAAATCTGGAAAATCCGTGAGATACTTAAGGTACCTCGATAGGTATCATTGATGGTGAAAATTTCGCAATAAGCTACTGACCCCAAATTTGGATCCTATGTTGTTGGATACACAGGAAAAAGAATCTCAAAGTTTCAAGGATTTGGACCACGCCGTTTTTGAGATATGCGTGGTCATAAATGGAAATTTTGCATTTTTTCCATTTTTGACCACGCATATCTAAAAAAAGGCGTGGTCCAAATTCTTGAAACTTTGAGCTTCTATTTTCTATGTATTCAACAACATATAATCCAAATTTGGGGTGAGTAGCTTATTGCGAAATTTCCACCATTAATGATCGCTATCGAAGTACCTTAAGTGACCTTAATGTTCTTCTGATGATCACACTATTGACAGCTGTGAAACTGCAGTTCAGCAAAATTGCAATATTGAAAATTTGTCTTTAAGGTCGCTTATTGTTCGATTACAATGCGCGGGTCGAGACCCGTGCACTTTTTCGCTGAGTGCAGGTGTCTGGCGGACGCATATATTTTTTTTCCAATCGCTGCATCATCGTTGCTGGTGAATCAATACTTATCATCACATTTCAATGATTTGCAAATTCGTATACCGAACCGCTTGCAGTTCAATGAATCGTTCATTCCCACGTGGGAAAAGATATATGACAATAATACGTCGGTCGCATGTGATGCATATATGTCAACATATATATATGCCAATGGTTCCCGGTTTAAATATCCAGTCAAAAATGTAAAAAAAAAAAAAATCCAATGCAAAAACATCCAAAACCAAAATATCCAAAAATAAAATATCCGATGAATAAATGTCCAAATACCAAAAAAAAACACGGAAATGCAAACAGAAACAGCGGTAGTACACATTTTAGGGTGGTGCCCCCCTCGAACTCATTCCTCCTTAGAACCCCCACATTCAGGTGCACACATACACATATACACCCATACACGTATACACCCATACACATATGCACACATACACATATGCACACATACATCGATACACACATACACCGATTGATTATCGCTCAATTGTATAATATGGAGTAGTTTTTGGAGTTTTTGGATGTTTTGGAGTATGGGATATTTCTGCTATTGGAAATTTCCGTCATAGGATATTTTGACTTTTGGATATTCTGAAAGTGGATATTTTTAACCGGATATTTAACCCGGATACCATGTCAATATATATATATGGCAACATATATATATGTCAACATATATATGTAAACACCTAATTGCATATATATATATATATATATATTACAAGATACACCATTTTTTTTCTCGAAGTTATATACACTAAATATATGACACATTTTGTGTTTGTCGGGGTTTATCATTTGACTTTACAATTCTTTGGAAACGATACGGTTCCTTCAAATCTCAAATTGTAATTCAGCGCGCGCGGCGCGTTTTTCGGCGTCGGATAAAATGAAATGAAAATGGTTTTGTTAAGTTCGCTGAAGAATTTATTAACTCTGTTGAGGAAAAAATTGTGTACTTGTTTATATTTGTTTAAAATAATATTGTTAATGATTGTTCAAAATTGATTGTTACCCAGCACGAGCCGTTCAGAGATCTGCGAACCAATCATCCGGAAGTATTGAAGAAACTGGAAGTCATATCCGGTGACATAACGGCGGATGATCTCAATTTATCCAAGGAAAGTAAACAGCTGTTGATCCACCAAGTTTCGGTGGTATTTCATAGCGCTGCCAATGTGAAATTCGATGTGCCGCTCAGAGATGCAATTAGAATGAATACAGCGGGGGTTAAAAATCTCATCAATATTTGTAAACAGGTAAATTTACTATTATTATTATTTATCAAAAATTTCTGTAATTCCGGACTTCGCAAATGTGATAGTTTCTTCTCAAATGTTTTTCTTCAAAATTCAATTTCCGTATAAACATTTCACATTTTATTTATCCTGTAGTAAAAAGGAGAGGCGAAAGAAACTGTCGAATTATATCGAAATTATCGAAAACCGTCAGACCGGAACCGACGCGACGGAAAAAGGAACTGCGCGTGCGCACCACGTGCCACCGGGCTCGTCATTTAAAAATTCCCAGGATATAGCGGCACTTTGCTCCCAATCGAGTAAATACTTTGCAGGGAAAATTTTCAAATTCCAAAAATCATATCCAAGTCAGTGCCCTGACAAAAATCAATCTTTCCGTCGTGAGTAGATAAATATAGATACTTGGTCGCTCTTGGTGATCTTTCGTGGGCTTGGCCGATACGATCCCGCGTATCTTGGTCGCTTAAATTTGCTGAAAGGGCGAAGGTCAATCGTAGACGATTTGCCATGGACTCATCGATATTCAATTCTATTGACGTGGTACATCTGTAATTAGAATTTGACGTCAATGTTTAGCAAGTTGGAAATAGATCAGTAGTATCGTTGGTCATTTTAAAATCTCAGGAGAGTTTTAAAACTGCAGGAAATATTTTCAAATAAAAAAAATCTGCTCGATTTGTTCAGAAATCCAATTATTACTTTTGCTGTTCGTGACAAAATCGAAAAGATTTTTTGTTCGAAATAAAATTGAATGAGTCCTGCATT
This sequence comes from Asobara japonica, assembly GCA_026005395.1. Classification (NCBI taxonomy): domain Eukaryota; kingdom Metazoa; phylum Arthropoda; class Insecta; order Hymenoptera; family Braconidae; genus Asobara; species Asobara japonica. The sequence goes on from BQMI01000028.1 coordinate 2,465,315, forward strand.
TTTCTTAATGTTATGACTCAAAAAAAAAACCAGACAAGGATATAGTAGACACTTTGAGCAACGTTAATGGCTCATTCACGTGCTTGAGAGGAAATTTCAGCTCCCAAAAATCGAAAATAACCCGGGCGGCGCGCTGCTATACGCGCGACCAGCGACGTCGGGCGAGCGAGTGCGACCGACGAATTATTCAAAGTAATCTCGCTCGCATTGAATACACTTATGAGGTCGATCGAATAACATTACAAATGAGTGCCTTAACTCGTTGGCCGAAATGACCTTGAGGGCATTCAGGCCGTCAATCACCTTTTGGACGGCCTCCACATCAGCATCCTTCCATGGATACTTTCAGGTGGTCGAGCAGAAAAAAATTTTGACCATCATCCAGTCTCCGCCTGAATTCGCCTCACGCACTGTCTTCTGTTCGACAAGATAAAATTATCCCTGAAGGGCGCAATCTTGATGTGGAGGCCACGACAAGACGAGCACCGACATCCCCAAGGTCATTGCGGCTAACGAGCTCAGACCCTCCTGCAGAATGTTATTGGATCGAGCTGACAAGTACATTTCCTCCGAGAGCAATTACTTTGACTAATAATAACAAAATGAGTATTCAAAAATCTGTGGTAGTGTCCATTTTATCTCAAAGGTTCGGGTGAATGAACCCTAATTTACCACCCGAAATAGCGCTCGGCTCCTCTATCAATACACTGCGCACCGTACTGCGCAGTAGACCAAAATGCGGCCGGGCGGTGCAGGAGTGGGAGCAAGCTTTCGAGGGGGAACAAGGCGCGAGGGGAGTTTTGATGCAATAAGGGAATCGTGCAGTAAATGAAGCTATCCTGTAGTATTCTCCAATTTCCAAACTCGTACTAGAAGTATGTATAGTTCCAAATCAAGCTTGAAATAACAAAAAAGTTGCTGTAGCGGGATTTTTCACCTATTTTTTAAATAATGAAATAGTGAATCCAGTTATGGGTAACATATATATCACACTTAGATGTATCAAATTTTTATGTGGTTCACTCAAAGCGAATTATAGTATTTACCAATTATGAGGTCACTTATCAGGGCTCCTCTGCAACATTAACTGCTTCTCAAGATAGATAGATAGATAGATAATGCAGTTAATTGTTTAGATAGTTAAACAAACAGAATACGCGATTAGAATACATAGAAAATTATAACAGAAAATAGAATAAAATAATGAAATGTACATGAGTAAATAACTGAATGAGTAAAACATAAGTGATCGACACCGATTGCACAAATAGGTTAGGTTACGCCTTATTGAGATGATAAGCATTACTTAAAGTACAAGATCGTACTAATATAGAAAATAAAATTTTTGACACACATCGCAGGTCAGGTTGCTATATATAACAACACGTGCGATATTTTTCCTTTACCGAAATTCCTTAAATTTTACATACACAAAAATAAAAATGTGAATCACGATTCTGATTTCCCCGGTTTCTTTTTCGCTGCACGTAGAGAATTGTCTGGGCTTATTCTGAATCCTGAAATGTGTAGGAATCTCGGGTATGATTGGAAAGCAAATTGGAGTGGCATTTTTTGCTTGTTGAACCAAAACTTTGAGAAGATTATGTTGTACCGAAGAACAGGACCAAGCTCCATAGCATACTAAATAGCAATAGAACAAAAAGAACAAAAAGCCCAATTGTATGTTACATCAAGCAGACGATTAGTTGAGTAGCAAAGTAAGCAGGAGCAGTATAGCAGAAATGACCAAAAAAATAAAAAGTGGAAAATAGAAAAGAAATAATGAGATAATGTGAAAAAATATAACTACGGAGGTAGACATATACGGATAAAAGGTCCACGGATGTATCAAACTAGTCACAGGGACAGACTGCATCCTCAAAAGTGAAGAGCCGCTTATTTTGCCCCACCGTCAAAAGTGAAAAGACTTGGTCATATAGAACAGGTTGGACGGGGTGTCCCACACTGTCCTTCACGACGTCATAAAATAAATAAATATATTTTTTTCCTGATTATTTCTGCGGCTTTGTGCTTCTGCATAACGAGGCCTCCTACCTGGGATTCCCCCAAATAAATCAAACAGACGTGTAGTCGATCCGTTTACACCGCAGTAAACAACCCTGAATCATCCTATCACGAGTTTTGCAACAGGACTTATTGAATTACGTCTATAAAAAACTTCTGAGTGCATTATTTGCTTACGAACAATTTCGAGAAGAAATATTATAAAACATTTTTTGTAGAAAATTTAACACCCGACTTGAAAGGTTTTTGGTATGTTTCTCCCAAACTCGCTCATTCTGGAGCTATTGGTACTTTTGTATTTCATGAAATTAGAGATATTAATTAAAAATTATTACTTTAATCCTGAAATATACAAATTATATCCAACATTTACAAACGGTTAATTGTAACGGTCTCCGTCTAGTTTGAATAGCGATTGCACGATGAAGTGTCTTGAGGTGTTGTTGAGAATGTAATTTTTTTGATAAGGAAAAATCACTTCGGGAAAACTTTATAAATGATGAATCCAGAAGGGGGATAACGGAAGAGGAAGTGGCGACTGATGAGCGAGACCAATTGGATTTTTCTCAATGTTGATTTTGCAAAGACGCTGGTTTTTTAATAGCCATTAACGTCTAGATGTGTGCTACTTTCAAGTGCTAATCAACGGCGGAGATCTACGATGTGTTTTGTAAACAAGACACTTATAAATAAGTAACAGTAGTGCTGGTATCAATCAGCCCGGCTTGGATTTGAACAGGGCCTCTTGCAAATGCGTCGCGGAACCGTGTACTGGGTGCGGAAGTTGGATCCGGACAAATTAAACTTGGTTTTAAAATATAATTTATTGGCACAAAGTACAAGTGTAAAAGAAAATGTTTTTAGTCAATATTCGTGTGACCTGTCAGAAGTACAATTACTCAATATAACCACCATTGGCCTCAATTAACGCCTCCATCCTTGTCCTGAAGCGCCCGCAGGCTCTCTGTAAGGCAGCGCTGTCCATATTGGCGAATGCCGCTCCGATAGTGGCGCGGAGAGACGTGACGTTAGGGTGCCGTGACTTGTTGGTAACCCGTTCAACAACGCTCTAAACATAGTAGTTGACGGGGTTGAAATCCGGGCTATTCGTGGGCCAAAACTCTTTGGACCAGAACATGTCCGCATTGTCTGATAACCAGCTTTGGACTAAATGGCTTGTGTCAGCCATTTCGAACTTCTCCGAGGCATTGTATGTCGTCACAACATCATAAACAGTCGATCTCGGGTACCCCAAGAATCAAATGATCTCGATCGCCGAACGCTCAGCGCGAAGGCTTTCAATAATCGCGGCTCTTCGATTGTACTCCACACTTGTACGTGGCATCTCGGCCATTTTAAGATTATAACTGTTCACTAGACGCCCACGGCATTCAACAACCTCACTCGCGACCTCTGGCGGAACTACGATATGGCGGGAAATTCAAATTGAAATTTGTCCCGCACTTGATTGTTCATCATACAATTACCTGCAAATACCATAGGGAATTAAATAAAATAACAATGCAATTATATTTCAGATGCAAAAGCTCCGGTCGCTGATTTACCTGTCAACGGCCTACACCCACTGCAATGAAAAAATGCTCGAGGATAAGGCGTACCCGACCTCAATGCTGCCCGAACATGTGATAAATCTTGTTGAGATACTTGACACTGACTTACTAGAAATATTGACACCAAAATTACTCAAGGACATGCCAAATACATACGCATTCAGCAAAGCATTGGCGGAAGATCTCATCAACAGATCAAATTTACCGGCTGGTGTTGCGAGGCCTTCAATTGGTGAGTTTTTTTTCTTATGGATTGATTTTTATTGGTGGGGAAAGTTTAAGATTGAGATGGAGCTCCAGGGGGGATCTGGTAGTTGTTCTGGATGTAGTAATCCAATCCAGGAAGGTCTGTCCAATCAAATTGATGGGGATGTCTGCTTGCAGTACTAGCTTCTTGGAAAGAGCCAGCTCCCGGTTGGGTGGAGAACCTCAATGGACCTACTGGACTGATGATTGGAGCGGCTAAGGGCGTTGTAAGGAACGTACTCTGCGACGAAAGTCTCATCATTGATGCCATTCCCTGTGACATTGCTGTCAATGCCATCATTGCATTGGCATGGAAAGTCGGCCTGGAATCACCAACTCAGGCGATTTACATGAATGTTACGGAGAGTGGGGAAAATCCAATGACCTGGGGCGAATCACTCGCCTATGGGAGAAAACATGCCTTCGAGAATCCGTTTCCTGGTAATTGGAGTTGAAGTTTTTTTGGGCGGACCCGGAGAGAAACGGGGCACGTGTCGTTTTAGGAATTTTGGAAATTTGAACTAATTGGAAAGTCTGTTTTTTTTTTGAAATTTTTTTTTTGTTTTTTTGTTTTGTCTCTCCCAAAGATTTCTGAATCATTGGAAGAAATATGAATATTATATTGTAGGTTTCAAATTTCTCGAAATTGAAAAAATTTCAATGATTAAAAAAAAAATGGCAAATTTGGAAAATTTTAAAAATATAAAAAATGAGAAATTTTAAAGGTTCAAAAACTTTGCACAACGCAAAAAATTAATGATTCAATCAGTTTGCGAATGTTGATTCTAAAACAGCATTAGTAAGCTGAAAATTTAATTAGGAGATACTAGCGTGCAAATGCATTCTGATGTAGTGAAATATTCATGAATTTAATTCACCGAGAATATCATGAAAGTGTAATGGATTCGCACAATTTTGTCCTAATTTTGCTGCTAAATTTTCCCATTTTCTATTGTTCAGGAATTCTGTGGTATCCAGGCGGTGGAATTACAAACAACAAATACTACCACATGATTTGTGTTTTCTTCCTTCACTTATTGCCAGCATATTTCATCGATGCACTCTGCTTTTTGACTGGTAATAAACCATTTTTGGTGAGGGTACAGCGCAAGGTCAGTTGGGGCATCAAATTAATGCAGTATTACACCATGAAACAGTGGATTTTTAGGTAGGTATCGAGGAGTTAAAACTGACCCATTCTTTTCGATGTTTAATCTTTATTAATTGTTGAAAATGCATGAAACGTCTAAAGGTATTCAAATTACCATTTTTCTTCATTTCCGAACACGGTGCAAAACCTCGAAATTTGGCAAGTGTTCAAATTTGAAACTTTTGAAAGCTGCTACAATTTTGATCTGTTCATAAAAACATCATACTTCATGATAATACGTTTTCAAAGACACCCGAGCGTGTGTGTTGTTGTCGCGTGTGGGTACGTATTGATGACTGTGATCGTGTGTGTGTGTGTGGGTGAGTGGGTGTCTGTCTGAGGGTGGGTAGGTGGGTGGGTGTCTGTCTGAGGGAGGGTGGGTGGGTGTCTGAGAGAGGGTGGGTGAGTGTCTGTCTGAGGGTGGGTAGGTGGGTGGGTGTCTGTCTGAGGGAGGGTGGGTGGGTGTCTGAGGGTAGGTAGGTGGCTGGGTGTCTGAGGGAGGGTGGGTGTCGGTCTGAGGAAGGGTGGGTGTCGGTCTGAGGAAGGGTGGGTGGGTGGGTGTCTGTCTGAGGGATAGTGGGTGGGTGGATGTCTGTCTGAGGGAAAGAGGGTGGGTGGGTGTCTGTCTGAGGGAGGGTGGGTGGGTGTCTGTCTGAGGGAGGGTGGGTGGGTGTCTGAGGGAGGGTGGGTGTCTGTCTGAGGGTGGGTAGGTGGGTGGGTGTCTGTCTGAGGGAGGGTGGGTGGGTGTCTGAGAGAGGGTGGGTGAGTGTCTGTCTGAGGGTGGGTAGGTGGGTGGGTGTCTGTCTGAGGGAGGGTGGGTGGGTGTCTGAGGGTAGGTAGGTGGCTGGGTGTCTGAGGGAAGGTGGGTGTCGGTCTGAGGAAGGGTGGGTGGGTGGGTGTCTGTCTGAGGGATAGTGGGTGGGTGGATGTCTGTCTGAAGGAAAGAGGGTGGGTGGGTGTCTGAGGGAGGGTGGGTGTCTGTCTGAGGGTGGTTGGGTGTCTGAGGGAGGGTGGGTGTCTGTCTGAGGGTGGGTAGGTGGGTGGGTGTCTGTCTGAGGGAGGGTGGGTGGGTGTCGGTCTGAGGGAGGGTGGGTGGGTGGGTGTCTGTCTCAGGGAAAGAGGGCGGGTGGGTGTCTGTCTGAGGGAAAGAGGGTGGGTGGGTGTCTGAAGGGGGGTGGGTGGATGTCTGTCTGAAGGTGGGTGGGTGGCTGTGCGTGAATACACGAGTAGGTGTTTCTATGACCAAAAAATTGTTTACCAGTTCAGATAATCGATCATTGGATCCGTCTTGAAAAACTGATAACAATCCACTTTTTGCAATCACTAGCAAATTACTACCTTTCCTTATCGAGAAATTAATAACGAGATAAGTCGTTGTTTACACATTGTTTACCACTTACCTGTATAATTACCACAAGTTAATAATAATGTTTTCCAGGAATGACAGAATGAAGGCGATCCGAGAAGAGTTACTGCCAGCAGATAAGAAAGTATTCTACATGGATACTAAGGCATACGATTGGAACGAGTACATGAAAACATACGTTCTTGGTGCAAGGCAATTTATATTAAAAGAAGATCCCGCAAATCTACCTCAGGCTCGTCGAATTTTTCGCCTCTATTGGATTGCAGATTTAATATTCAGAATTGCATTTTGCTCAGCTATTGTCTGGTTTCTATTTTCTAAACTGAGTGCAATTACTTCACTGGGAACTCTACGAGAGGTGAATGAATTGTAATGGCCAATGGGTTCATTTGTCATTCATCGTTGGAATTTCGAAAAATTTCAAGACTCAAAAATCATCAAAAACTTTTGAGGTTTTGACATCTGCCAAATTTGCCTAATTTTTCCAAATTTTGGAATCGCTCAGTTTTTGGAAATTCGTATTTTTCCATCATTTTTATATCCAATTTTAGTTTTTTTTTAATTCTCAATATTTTCAACTGGATTTTTCAAAATTTCTTTTGAAAATTCTGATTTTGCGCCCCCCCCCCCCTCCTCCTACTGACTAAACTATGTTTGAGATGAGCCAATTGTAATCTCAGAAAGTTGACATAGTTATATTATTAGGTTAAGATATGATTTTCTAATAAAAAAATCATAAAGCTATGATTAGGAACATAATTGTTTAACGTCGTATAAATATAAGTTAATAATCAAAAATTTTATAAAATTTAGAAAATTTATTTTATTCCATTGTATGTTACTATTGGATAGATAGATAGATCGATAGATAGATAATGTTTATTGTATCAAGATAATTCATCTACTACGATAGGGGTTACAGTGCTCAGTGTATAAAGAACATTAAAATAAAATCAAATCAAGTCAAATCAAATTAAATTAGTTAATTAGTTGAGATTTATTAACTGTACATTATGTTATACAAAACAATGCACGACGGTCAATTAGCAATTAAGACGGAAAAATTACATCATCCACAGCAGAAGAAACTAAGCATGGTAAATGATCGATGCGATCCAGTAAGAAAATAATAGAAATGCAAAAAAAATGATAAAAGGCAACTGAGTCAAAAAACTTAGCAGGCCAGGCACCCAATAGAAGCCATGGTAGAACAGCCAGAAGGAACTGAAATTAAGAAATAATCAGGGCGCATTCTGCCCCACACTCAATAGGAAAAAACGAAGCGCTAATTTGAAAGATAGGTACTATGAACAGATATGAACAGAGCGTTGCAATGTCTCCATTTTGAATGGCTTGATGACCAGTGGGATCACCTCTGCAATAGATGGAAAACAAAAAGCAGAATGATATACATATATATAGAAAAGTTCTCACTTGCTTCAATGGATCGTGGATCTTCCCATCCAGAACTACTTTAACTGATAGATCACTGATCTATCAGTGATCGCCTTTAGATCTGATCTATCAGATCTACTTTAACTGATGGATTCGTACGTAACAAAGTTAGGGAGATGTTTGATGTTATTCCAAAAGGTAGTTCTGATTGGGATGGAGTCGCTGCACCGGAAATGATTCACTGTGTTGGATTCAAGGGAGTCACAAGTGGGACAGAGACCTAAAGGATTGAAGTTGTGCTCCCTGCACGAGCTCATTTGAATCCGTACTGAGAAGCTGGAGGAAGTTGTGCAAGACGTTTTTTCATTGGCCAGGGGATATTTGTCGTTTAGGAGCTTGGTTGTGGGTGGTCATCAACGGAAGAGGATCGCAGGGTTTGTGTGCGCGCGTGTATGAGTGGGTGGGTGCGTCCATGTATGGGTGGGTGGGCAGGTGCATGCGTTTGTGGGTGGGCGGGTGGCTATGAATGGGTGGGCGTGGTTGTGGATGGGCGGGTGGGTGGGTGTGGATGGATGGCTGGGTGGGTGGGTGGGGGTGAGTGGGTGGGTGGGTGTGGATGGATGGGTGGGTGGGTGTGGATGGATGGGTGGTGTGGATGGATGGGTGGGTGGGTGTGGATGGATGGGTGGGTGGGTGTGGATGGATGGGTGGGTGGGGGGGAGTGGGTGAAGGGTGGGTGGGCGCGTTACAATTATTCAACAATTCATACATAATTCAATCAATGTAAGGAATAATCTCTATTTCTAGATCCCACCATTCACGTTTATCTCATTAAAAATCCTAACAGGATAAACGAACTGAATCATTTACCTACAACTTGTTTACTATTCAACACAATCCACGTAATCACCATAAACCATGAAAATTGACATTTTTGAAACACTGGAAAGTTCCTTTTTTTTACGCAATATGTGATTTGTGGTTTTTTTATGGATGAAAAAAAAACCATTGTCCGTACTATTCTTGTTTTTCTTCGACCGCATCGAGGACATAAATGAACGTAAATTTATTAGAAAGCAGTAAAACAATGATTGCGCAAGTGCATGAGAAATCATGTTTAATAATGATTTTATTGACAAATTGGGGGGAAGGGGGGGGGGATTTGATGCATCATATCTATAGCCAAGTGGTTACTTTGCATCATATCTATAAGCAGTGTCATGCTTTCAGAAAAAAATTACAACTAAAAAATCAAACTTTAAAAAACACTTAGTTTCACGTAGAAGACAAGATTCTTTCATATCTAAAGGATATTTCGTTTATGAAAAACACATGGAGGAACTTATCGGAAAGTTATTGCAATGACCCCAAAATCGTTTTTTTTTCTGCTGCCTGTGGCTAGAGTTTCAACCACGATTCATCCCCAACAATTTGCAACGATGTGTTCGTATGTGTGTGTGTGTGTGTGTGTATGTGGGGGTGCATATATATACCTGGTTAACCTATCCTGTCTTCCTCCCGAACGCATCACAGAATCGAAGGTCAAAACCATTTCCGTTGTTTACAGCGCTCCACTGCCTGAACCGTTGAAGATAGGTGGAGACTCGTTATAACCAAAGTTGTTGCTCATGAAAAAATACACATTTTATGTCAAATAAGTTTTATTCTAAAGTGTATAGTTAAGGCGGTATCGTGGGTTCAATCCTCTAGCGGTTGCACTGCTGTTGCTGTCTCGCTCACACCCGTAATGCACATGAGGCTCACACCGTCGCGCTCACTGTACGAGCACTGAGGGAGTAACAATGATCTGCGTGACTGTATGTGTGTGTGTGTGTGAAAATGTTCACATTTTGTAAGTGGAATTTGAAAATTTTTAAAATTTTCCAAAATTCTATTTTTTTTTTATTTCCAAAATTTTCAATTTTTTTTTTAATTATGCAAATCGGTCCATGCCAAGCATCGATGTCCAGCGTCAAGATTTTCTTAATTTAAGATATTGCTACTTCGTGAAATTTTTTTCGCAGGTTTTTTGACAAAAAAAAAAAGTAATTCGCATAAAGGCAATAAGGTGCGTATCAACTAAATAAGTTGGCCAGTGAAATGGTGGCACTCATGTGCAGTTGGCTTTGGCATCCTGAAATGTTGAAATCGTTTAACTTGCTCTCCTGTTTGAGTCGGCTACACCGTCCCGCCGAGACTTGCTGCGCACGAAAGTAAATTGCGTCATCATATAGAGGTCGAAACTGCTCCAAGCCTTCGGCATTCCGCCACACCGATCGAAAATCATTTCTTTTTTATGACTTTTTTTCGGATTTTTCGGGACCTATTTGCTAGATGCACTCAATTTTTTTTTTTTTTGAAAATGTCTGAATTTGCAAACTTTGTTCAAAACTTTTTTCTTCCAAGTTTCGAAAATTTTGACAATTTAAAAAAATTTCCAAATTTTTTCGATTCGAAATTTTTTTTAAATCAAAAATTTTTTTTTTAATTAAATTTTTTTTTACAACCAAAAAAATCCATAAAAAATGAATGTTTAAAATTTCTGATATACGAATTTTTTTTAGGTAATTGCATTCAAAAATTGCACGGACCCGCCTCATTCCTTAATTGACATGTGACTTTCGACAACTTGAAAAACGAGAAAAAAGAGAAAATCTCGGTGCACATATAATGCAAAAACTTTGACCTTTTTACGAATAATTATGAATATTTATCGATAAACGAGACATGTGAAATTAAAAAGGATGCAAATTCGATGATAATAATCACACATGGTCTGTCGTTTTCATTTCCTTGCATTAAATTTGGAAAATTTCACAACATGTGCGTAGTGGCAGTGGGCGCCAGACGTGCCGCATGGAATGCGAAGAAGTGGGTAAATCAGTGAGCGCCGTGAGGTCCACGCCGAAAATTAGCAAATTTGACAATTTTAAATTACCCCATTTATCAAGCAGATAATCATGAATATTTGACTAGCCGCATAGTCAGCGTGAGGACGAGAATTATGCGCGTTACTGGAGTGGGAGTGAGACGCCAATAAGGGTGCGAACGCTCGAGGGCTAAACCCGTCATACCTCCTTAATTATGACAAATATGGAAAAAAGTGATAAGAAATTAAATATGCATTTCCACTTACAGAGCAAATTCTGCTTAATACTTTTTGCCGTATCTCTTACCGTTTTTGAAATAGAGCGTTGTAAACAATTCAATTGTTAATACCAAAAAACTGCTCGGTCAATTTAAACCAAAAACTAATCCGATCTAAGTCCCATGAAGACACTCCGAATAAGACCTCGATGACCCAGATCGTTCGACCCGCTCGTGAGAAATCGTTAACGGAAAATTCCGATTCCACACATACAAACATACACACAGAACGTGTGAAAAATAATTATGTTCAAAGGACACTTAGCAGAATTTTTCTTCGCCTCTGAATAGAAATTTTGCCGAATGCGTTTCATGATTTCAGTTTTACCTAGAAACGACTGGCAAGATCGCTAAATGTCAATGTTTGTCGTTGCTTCCCCATTTTCAGGAAATAACGGGGATCTTATAGATGCAATTCTCCAAAGTCTTTACTTTTTTTAATCAATAGTATGAAATTATTGCCTCTTTGCGGAGTCACTCACAATGATAATGACAATTGTGTTTAACTACGGAAATGATGAAAAGGACCTTACGTAAATGGGTTTTTCAAGTTTAAAACATTTACTTTATTGTCAAATGTAGGTATATCCGGTAAACAATGTGGCAATATATGCGCATTCCCAGCCCAATTAATAATTCTGCTATACATTGCTGGTAAGATAAGATATTCTGGTATACCATATGAATCAAGTATTCATCAAGTGTAGACTCATATAAAACAAGGTAAATCCTTGAGCAATATAGTAGCGGGACTCGAAACATAAGTTTTATGAAATTTTGGGTGGGCGGTGAAAGGTGGGTGGGCGGGTTGTGAAAGGTGGGTGGGCGGGTGGTGAAAGGTGGGTGGGCGGGTCGTTACTGACTGGCTGTGTACCTGAATGTGTGTGTCTGCATGGGTAGGTGTGAGTCTGGGTTGGTGGGTGCTTGTGTAGGTGGGTAGGTGTGTCTGTGGGCAGGTGGGTGGGCGGATGGGTGTGTAGGAGGATGGCTGGGTGTGTGGGAGGGTGGGTGGGTGAGTGGTTGTGTAGGAGGATGGGTGGGCGGGCGGATGTGTAGGAGGATGGCTGGGTGTGTAGGAGGATGGCCGGGTGTGTGGAGTGTGGGTGGGCGGGCGGATGGGTAGGAAGGTGGGTGGGTGTGTAGGAAGGTGAGTGGTTGTGTAGGAGGATGGGTGGGTGTGTGGGAGGGTGGGTGGGCGGGCGGGTGTGTAGGAGGATGGCCGGGTGTGCGGCGTGTGGGTGGGCGGGGGGGGGGGGGGGGGGGTAGGAAGGTGGGTGGGTGTGTAGGAAGGTGAGTGGTTGTGTAGGAGGATGGGTGGGCGGGCGGCTGTGTAGGAGGATGGCTGGGTGTGTGGGAGTGTGGGTGGGCGGGCGGGTGCGTAGGAGGGTGGGTGGGCGGCCGGGTGCGTAGGAAGGTGGGTGGGTGTGTAGGAAGGTGGGTGGTGGTGTAGGAGGGTGGCTGGGCGGGCGGGTGTGTAGGAGGATGGCCGGGTGTGCGGCGTGTGGGTGGGCGGGGGGGGGGGGTGGGTAGGAAGGTGGGTGGGTGTGTAGGAAGGTGAGTGGTTGTGTAGGAGGATGGGTGGGCGGGCGGCTGTGTAGGAGGATGGCTGGGTGTGTGGGAGTGTGGGTGGGCGGGCGGGTGCGTAGGAGGGTGGGTGGGCGGCCGGGTGCGTAGGAAGGTGGGTGGGTGTGTAGGAAGGTGGGTGGTGGTGTAGGAGGGTGGCTGGGCGGGCGGGTGTGTAGGAGGATGGCCGGGTGTGCGGAGGGTGGGTGGGCGGGCGGGTGTGTAGGAGGATGGCCGGGTGTGCGGAGGGTGGGTGGGCGGGCGGGTGCGTAGGAAGGTGGGTGGGTGTGTAGGAGGGTGGCTGGGCGGGCGGGTGTGTAGGAGGGTGGATGGGCGTGTGTGTGAGCGGGTAGGCGGGTGTATGGTAGCGAAGCGTGAGTCGGTATATATATATATGTCTATCTTTGTTAATTTCGCCGATAAAATCTTAATTGCTCCTATTGCTACAAATTACCATTTCTCAATACCTCATCTATAAAACCGCATGATTTTGTCTTACCATACAGAATCCAATGCATCTTGTCGCGACTGTAGCATTTGTGCGGTGTAGTTTTGCACTTGCCAAAATTAGATGTCTGCGACTAGAGCACCGGCCTCTGGCACACGAGGTCCAAGCCTCAAATCCTCGAACAGGCCATTCTCCTCTTTTGATATAGTTATGTGAACCTATCCCCTCTTTTACGCATTCATCGTCGAACAGAAGTTCCGTAAAAGAAGCGGCTGTACAAATTTAGGGTCTCCATGATTTTCCTTCGATTACTGGATCAAGGGAAGAACATAATGACCATTGGAGATTGTGTTCCTTGGTTGAAATTGGGTGGATCCAGTTTGGGAAAAAGGCGGGTTCCATTCGTGCCGCCGGCGTCGCGGGATGTCCTAATTTGGAGCGGAGCGTAGCTTAGAAAAATTGACAATTCTGAAAATTCAGGTAATTCTGTCCCAGAAATTTCCGATCTTTCTTAGGGCGTCGGCCCCAAGTGTCAAAAGTGCGTCGATAATTGGCGAAATGACCTATATATGCCTGTAAGAAATAAACGACTCTTCAAGATTACTCATTTTCGATCTCTATGAAGGAGAGTATTGCACGCCTCCAGATAAAATCAACAACCAGTGACTAACACGAATTGCAATGGTAATGGTGTGGGTAACAGTGTTGTCCAACATTCGGTGGTAAAAAAAATTGTGCTCACTCAGTTCTGGTCCGTCGGTTCAGTGCGGTTTACTCCCGGTATCGCTCGAGAGAATAGTCAGTTTGGAGACTTCGTACGGTGCAGGCACCTGTCCAGTAACCGAAGTCATTACTGTCCATGTGGGTTTATTTTCAATTTATTGCAATTATTTTTTTTTATGGGCCCCACTGAGTCAAGGCGATTTTTAGTGAAAATTTAGGAGTTCTGTCCTTAGTGAAACATATTCGAGGAATGTAAGTGGAGGGAGATGTGTGCTCTTGGTCCGCGAGATAAGTAAAAACGCAAAAGATGTCAAAGTTTTGGTCCTTGGAAATTTTTGGCATTTTTCGAATTTTTGAAAACTGAATTTTTTTAGAATATTTAACAATTGCAAATTCGAAAAATTTGAAAAAAAAATCAAGGCTCAAATTTTTCAGTTTTTTTGTCAAAATATTTTGCTAAATTTTTATTTTTCAAATTTGCAAGAATAATTTGTACAAGAAATTTATATGACTTATATTATATTATTTATTTATTTAAAATTGTTTCAACACAATTTCTGCTTTCTATTGGCCCATCAATTGATTCCCGCAATTTTCATTCACATGGCTCTCATAAAAATTCTTAGTTAAAATGAAAGAAAAAAAAACAAGTCAACTGACCGCTCTAGTCACCCCAAAGAAATGTACACATCAATAGCGTAATAGCAAACCAGTTTTCATCGAGCTGCTGATTAATACACGTGGTGAACATAAAGATGCAGTAATAGTAAAAATTCTTTGTGAAAGTAAAAAAAATATATGTGCATAGGGATAAAAAGTTCGGTAAATACGTTGAATGAGGAATGAAAGATAAGTGGAGAACCAAGCTTTTGGCTTTGGCAAATTTAAGAAATTCTTTAATTAGAAAAAATTGGGGTGTTTTGAGAAATTGGGGAAAGGGTAGAATTACGAAAATTTTTGTGAAATTTTTTGGGCAATTTGACAAATTTCCAAAGTATAATTTTTCTGGAATTCTGAAGCTTTTGAAGATTATTACAAAATCTAGAAATCTGGAAAAATTCCAAAAAACTTTACTATTTTTCAATTAAATATCGAATATTTTTCTAATTATTGTACAAAATCCAAACTCTACATAACAAAGTAAAAAAAACACAAAAAAAAAGTGCATTTCGTAAGTTCCAATTCTTGTCACTAAAAAATTTTCGATAGAAAAAAAAACTTCCGAGGAATTCAGCGCTACTTGCATGGTAATCAACGAGCCAATCTCGATCTCACAAATATCAAAGTCTTCCAAATGACAGGCATCTAATGCACTTTGCCTTGACTCTTCTCCAGTACCATTAAACTCCGCTCTCATGAACTGTAATTTTTCCACATTATTTTTTTCAAACCTCAAAAAAAGTTTTCATAAAATTTCCATGAAATACTTAGAATTTTTGTTTTTAATGTGCAAAATTTTTGACATTTCCAAAAACCGTGAAAACATTTTGCAAGTCCCCAACTGGCTTGACTCATCCCAAGCACCAGATCTACCCAAAACCCACCCACCCAACCCATACACCCCCCCCCCCACCCACCCAACCCACCAACCCACCCAACCATCAACCCACCCACCCCACCAACCCACCCAACCATCAACCCACCCACCCACCCATCCAAACCACCCGCCCACCCCTCCAACCCACCCACCCACCAACCCATCCACCCAAAACATTCACACACCCACAGACTCACCCACTCATCCATCCAACCCACCCACTCACCCACCCATCCAAACCACCCACCCACCAACCTATTCACCCACCCATCCACCCAACCCATTCACCCACTCATCCACCCAACCCATTCACACACCCACAGACCCACCCACCCATCCATCCAACACATCCACCCACCCATCCAAAGCACCCACCCACCCATCCAACGGAAGACCCACCGACCCACCCACCCAAGTCATCCAATCCACCTACCGCCCAGCATCCGGTATCGGGTCCATAAATCTCAATTTTTCAATTTTCCAGCCTACCAATATGACCGAGCCAAACATGGAAAACTTACCAGACAGAATAGCCGATATGTTCGAGAACAGAGAAATACTTCTCACTGGTGGCACTGGTTTTCTCGGCAAAGTGATAGTTGAAAAATTTTTACGCTGCATTCCCAATGTTGGCAAAATTCATATGCTCGTAAGGCCGAAGAAGGGAAAAGATCCGAAACATCGGCTTGAGGAGATATTTAATTCGGCGGTAAGTCATACCTGATGAAATAAATTATTACATCAGGCACATCATTCATTAATGATTGCACAAAAAAATATTCCGAGTGAAAGCGCGTCAAAAGTGCCAAGTGGTTTGCTCCGTTAAAAAAATAAAAATAAAGTTGCACGTCATCGCGTTAAATGTCCTGGTCATCTGGGCTCGTACTTTAGGTATTGCCCCATCATTTTGGACGTTGAATGCATAAATCAGAATACATTGGATGTTTTTGCCACCTTTATACATTATTAATATGTATTGGGATATCAATGTGGGAACTTGTGGGTTTGTGGTGAACTGCGCTGCCATCCGAAAAAGCACTCTTTCACACCTTTAACCTGGGATATCTCCTAAACTATGAATCTTGATGAAAAAAGTCATTAGACATGAAATGTGCAGCTTTGCATAAGGAACAACTTTTGTTTGACACTTTTTGCTCTATCTCTAACCGCACACGCGTTATCTTGTATTTTTCAATTCAAATTTGAAAAGTTTGTAGGGTGCGCGTTGATGCGGATTAACGGACTCGCATCCATAACTTCTTACTTTCTCCGGTTTTTTGAACTTCAAGCCGCGATATCGCATGAAATACGAATGTTAAGAGCAAAAGTCATAAGACATGAAATATTTATTTGTATTTTATTGACAAATTTTGTTAAGGATTTTTTTCTCTATTTTTACGTGTTATCGCGATGAGACCTCAACGAGTTGATATCGCAATCGCTTATGATCAGTCCATGTTTACACATACACACACACATGCATAGGAGTATGGACTCAATTTCTCGGACACTATTTTGATACCCTAATTCACTCGAATAGCTTCCCAAGTTAATCCGTTAGCGAAGTGGACAATCGAGTTAAGTCTCGTCTAACCCGACGTCAGTTTTCGTCAAATATCTTCGAAATTACCCAAAATATCGAAATTTGCTTCCTTACAAAGTTGTAGGCCTCCTTCCCCTCTACAAAAAAGGTCTATATAAAAATATCGCTATCTTATCTGAATTTCAAAATATTTACAGAAAGACAACGAAAGTTGCTGAAACTCAACCGACCACTTCGCTCCTGAAATTTTGGCATGAAAATTGTCCAATTTTGAAGATTTTCTGAAATATTTGCAATTTTTGAAACTGAAAATTCGCGATATTTTCGCCAACTTTTGAATTTTCAAAAAAATGCTGCCATTCAAAATTTCCTAAAAGAGATTTTTTGAAAAAAATTGACTTCTCAAATTTTTCAAATTTTCATTTTTTTTTTTACACACCAAAGGATCTGGCAGCTCCCAAAAATCTGAAATTTCGTCAATTTCCAAAACTTGATACTTTTTTTTCAATCTAAAAAAATCACAAAAAATTCCCTATCAAAACTGGGGATAAAAACGGGCGAATTAAAAATGAAATAATTTGCGGATGAGTGACTAGGACGATGTCATAAAATTGTATAATCCAGGTATCACGCTGTTCATAATACGATGTGCCACATACTCGGATGTATGATGTTCTCGCACTTGTAGAAAACAGAGTCAAGGCCTCAGTGAGTGTAACAAGCTTATGGGTAACGCATTATCCGTCTGGTGAAAGTAACCGACAGTCAGCGGCCACCTCCGTTATGTCACATCTTTCCCGATTATTTTCAACGCAATAACTATCTCGCTCGCCCAAGTGGTCCCGGTTATTCCCACCGACACATGGAAGGTGAATTACTCTTGTGCGTGTGCATGAGACAAGGCCAGCCTCTCTTGGTCAATTCTTTTTACCATTTTTTTCCCTGTTGAGTTACTAAATAATAAAATAACTTATATTATGCGAGTCGAAAAGCGTGCTTTAAGACCTAGTAATCTTAATTTAAGACATTCAAATGTCTCAAGTTATGATGACCACATAACTTTAAGACTTACTTTAAGACATTTTAAGCCATAAACCTTGGCTTAAGTCAGAATGGCTCAATATTATTCATTCACAATTTGAGAGTCACGAAAAGTCTACAGTATTCGATTTAAGACCGCAGGACTCGACTTAAGCCTGCAACTCTCGGCTTAAGCCAGCAAGACTCGACTTAAGACAGCAAGACCTCGACTTAAGCCTGCAAGACTTAACTTAAGCCTACCACACTTAACTTAAGCCTGCAAGCCTCGACTTAAGCCTGCAAGACTCGACTTATGCCGGCACGACTAAACTTAGCCCTGCAAGCCTCGACTTAAAACAACAAGACTCAACTTATGCCTGTACGACTAAACTTAAGCCTGCAGGCCTCGACCTAAGACAGCAAGACTTAACTTAAGCTTGCCACACTTAACTTAAGCCTGCAACTCTCAACTTAAGCCAGCAAGACTCAGCTTGAGCCTGCAAGACTCGACTTAAGCCTGCAAGACTCGATTTAAGCCTGCAAGACTCGACTTAAGCCGCAAGACTTAACATAAGCCAGCAAGACTCGACTTAAGACAGCAAGACTCGACTTAAGCCTACAAGACTTAACTTAAGCTTGCCACACTTAACTTAAGCCAGCAAGACTCGACTTAAGACAGCAAGATTCAACTTATACTTGCAAGACTAAACTTAACCCTGCAAGCCTCGACCTAAGTCTGCAAGAATCGACTTAAGCCTGCAAGACTTAAAGTAAGCCAGCAAGGCTCGACTTAAGACAGCAAGACTCGACTTAAGCCTCCAGTACTTAACGTAAGCCAGCAAGGCTCGACTTAAGACAGCAAGACTCGACTTAAGCCTGCAAGACTTAACTTAAGCTTGCCACACTTAACTTAAGCCTGCAACTCTCAACTTAAGCCAGCAAGACTCAGCTTGAGCCTGCAAGACTCGACTTAAGCCTGCAAGACTCGACTTAAGCCTCAAGACTTAACATAAGCCAGCAAGATTCGACTTAAGACAGCAAGATTCGACTTAAGACAGCGAGACTCGACTTAAGACAGCAAGACTTAACTTAAGACAGCAAGACTTAACTTAAGCTTGCCACACTTAACTTAAGCCTGCAACTCTCAACTTAAGCCAGCAAGACTCGACTTATGCCTGCAAGACTCGCCTTGAGGTCAAACTTGTTTTCAAAGTTGTGAATAATTTCCGAAGGTAGGAAGTGTAAAAATTGGTGCGAATATAAGCTAATCTAGCGCAAAATGTGAATTGCATGGAATTTACTATTTTACGTGTGCATCCAGCAAGGTCAATTCTAACCAGCATCCTTGGTCAATTATCTTTCCAATTTTTTGCGTTTCGCCGTCAGATGATCCTGGTAATGATGATCAAATCCAGTCCGCGAATAGTAATCCACAATTTACAATGGATATAAAAAAATTGTTTAATGTTAATAATGTACACCCTCTCGAGTCTTTACATGTTGCGCCCAAGGCTAACGACGAGAAGAGGCCTGTGCCAACCGTGTTCCCCCGAGCCCTCTAAGCCAAGCCTGCGCCAGGCTTAATCTCATCTTCCAAAGCAGCCTTAAACTCAGGGTACCCTCTTACCAATGTGGTGCGGTCTTTGAGAACAATGCCTTTCGAGGCTTGTCTCAGGCCGTGCTCGTTGGGATTTCAAGGCTCAGTTGGGGCTCCCCATGGACTCTGAGCTAAGGCTTGGTTTACGAGCCTCAAACGGCGTTATCATTTCGAGGCGGAAACAGGCCTGAATCAGGGTTGGCACTCAGCCTCAATCCAAGATTGCACAGCCCTCCTTGAGGGATGAGACAGCCCTGTTCCGATCGTCAATTCCTACCCAGGATATGCGCACACACTTTATAAACTCCAGTGCTACAGGCAGTTGCCTCATTCAACCCGCTGGCTAATTTCAAAATTTTCCATCTTCTGTTTAGAAAACAAACCCCCCGCCCCCCTCCCCCCCCCCTTGCAAAAGTGTACGGAAATATTTACTCTGGAACTAGCATCCGTCGATTTCCATTTTCCCGCGCATCAGTTTGTTCCTACATAAATCTTCAGAAGAGTCATTACCGACAGTTCAATTGACACTTATACTTTTGCGGTTTCGCGGTCATTAGAAAATTGTTAATTGCTAAATTTTGTATCCCAAGTTAACAGTCATAAAAATTCCAAAATTTGCTCTTCCCTTTTTTTCGAGTCAAGTTCAAGTTTTATCGAGGCGTTCGAAAATTTGAGTATAAATATTTTTCTAGTATTCCAAAAATTGGGGAAGTTCCAAAAATCTTCCAAGAATTGTAAATACCAATTTTGAAAATTCACCAAATTTTCTGGTTGATACCTCCACCTTCAATTGTCACTTTGCTCTGGTGCGTGCGCATGAGGCAAGGCCATTCTTCTTTTTCACACTTCATGTTTTTTTTCCAATTTTTTTTACCTAACGGTTCGCAGAACTGAAATTTCCCGAACGTTGTCGCACGTACAATAAATTTCCACCATTTTTTCGCGCTTTTTTTGTCGCGATTTTTCAGTGCGCAACACGTAGGCATTTCTTGATAATGAGCAACTATGAACTCACATTGAACCCTTCGGTTGTCACTACGTAATCTCCACGTTTAAAAAAAAAATTGTAACTATATACATATATATTTACATATATAAATATCTATATATATAATATAAATATTATATGTAAATATTTATATATATATATCATATAAAAAATATATGTGTGGTATATACATGTTATACTGATGATTTCAACCAACAAACATAACACCTAATTAGCATTGTATCCTTTGGTTCAACCAGTATTTGAAGGAAAACCATGGAGAACCCCAATTTGTACAGCCGTTTCTGTTACGAAACTCCCGTTCAACGATGAATCCGTATGAATTAGAGAAGAATATTGGGCAATTCAAAAGTTTTTAGGACCTGAAATTTTCCGCATTTTCCCAACAAATTATTGTGAAACTCAAAAAAAAATTTGAACTTTGAAAAAAAAACAGTCTCACTAATATTACTCCATCATTACCTGATTGCATAATCACAATCATGATTTGACAATTTAGTAGTTCACCTAAATTCAGGATATTAAAAGAAAAATAGGCCTCTGAAGAATCAAGGATTGATTTTTTTCTAATCTCAACAGTAGAACACATCAATCATCACGTTTGTTTCCAATTTTTTTCTTCTCTGATTGCAGAAATTAACTTCGTGAAGCAGTAGAAAAAATACATTGCGTGATATCTGTCCAATTTAACCATAACGATAATTGCGTGTTGGATAATATGAAAATTAAAAAAAAATCAATAATGTCAGAGACAGAATATTAAAATGAAGCAAAAACATAAAAGTTCTTCAAAGTTTTGAAAATATATTTTCTCTTTTTTCTATATTTAGTTCCACAAAATTTCCACAATTTTCAAAATTCCCAAAATTTCCAAAATGTCCAAAATTTTAAAAATTTCCAAATTTTCCAAACTTGACAAAATTTTCAAAATTTCCAAAATTTTTAAAATTCCCAAAATGTCAAAAATTTTGAAAATTTCCAAAATTTCCAAAATTTCCAAAAGAAACGAAAAGGTATTTTGAAATTTCGATCGCCTTCGAAATTTTCGAAATCTCAAATAAGTTTAAAAACACAAAAAGTTTTCAAAAAACTCAGATTGCATGATACTCCTTCAACATACCCACACCGATGATCGCGTGTTGGAAAATTATCAACGTCAAATAGTGAATTATCTCTTCACCGTCGTGAAAAATAAGAAACAAAATCTCTCAATTACACTGATTTTAATTTTAATCGGCTGGAAATCGATTGCAAAACATCCGTCGACATTCAGAATCAATGTAAGATTTTACATTCACGCTGCACCCTTATTTTCTCCAACTTAACATGTTGAATTCGAAGATTAATTGCTGTAGTTCGCGATAACATGAAGAAGTTGCATGAATGTATTTTATGCGCAAGATACTACCGCTTCAAAATTACGTAATCCGCGAAAAGCATGGGCACACATTTAAATAATTATGAAACATTGAACATTCAAAACATCAAACGTTATCCGAATTTTATTTTGTTCATACTAGACATCATTTTCGATTTGGAGAACAGAAAACAAACTATTGCTGCGAGCTGAACGAAATTTTCCTGCGTTACAGGAGACGCGGGCGCTGTTGCCGAACACCGCCAAACGCGCTTGGGCGCTGTAGAGTGAACTCGGCAACGCTGTTGCATATATAGGTGACTGAGTGGCGCGGGCGCGTGACGCGCGTTATACGAGTAGAAAGAATTGTTCTGATTGATTGTTGTTTGATTTAATGGTTCTAATTTTAAAAAAACATTGGGACGGGTTTATTCCCAGAACTTACGAAACTTCAAAGATGTGTAGAAAAAAAAATGAAAATTTTCAAAAATTCCGAAAAAGTCCGAAATTGAAAATTGAGAAATTTTGGAAATTTTGAACTCTCAAACTGTGAGGTGAAAAAAATCACGTTCACTTGATTTTTGCAATACTCTAAATTACGTAAAATTAAAGAAAGAAAATTAAACGTCAATTCAGGGAACCTGAAGTTTCATGGATGTAAAGATTATGTGCAGGATACAGCAACTTCGCAATGACGCAATCGAGTAAAATAATCGATATCCATGATTTAATCCGATGGTTTTCACCGCAGGACACTTTATTACAAAATGACAATTTTAGCAACAATTTGCAAGTTTCTCTCGTTTGAAGAATCTCAGTTGGAGACTCTCCCAATTTGACTTCCATGTTTCCCAGATATCGATAGAAGTTGTTATGGCATCTCGAATCGAGAAGTGAAAGACTACATTTGAATGTAAACATATTTTGCAAGGCTTTAGATTGCTCATGATTTCAAGCTCTTATATGAAAAACAGGCAATAAATTATCAACTTTTTCATGTTAATGAGGAGTTTGACGTGTATGTAACATGAGAAATTATGGAGACATCATTTGTCTCTTTTCTTTCACCTAAATTGTTTCGACAAACTTCACATGTGCGAATCGAAAATTTGTTTGACATTTTGGAAAAATTTTCAAAAAGATTCCAAAGATTTGAAAAAGAGTTTAAGATCTTGAAATAATTTTGGAAATTTTGAAAAAATGTGCAAAAAGGTTTGAAAAATTTTGAAACAATTCTGAAAAAATTTTGAAAAAATTTCGAAACAATTTTGGAACAATTTTGAAAAAATTTTGAAATAATTTTGAAAAATTTTGAAAAATTTTAAAAGTTTTAAAAAATTTTAAAAAATTTTGGGAAGTTTGAAATAACGTTAAAAAATTCCAAATTTTGAAAAATATGTTCAAACAGATTTTCGAAAACATATGAGCATCCAATTTTCTTTTTAAATTTCCAAAATTCCCAAAGCCCTGAAATTAAAAATTAAAAAAAAAAAAAAAATCACCTATTCTCAAAATTCCAACACCTCAATTTTTCCCCCACACATATAAAAGTAAATCATGTCACCAGACTAAAAAACGCACTACCCCCATCTTCCAAATTTGCGTAAAAATAAGAAGCCGCTAACTACTTGCACTAACGCTAATGATCAATTAAACTTGCATATCCCAAATGTATCTCCCCCAGATAATAACAGCCAGTATTATCGCGCATATATAATTACAATAATCGGCGATAAGAACAACGGTGTAAATGAGTACGGTGGAATTACTTGGGCAAATCCACTGATTCATAAGTGCACTATAGTGTCTGACGTCAAAGGTATCGAGGGCAAGCGCAAGAGAATGTGAGAGTATTCAGTAGTTATGCTAAATTCCTACATCCAACTCTGAAATTTAAACTCGTGACTGGAAATCCCAATGGATATATCGTGAAATCTTGGAACAGCATGCATGCTAAACTATTCATGTCTTGCAACACTCGTGTCATCGTATTATTAAGGTAGCAAACAGTTATTTGTCTATTGACTTCAGATCAACTATCCTATTCAAAAAGCGCATACACATAAATGAACATCGTTAGAGTCGAAATATCTCGAAAATCCCAACACGATTTATTTTTCAATCGTCATTCATTTATTGCTCGATCAGATTAGTCAGATAACATCGTCAAGTTGATCGGTAATCGCGTTCGCATCGATAAACATCGATATCTGGGATATCGATTCGGCTTTAGTTTTCAAAAGTATGACAATTGTTCAAGTTGCCATAGCATATGTAGTTATTGAAAATCATATACACAGAATATTTTTTGACGTTCTGTTAATTTATCAAGTTTCGAGTGTTTTACATATTCTGTCCAGTGTTGACAAATTTTATATGTACGCGATAATTACAGAAAACTCAAAAGATCTTGCGCCAAATTGGAAAATTGAAAGCTCTCATTTTGTTCGGAGTCAATGATTAACAGTACTTTCAACTTCGGAAAATATATTGTTACTCCAAATATCAAATCGTAATTCAGCGCGCGAGGCGCGCATTCGGGCTTGTATAAAATTACAATGTGGACCTTGAAATTGTTTTCCCTGATTTTGTTCCAAATTATTTGTGTTTGACCTGAGAATAAATCTTGACCCGTCAAAACTTTGGTCGCATACTAATGGATGCTTCCCTGTGTCATCCATGTACCTATACACTGTATAGGTATATACGGGGCCGGGGGTATATATTTGGGGTCCCAAATCTGTGAACTTTATCTTTGAGGGCGAAAAGAGGGCAAAATTCCAAGACGAAAGTTCCTCTTCACCTTTTTTGTCTGACGCCCCTCCATGAAGTTATTAAAGTTTGAAGTTGACCACTTCCAGCACTGCTTAGCCCACTGGGCCAGTGCTTTCAGTTCTGAGAACGGTTCCAAGCGAATGAACAGTCTCAAGACTCCAAGTGGAGGATCCGTTTTGGGAACTGTTTCAGATGGAACTTTAGTTGCGGAAAGCGTTCCCGGACTTGAATTGAAGCCGTCTCTGGAACAGTTCCAAGTGGAACTTCAGTTCCGTGAACCGTTACCGGCATTGAACTTCAATCTTAAACCATTCTTGGAACAGTTCTCGGTGGGAGTTCAGTTGTGAAAACCGTTCCCAGACTTGAAGTTGCATCTTCAACTGTTCTTGCAACAGTTCCAGTTGGAACTTCAGTTGGATAAACCGTTCCTGGCATTGAACTTCCATGTGAAACTGTTCTTGGAACAGTTCCGGCTGATACTTCAGTTCCGTTCTCAGACACGAACTTGCATCTCAAACTATTTTTAGAACAGTTCTCGTTGGAACTTCAGTTCCATGAACCGTTCCCGGCAGTGAATTTCAATCGTAAGCCGTTTTTGGAAAAGTTCTAGGTGGAAATTCAGTTCCATAAACCGTTCCTGCTATTGAACTTCCATCTTAAACTGTTCTTGGAACAGTTCCAGGTGGAACATCAGTTCCATAAACCGTTCCCGCTATTGAACTTCCATCTTAAACCGTTCTTGGAACAGTTCCAGGCAGGAAGTTCAGTTGTGGGAACTGTTCCTGGAACCTTCATCTGAAACCGTTCCTGCAACAGTTCCTAGAACGGATTCTCCACGTGAAACAACTCTTGGAACTGTTCGTACACTTGGAACCGTTCTCGGAACTGAAAACCCAGTTGGTTAACCAGTATTGTAACTGTTCAACTTCACACTTTAATAACTTCATGGAGCACATCAGACAAGTTGAAGGGAACTTTCGATTCGTAATTGTGTTTGTATTCACCCTCAAAAATTTCATCCAATGTTCCAGGATACCGTGTGTTTTAAAATTGTCCATTTTAAATCAACCACTTTGGGAACCCCATAATTTTCTTACGAATGCTATTATTTAATGATACAACGGTCATCCAATTTTTGCAGCTATTCGAAAAAGTGAGGAACGCTCGTGGTCTAGATGCCCTTCACAGAACCGTATCTGTCGTTAGCGGCGATGTATCACTACCCGGATTGGGCCTCTCATCCGAGGACAGGAAAATGTTGTGCGAGAAAGTCAGCATTGTTTATCATGGAGCAGCAACAGTCAGGTAATTTCTTCCTGTTTCCGTTTTTTTAACTAGGTCGACTAATTTTGCTGTCGCAAAATCGAAAATGCTTTTTATCCAGTCTTCGTGTGTATGTGGGAGGGAGGGGGGTGGGTGGTCTTATTCCTCCATTCGTGATAGCGATTACCTGCGATGGACCGCCTCCCCCCCCCCCCCCTCCAGCCCACCCCACCGTGTCGGGTTCGCGGCCGGCCTGGCACCCTCGTGCGCGCGCATACCTGGAATGTTCCGGCAACCAACCAGAATTCATGAAAAATATTTTGTCTATGCTGTTTTGGTAAAAATGCCAAAGATATAAATATTCACTACCCACATTTAATTCTACTAATCGGATGACTGAGTTAAATGCAAACTGGGACTAACTAATTATATGATCGTTTTTACCGCAATATTTTACGATTTTCCTTCAGAACTGTCGCAATGGAAATGTAGAGGCCCTGACTTTTCACTCCCATACTATGTTAATGTCCTTTTACATCAGCATCATTGGTCCAGATTGCCCCAATGAGTTCGATAATTCAAAAAAAAAATTGACAAACTTACCGCCATACCTTGACTCATCTGTCGCGTTACTCCCGATTTTTGACAGATAACTTTGGAACTAAGAAGATCAACGAATGTTTAGATGAAGCTTTATTGTATCTCCACATTATTGGAGTCCACACCACGAAAAACATTGTCGTGAACATTAGCTCCTTCACTTTTCGACATATGATGCCATAATGAAATGTGAGAAATTCTTGTGGTGCGCGACTAAAGAACGTTGGAACAAGGCAAAGAGGGGGATTAATTTTGTTGAAGTTGTTTGCAAAAGTTGAAGTTGTTGATAGCTGTGAGCAGAAAGAAGTTGAGCAGACACCCAGCCTCCCTCCCACCCACTGAACTATACCACCCCACTCATCTACACCGACTCACCCACCCATCCCGCCACACCCACCCACCGACCCATCTACACCTCCCCATCCATCTACACCCACCCATTCACCCACTCATCTACACCAACCCACCCATCTACACTCACTCAGCCCCCCGCCAACCCACCCACCGACCCACCTACACCTACTACCCACCCATCTACACCCACTCAGCCACCCACCCACCGACCCATCTACACCTACCCACCCATCTACATCTACCCACTCATCAACCCACTCACCTACACCCACCCACCCATCTACACCCACGCGGCCACCACCGACCAATCTACACCTACCCACCCATCCACCCACTCATCTACACCCACCCACCCATCTACACCCACGCGGCCACCACCGACCAATCTACACCCACCCACCCATCCACCCACCGACCCATCTACACCCACCCACCCATCCACCCACCGACCCATCTACACCCACCCACCCATCTACACCCACTCAGTCACCCACCCACCCATCTACGCAAATGCCCCCCCCCCACCGACCCACCCACCCATACACAACCATACACACAGAGAGTCCATACGAAATGCCTTTTTCTTCAAACGAAAATTTCACATACATGCCTCCGGAAATACGGTGTCAAGTAAAAATGCAGTGTAAACACTTGTTATCAACTCGGCACATTGAAATCAAACTCCTTTCTCCTATAACTGCTTCCACCGCATTTTACTCTTATGCGCCTGAAAATATTTTATACGAAAATTATGGTACATTTCGCGGTAGAAAATTATTATTAGCTGTACAAATTAATTCCCCAATCTACTTTCATACGATCCAATAAACTATTCAGGTTTAGATTGGTATACCGCGTCTCATGTTGTTCACAAAAGCCGGCATTGAAAGGGTAATATAAGGAACAAAACATGTTCACATACAAAAATACGGTTTAATTATAATTTAAGCCACTTTCATATTTCTCATTGTATATGTTACCAATATATACCTTGGACATTTGTTTATACACAGAAAAGACGAAATCGTAATAATTTACGCTTACACCCACCCAGCCACACCTACCCACCCCTACCCAGACCCACCCACACTTATCCACACACACCCACACCCACCCACACCTACCCACACCCACCCACTCCTACCCACACCCACCCACTCCTACCCACACCCACCCACTCCTACCCACACCCACCCACACCTACCCACACTCACCCACACTTATCCACACCCACCCAGACCTACCCACACCTACCCACATCCACCCAGACCTACCCACACCTACCCACATCCACCCACACCCACCCAGACCTACCCACACCTACCCACACCCACCCTCACCTACCCACATCTACCCGCACCCACCCATACCAACCCACAGCCACCCACACCTACCCACAACCACTCACACACACACACACACCCAAGTGTGCGAAGGAATGCTCCAGAGCAGCTGCTGTGGAGAGCACAAGCGCGAGGAACGCAGGCAAAAACGCACACACATATCCACATACAAAAAACATATATACATTGATCCACAACTGCTAGATCTGCCTGGAAACATAGAAGTCCAATAGAAAATCATCTTTTCATTAGCTGAGGCAAAACCATACACATACATGTATCGAATAAACCTGTTACCAGTGGAACGCCCTCATTTTGGGAGAAGGTCTCGCCAAGTTTCCAATACATTTTTCTCACTGCGCTAATTTACCCATGCATTATTTCCACTCGTATAATGATACCCATGAGCATTGCAAATCGTTATCGCCAATCCCTGTTACCCATGCAATTCTAATATTTATGAAGCTAACAATTGTTTGTTCAATCATGACATAACTGTTGCAGATTCGATGAGCTACTTAAGCGAGCTGTATTACTGAATACACGTGGTACTAAACAAATGATCGAATTGGCCAAAGAGATGAAACACCTGGAGCTATTTGCCCACATAAGTACAGCTTATTGTCACTTGGAAGAGAAAGTATGTACATATGAGTGACCTGTTTTGTAAACATTTAACAATTGCAAAATACGCACTGATGAGGAATAGCGATATATTGCAAATGTGTGTATCTGTGAATGGATAAATACTGTAATCTCCGGCTGTGAGGATGTAATGATTAATTTGGTAAAAATATCAACGGGAAGTTTAGGTTTTTTTTTCGATCAGTTGACAATAATGCATTACGTAAGTTAAAGAAATTTCAACACAGTCTGGGAATTAAATGTGAACGTTTTAACGATGACGTTTTTTTTGCTGAATTTTCTGTTATTTTTTTCCATAATTTTTGAAAATTTTTTATATATTTTCATCTCCATCTGGGGAGTTTTGGAGCCTGCAGATCGGACATATATGTGACGGTACCGACTTCAGGGTAGTAAATACCTTACCGACCGTAGGTTAATGCACGAACTAGAAGCTCCTAGGCTCTCCGCTAGATGGCGCAGCGAATTTTCGGAAAAACCGAAAAATTGTTTTATTTTCAAAAAATTTCACCAAAAATAATTGCTTAACCCTCCTTCGACCCTGCGAGTCAATGTGACCCGTTGGTGCAGTTTGAACACTTATATCTTTCTGGAAAATTCAAATAACAGTTTTATGGCCCTCTGGTGGAATTCCGGAGATTGAACTATAGCTGTGGATGATTCCCGCGAGATCTCGCGCCCTCAATAACCGGCGATATTATTATTCTTATATTCCAATGCCGAATTCACCAATGTTCACCTGGCAAAATAAATATACTTTTCGACGATAACCCTATAATAAAATTTTCTGTCATATTTAGCTATGTTTCGAGAACCTAACTTTCAAATTTTGCCCAATTCTATCGACAATTTGAAAGAATACCAATTTTTGGTCCAACTTGATTTTGCAAAAGAAATTTTCACCATTTTTTTTGAGCATGTTAATAATTCTTGATATTTTTTTTATCGTCGGATATGATTTGAGAATGTCCAGAGTATACGCCAGAATTTTTTCAGATCGATCAGTGGATTCATGACTGAATGGCAAGTGATCAAAGTTCGTCTGCGGTCACATTGACCCGTAGTGTCGTATTTGATTGACAAGTCCGGTGGCGCGTGCTGCGCACGCGCATTTTTTTCTTCCGCCGCACTGACTGGTGTCGCGTCAGTTTCAGTCTTACGCTTTTCGATAATTGAGATATATATCGATAGTTTCTTTCGTCTCTCCTTTTTACCATAGGAAAAATAAAGGTGTGTCGAGGAAGGATTAAGCTTGTAACACATTTTTCAGGTACTCGAGGAGAAACCCTACCCGCCCCCAGCGGATCCTCACAAGATAATCAAATGTGTGGAGTGGATGGAGGATGACGTGGTGGAAGCAATGACAGATAAAATTCTCGGCAAATTGCCAAACACTTACGCCTTTACTAAAGCACTCTCTGAGGGTCTTGTCGAGGAGGCTATGCCGTCCCTTCCTGCCATCATTCTCCGGTAATGATGATTACAATTACATCTGTCCAATTTGCTGTTAATTTTCAGCATTCAATTTAAAAAAAAAAATCCTCCAATTTTCTAAGCGCGGGAAAAATTTTTTGAATTTGAAATTTAATTTTCACAATTTGCAAAAAGATCTATGTTCTTTGCAATTTTCGTCTTTTTTTTCTCTCTTTGCAATTTTCGCTTTTTTTCTTCTTTGTAATTTTCGTTTTTTTTTCTTTGCAATTTTCTTCTTTTTTTTTTCTTTGCAATTTTCATTTTTTTTTTCTTTGCCATTTTCGTTTTTTTTTTCTCTATAATCATTGATGAAGCAATGATCAATGGAATGATCAATACCCAACAAGTACGATTGAATAAAATCCCACTGAATATATTAGTCAATAAAGCAAATTATTGTGTTGCAGGCCAAGTATCATAATACCAGTGTGGAAAGAGCCACTTCCCGGCTGGACTGACAATATAAATGGTCCAACTGGTCTTCTAATTGGCGCTGGCAAGGGTGTCATCAGAACCATGTACTGCGATGAGGGTGGTTATGCTGATTACCTACCCGTTGATATAGCTGTCAATGCCATACTCGGTGTATCCTGGAATTTTGTTTACACCAAAGATGAGAGCCGAAGAGTTTACAATTTAACAAGTAGCCACGAGTTCAAGGTGTCATGGAGGGAGATCATTGAGCGCGGTCGTAAAATAACGGAAAAAGTGCCATTGAATGGTGTTGTTTGGTATCCTGGTGGTAGTATGAAGAAATCGCGCTTCATCCACAATATTTGTGTATTGTTTTTTCACATGATACCAGCATACTTCATCGACACTATGATATTCCTCGCTGGTTACAAGCCCATGTAAGTTTGGAGAAAATTGTCCCGATGTCTCCGTGTGTGTGTGTACGTTCCTTCCAATCCCTCATTTTTCTCACAATAGAGCTCTCCGAATGAGTAGTAGTGTTTTTTTATTCATTTTTACAGGCTAAGTTTGACTCCCATTTCTTACAAATTTCCATATTCAAAAATATTTACAAATTAGCAGGCAGGCTTATTGGTACCTGAGCTCTCTGAATTATTTCAATTGTTTATAACGCTCTAACGCCGAAACGGTTAAAGATACGAAAAAAAGTCAGAGGACACAAAATATGTATTTTTTTATAAGGAACAACATTTATTGGACACATTTTTGCGTATCTATAATATTTCGTGAGATACAGCGGTATAAACAATTGAAATTGTTAATAACAATAGACACCAGCAGACATATATGGGCCAAAAACTAATCAGCTCTAAGTTACGGCAAGACGCTTCGATTGCGTCATACAGGACCTTGATCGAATAATTTGTTCACGAGAAATCGTTTCGGAAATTTTTTGGTTTCATACGCACATCGGCACACACACACAAACACACACATACAGACATTTTGTTTTAAATAGTCTAGAAAGGTCAGAAATACCATGAAACGTGGAGATCTGATTGAAAATTGATTTTTCATTTTCGGGGGCAAAACAATAACTTCCTCTATCGGCAAGTTAATGATATAATTTGTTATGCAATTTCTATAATTTAGCATGTGCAGAGTCCATCGTCGCATCAACAAGGGCTTCGAAGTATTCGAGTACTACGCAAACAATCAGTGGGACTTTGAGAATCACAGCATTCAAATTGTTAGAGATAAATTCAATGAAAGAGAACTCAATAATTATCAATTGAATGGTGATGATATGGATCTAGATGGCTACTTTGAGGCTTGCATTCGAGCTGCGCGAATATATATTCTTAATGAACCCCCGGAAACATTACCCGCTGCTAGGAGGCATATGCGAGTGTGAGTACCTCGGTCATTCAGTTTTCCACAATTTTTCATTTATCAAAATTTGTGGATTTTTTGTTGTTTTTTTTCTCTGCAATTTTTGCTTTTTTTTTTTGTAATTGTCGTTTTATTTTTTCCTTTGCAATTTTGTTTTTTTTTTCTTTGCAATTTGGGTTTTTTTCTTTGCAATTGTCGTTTTTTTTTTTTATTTCTTTGCCATTTTCGTTTTTTTTTTCTTTGCAATTTTCGTTTTTTTTTTCTTTGCAATTTTCAATATAAATTTTTTTTTTAATAAATTTGAAGTATTTTTTTATATGTGATAAAATATTCGGAATTGTTATCTAGTTAATTTGGACTACCTGAATTTAATCATACGATTGTTTTTTTTATAGGATGTATTGGGTCGATATCTTCACGAAGATCATTTTCTTCGGACTTTTGATTTACACATTATGCAGCTGGAGCGATAGTTTCCGTGCATTTGTTATTGGTGGCTGGACAGTTGTTGCAAATGCTATGCACGTTTGAAATCACTAAAATAATTGAAATAACACATAGCTTATTTCCCCCCCCCCCTCAATTGTTACCTTTACCCTTCTTCATACTAGTACTATTAATGTAATTTTGTTATCAGTAACGATTCATTGTAATAAAATTAAAATGAATAAATATGTAAGTGCTACTCTTCGTACTTATGGATTTTTATATGAGTTTGGAAACCTCAAAATTAAAACCAAAATTAAGTAGTGGGACAAGTGTGTGTGTTACCCGATTTGTAATTTCTGTTTGCCATTCCTAGATTTTCCGATACGTTAATTAAATGTTTCAATCCCATTTATCAAGCAGATAGTTATGAATATTCGACTAGCCGCAGTCAGCGTGAGGACGAGAATTATGCGCGTTACTGGAGTGGGAGTGAGACACCAATAGGGGTGCGAACGCTCGAGGGCTAAACCCGTCATACCTCCTTAATTATGACAAATATGGAAAAAAGTGATAAGAAATTAAATATGCATTTCCACTCACAGAGCAAATTCTGCTTAATACTTTTTGCCGTATCTCTTACCGTTTTTGAAATAGAGCGTTGTAAACAATTCAATTGTTAATAACAAAAAAACTGCTCGGTCAATTTAAACCAAAAACTAATCCGATCTAAGTTCCATGAAGACGCTCCGAATAAGACCTCGATGACCCAGATCGTTCGACCCGTTCGTGAGAAATAGTTAACGGAAAATTTCGATTCCACACATACACACATACACACACACCGACATTTGTTCGGAATTCGATGGGAATCATTTTGGTATAGTTAAGATTCAAATGAAAAAAACACCTGAAATTTTGTCAAACGCAAGTGGTTTGCCTTTTTTTATTAACTTTTTTTTCGTTCATTTTTTGTCAATGATGTTAAACTGACTCCTGTACTGGTGGCTCATAGCCCTCAGGTCTGTCTACTTTAGAGCCAGCTTCACCGGGTTCACCACTCTTACCACCACCATCACCGTGCAACTCGAGGAGCTTGCTGAGCTCAAAACGTGGCTTCTTCAAGACCTTGACCTTGCGAATGTAGACGTCGTGCAGGGGATAGATGCCCTGGCAGGCCTTCTCAATGTCCTTGGCAATTGCGTCGGGGAGGAGTTTGCTGACAACACCCTTAAGGTCACTCTTGGCGATATCATCAGTGATGGTGGAGACCATCTTCCTTCTGATATTACGTACCTGGAGAATACATTAATTTATTAATCTTACTGGGAAGAAAAATATTTTAGTTGTTTTTCTAGAGGTTATAAAATTGGAAGAACCTTCGACAAAATTTTACTACACTTTGTTTTTCGTCCATTCTGATTTACTTATCTTTTTCAAGATTTTTTTCTGAAAAATGGGCTTATAAATATTTTGTCGCTACACAGAATATCGCCTTTTCTACAAGTGAGGCAAAAAGGCGTGGTAAGAAGTGCGCTT
The DNA here is from genome assembly GCA_026005395.1 of Asobara japonica. Classification (NCBI taxonomy): domain Eukaryota; kingdom Metazoa; phylum Arthropoda; class Insecta; order Hymenoptera; family Braconidae; genus Asobara; species Asobara japonica. The sequence continues at coordinate 2,499,236 of BQMI01000028.1, forward strand.
TTCTATTCGCAACTCAATTTGATATTCCCAAAATTTTGAAAATATCGATAAATATGAATTGCATGGAAATTGCCCAAGTTTTGGGAAATATTCCGCAGTAAAAGGGACATCAGAATATTTTAAAGATTGCAAACGGTATCATGGAAACCCAAAGAAGGCCAATTTCTTTACACAACAATGTCTTAAAACATTTTAAATGTTTGAAAAAATCCGAGAAACAAAAAACTGTAGGGATTCTAAAAAAAATTTTGATTGTAGTTTTGATGGTCGTAAAAACTCGAGAATTTCAAACGTGAAAAAATTGTGAAAATTCCAAATTTAAAATTCCAAAAAATAAAAAAAATAAAAAAAAATAAGACTCAAAATTTGTAGAAATTTACAGAAAAAATACCCAAATCTGCATTTTAATAGATCTCAACAATTTTTATATTTACCTGGGAATGTTGAGCATAGCACGTTTTTCTAGTGCTAAGCTGGTCCTTGTTGGTGAAACCGATGCAAAATACTCTGAGTAAATATCCATCAGTGGTTTTAACATCAACATTAGCCTCAATGAGTGTCTGCCATTTCTTGACCATTGAGCGTAATTTGTCGGTGGTCAGGTCCATGCCATGGAAATTGGTGAGAACCGAACGATTCTGGACATCCTCGGCAATCAGCCTGAATTTGCGGAAAGACCTCTCAGCATCATGATCATTTTGGAGATCAGCGAGGGACACCTCAAAAACTCGTCCCTTGAGACCCTCAGAAGCAATCTCTAAAAATTGTGAAAAAAATTGTGAGCTTCTCTCTTAAATTTTTCGAAAGAATTTAGATCTGCTACGATCAATCTAAATCCAGAAAACAAAATCCTGGACACAAACCCTGACCCGAAATCTTTTTTTTTTCAATTTTTGGTTTCTTTTGAACAACTCAAACAATTTTTTTTTTAATTGGGGTTTTTTTTTCTATTTTGCATTTTTATTGTGAAAAAAAGGGATCTAGCTAACAACGAGAATATGAATAAAAAAAAATTGGGAACCCTTTTTTCGATATTTTTGGGCTTTTTTCAAATCCCGATTAAGTGAGAACCATCCAAAGTCAATATTAAATAATTCTTGTTATTCTAGAATGTATCAACGGATAATTCAGTCGTTGTCATGATAAGAGCAACGCTGTGGTATCTTATTGAATTAATATTGCAACTATAAACGTCACAAAAACGAGGAGACTAGTTTGTGTGAAGCTGGAGTTGCCTTACATATCTAATGAAAAGTTTTGGTTTCTTTGATTTTAAAACGAAAACTTTATACAACAAATGCAACAGAAAAATTCCAAAATTTACTTTACATGAGTATAATAATTCACATTGGAAAATAACAACATAGATAAGAAGATTTTTTTGGTACCGCCAAAACTTTTTTTTTTCTTTCTTACTTAAAATCCAAGAAAAATTGTATCAATTGACTTACTTGTTCCCTGAGTTCTGTTTACGAGGGTTTTGCCCACCTGGCGGGTGGTGAACATAGACGGTGCCTTTACATCGTACCAGTCCTTGCGGGTGAAAGGGTCCACACTGTAATTTCAAATAGAATGTTAATTGGAAATACTCATCCACATAAATTCGAACAAATTTTTGTGTAAAAAAAATCTTCCAAAATTTTATGTTTAGTTTATATTTTTATGAAGTCAATTTCCTATTTTTTTGATATGGTCACGTGTTACATTGTCAAAATGGCAAATCAATTTTAAAAATTGCAAATTGTGTGGAATTTTTTTGGATTTTCTTTACTGTGAATTTGCCTCAGAATTTCATTTTATATTCGTAATGAAGCTAAAGGATTCTCTCATTCACGACATTGGTAACTGGAAAAAATGGGAAATATATTGGTCTATATGTATTCCAGGTAACATATTTAATTCATATTAAATTACCCATTTGACTAGTTTTTCAAATACCAAATTTTCTATATAACCCAAAATTTGAGACGACCAATAAAGATTTCAATATGAAATATTCTGTCGCTACACATAATATCGCCGTCTCAATAGTTCTTTCAAGAAGGCGTGGTAAGAAGTGCGCTTCAATATCTGCAACTCAGTTTAATATTAATAAAAGTGAGATTTAAAAATACCAATGAACATGAATTGCATTCTCAACTATTTATCCACCAAAGTTAAATTTACTTAAGAATCTAGAAAAAATTATTCTGAAAATTGTTTATAGAACCAGATATAAAAACTAAACTTTTTTTTTATTGACAAGTTGTTGAGACATTTTGGAGAATCGTAAAAACGTCTCAATCTTATGACAAGTGTTTGCAAAAAACGTGCAAAAAATAGTAATTTTCAGTGACCTTGAAAATTCTGCCAAAAAAATACATACGAAACTGACACTTCATTTTTTTTCTAAGATCTTTTAATTTTGTTACTCAGCTAAGACATGAGATATATATGTTGGATGAGATATATTGAACAAGCCATAACCTCAAAACACTCCCCCCACAATATCGGAAAAAAATTACCGAAAATCGTCATTTCCAAACTTCAATGACTCTCTTTCACAATTAAACATTATCCGAACTTCTATCTACCTTATTCAACACCTGTTCGTTTAACCAATTTTGAAATAATTTCCACATACAGAAGATGAGACTACTCAAAACAAAATGACATTTTTGAAAAAATACATCGAGCGCTTGAGCTAAATTTTTACAAACTTTTTCTCATACTTTGCGCTTCAAATATCACCGAAAAAATTATCAATAAACAATGAAAGTGCTGTCGTGTGACGGCATGTTAATCGGCCGACAGACAGACCGAGTCCCTGTAATCCACTTTAATCATTCCCATCACAAACATAACGTTAATAAACTAAACATTTTTATTAGCAGAATTAAACGCTGAACATGCAAAATCTAGTATTAATTCACTTACATCTTCTTCTTGACTCCCTTTTTGCCTCCTTTCGAGAGCCCCTTATTTTTGCCGACCGCCATGATTAAGTTTACGCACGGAAAGAGATCCCGTTCCCTCAAGAACGGAAGTTTTTCAAAGTTGATTAGTCCCGCCAGTTACCGCTAGGGCAACCCGTCAATTTGGCGGGAAACATTCACGGCATTTAAATCCTGGGACTAACGAATCTGCGACAAAAAATATAATTAGAGGCAATTTAGCGCGATTTCTTACGCGAGTGAAGTCTTTTAATTGATCTAAAATCAAACTCCAACCAATCACAAGACTTAGGGTCAGTTTTTTTTTCATTTCCTAGCGCTCTTTTCAATTTTCGGGTTGAGGCTTCTGATTGGCCCGAAATTCAATACCAACCAATCGCAATTTCAACTTAACTATGAAATTCGGCGGGAATGGTCACGTGATTAGTACATTTTTCTTTAGCACAGAAGATCCAAGGATTGAATCTTCTCACGGGGAGCTTCCTTTTGGTATAGTAGTGTGCAATAAATTGGCTCAAGTCTGAATGAGAAACGAAAAATTAAACTGCCGGACGAAGGAAAACTCCTTTACGCGGCAATATCAAAATGCGCCGGTTATCAAAACCTCCAGTTAAGTTCAAAATTTGTGGGGGTTCCTCTTAGATAAAATCACATAGATTCCCAGAAAATTTGACGTAACATCCGCCAGGTTTTCTGTACCAGGAGCCCAAGGTTTTAGCGCTTTTATTAAAAGTTCGGATGTGGCGCAAGAGTAAGTCGGTGAAGAAAATTTTCGCACATGTCTTTTGAAAACAATTAGCAGTAGATTTGTCACGTGGCTCAAGGACTAACTCCAGTTGCCAATTGAAAATTTCACTGATATTTTTATGCATCTTCATCTTGTTTTTTTTTCACAAATACCATCGACTTTATATGTAGAATAAAATTGTAAAACGCTTTCGAATTATGAGACATTTTTGCCGTTTCACTTCTATAGTTGGCGACATTGCCTTCGAGTGGAAATACTTGACGCTGATTGGTGCGATTTATTTCGCGATATGCCATGATGTCGCGTACTACAGTATATTGCGATGGAAAGGGGGGGGGGGGAGTAGAACGACTGATATAAATATATTTTTTATTTTCATTTTCGTGAACTCCAATGTGAACTTCTCGGATTTGCTCAGATGTTGAGCGAAAAAATCGACTCAAAATGATGATTGAGTTAAGTGGCTCCTGAACAGCTGATTGAATTGCACAAACGGGGGTAACATTCAGCGGGGATAAATTAGCCTAAAAATCGCAAAGTCCATCCTGGATATCACTGTGTTATAATCATGAATCTGCAAACACTCTTTCAGGACTTCAATCCAAGGTATTTTGCACTTTTTTTTCCATCTAACATCGTGATAATTTTCAACCTTGAATATAGCAATTGCGGCATTCAGACCGGAGTGAAATTTTTTAAAAAGCCGCAATTTTCAACTACACAGTATGAAAAAAAAGCAAAGTAATGTACAAATGTACGTGAGACATACGATTTGATTGTGACCTTGAAACATTCCTTGACCTTTAACATTTTCGCGCCAAATATTCAAATTGTTATAGATCTGCAAAAAAAAAATCGAATGATTAATTTCGGTTCAATATGGCAGGTATGGCTCAATAAAATGAGCACATAAAATTATTTTGTGAATGTAATAACTTTGCTTCAATTACAAAAAATAATTGAAAATCATTTGTATAATTTTTTGTTTTTTTTTTCAGCAAATTTTTAGTCCACACTTGTCTGATGATATTCACTATCCTCTTTGCATTGAAGCTGGATGGCTATATAGAATGGAGCTACTGGTCAATATTTAGCCCAATATGGTTTTGGAAAGGAATGGTTATTGTGGGCGCGACTATTGGAAGTATTGTTTGGCTGAAGCATCCACATGCAAGACTGGAGGGAGATGCATATGTACATTATAAGGCAATGCTCATCACATTGGCTCTACACTTGATTCTACTCATGTTCGAACTTTTGGTCTGCGATAAATTGGAGTCAGAGAGACACCTGTGGATATTGGTGTTTATACCTCTCATCTTCATCTCCATAGTGTCCATTGCGGTGAGTTTAAGTTTGGATAATTAGCAACCCTCTCTTCGCTCTGAATTATTTCAAACTTTGTAAATTTTTGTCGTCAAAATTGCTGAAATCATTTAAACTTTTTACATTGTCTTTTTTTTCACCCAGGTTTGCATTTGGGCAGTGAAGCACGATCGTTCCTTTGAACTGGAACTGTTCTGCGCTGTGAACGTTCTCCAATTCATCTTCCTCGCCCTAAGGCTTGACGGTTTCATATCATGGAGTTGGGAAGTTGTGTTTGTCCCATTGTGGGCACTCCTCTGTCTCTCTCTAGTCGCTGTACTTTACACAATAGTATTTGCAGCAGTGCTCCTCAGAGCACCCCAGGTCAATGAAAGAGTCAGAAGGACCTCCCTAAACTCAGCTCTGGCTTACACTTTTCTTGTTGTACCCATACTGGTATTTCAAGTTAGTATCCTTTTTATTTTTACTCATACCTACTTATGCTGGACCGAAGAAAATGTACATCAATTAAGGATATTCCACCTATATTGGCGAAGATGTACGAATTGCTTGAAATTTTGACATAATGTTTTTGAAGCGATAACAGATGCCTGTATGAAATTTGAGATTGATTCACAACACCGTTTCGTAGTTATTAATTATCAAATTTCTCAATTAACACGGCCTCTTATGGGAAAAATAAAAATTTCTGTAAATACAGTTCAAAATGTACGAATTCGTTGAAATTTTGAAAATTTACTATTGAAGCAGATATAAAACAATGGTAAAAATTTCATGACAATTGACTAAAAATTTTTTTCATCAATTTGTTTAAACAATATAATATTGATTCGCAAAATCAAATACAATATAATAATTTTCTATGGCTATCACTTCAACTAATTAACGCATTGAAATATTAATTGAAAATTATTGGCGATAACTATAACGAATTATAGAAAGGGTCATAAACTTTTGTTTTGACTATACCGGTTGAATATCCTTTAAAAAAAATGAGTCTCTCCTGACATTTAATCGCCTTAAATTTTTTAATAATTAAAAATAGATTTTTTGTGATGTCGAAACATTCCGATTTGTCATTTTCATCTCCTAGATTTTTTTTCCATGATTTTTTTGCACACGTAGCTGGGGGTAATCCAACGAACTGCCCGAAATTCCATCACTCAGGCTTTATGCCCACATTCTCCCTACGATTGCGCCTTAATTATGCAAGTTAGGAAAAAACGTGATTCAACATAAAATGTCCGTATTCATGTAAGGAACATTTTTCTTTTCATACAATTTTCCCTATCTGTAACCGTTTTTCAGATACAGTGGTACGAACATGTCGAATTGTTTTTTTATAATGGAAATATTTTTCTGCACACACACACACACACACACAAATTTGTGTGTTTCAATCATTCGTGACAAGATAGGAATCTTCAGTTCTATCGAATCGCTTACGAACGGTTCTTCGCTTTCGGGAAGCCAAATTGATTCGGCATCTTAAATTGAAAAAAAAAAAATTATATTTATTGACCAGAGTGGTTACACCTGGGAAAATTAGCATTAATTATTCCATTCGTTCATCTTGCTAATAGACCTTTATGTCTAATTTCATACGTTAATTATGGTTTCATATATTTACATTCATTTCATTTTCAGGTATTACTAGCAAACAAATTGGACGGAGACACATCATTTAATTATACCACAGTCGCTGCGCCACTTTTGCTCTCACATGTAACGCTCATATTGATGTCATTCGGAGCTAAAGGCGGAAATAGGTGTAAGTCAATTAGAATACCTTCTTTTGTGCAACCACAAAATTTGAGACAAAAACATGTGTGATGAAAAATTTTAAAAGTATAAAAAAAAACATAAAAATAAAAAAAAAATAATAGAAAAAATTAAACAAAACTTAAAGAAGACCACTTTTCTCATTTTCCAGGGTGGTTCGGCCTGCGAAAGGATTTCTGTCATTTCCTGCTGGGCCTTTGCCCACTTCTCCAGGAATATGGAAACATCTCTTACCAATCACGAAATGATCGAGATCAGCCCCCATCCGAGCCGATGGTGTCGGAGAGAAATGAAAGACACATAAAAAAAATTGACCTAATGAAACCAGTTGTGCCTATCGTATCTATAGACTTACCCGATTGATATCACCGGGGGAAAAAATCTTTGGGGAAATACCGATGAATTTGCTGCCGAGTCGCACAAGCCGTGACAGGCTCTCCTGGATTCATTCATTTGACAATTGACTCATGAATCTGAACAGACTGATTGATGTATTCAATGAAACATCACCAATCAATGATGACATCGAAGATGATAGTGATGATAAATAACAATGGTTTAGTTCGTCGATTTAGGGGAGGTGATGGGAGGATAGTGTACTGCCTTATTTTCTCAGTTTAGGTAAAATATTTGGATGGATATTTTGTTTTGGCAATCAGATGTCCTCCATTTTTAGTCATTGGAAAGTATGAAAGATTTGGTCGAAGGTTATCCACACCAAGTATACTTCCAGCCAATGTCCACGTTTTTTTTAATTCCCCGAAAATTTTTGACCAAACCACACTTTTTTTGGCGAATTAGCAATTATGATCATTTTTTAAATTTTGAGCTTCCTTGTTTTGACGTTTCTCAAATATGGGACAATTTGGAAAACTACAAAAATGGTTGAAGAAGAAATTTTGTGAGTTATTGACTTATGACCAAATTTCAAAACATATTTTTTTAACAAATCATAAAACATTAGTTTTGTTTCTCGTGCGTTCTTTCTATTCTTTTGTAAACTCAAAATTGAAAAAAAAAGTTGGAGATTTTTCTATATAATAACGAACTTTCACAATTCACTGAAAAATGATATCGAAAAATTTTCGTCAATGCGATCAATCATTGATGAGGAATTTTATGAAAGCGTAAAAATTGGCTGAGAGAGTACAGACGTTAAGGGGCAACGCCACTGTGAACAAGCATTTTTTAAAAATAATTTTGTTTTCAATAGAAGAGAGTTAAACAGATTTATAATATTTGTACATTAATGAGCCTTTCCTTGCAAAACTCTGTGGCACTCTTTATTTTTGCCACCCACTTCTATCTCCATAACAAGTGCCAAGAAAAAATTATTTGAATTTTTCTCTGTAACGAAACAATTTGTTCAATTATTTTCATCAGCTATAAGCACGAGAAATTGGAAAGTGATAATTGCTCCGATTTTGCTACAGAATTTTGTGCAATATCTCACACATACGTATTGGAGAATAAAAAAAAAAAAAAAAAAAATTTATAAAATTGTGGTGCTAAAAATTTTTATACATTTTCTGAGCTTCATGCAAGTTTTTACACCCACAGATGTGGACTTTTTTCTCAAATTTTTCAGTGACATTACCCCTTAATTCGACTAATCCAAGAGACTAAGCTGGTATCAGATATCTTTCCCAAGATTAATGGCATGTTAACTCATGAGAATTGCTTCAAACTTCATATTCAATTTTCCAAAAAAATACCTGTTTTTTTCATTGCTAAATAATTGTTTTTTAATGCTAGCTCCTATTTTTGGAGGGCAATTGCTACATTGAAACTTAGTTAAAATCCCTTAAATATTCTTTAATTAAAGGAAGTTCTGATATTTTTACAAACTACGCTTTGCATCCTTACTAGGCTCGCAATTCGAGTCATTGATTTTTCAATGTATTCATTTTTTACGCTCCTAAGGCTCTAACTACCTAAGAAATCGTTTTTTACCAAATCTTTTTCACTGTCATGGACAATCATTCCATTATTAATTTCCCATGTACCAGCTACTAAATAAGACTGAGAGCTTTGCGACAGTAGTTTAGTATTATTGGCAGAATCAACAAGGGATATGTAAATGATTCATTGCATCAATAATTGTTCAAGTTTCATTTAAGATGGTAAAAAAAAAATTGTTCATTGAGCACAGTTGTAGCGTTCGTTATTTTGTGAAAAGTATAATTTTGTGAATAATAAAATAATTTGTATTTAAGTATGTTGTACACATTCCTGGAACCTGCAAGTCCATATTGTTGGGGGAAATTTTTATTTTTTATTTTTGTTAATTTTTATTTATAACGTTTTTTTATAATTTTTTTTTCTCACAATTTTGATTGTTCACAGCGTTCTACCGCCTAAACTATGACAGCTAATGAAAAGTTGATAAGAGAAAAGTCGTTCCATATGCAAAAATACACATTTTATGTTTAATGACTTTTCTCCATAATTGTCATAATTAAGGAGCTATGATTGGTTTTAGCCGTCGAGCGACGGTACGCCTAGTGCCGTCTCACTCCCACTCACGCGCCGCGCGTAAGGCTCGTCCTCACGCTCACAATGCGCCTAATTAAATGTTCATAATCATCTGCTTGGTAAATGGGTCAGTTTAAAAACTGGAAAACTGAAAACTACAGTTGTTCAGTTATAAAATAAGTTTTATAATTGCCATTAGCCAACTTCCATGAACCACCGCTTCATTTTTGAATTGTCGCGGTTTGCCGTCGATGCGCATGCGCTTGTAAACTGCGCCTAAGGCTTGTCATACTTGTCATAATAATAGAAGATCAAACCCGCATTTGGTGTAGTATTTTAACTAGTTGTGCTAATTAATAATGTAACTTGTTCTGATAATTACCGTAAAAATACACAATTCAATTCAAAATGTCGCGCCTACTGTGCTACAGTGTAATCCTTTTTCTAGCTGTGATAAACATAGGTAACCTCTACAGCATAATCCCCATTTCAGCATTTTGCTATTGTCAAAAATACCAAGCCATGTGCATTGTACTTTAATGTACTGATTGTTTTTAGCGTCAACGAAGAGAATAAAAGACATGATTTACATGCCAATTGATGGAGTATCCGCGTGCTTTCGGCGACATAATGGGACTCATCAGTTTGGCTGTTCCTGTGAGTAGCACAATATTGCTACACCTTTCCAAATTTTCTTTTTCTTTCAACTTAATTTTCCAAATTGCAAAATAAAACTTTCCTGAATTTCATAATTTTTCAACTAAAATAAATTCAATGAAAATTCAAATTCTAAAATTCGTCATTTTTGATATTTCGATATTTCAAAAAATTGTTTAAAGGAATTTTTATTGGAATTGAAAAACCCGCCAAATTTAAAAATTAATATTTGTAAAAAAATTTTTTTTGAATTTGAGAGTGCTCATTTATTTTTTGTTTGTCAATAAAATATAGCTCAAAGGGGAGGAAGTGTTGGTGTGATCCAAATGTTGGACTCTCCTCAAGATTTGGAGTGGCTGGAGCACAATGCCACTGCAGGTCCTTACTCCGTAGTAATGCCATTCCAAATGTTCACCAAAGACGTCTTGCATCGTCTTCGAGCAACAAATAACATTAATGGAATTTTGTTAGCGAAAAACAGTAGCCACCCACTACCGTCCAGTTACTCTCCCGATGACACATGTCCGAACAGATATTCAGGGTCCAATTCGTGTGACAGTAAAAAACCGTGGAATCCATGGGGCAGCAATCTTCTCCTCGAAGATTGGCCATTTCCAATGTTCTATATTCAGGTAACAAATCACAAATTGACAATTTTTTTTTTATCAAACAAATTGACTTTTTTTTTCATTAAACAAATTGACTTTTTTTATGCAACAACTTGAATTTTTTTTGTTAAACAGATTGATTTTTTTTTATTAAACAAAGAGATTTGTTTTATTGAATACGTCGTTTTTTTATTGAACAAATTGAGTTTTTTTTTTGTTTATTATTCAACGAATTGGCTTTTTTTTTTAAACAATTGAGCCTTGAAACTCGAAAATTTTTCCAGTACAAGTTGTAAAACGAAATGGAACCATTAAGTTTTTCCTATCAATAATGGAGCGAAATATTAATTGAGTGCCTTACTCTGCAAAAATACGAAAAAAGGTTCCAAAATATACGACCCTGAAATTTTCAAATGTTGATTTAATAGAAAAGTTGTCCTAACAATTTCAAATAGTGTTTTCTGGAAGATGAGCCAGAGAAAAAATATCTAAATTTTTAAATGGCTAAAACGTCGGAAACGTCGTAAATATGTATTTAAAAAAATAATTTTTAGATAATGAAAACAGGTAGAAAAACTTCAAAGTGTCTTTTCAAAATTTCTTCATGTTTTATTCAAATTTCTAAACATCTATCGATCTACCTATCTACCTATCTACCTGTCTATGTTTTGCGGAGGGTCAAGAAGGTGACAAATTGTCCAGATTCATTTGTCGTCGATACTGCCCTCCAATAGTAATCAATTATCACTTGATTGATGAGAGAACACTCTCGTAGTATCGAGTTTGATTTCGAGGCTACATCTCATCAAACATCAATATATCTGCATCCCTCTTCCATAATTAACCAAATCCACATCTGCAGTCATAAAAAAAATTTGCATTACCATTGACTTATTCAAAATCTCTTCCCCCCCCCCCCCCTCCCCCAATACGAGCACGATACTTTCCTTACACATAGTATCGTGCTCCAACATTTTCCAAAAATACAAACAGTTTTTCAAATATTATTATTATTATTATTACAAACTATCACAATCGAGGAGAGACTCCATTCAAAAAAGCTTTCCCAGTTTTATGTGATTTTTTGCAAAAGTTTTTGAGCTCGTTCATCGTTTAACCTGTATCTTTCTAGAACGACACTCTACTCCAAGATATAAGAACATGCTACATGACCCACAATGCGCACACCAAGGACCGCCAAAAATCGAGGTCCCTGTGCTCCCTAGAGATGCAATCCTTCATGTCAGCAGCAGTTGATTCCGAGACCTGTCTCCGCCGCAACAACTTGATCTTCTACATGAATCCCTCCCGATTTTGCGACCCGCTGGGCGACCGCAGCATCCACTGGCCCCTCTCACCTCTAACCCCCGAGACCGAGTCAATGACCCTGATAATCGCTCGCCTCGACACCAATTCCATGTTCGATACAATTGCACCAGGAGCAAACAGTGCAGTAACAAGCCTCGTCACTCTCCTTGCAACAGCATACCACCTCAACTCCCTGAACTCCACAGTGACCACCAAAAACATTCTCTTCTCTCTCCTAAACGGTGAGTCATTTGATTATATTGGCTCCAGCCGTTTTGTCTACGACCTGAAAAAGGGAAGCTTCAATGCCCTAGGTGGTAAAAATCTCCCCCTATCATCCATTAAAACCATAATCGAACTCAATCAACTGAGCTCAAATCTCTCAATTCACACGAACAACTACCTCGACAACAACACCCTAATCTCATCCCTCGAAAAATCCCTGGGAGCTAATACACTCCAAAACAGTGTACCACCAAGCTCAGTTCAAGCATTTCTCAAGGCTAGCCCAAGCCTGCAAACAGCTGTAATTGCCGGCTACAATGAGCAGTTCCAGAATCCATATTACCAGGGCATCTTGGACAACTCTGAGACCCTGCATAAAACTAAGAATATAAACAAAACTTTGGCAAGTATAGCTATGAAATTGGGTGATGCATTGTATGAGCACGTGACAAATGTCAAGTCTCCAGGTGGTAATGAGACTTTCATTGAAGTGCTGATAACCCAGATGTTGTCCTGCTACTTGGTGAGTCCTCAGTGCAGTTTGTTCCATGCAGCATCAGCCCCAAATGATCCCTTGATGAAGAAGCCTTACAGTCTTTATGTGGGCGTGGCAAAAACGAAGAACGACGCGACCATTCTTACGGGGCAGCTTCTGGCACTTTTGACGGGCAAGTTTTTGCCCAACATGACGATCAATGAGTGCACTGAGCCAGGCCTGGCTTGGACGAGAGGCTACTCTTTACGGGGAATTTGTATTAATTCCACGGTGAATTACACGTCGGCCATCAGTCCAGCTTTCATCATCAATGGATACTCCATGAAGTCGGGGAGATACTCAACTTGGACTGAATCCGTTTGGCAATCATTGAGTGTGAGGATGTTTTTGAAACCTTCAGAAACGGTGGAAACATTGACCATCACTTTGGGTAGTGTGGTCGCTCTGTTGTCGTTTGTCGTTGTCTGGTTTGTTAATTCCAGGGCGCATATACTTTTCGAGAGCAATAGGACGGCCCAGAATGGCTAGGGGGACGCCGCGGACCACATATCAATGACAAGGCTCGATGGACGGAACCAGGAGGTTCCTGTCACTAGTTTATGAACCTTGGGTTTTGGGAGATTGAGTGAAATTGTGTGTGGTGCGCCCTCGGACGAACATTATTTATTTGGTTAAGGGGTGTACGCGTGGAGAGCAAGTGGGGTGGGTGGGTGGCTGGGTGGGGGGGGGGGGGGGGATATTTTGGAATTGAGGGAAAATATGGAAATTCCTCCGTCTTCCCTAAATTACAAAATGTTTATAAAAAAAAAACGAGCGATCAAAATTTCCCACAATTTTGCTTACCTAATATTTCAAGTCCCCACGGTCCCAGTGAATTCGGATTTTTCGACAACAATTGTACGATGTAAAAATGGAATGAAAAAAAAATTAAAATTGAAGCGACAAAAAAGTAGATTTGGATTTGAAATTATGCGAATCAAGCATATGAATTTTTATGTGAAAATCTTATGTGATTGATGTGGTGTCATGCGCTTTGATTTGCGGACTAATTTCTTGGCGGGATCAAAACACTTGTTACCACTGATATTTGGTAAGACTGATTTGAATATCAGTAGCTTTCAATGTTCAATTGCTCATTAATTACTCATCATTACTTCACTTTTCCTAACATATTAGTTGCTTATGTAAATAAGCTGGAGCAATGAAATTGCGAATTAAATCTTTTTGTCAAAATTGGTACCACTTACAATTAATTTTCTTCTTGCTATTTCGTTATGTATTAGGTATAATAAATATCTAAATTTTTAAAGAAAATAAAGTTTTTTTAAAAAAAAAAACTTGGTTTAATTTTTAATAAATTTTTTTTGTGAAAAAACAATTATAATTTTTCTAGGCAATTTGTATAGAACTTTCCTATTTTCCTATTTTTATACTTACGTAATTTTTCTGTACCTGAGGTTCCAGGACTTTACCCAAATTAAGTGCTTAAAAAAAATGAGATTTCTTGTAGATAGTTAACATTAGGAGCATATTGTTGTTTATCAAGATGGTGGGCCTAGACATGATTTTTCCACCATTTGTCTAGCTCTCCTGAACTTGCGTATCATTTTCCTCCACGTTTACTCGCGTGGTGAGCGGCGCGCCGCCGCCTGTAAATTTTCTGGTTTGGTTATTTCTTTTTTTCAAAATACATCCTACATTTTCCAATACGTCAATTAAATGTTTCAATGCCATTTATCAAGCAGATAATTATGAATATTCGACTAGCCGCATAGTCAGCGTGAGGACGAGAATTATGCGCGTTACTGGAGTGGGAGTGAGACGCCAATAGGGATGCGAACGCTCGAGGGTTAAACCCCCCATACCTCCTTAATTATGGCAAATATGGAAAAAAGTGATAAGAAATTAAATATGCATTTCCACTTCCAGAGCAAATTCTGCTTAATACTTTTTGCCGTATCTCTTACCGTTTTTGAAATAGAGCGTTGTAAACAATTCAATTGTCAATAACAAAAAAACTGCTCGGTCAATTTAAACCGAAAACTAATCCGATCTAAGTTCCATGAAGACGCTCCGAATAAGACCTCGATGACCCAGATCGTTCGACCCGCTCGTGAGAAATCGTTAACGAACAATTCCGATTCCACACATACAAACATACACACACACACAGACATTTGTTCAGAAATCGACGGGAAGAATTTTAATATACTTGAAGCCCTAGTTACGAATCGAAATAAACAAAATTGATTTAGGGGTCATTAGAATAACTTGCCGAAAAATCCGGAAGTTGATGGACTTCGACAAATTTGATAAAAAAAATTGCGGACAAAAATTTGCTGGTAAAACATTTCCACTCAATTTGTCTCAATTGAACGTTTTAAGAGGGTGCTATGAAGAAAAAAGGGGAAGTTTTGCTTTGATAATTACTAAATCTATGGACACTCATTTTACAGAATATCTTGGGAAATCATTGAGGTATATTTCTAAATCTTCATTCAAAAAAAATTTCAAATTACTGAACTCCTTAATTGCAAGCTTGATGGCATTTATTATCAATAAACTTAATTAACATGGCGTAGAGATATACACGAGAAACATAATTATTCAATTAATTATCGTGTAATCAATTGTTCTTCTCCTATCAATTACGCAATGCATTTATCGTAAGGTATATTTATCAATAATTCCATAATGTATATTATTATTTCGAAAAAAAATGCAATTTTCATTTTTTTCGTTTTTTTCCAATCTCCATTTTTTCGTAAATTTTCAGATAATTATCATAGATCATATATATTTTTTTTTTTCAAATAATTCTGAAACCACCGACAAATCATTTCTGGAAATATTAATTAAGAGAAATATGTAGAAACTGAAAATTGTTGTAAGAAAATAATTATTCACTGTTCACTTGCCATTGGAATTTTTTCAAGTCTTCAAAAAGAGCTTTTAATTTTTTCTTCAAAAAGCTTATTCTACATTTTTTGTTTTTTTGGGAAAATTTTGAAGAAATTTTTGGGAAATTTTTTCTCATTTCTAAGTATCAACAAATAAACAATAAAAAATATTTTTTTACATCAATTTTTCGTTTATCTCTCCTTAATCATGTGGTATAATTAGAAAAAAATGTTTGGAAAAAATTGCCTACAATTGGAGAAAAAAATATTATAAACAATTAACAGTATTTCAGTTAACTCAAAACGAATTAAAAGAAACTCGTAATAGAGCAATTAATGGCAATGCTTCTTTACCTCATCATTTACAAATTGAAATCTGAATACAAATCTTATTCATGGTATTGCTCAGCATCAAGTTAAATTAATAAATTGGGATTGACGGAAGAGTTTACAGAAATTATTTGGAACAATCCCGAGTCAATGTGTAAATGTTAATCAAGTGCATATTGTAGTTACACTCTATCATATTTTCTCATTTTTCTTCTTCTTCATTGTAATTATGTTTACATTTTTATCAGTCAACGCGTAGAGTGCAACACACTTTGCACTTTGTTCATCAGTAGGGTTTGATTAGAATTTTGGGGTAAGGGGAGGACGCGGGAAAATTTGAAATTGGGGAGAGAATTTTTCAATTGCAATTTTATAAATCGTAAATTTTTGGAAAAATTACAAAACTAAAAAAATAGATCCATTAAAAATTTTTACATTGCTAAAATAACAAAAATTTCAATTTTGAAAAAGTTCATGCAAAGAAAATAAAAAAAAAAAAATTAGAAATTTTAAATTGCAAAAGTGAAAAATTTCAATTAATTTTTTTTTCTCAATTTTTTTCGTTCCTTACAAAAATTGTTACACCCACGAAAAATTATCTCTCCAATTTCCGATACATTCTTCCAATTTAAAAGCCGTCTCCCCTTATTTTCTCAAGACAGAGTAGACTACAATTTCCTCGTTTTTTGTTTAATCAATGTGCAATGTGTGAATTGGGAGGCCGGGCACCGCCCACCGAGCTATCACAGTCGTCTGGTGCCGCAGCACATACGTATACATGGTTCAGCCTTAAAACCTATACTTTTACATGTTTATATCTGCAAATCGTCGCATTAGTTTATTCAATTACGAATAATTAATTGATTTAGTAGGAAAGTGATAGGGCTATTAATGAGTGAAGTGGTAGGTTCTACGGAGTTTTGGACAAATATCTCGAAATCTAAAAAACCCATAGAAATTTGCATTAAACCTTTTTTATAGAGCTAAGTGAGATTTACAAAAAACTCTACAAGAAAATTTCTCTACCGATCCTAGGTTCTGAGATATCTCCCAAAAACACCCAACCATCGACTTGAAAAATGGGCTTCATACATTCCCTTTTTGAGAAATATCTCGGAATCTAAAAAAGCTATGGAAATTTGCATTTAGACTTTTTTGTAGAGCTAAGTCCCATTTACAAAAAAGTTTATAAGAACATTTCCATACCGATTCGAAGTATTGAGATATTTCCAAAAAAGGAGGCGATTATTCAATCCAATGGAAACGATCTATCGCTTCAATACTGATGCATATTGGGAAAGTTTGAAAATTTAATTAATTATCTAACAAAAAAAAATCTTAATTTCAGGAGTTTCGAGTTTCGTAGAAAATCTACAAAAATTTTCATGTTTCAATTTTAAAAATTGCAAAAGTTGCAACATTTGCAAAAACTGTAAAAATAACAAAAAATTAACATTTTGAAATGTTCAAAAAAAAAAACGAAAAAAACGAGAAAAATTTTCCAATTTTCCAGAATTGAGAGAATACGAACTAATCACATTATCATTAATTTAGTACCAAAGTTAGTGCAATTTCATTGAAATTTATCGATAACGAGTGACTCCAATTACTAATAATCACTCAAACGAAATTGTTTCGTTATAGCGCTCCCATCACATCCCCACTAAATTAACAAATGTATAATTGAGTACAGTACAGACAATGTACAGCAGTATGGGCATTAGCCCAGAATTCGTTGTACAATCGTAGAATTGGATATTTAATGAAAACGCAATTTCCGTACAATGTGCTGTACTGACCCCCCTCACTGTCTCCAAACAAATTTTTTCCATTTTTATATTATTAATTGCATGAATTATCAATTAAAATTGCGCAACACACATTTTGCGAAGAATATCAAAAATATCATCTATAATTTGCGGGAAATGATCAATTACGAAATTAATTGGATGACGTTAAACCGCACTGGACGGATTGTTGTTTCATAATTTTAAATATGGAGACAATTTTTTTTTTTTTTTAAATCGTTTGCAGACAGTGTATACCTACATTCAATGAATCCTTAATTTTAGTAAACCTGCGTGCGTTTATGGCAATGTAAGAATTAGGATAGAACTAGGGATGCGCAATTTTTATGGGTCGCCATATGACGGTCATGTTGTAGATGTAGTTTGTGACATTTTTGTTAACTGATACACAATTGTTGTAGCATAATTGGCTCATTAGGATCAGAGTCCAACTAGGTGGGCTGCTAATCTTAAAAGCTTTTTTTGGAATATTTTTTTTTCGAATTTTATTTTTGAAATTTTTTTTCGAATTTTTTTTTTCGAACAACGAATTTTTAGATAACAAAAAATACTTTGAGCATTTTTCAATTTTCATGAATTCCAAATGTTTTTGCGAGAATTCAAAAAAAGGAGAAGTGAAATAAATTTCCAAAATTGCGGTTTTGAAGTTTCAAAACATGTTCAAAAACTTGGAAAAATTATCAATATTTTCAAAATTAGTTCTCGTTGATTACAATTTTGGAAGTTCCAAGTGAAGAAAATCGAATAACGAATTTTCAAAAAATCCAGAATTTTTGAAATTTCACAAATTCAAAAATATTCCGAAAATCTAAAAAGTTCAAAAATTTTTGAAATTATTATGCTACGGGGATGTCATCTCATGACAGTCATATGACAGTAATTTTGACACCCCTAGCCAAAACAAAAATTTCTCCCAATTTAATATCCATACAGAAAATGTTTAAAAATTTTTCTTCTCTCCTATTATTATCTTGATTACTGCTTTCATTATTACGAATACGTATTATTAATATTATTTCAATTTTTATTTGTTATTCGCATCTAGTAGTCTTAAAAACCATCGTTTAATAGTCAATATTCAATTCTTAATTTCTGTTGTTATTTTGTTTGTCTTTATTACTTTAAATTTCTAGTAAACGCTTGGTATATAATTATGTACAGCAAGTACCGTTGCGCCTTTTGAGTTTCCAATGCGGCACATGCATCGAGACGACACGTAGAGTTTAAAAATATAATTGTTATATATTTTGAATTTAAGTAGAGTTATATTATTCAATGTATTTTTTTTCAATTTTTGTTTATCATTATTATTATCATGGAGGGACAGCACTTTGCTACGTCGCGAGCGATGCAGAGCTGAACGAAAAAAAAAATAATAATGATAGATGCAAGTTAGATGCGCTCTCCAATGGCACGTGCGACTATGTGACTATATCTGTTGTGGTAAAACGAGATGAGTTAACGTACTCGCAGACGAGGTTTTTGGTGCATATCTCAAAAGTAAGGAGAGATAGGGAAAAGTTTATACAAAACTTTTTGCAGAGACAAGTGAGCTCTGCAAAAAACTTCCTATGAAGATTATCTCAAGTCTTATAGATTCTGAGCTATTTACCTTCTTTAAAATGCTCATCATTTTGGAAACTGAAAATTGTTTTTTTTTTAATTTTCAAAATTTTTTAAAAACTTTATGTAGATTATTCAGTTTGTTAAAAAAATGCCAATTTAAACAAGATAAAAAGATTGATCAGAATAAAAATTTTCTGATTAAATACATTAATTTATCTCGTTTAACCATTACATTAAGAACTCGACAATAAATATTTTCAGGGAAAACTTAACTGAAAGTTCGGAATTCTGAGACTTCTGTACAGAAGTTATAGACTTGCCAATTTTCTCTTCAATTTTATTTTCATGGAACCCACGTACGAAAAGAGAATTGGCTTTTAATGACTTCATTGAATTTAGGAGGATATTTTCAAATGTTATTCAGTGAGAATTTTTTAATTTAATTTTTTTATACATGAATAATAGCTGAACAGATGCAACCAAGTAATCATTTTTAGGAACACCCTTGGTATTTTCGCATTACATTCCGCAGAATTAGTATGGACTATTGAATTAGTAGAACCAGAAAAATGGAAAAAAATGATCAATTTAGTACCTTCTAAAATTTACCGAATTTTCAATTTTTTCTAACACAATTCTAAGGACAATTTTTCTTTAAAAAAAATTCTAAAAGTTCTGAGAGCTTCAAGTGTTCCTAAACTGCAGATATTTAAATAAAAATGTCAGCCAGTAAGAAATTACCCTCTTAAAAAAACTAAAAACAGATTCAGTATTTTTTAATTCTCTTTATTACAAAATAGGAATTGAACTCATTAATTCAACCTAAAAAAATCCTGCAAATATTTCAGTGCTATATGCAATTAAGATGGTTCGTCAGCAAAAAAACAGCTAAAAATTTTGCAATGGAAATTAAATTCAAATGATCCAAGCCCCAATTCCAAATTCCCCCCCCCCCCCCCCCCCCCAATCCCACCCCACCAAAATCGACTCCCGATGAACCACCTTAGTCCTCCCCCTCTACCTCCAAGATGAACACATGTACATTTATTTGGAAGTTAGAAAATTCATAGGAAGCTTTCACCATTACCAAAATGATACCACCCTAAAGCAATAAACTTTACACGAAGAACGAGATTATTCACCCCACTAGTATTAGTGCTTACCCCAAAATGTATCATCTCAATTTGTCCAAACGAGAGCGCAATAACTTGTCTTTCCATACTCGACATATCCCTGATAATCGCGTGAATGATTACGTATTTAACAGTTAAAGCGATATCTAACCTCAAATACCTTAATACTGTAATGAGCAACTGGTTACGAAGGTACCACAATGAGGTCGACGTCGATTTATAGGGTAAAGGTCAGTGAATATCATCCTCGTCGCTTTCATTGTCATACTTTGATCTGGCAGCCCCATCACCATCGCTAGATGCCGAATCACTTGCTGACTCGTCCGATGGCCAATTTGTTTGGCCACTGTGCTGTGACAATTGTTGTGAGCCAGAATTGTGCTGTACTGATTGCATATGATACTGCGGCTGGACAACGTGCTTAACAACTTTGTGACGTTTGCCAGAGCGCGACATTGATTCAGCACCAGCGCCATCCAGCATTGGCTGGAGAATTCGTCGACGAGCATTGATGAACCAATTGTTCACTTGTAGTAACGTTAAATTCGTTTGACTCGCTATCTGACGTTTTTCGTCTTCTGTTGGGTAGGGATGCTGCGGAGATGAAAATTCGGGATGATTAAATTGATAAGAGGGTAGATGTGCAATGCACATCTGTACACCGAACTTTTGAAAGAGCCAGTTTTGGGGAGAGACAGTAACGAGATTGAGAACGGGTTGAGGAAATTTTTTTGTGATATTTTTTTGTCGAAAATTGAAGATGTGTAGATGTAAATGTGGAGAAGAATTATGGGGCATAATACTTACAACCAAATGCTGGAAGAGCCATGCGCGCATTATGCTGGTCGCCTGTTTTGGCAGGACTCCACGCTTTTGTCTGCCGCCTTTTCTGCTACTTCCATTGGCCCCTGTATCCAAACTTGAGGAGGCATTTCCACAGCCATCCTCATCATCTTCACTAGCTGCTGGTGAGGGGGAGCCTGCAACAGTTATGTCTAACCAGAAGAAAAACTTCATTATTAAGATCAATGATTTGGCAAATTGGATCATTATTGGCAGAAATTCAAACGGTTGAAATTATTCTCCACTTCATTTTTCAGAGGTACAAAACAAAATTGATACGTTTGGAAAATTAGAAAAGGGAGTACCAAAATATTTATCGTAGTTGGTGTGACTGACATCCCCATACTCATTCTCCCGTTCCTGGAGTGGTACAAGCCCCCAATAGCCCGCCTCCTCAACGTAAATTCTATCGTTCAAGTACACGTCTTTATCAATGAGGGGATCTAGGATTAAGGGATGAATTGAGAGGATTTCAACATAGGATTAATTTTGGGAGTGCATTGCGGTTTTTTTTTTCATTAATTTACTGTAGGGTTGGGCACGTAAACTTTATTTTTTTCTTTCAATTTTCGGTTTCTATTTTTGGAAGCATTTGACATTTTGCAAATCGGATAGATTGATCGATCCATAGGTTGATTGACCAATTGATTTAACGATTGATTGACCAATCGATTGATCAATTGACTGACCAATTGATTGATCAATTGAAGGATCAACTGATTGATCAATTGATTGACAAATTGATTGATCAACTGATTGATCAACTGATTGATCAATTGATTGACCAATCGATTGATCAATTGACTGACCAATTGATGGATCCACAGATTGATCAACAGATTGATCAACAGATTGATCAACAGATTGATCAACTGATTGGTCAACTGATTGATCAATTGATTGATCAACTGATTGATCAATTGATTGACCAATTGATTGATCAACTGATTGATCAATTAATTGATCAATTGATTGCTGTGTTTTTGGACTGTGCCCAACCCTGTCACAATGTTAGCCAAAGATGTGGATGGAATATTAGTCAAGGATTTGGATGGAGTTACTGACCTTGGCCAAGGTACATGTCGTTGACGGAAGCGCAGTGATGATGGGCCCCAATTTGGGACAGGGGTGTGCTACCATGGACCGTAGAGGGTGATGGTGGATCATCCTGGTCCTGGCTGTCGGATCTCACCGAGTGCTGGGCGATGGACGCTGACCTGGGCGGTCTTTCCACAATAGAACCATCAATCTGCAGAGCACCCTGGCTGAATGTACTTCCATTCTCCGACAATGCATCACCACCTCTGCTTACTCCGAGTCCGTTAGTTCCCGGCTCAACATCATTGCCTGTAGATGACAGCACCTGGCAAATATATGTCGTATCTAGCTGTCAGAGAGCAGGGGTGGGATTCTATCGTATCTTAAGAGGTGTACAATTACCTAATTTAATTGTCTATTGGTGAGACTGTCATTGAGTACAAGAGCCGAGGCATGACGGTAGTTCACGAGAGAAGTGGTAAATGGAAATGAGGTAGAGACTTCTGATACCCTCAAGGTCATCAATGGTATCGCACAAAATTGGAAAAAATTACATGGAAAATTACATTTGAAGAATATTAAAAAACGAGATTTTTTTTAAAACTTCGAAAATTTGCCAAAAAATATTTAACTGAAAAAAAAAATTTTTAGACTCAGAAGATCGAAAAAAAATATTTCTCATTGCAAATTTCCAAGATTGCAAATTAAAAAAAAAAATTGATATATCAAAAATTTTGAAACTCAAAAACTCGAAATTTTTTAAATTTCACGCTTCAGTTTTCCATCAAAAAATTTTCATTTCATAGCAATTCAATAGTGAAATTGTTTCTTCGTCATGTGTAGATTAATAGTTAACCTAAATTTGTTAATTAATTCATAACGATTTTTTAAAACTAATGTTAATCAACAAACATAGGATTTGCCTTCGTGTAAATTAATTGGTATTGATTGAGAGACGTTAACATTTCAATTAAGGAAAAATTGTTAAAAAATTTGATGAATTTTGTTAAGCAACTTTGATTTTTAAGTGAAATTTTCAGTGGCTTTCATACACCTCTTTTTCTAGAGGGATAACTACTTGGATATTGGGATTTCACTGGGGTGTTAATGTGCTTTTGCATTAATTATTATTTTAGCTCAGCAAATGTCTAACCTGCAGTGGACTGCTGCCATTGCTTCCACTCGATGGCCCCATATCGTGACTGTGTTGACTGTAATCGCTCCTTAATAAATTTTCGCTCTGCATTTTCCCTTTCAAACAGCCAATATACCTGTTGCAAAAATCCTTGCACAATTCTTGTACTTTTTCCAATTCCAATAAGTGAATCCGCAGCACTTGGATGGCTTTGATCATCTACAAACAATTATTCAGATTTTTTTTTTTTCAAACGATGTTCGCTTTTTTTTGGTGAATTGGGCGTCAATTGTTCTCGTATAATACTTTTATCTCTTCGTCAAAATTAAAGGGCCGTAATGAGATGTCTATATGACGTTTTTAAAAGGCAAATTAATAGAAGAATTATCTTAAAATTTTTTTTAACAATTCGACCGATTTTTTTGAATTCTCAAATTTAACATTTGAAAAAAAAAAAATTAATTTTTCTCAATTTTGGAAAAGTTAAAATTTGAAATTTCTGTTATCTCCATCGCTTGAATTTTTATTTTTAATTGTTCTTTCAACTCCCACAATTTGTATGGCATCAATTATTTTTTTTTTAATCAAAAATTAATTAAACGTTTTTTTCGTATTTTTTGAAATTTTTAAAAATTGTAGAATTGTAATAAAAATATTTCAATTATTTTCAAAAATTTTGACTTTTCCCCGACATTTTTACCTTTTAGAAAAAAATCATACAAATTTTAAAATCACTCGGCGGCGTGGCCCTCATTATGCGAGCAGGTTATCGGGTCGCGCTCAACGACGGATCAAAAATATCCGCAATTGATTCTCCGTACAAAAAGACAAAAACCTAAAATAAAGTTGCCTCACCAAGCCGTCAATCTCGGGGTCATTTATGAGAAATGGTTTTCGGTCTCTTTCTTGGTGTTGGACAAAAGCCTGTATGTCCATGTTGAAACTTTCTGAAGTGGAATTGTCGGAGCTTTGTGTTGCCTGCTCGCATCTTTCGAATAGTAACGCAAGTAGTGGAAATAGGGGATGTTTGTAAACGGCCCTTTTGTCCGCCTCAAATTGCGCCTGATCCTGGTGGGCTGTATAGTCGGCTACCCCGCTGGCAGGGTCCTGATCGTAGCCAGGAGTCACCATTGCTAGCGCCACGGCCGTACTACCCTCTTGCATCCTATCATTCCTCCGTTACGACTTTCATCGTCTCTCCAATGTGCCAAACCTCAGTACCTCTACGTCACCTAAAAAAAGAAGACCCAATTTCAATAATTATAACAACCTGTCGCGGAATCGACCTCCCCGCTCCGGGCCGCCTTGGGTTCCCGTCCGGCTGGCGGTCTCATCTTATGTGGCCACCACCCATAGCATACACGAAATATTTCTGCTATCAGTTTCTGCTATTGTCATTTTTTTATCAGCCCATTCATAACTAGGACTCTTCCCGCGTCGAATGAAACCTACCGAATCTCAATTCAGAAAATTTTTCGTCAATAATTTTTACTTAAAACTCCCCTGATAATTTCAATTCCACAATTTCACCCTTATCCAGGACCGTAACTGACTTGGATCCCCCAATCTACCTATCCTCATCTATGTCTCCTCCCGTTGATCTCTTCCCTCTTTTTTTGCCCAACTCATTTTTGTTTTTCCTCTCCGCGTACAGAATAATGTATATATGTATTTTGGCATTATGAGGGCTCAACGAAACTTCTCCACTTTTTTGCCCCCGCCCCTTCCCCCCTCCCACCCCCCCCCCCCTCCCAGCCACCCCCCGCAGCAGGGTCGTCCCAGCATCGTGAAAGTAGCTATAACTCCAGGGGATGCGGATCAGGCAGAGACCGCGAAGCACCGAACAAGCGCCACTGCATTTAAATGTCATCATTAGACAGGCTCTCCGACGCTCCTAGCACAACCAACATTGGCCTTCCTTCTTTCCTCTACCATCCTTGTTACACGCCAGATATACGCCGCGATTCTTCACCATCATCCCCCCGGTTTCCCTTGAATTACCCAAAGGCCACCCCCTTCTCTATCCCCCTGCTTCTTCCACTATACATAGTTCGTCTCGAGCAGAGCTGCGGCGATTCATGAATAAATGAAGTCGCTTTGAAATTTTCAATTTTTCAGAGCGACAAAAATTTTTAAAAATTCGAAACCTTTTTTTCGAGTGTCTTTTGGGATAAGAAATTTATTGAAATTCTTTCAACCCCGCATTGCTCTTATAAATTTTTCCTTTCACCACACGCGCGGCAACTTGACTTCGACCATGCGATCCGACATGAATAAATGAAGCGCTGCGCCACACCACTGTGATGAAGGGTTGTGCAGCAAAAAAACGATGTATTGGATGATTGGTCGGGGGGGAAGAAGGTGGATTGGATCTGCTGGAGAGCTCTGAAAAACTGTTGCCTAGGTTCGTTGAGAGATTCCGCGCTTTTTTCTAAGTTAGCTCTGCGCGCTAACTCGTCAGGAAGAGCGATTCACAAATTTGGTCTGTGGGAAAAATGCGCAAGTGGTTGTGCTGGAAGCCTTCATTTGTGAATAGTTAAGACATGTTAAACTAAATTAAATTAAAAAAAAATAAGTTTCACTTCAAGTTAAAATTTTTTTTTTTCAGGCTGTTCTGAAGTCACGTGATAAGCTTAAATAATAAATCCCCAAGTGATCAAAAAAAATTTCTGGTTCAATGTGTCCACTCAACACTGTTTATTCACCACAATATTGGTGTAATAGAGCGATACGAGCAACCATCCATTATCCTTCGTTTCCCTAGATCCCTTCGGCTGATGAAAGAACCGGCGCTCCCATCACACGATCTCCCCGCCGCCAATCACGATGGCAAAGAAAAAAAAAAGCGAAAAAAAAACTAGACCTGAAGATCGAAAATTTCGATATAATCAGCTCCACTTATCCAGCCTCATGCGTCGCCAGAATTAACCGATAGTCTATGGAAATCCGTAACAGCATCCATTAAATGGTGTTCAAAAGAAAATTTAGAGGCTAGAGCTTCATTACGAAACCAGTCATCGGGGCTAGAGACTAAATTGAAGAAGTAAATGATAATTGGATTGAAATAAAACCGATACAAGCCAGCAGAAAAATTCCGGAGAGAGGTGCCTCTGAGAAAGGGGTTAAGAATAAAGGAGGGGAATATAATGGCTTTTATGTCACTAGACTAAAAAACTTGACCGTCTAACCCTGAATCATAAACTGTAGCCAATTACAGAATTATATTATGGAAAGTGCATTTGGATCCTCAAATTTTTGCCAAGCTATTGAAAATATTTCCAAATTTACAACACTTTTGCAGTCCAAATGTTTTGTAAAAAATATAAGTCCTAGAGTAAAAAGGAGAGACGAAAGAAACTATCGATATATATCGAAATTATCGAAAAGCGTAAGACGGGAACCGACGCGCCAGCAGCGCGCGCGGCGGAAAAAGGAAGTGCGCGTGCGTAAAAAAAAACACACTGGACTCGTGTTGTAAAAATTGAAACTCGGTAAGGTATCTCGTGTCTCTTATTTTCACTCCAAGTTTCAACATTCACATCGCCGTAATGCAAAAGAAGCTGCAGGGCGGTGTAAATTTTCACTACGTTAAAGGACTTTTTTAGCAGTGCGCCGGTATACCAGTGTGCAATTCTTCAGGTTCTAATACGGATTCACCGTCGACCGGAAGTTCCATAAAATGGCTATACAAATCCAAGTCGCGCTGATTGATACGAGCAGCAATGTAATTTATTTATAAGCGCTTTGGTTACAAACACATCGTAGACGTCCGTCTATTAACCACCGCCAGGTAGATAGCTTCTTCTGAGTAGGTAAAATGCACTTAGCTAACTTATGCGTTGTTATGAAACCTACGTAGTGATATTAAATGGTTCTTCTCCATTAGGTTATGCCGTCAACCCTAACGAACCGTTTCGCTTTTTCCGAAGGAGGCAACGCGTCTGGAAGGATAACCTAGAAGGCAACAGAAGTCCCAAAACGACTCTTTTACCATTCATATTTCAGCATTTGATCATAATCTCATTCCCCTTTACCTTTCTACAGTGCTAAGCTTCGACATTCCCTGGGACTTCTATCACTTTTTCGAAATCCGGGGAAATGAAGGCATATCAATGCAAGTCTCTCCTGCACTTCCACTCCACGACAGTTTCTAACCTTGCACACTTACAATACGATTGGTTCATTCATATTTCTATGAATCAGATGAATGACAATAATTGGATTAAAACCTAAGCGATACACGTTGACAAGAATGGAAGACGCCGTGGGAGAGAGAAGTGCCAATGAAGGAGAGCACAAGTGAGATGGAGCATACGAAGATGAACATCAGGGTGGGAATGAGAGGAGGCAAAAGACACGGGAGAAGTGGCTCTCTGGGTGCGAGACGGTAGGTGGCGACGAAAAAGAAACGAAAAAAAAAAGGGTAAAATGAAATGAGGCGGGGAAGGAAGAACTGGCTATACACGTTGTGGAGCGCCATTACTCGCAAGTGGCGCTTCCAGAGCATATCTTTCCGGGCAAAGCCGATATTTATCGTCCCACCGTCATCCCTTGGACTTTTCATTTAAAAATATTATCGCTGACTCTATGCCGAGTTTCAATAGTATTCTCCAAAGCCCGGCCAGATATAACGAGGACTCCTTTCTTGTGAGTTTGGATGGAAGTTTGGAAATCCGTTCCTTCTATTTTTTTTTTCCACTCTACTATTCTTGTTTTATTCCACTTCTTTGTCCGTGGACCACGTACATTTACCCCCATACCAGAGGGGGCACATAATATTGCTTTTGGATTCTTCGGGTGCTGCGGTATTTTGACGCAGCTGTTGCCTCGAGAAGAAGTATGCTAGACGCGTAACGAATACCCACCCCCGTCGATGCTTGTTAAATGTCAATGGAAAATTTGGGGTAAAGTGTGAACAATTGGTGGAAGGGAGTTTAATTGCTGCAGGTGTAATTCATTGATGACGATGGTTTCGATGCTTTGGGGGAAACATGAAGATGGTCTTGCATGAGGAAACAAAATTACATTGGGCAATGCGATGTCATTTTAGGGGTATATTATGAGACTGATGCTGTTCAAGCTAATGCAACTCTATGGTGAACATGAAGTTGTTGCTTTAGGGGTATAGTATATTGTATGATGTATCGTCGAGTCTGGCGGCGCGCGCAGTTCCCTTTTCCGCCGCGCTGGCTGGTGGCGCGTCGGTTCCGATCTTACGGTCTTCGATATCTTCGATATACGTCGATAGTTTCTGTCGTTTCGACTTGTTACTAGAGGATCTTATCATTGCTATCGTAGCACAATGGTTTTGGACTATTGCAAGAAGGGTTTCGGAAGAGCTTTGGGTCAATCTTTTGCTAATCCTATCAAC
Organism: Asobara japonica; assembly: GCA_026005395.1. Classification (NCBI taxonomy): domain Eukaryota; kingdom Metazoa; phylum Arthropoda; class Insecta; order Hymenoptera; family Braconidae; genus Asobara; species Asobara japonica. Next base: position 2,527,918 of record BQMI01000028.1, read on the forward strand.
CAGAACTGGTCAACCTCTATTATGCATCAGGATACAAAAACAACTATAATTGTACTCGGAAAAGCTCCAAGATATCAAAAACTGGCAATGGCGGTACGTCAACCCTACATTGACTGAGGATAGAACGAGAAATAGGTCTCATTTACCATTGCTTCATTAACTCGCAATGATAGCTATGGCGGTCACGCGAAGGATGGATTAACATATCGACAATAACAATGAATAAGTCAAGGGTTGGTGATGTCGCATGAGTTGGTAGAGGAAGAAGGTTTAATGCAGTTCATAATCAGCTTTTGAGGGAGATTTCAAGATTTTAGTAAAATTTTTAGTAAAATTCGATATCTTGTTAGGTAATTTGAAGGAGGAATATTGAATAATTTTTCGTTTTTTCAACTGACTCATTCTCGAGATAACTCCAAAATTTCCTTTTTTGTTTTATGAAGGAGGATGCAATCGATCAAATATAAGGAAAGGGAAGATATAGCCGTTAACTGAAGGTTACAAACACCCATTTACCCACCCACCTACGCTCCCACCCACCCACCTACCTACCCACTCACCCACCCACCTACGCTCCCACCCACCCACCCACCCACTCATCCACCCACCCACCCACCCACCCACTCATCCACCCACCCACCCACCCATCCACCCACCCACCCACTCATCCACCCACCCACCCACACGGCCACCCACCCGCACACACGCATACCCATACCGACACACACACACACACACAAACACACAATTGGAAACGATATCAAACGGAAGTTGAGAAAAATATTCGAAGCGCGAAAACTAGAAAAAAAGACAAATAAATGCGCCTAAGAAAACTCCTCAAAAAACAAAATATCAACCTCCATAATCGCTCACAACATTCTATCTGCCTTTGCCAAACTACACCACCTTCATAATTCGATACAAACCCCCAGTGCTTCCTTTTTGGCACGTCCAGCCTCCAAAAAAACTTGCACCACGTGGTTTTCCTCCGCGCCGACAACTCGCAACTTCATGAAATTTTCACCTGCGCATTCCGTCACCTGCATCGAGCCCGCTGTACCTTGCACTCCATAATTGCATAAATTCCCGCAAATAACTGATAATCCTCAAGTGAAGGGGGGGGGGGGAGAGAAAAAAAATCCACTGTATTTGACCTGTCACTCGAACGTCAATACCACCCCCACGCCACCCCCCCAGACAAGCATTTCCCAAATTCACGAGTTTCACAAGTTTCACAGGGTTTCTGATTGTTTCAATTTCATGGAAGGGAATAAGATCATTCACAGTCAACACAAGGCAAATCAATGTACCGGCTTTACCAAGCTAAAGTGTAAAACGTCGGCATAAAGCCTGTATGAAGGAGACAAAAGCACCCAGTTGCTCTGTCTGGCTCATGTCAGTGACCAATGCCAAGCTTCATCCTGTCCCTGCGCAGTACTGTCCTTAGAAAAATTCTCTAAATTCAGGAAAGGAATGATTGGACACAGTGGAGGGCGCTCTAGACACCAAACTTTTACAACCACTCCATTCAACTTATTCATCTGACTTTTTCTTTTCAGTTTCGGCAAATTAATAAATAAATTTTCGCTTGGAAATTTGTGCGAATAAAAAAATCCAATACTAATATATCCAAAACGATCACAAAAAAAAAACAATATCCAAAAAAATATATTCTTCAAAAAAATGCAAAACGCAAAAATTAAAAAAAAAATTGAAAAATTGAAGAAGGGCTAAAAAAAAAAAAATAATCCCAAAAGATGAAGACGAATTTCATCTGAATAATCCTGAACAACACTACTTAGGACAGCCGAGTTAATTAAAATCGAGGGACCTCCTTTAAGGCTGCGAAAATTGCGCCGCCTTTAAGGAGCTTCAAGCCGAGCGGTCGACTCGCGTTTTTTCGCGGATCGCTTTTCCGCGAATATCTCAAAATTGAAACAAGATAGGGACATTTTCATGAGGACCTTTTTTGTAGAGCGAAGTGAGACCTACAAATTTGTATTCCAGTAAAATTTGATATCTCTCTTAGGTTACGAGATAATCAGTGAAAAAGAGTCGGGTTGAAAGAAGCTGCCTAGCTTCATGCGCTTGCCATGGCGCGGCGGTCGCGCCTGTCTTGCGTCGAGCGGTCGCGGAGACCGACCAACTTCTTCCCTTCATAAATAACGATTCAGTCAGCCGCAAGATATTCTACTTTCCCAAGAAAAAAAGCTAGAAAGTTGGAAGCCAAAAAAAATTATCTCACATTCACAATCTTCGAAATAAGTTTCAAGTCTCTAATGCATCCACTACCTTAATCCAAAATTGGTCGACAAAATTAGTTTTGCAGATGGTAATTAATGGGTACCAAGCATTCTTTTCCCGATCAAAATGCAAGGAGTCTATCGTGAAAAAAGCGAGAAGCAACTTGCGCGTGACACTACCGCATCTCCCAATTGGTACCAACTTTCAAAAAAAAAATCTTCAAATTTTAATTTCTATTCCTAAAAATCAACCGAAAATTGTAGACATTTTTTGCATGTGCAATTACTTGGAATGGAGAATATTGTTAATTTCAGGCGCTTTTTCCCCCATTGAATTAGGGGGAAAAAGAGAGGCGACTCGTCACGTTACTGATCACCATTCAGCCCACTTCATCTGCAGAGCGCACGCTCCATGTGTCCGATTGCGTCCACTTTCCTGCCACTTTCCCCCCCTCGAGCCACCCCATTTTTTTTTTAACCATCCATCTCCCCCCACTTACCCATCCACCCTTACATTGTCTCGCCTATAACCTATAATTTCCAAGCGGCGCGTTTAATTGCACCATTGACTGGTGCGCAAGTACTCCACGAGTTGAGAAAAAAACAACAGCGAAATTTGCAGGAACAAGGAAAGAAAATGTTTGTTCGCATGGATGATGAGTCGCGCAATCGTAATCCGGGAAAATTTTCCAACCCTGGCAAACAGAATTGCATTATCGATTGGCAATCAACGCTATATGGGTATATTTGTATTTACGCGGGGCCGCGCGAATGTCCACACATTGTTTTGGGGCACGCGGTTGAACGGGTTGAGCTCTGCCTCGGTTTTTGGATGATATCTCGAAACGGAGGGGCTGCAGAGAAATTTTTGCTCTTGCAAATTTGTAGGTCGAGGTCTGGGCTATAAAAAAGGTCCTTATGGAAATTGCGGTATCTTCGTTTGTTTATGAATTATCGTAGTCGGAGTACTCTCATTTGGTCTGACGAAATTTTGTCTAGTAATAAATTCCCAAGGAAAATTTCGGTCTAGAGAGCTTCAAAAAATTTCTCGATTCGTTTTTCGAATTTTGTTAAATTGGCAAACTTTTTGCGTTCTCCACGATTTTTCATGAGATTACAATTTTCGATTATTTTGCAGGTGGCAGATAAGGGACTCGAAAATTATATTAAAATCATGATGTACACGTGGATACAGTAGTTGCGCGTTTTTTTTTTTATCAATGATGAATGACTATTATTGGACGAATGAGACACGTATGGTTCGCGGGATCGAATGACCTCATGACTAATACACTAATCTTCAGCAAAATAGAGATTACGTTTCTATTTTTGGGTATGAAGAAAATTTGGCGGAATAAACGGCGCGACATTTCTTGCGCAATAAAACATTTACGATTTTTTTTAAACTCATTCAAATGCGCGCGCTTTTTTTTACAAAATTCAAATTGACAGAAACTTTCTGATTTTTTCGTTGTTCCATTGAGTTTCTAAAAACAATTTTTGACGATTTCAAAATTATTACCAAATTCAAAATCAACGGAAAAAAAACCAACTTCATATTAGACTCCATTTCAAATTTGCTCAAATTAATTTTCATATTTCGCTCTTATATAAACGTAAGTAAAGCCATAATTTCATTTATTCCTATATTGTACACTAATGTACCTATATCTAATGTTATCTGCATCAATGCTTGTGAAAAATTGTAATGCAACTGCAAATAATACAAGCAGTTCCAAAATTTCACTAACTCGATAACATAATAATATATACAGGATGTTCCAAAACTCATTTTTTTTCATTTCATATATCGATGAACTATGCAATTCTAAACCGGAAGTTCCTCTTCCATTTTGGAGCTGGACCCTCACTTCACATTTTAAATCATCAATGAGTTCATAAAAACGTATCCAAACAAATTGCAAAATAAACTGATATTATTATCATTATAATTCAACAAATGTTTCGATTCGACTCAATTAGTATGTCAATCGACTCGCATTGAAGTTATTTTCGAGTCTGATATGAGAATGAAAATTGCATTAATTACACTTCGTTTACGCTTTTACCCGACTACATATAAACATATATATATTGACAGTTATACTATCAATTATGTCAATGTGCCAATAAATTCCACCTGACACCTATAAAGTGTTGCGCGCATGTCTATAATAAATAACATTTTGAAAATTAAATCGTTAGCGCCTGCAAATGATATATATAATAATAGTATATATTGTTACTGTTATGTCGAAGTGTTGAGGGTTTTATGAAGACATTGACAGATCTCCACTTGGTCATTCATAATTTGAAAGACGCTGCATTTCAAAATCAAACAATGCCAAATGTCAATAGTTCCCTCAAAATAATCTCAGAAATTGTTATCTCATTTTTTGTACAGGTCAATTTTAGTTGACGCTTTAAAGTATGACGCTCGAATTACTCTTGTCTCAATCTCAAAATAAAATCGGGACCAATACTCGACCTAACCTCAATTACAATTCATCGGGCAAAAGTTTGCGCTTATAAAATACAAATATTGTGCTATATGTTGTGCTGTTATTTTCTTACCCTCCAAGGTGTCGTCGGCTCTGATGATTGTGGAATGTTTTGGGGGCCCTCGGCCAATGAAACGATTGGTCCAAATTAGTATAACAATTCGGTACTTGAATAGCGAATACCGCAAAGTGTGAAGGTTGCTTTAAAGCCCGCCTCAGCGACGCACCAAATATTTTTAAAGGCAAAAAAAATGTTCACCGATGGGCTCCCCACGTGTATGTGTATCAATGTATTATGGTAATTATTGTTGTTGCGTACTTTTAGTTTGTCGGCGCGGCGAAATTTTTGTCACTAGTTTTTAGCGGTTTTGGTAGTTTGGTGGTTTTTTTGTCCTTTTGAAGGTTTTGCGAACAGGTGAGTAGTGGACGTGGAGCGGGGGATAATGAATTAATGTAATTGCAACATTTTTTTTTTCAACACTGCCGCGCGGCTACCCACCACCTTCGCCGCACTGTGTCTCGGTCCCTTTTGTGACGTCATCGATTCAATACTTTTTTGATGGGAGTGCGGCTAATGTGGCGACAGCTGGTGACGGCTGAAACAGGGTGCCCATCGATTTTTTTGACGACTGTCGGTATGGCGGGTTTTGCGCCATATTCAATCGTTTGAAATTTTTGGAATTTTTTTTTTAATTTTATTTATTTAGAGTGCTGAAATCTACATATGAGATTTAGGTACAGTATCAGATGCAAGCATAATATTTTGGATTTTTATATAATGTCGTTCATAACAATGTTCTGACAAACAGTAACCTAGCTTACACTTTAATTTTACAAATTTTTGGAATTTTTGAAATTTTTGATATTTTTTAGATTTTCGAAATTTTGGAAATTTTGGAATTTTTGAATTTTTTTAAATTCTTGAAATTTTTGAAATTTTTGAAATTTTTGAAATTTTTGAATTTTTTGAAATTTTTGAAATTTTTGAAATTTTTGAAATTTTTGAAATTTTTGAAATTTTTGAAATTTTTGAAATTTTTGAAATTTTTGAAATTTTTGAAATTTTTGAAATTTTTGAAATTTTTGAAATTTTTGAAATTTTTGAATTTTTTGAAATTTTTGAATTTTTTGAAATTTTCGTAATTTTTGAAATTTTTGAAATTTATGGAATTTTGATGAATTGATAAAATTTCTTGAAACCTTTTCAGCTATTGAGGTCTTTTGAAATTTTTCTAACTGCACTTCAATACTTATGAAAAATTTGTCGAAACTGTCGCGTAAAAAAATGAAATTTCTGAAATGTGTCTAAAAATGATTTTGGAATTTTAAAAAGGTTTCTGAATTTCTCGAAAAGTATTTCAAAAACGTTAAAAGTGTTTGCAGTCCCTGAAATGTTAGCACCCATATAACAAAAAATGAATCAATTCCTCAAATTTTTTATCGTCCTGAAATTTTACAGATTCTCAACATGTTCCAAATTTCAGTATTTTTTGTGACGTCACGGATTTGATACTCTTTCGATGGGAGTGGCACCAGCTGGTGGAAGTTGGTAGAGGCAGCGAGACCGAGGTTCGATTATTGGGCGACTGTCGATAGAGATGATATTTCTCGGAATGCACCATTTAACAAAAAAAAAAAAAAAAAAAAAAAAATCGCTTTTTTATAAACAGTTTCTCGAATTTTCTTCTAGTCCACATGATTTTTTTTCAATTTTTTTTTTTTCTTAAAAAAATTTTAAATCTAAAATTGTTGAAAAATTTTCAATTTTCCAAAATCTGGTAAATCTGGAAAATTTTGCATTTTAACATTTGTTTTGACTATTTTTTAAGATACTGAGAGCTTCAAAATTGTCGAAATTTTTTACGGGGTCTTTAATTCGATGGATTCCGTGGCTCTTCGTGGAGACACTAGTGAGATGTATGGAGGCTGTGGATTGATTTCTGGGGCTACGCCTGGTAGAGCTGCTCCCTGGAGTTCTCGAAATTCGTGGATGTTTAGGAAATATTCAAAAACGTCAAATATTTCCAGTACTTTAAGTAGAGTTAAGTACTTTCGTAGGAACACATGTGCCCCGAGTACAGACAGATTCCAGGGTCCATTTCTATTCCTACGCTTCAGACCATTCCAGACCATCCCCAGATGAAATTACAAAATGGGGAAATGGGCCGACCACCATACTTCGGCAACAAAACTAGGCTCCTTGGTATATCCACTAACAAAAAAATATGTATTTGTTTATTTGTTAGTCAAAGCACGGAAAAACAACCGCTTCGCCTACAGGATGCCCCACAAGCCATCTCTCTTTTTTTACCTTCCCGATTCTTCGCGGGACTTACTCTGTGAGGGGATATGCATATTTGATTTCTTATGACTTTTTTCCATAATTATCATAATTAAGGAGGTATGACCGGTTTAACCCCCGAGCGGTCGCACCCCTATTGGCGTCTCACTCCCACTCCAGTGACGCGCATAACTCTCGCCCTCACGCTGACTATGCGCCTAGTCAAATGGTCATAATTATCTGCTTGATAACTGGGATCCTTATATATAATTGAGAGCTTCGATCACAGATCGAATGAGAATCGCAATAAATCGATTATCGAAGAAAAATCTCGATTATCGATGCCATGACAAAAATTGAAATCGAAATCGCATCTGGAAATGCATGTGGCCGCGTAGCGGCCACCGGCAAGGAACTAGTCCTTATATATAATTGAGAGCTTCGACCACAAATCGAATGAGAATCGCAATAAATCGATTATCGAAAAAAAACTCGATTATCGAAAAAAAATCTCGATTATCGATGCCATGATAAAAATTGAAATCGAAATCGCATCTGGAAATGCATGTGGCCGCGTAGCGGCCACCGGCAAGGAACAAGTATATAAATAATTGAGAGCTTCGACTAGGAAAATAAATCGATTATCGAATTCGAAAACTCGAAAGTCTCGATTATCGATGGAACAATCGAAATCGAACGAGAACACCGATGAGCAAAGGCATGTGGCCGCGAGGAAGGAATTAGTCTCCTATCATGGAAAGGAAATACATCTGATATGGATAAACAATCGATATATCTCGAAATTTTATCACGCCGAAATGCGCGCGCAGCCGCGCCTTCGCTGACAATCGTAGTCTCTATCTGTATTGTACGCGCATTTTCTTTTTCCGCCGTGCCGACTGGTGGCGCGTCGGTTTCGGTCTTCCGCTTTTCGATAATTTCGAGATATATCGATAGTTTCTTTAATCTCTCCTTTTTACTATAGGATTCCAGAAAACACATACACATAAATGAACATCGTTCGAGTCGAAATATCTCGGAAATTATGACATGCAAAACGTAATGGCGTTTTGTGGCGAAAATTGTAACAACGGATTCAAATCGAATATCGATATTTGCGATATCGATTCGGGTTTAGTTTTCAAAAGTATGGCAATTGTTCGAGTTGTCATAACTTATGTAGTTTCATAAGTTTCGAGTGTTTTACTTATTCTGTTCAGTGTTGGAAATTTGATATGTATGCGATAATTACAGAAAAATCAAAAGATGATCGCTCCAAATTCGAAAACTGAAAGTTCATTTTTTCGGAATCGATGATGAACAGTATCTTCAACTTCGGAAAAGAATTGTCTTTACTTCAAGTTGCACATCGTACTGCAACGCGCGTTCGGGCTTGTCTATCCAAAAATGGCGATAATGTTGTCCTTTGATAAAAACAGTCGGATGTGAGTTATATATTGGAAGCTACCTGGGCCAAACATGAGCTGTGTATGAGTAACACTTTGCAGTATCTTATCGGCGCGGCTATGTTATCTGGGAGGTGCCTCATACGCGATTCGCTTTGCTTCATTACAACATAGTCAAGAGTGAAGAGCCGCGAGAACACAATGAATCATTTTTTCTGCATAGTTATTTTTATAGTTCTGAATGTGTGCGCTTTTGGGGATCATGTCACTGAGGTGGAAAATGTTGGACAGGGGACAGAACCAAGTACGACGCTTGGTACTGGGAATATTTGCCAATCCTGCGAGTGTAAAGGTGAGTGAAATTTGGTGTTAATTCGCGGTCTGTGGTCATAATTACTCAAAAAATTTTACGAAAAAGATTTGAAAGTAAATTATCAAAACGCAATAAATTTTTCTAACTTCGAAAAATTTGAAGTCACTAAAAACAATTGTTATTTTTGAAATTTGAGAATAATGAAAATTCTAGAAATTCGAAGGAATATAAAAAAAACTAAATGTCAAATCTCAATAAAATTAGAAGAAAAAAAAATTGAAAATTGAAAAAGCGGATTTTGAAAAATTTGAGAGAAAAAAAAAATAGCAAATTGAAGATGAATAAAAAGAAAAATTGGGACAGAAAACAAATGGATCTCCTTCCGGGTTGAATTTCGTCCGATCAATTTTTTTATCAATTTTTCATGTCCTATCTCTAATAGACGATGCGATCAACTGTACACTGCGTGGATTAGATAACAATTTCGGAAACAGTGTGTGGCCGGACGACTTCCTGAAGCGCGTCACATTCGAAGGCAACGGCATAGTTTACCTGAAGACATTTCCGAACGTGACGATTGAAAAATTGATTCTGAGGAGAAATAAAATAACGAAGATTGACGATGCCGCATTCAAATATATAAAAAATTTGACGGAGCTCGATTTGAGTCATAACCATCTAACATCGAGCATCCTGCGGCCGAGTGTGTTTGAGGTATGATGTTGACCCCTTAATCAACGAAATATCGTAATAATATTGCACATTAATATCAAAATTACTAATATTTCCTGGCTGCACATAGCCAGAAGAGTCTGCATACAAATTTTGCCACGCGCGTTGGATATTTCATTCTTATGTAGTCATCGCTGATTGGTTGAGAACGTTACGACTGCGCCACTGGCTGCATAGCGGCAAGAAGTCGAACTTCGATCACCTCGGATGATGCAGACGATTGAATGAACAACATTCCACCGTATTTATTAATTCTCCTTTTCGTTTTATTATGTTGTTTTTTTCAGGGAAAATTTTCACCAATCGAATGGGAACCACTACCATTGCGAGTATTAAATTTGGGACACAATAATTTTCACACATTGAATCAGGACCTCTTCGAGCATATCACCGAGCTCAAAGTATTGATTCTCAGTGGTAATCCATTATCTGTCCTCGACCATAATATGCTCAATGCTATGGGTGATCTCATCGAGCTCGAGGAATTGGACTTAAGCAATTGCGACCTCCAGGAGCTTCCGGATACCGTTTTTCACGTACCCAAGTAAACCGTTAGAAATTACCTTTTACACGTAATCTAGACATGAACCTAGCCGACTTTGCGATTGGGTGTAAGAGCTTGTTTTCTTCTGCACGCCTTTTGAAATTAGAATATAACGCGGTCCCGCGCAGCGGTGCTAGCGGAAACCGACCCTCTCCCAAAGTGTCTAACATTCACACGCACGGAGAGAAAAGTTCAATAAAAATTACGGAACAAGTCATATCTTGGCAGTATTTACGAAACTTCAAATGAAAAACTACGAAACGGTTCGTGTAATTACGGCCTACTAAGTACTTCACATGAAATCCATGGTAATCCTTCGTCATCGTTGTTAGATAATCTATAAAACAATCGTTAGTTTCAAACCGGAAGTGAGTCGTTTGTGACGTCGCAAAAGTTGCGCGGGCGTTTCTATACTTTCTATTGGACGCGTCCGTTGGAGTTACGCTGAAGACGCCCGGTGATTGGCGGCCGCGGGCAGCGCCACTTTCGTCACGTCACAGCGGTCTCCGCCGGTGGTTTGAAAAATCGTTTTGAATATTCAATAATTGAAAAAAAAAGGAAACAACATTTTTTCGCTCATTGTGGAGTACATCTTTACGGATAAAAAAATTAAAAAAAATAAGTTCCGTTAATTTGTCGAAATTAACTCTTTAATTCACTATCCAGGGAAACGCTGAAACGTTTGTACTTGAATGACAATCGATTGTCCGTGATACCACGCGCACTCCAGGATGCTCGAGCCCTTGAATACCTGAATATCAATGAGAATCCAATTCAAATATTGAGTGGATCTAATTCGTTCCCTCATCTGCCGAATTTGAAAGACCTGCGAGTGCGCTCAATGATGGAACTTGTTGAAGTCCAAGCTGGCGCATTTTCCCAATTGGAGGCTCTTGAACATCTTTATATGGACGATTGCCCAAAACTTCGGCGAATCCATGACGATGCTTTCGTGAAACATGTAAGTTTGTCATTTCTTTCACAAAAATTTTCACATTTTTTTATCGAAAATATTCTCAACCATTGAAATATTGGAGCGAAACATTTTTACTGCCTCAAGTACCTCTTACAAATTATTTAAGGGGCGATAAAAATTGTTTATATTAAAAAAATTCACCGCATTCTTTCAGTTTCATATGTCAATTTTGAACATATCAATTGAAATTCATAGCATAAAAAAATAATTAGGATGGCTGAGGCACATAGAATGACCCATCTATTTCCTAAATTATATACAGTGCACTTTCCATAACCCTGGAGTTCGTGAGCTGAGGTTTCCTCGTACAGGGAGTTACAGATCACCCCTTCCCCGCTCGCAATAAGCGTGCCCGCAGGAGGGGAGAGCTCATGTCATTGGCGTACTGCATTGCCCATGCGCGGACACGCGACGCCAGCCAACAGGCCGGCCATACCCCTCAAGCGCAGTTGCTAACGTCGGGCGTAGTGGGGAGACGCTCCCCTCTGCTCGTTGGCGCTGGGATTTTCGTAGATTCCAGTGATAGAGAGTGCACTGAATAAATATTGTTAAACTTTGTTCGGTGACTCCAGCTTATTTGTAGAACAATTTCGAGAAGGACAAACAATTTCGTGTTCTGAAGCAGCACTTGAAAAAATCGAGACAATACGAGATCAATTGGTTTTCTAATTTCGATCCAAGACGAGAGAGTAGCAACTATAATTGTTTGTTAAGATTTTTACAAAATACCCATTACACCTTTAAGATTATCTATCAATATTTCTTCTTTCACCAATTACAGACTAATCATGGGGCGATATGGCCGCCTCTCAAAGGCCTCGATATTTCCGATAATGCCCTTGAGTATATTCCCGCAACTCTCCTGGGCCGATGGGATAAATTAGAGCAATTAGATCTCAGCAACAATCAGTGGGGCTGCGATTGTGACAATCAATTCCTGGTAAATACATTGTCCCTATGATAAAGTGCAATTTGTCATTGATGTATATAGACATATATATATAGATATAGCTGTCTACGCAAATGCTCATTTTATTTGCAGCCCAATCATTTGCAAAAATTTTTTTATAATGATTTTTTTTGGAAATATTTTGTGCCAATGATTTTTCATTTTGAAAATTTTGAAATTGCAAAAATTTTAATTATTTCGGAAAATTGGGAAAATTAAAACTGAGAAAATACAGAAAAAAATCTCATTCCGAATGATATTCCAGGTCGGCAATCTCTTGCCCAAACTCGGCGATTCTCTTCTCGGTGAAAAAACGAAAGACCTGTACTGCACTTCGCCACCTGAGCACGCAGGTAAGGCCATGATATCTTTGGCAAATCGAAAACTCCGCTGCAAGGATTTGTATGGTGCACGTCCAGAGCGGGATGCTGCAATTCTTGTTGCACTGATGATTGGATTATTGCTGGCTATTCCCCTCACCCTGGCATTCTTCCTACTCTGGCGACGCGGCTACTTCTTCTGCAACAACCACCCCGCGACCTTCTCCCGCGCTTTTTATAAGCGCACGTCCAATGACGATGAGTTTTAGAATGTAAGGTGCTTGCAATGTATTATAGGAAAGTTGAGTAGAATAAATATTAATATTTTTTTCAAAGTCGGAAAATTTCTGAATTTTTTTTCGAAAATTTCTGAATTTTTTTTCAATTTTCCAAAATTTTGAGGTTTTTTTTTTTTTTTTTAATCTCGACGTTCATAAAATTTTTCAAACTTTTGTAAAAATAGGAATTTCGAACTTTTGTGGAAGGGAGAAAATTCTCCCGCGATATTGTGTTTCATTTGGCTTGATCCGAATCGGCACCAAGATATCCCTAACGAGCCCGTTAGAACGACGAAAAAAAAAAATCCCACTAACAAGTCTCAAGGGCTTTTTTCCGTGCGTATGAAATTGGAGACAGCGGCTTTAACACTGAATATATTGTCCAGGCCAACATAATGCAATGGCGAGGGTGAGGCTTATGTCTATGCCTGGGTGTACATAGTATTCTAGGTGAAGGAAGGACCGATGCCTGGGACCAAGCGAATAGACACGCGCCAGTAATGCAATTACCCTAACGTTAATTTACTCAATAATCGCAGAGGCAAATTCGCCTAAATGCCGGCACGCGCCATTCGACCGGGGTTTAACGTCAGTTCAACATCACTAGCTTGAGTTTTTATGTGACAGACAGTATATCGCAAAATATTGTCATATATGTATTGCTTGATAAATTTCTGATTCAGGGCCATCAGATCACTTTTCAACTCAGAAATCACGTGATTCTCAACTTAAGAATCACGTGATTTTTAAATCAAGAATCCTTCACTTCCCAAAAATCACTTTTTGGAAAGTCAAGAATCCTTCACTTCTTAAAAATCACTTTTTGCAATAGTGATTTTTCGCTTCCAAAATTGTGATTCGTGATTCACAGACCGGGAAAGTTTTGTATATATCGAAAATCACTATTACAAAATTGTGAAACTTGCAAAAATCACGAATCACGTTTCGCAAATCACAACCGCCAATTACCAAAATGGCACATAATGCTGTTGAAATCACGAATTTTGGAATCTGAAATTGCCACTTGGGGATGCCACGATTGCAATAAATACTCTCTACAAATAGTGAATCAACAAAGTGAACGGATGGAGCAATCTTGCGGCTGTGGATGTCTACAAATTTGCTTTGCCACAGCTCTACCTCGATATTTCCATGCACGTGTGCCAAAGTGACAAGCGCACGAGAACAATAGGGTGTCCACAAGCATAAACGTGCAGTGCAAGCCGATGCACATGTCCTTGCAAGGTAGGTGCTGCTTGCGAAAGGATAATTCAATGGAAACCACCATTGTATCATCGGCCTCCATATCAGGCCCACTCAATTACGTTATCAATTATTCTCTGGACATTCGCAATCGTCAAATTTAATAAACGCATATTTCATGGATGAAAGTTTTCACACCTATGGAAGGGTTCTCCCATATCTGTCTATTAAAAATCACGTGATGAAGAACGACGTGATTTATTTAAGAGTCACGTGATTGTTCACTTCATTGGTGATTCAAGCCCGGTTCTTCGTTTGAGAAACACCGGATGTATGAATTACTGCATTATTTATCCAAGAATCTAATTATTCATTCACCCAATTCGTGATTCAAGGATGACTTCATTGAAGATTCAAGAATGACTCAGTTGGTGATTCGAGCATCAGATAGTTGGTGATTCAGGAATCACGTGATTGTTGACTCGAGAATCACCTAATTAGTGATTTGAGGATCACATACTTGATGCTTTTAGAATCACTGGATTTGTGATTTAAGAATCACAGGATTTGTGATTCAAGAATCACAGGATTTGTGATTCAAGAATCACAGGATTTGTGATTCAAGAATCACAGGATTTGTGATTTAAGAAACACTGGATTCGTGATTCAAGAATCACTTAATTTGTGATTTAAGAATCACTCAATTTGTGATTCAAGAATCACTCAATTTGGGATTCAAGAATCACTCAATTTGTGATTCAAGAATCACGTAATTGTTGACTCAAGAATCACCTAATTGTTGATTCAAAAATCACTTAATGAGTGATTTGAGGATTACATACTTGATGCTTTTAGAATCAGTTACTTTGTGATTCAAGAAGCACTTAATTTGTGATTTAAAAATCACTGGATTTGTGATTGAAGAATCACTTAATTTGTGATTCAAGAATCACTCAATTGGTGATTCAAGAATCACCTAATTGTTGACTCTAGAATCACCTGATTGTTGATTCAAGAATCACTTAATTAGTGATTTGAGGATCACATACTTGATGCTTTTAGAATCACTTAATTTGTCATTTAAAATCACTGGATTTGTGATCCAAGAACCACTTAATTTGTGATTCAAGAATCACTCAATTTGTGATTCAAGAATCACCTAATAAAATAAAGGTGCCTACCCCTTGCTACTACTAAATTTCCCCCAAAAAGCGAAACCATCTCCGCGAATGGTACACCCACAGTTCTCCATAAAACAAACAAAAAAAATTTGAAAATGCATAAATGAAAAATTCACCATTCCTTATTGAAGCTCTCACCCTCCATGCGCGCTTTGTGGACCTCTTTCCCCTCAACACATACCGAGCGCATAAAAAAACTATCATTCTCGCTACGGCCATTCCGTATTTTTTCCCCTCAATTCACACTTTCATAAAAAAAAAAAATTACCAAATTAAAAATTACAAACTCGATAATCCGGCAAAAAAATTACGCCCAGAAACAACCCCTCAAATTCAATCCTCCCAAATTTTCTACTTCCAGACCCCCATAAAATTCTTCCTCAGCGAATACGAAATTACCCCAAAAAAAAGGGCCCTCCAAGGCAATATCATTTTGCTGCGAAACACACATCTACCCAGAGTTTAAAAAAAAAAAAAAATGAATGAAAACGAAAGAACGAATAAAAAAGCTGAATAAATAAAAGATTCACCATTCCTTATTGAAGCTCTCGTCCTCCATATGCGACTTTTTTTCCACCCCCTCCCCCCCACCCCCTTTCACCCCCCCCCCCACCCCCTTCCACCCACCCACCCACCCCCCATAAGCAAGACATACAGAGCTCATAGCATCCCCCGCTATTCCACAATTCGCGAATTCGCGATGCGCGCAAGTTGAGCTCGGGGATGATCGTTGCCATGGTAACCACTTGGTACCACTCATCACCGCCCACTGTCGCACCAATGGACCAATAGCGCCGGCCTACCCCGCTAAGCCATTGGCGAATGAGACAGATCCGGGGGTTGCAATGTGTCAACCCCTCATAGAGCTCGTTTCATTGTAGATAGCTATACCCCTAACTGTGCACTGAATTGTACCCCCCCCCCCCCTCCCCACCAATAGTTTGTGTGTGAGTGAGACGATGAAACGGGCAGACGACGGGTCGAAAAATCAGCAGGTTGACGTACCGATAGGGGGTTAAACGGTGACCAGTGTCTAACATGTCATTGTCAATGATAACACGTGTCAACAGTTAATTCATCACGTTTTTACTTCCTTGTTTATAACAAGCTGGTGTCCTGGTGGAGCCAGCAGATACATTGGTAAGCAGTGACGTTTGACGTACCATCCGCGGAATTGATCGATCAATTTGGAAACTATACCTGCAAATTACGTTTTAAACCAACGGCGGAGACAATCAGAAGATAGTACCAGGACATCGAGGACAAGTGATGGACGAACTGGTGGATTGGAACATAGCAAGGACAAGTGTTGTGCATGTCTGTGCTCATGAAGACGTGGAGAACACCCAGTGCTTGGATTGAGCTTGGTCAGCTGGGTTTGTCCTAGGTGTCCAATCCCCAGATGCAGAGACTTAGGAACCCCATGGGCAAACTTCTTATTCCTAGAAGCAGCAGGGTGTACCAGGGATCCAACGGTGACCAGTGTCCAACATGTCATTGCCATTGATACCACCAGATATCACCAATTGATTCACCCGTTCCTGCTGCTTGCTGATACCAAGCAAGGTTGAAGGACCCTGCAAGTAGTTGCCACATTGTTGCGTAAGCAGGTCGCGAGGTGTCAATCAGAATTTCATCTCGGACTTGGAAATCCAAGCATGATGTCTAGGACTCGTTGCAATTGACCTTTTCGTTGAACAGACCTCATAAACTTGGAACCCAGAAGACCTACAAGTTGCCTGCAAGTGAGCTCTTAACGTGATAAAACCGTGAATTGCAGCTAATGAGAAACAAGTGAGTGTGTGTGTTTGTGCTGTCCATTGTGTCCATCATGGGACATCTAGAAGACAGAGGAGGTTTAACGACCAGGAACATGTATGATCTGCAGACATGGTTCTCCTCAAACAGCAGGCTCCTCAAGCATTGAGCACCTGCTCCATCATCCCAAAAAGAACCCACAACTTGATGGACGAGATGTCCCCAAGGGCGATCCGCATGCCTGACATACTGAAGGTGTTGATACCAAATTAAGGATTAGTGCTAGTTAGAATTGTGCTGGTGTATACTCGTCATACTTCTGATTGTGGTTGGTGAATGGTGATTGCGATAGAATGCCAAGTGTATCAATGGTGATATTTTTATATTGGTGACAATATGATGCAGTCAACTTGTCCACCGCACCAGGTGCAACAGCCCAATGGCAGTGCTGCTAATAGAACTTCTTTTCTGATTGAGGATATTTTGAGTCGCGGTAGTGCACATCAAGCTGGTCACAATCAGGGACATTTGCATCATCAGCTTATTGCTGCACATAATCATCATCATAGTGGGTATCAGCCGTTTGCAAGCCTTCTGCCAAGCTATTCGACGGGACCGCCAGCTGCCTTTTTCCTTGGACCTCTCTTCGGTAGCGCAGGCATGGGCGTCGGCGTTGTGCCTGGAGTCAATGAACTTGCTGCGTTGAAGCACTGTCGACGGAGAAAAGCGCGAACTGTGAGCATTGTTTGGTTGTTTTTTTCTTGAGAATTGAATGGAGTGAGGAAGCTGAGGGAGATTCATTGGGAATTGTAAAACGAATTGCTTCAGCGCATTTGGTTAGAACACTAAGTGCCATTCGATTTTGTTTACTTCGATTAGTAACTAGGGGTTTAAGTATACCAAAATGCTTCCCGTCGAATTCTGAACAAATGTCTGTGTGTGTGTATGTTTGCATGCGTAGAATCGAAATTTTCCGTTAACGTTTTCTGACGAACGGGTCGAACGATCTGGGTAACCGCGGTCTTATTTGGAGTGTCTTCATGGAACTTAGATCGGATCAGTTTCTGGTTTAAATTGACCGAGCAATTTTTTTGTTATTAACAATTGAATTGTTTACAACGCTTTATTTAAAAAACGATGAGAGATACCGCAAAAAGTGTTAAGCAGAACTTGCTCTGTAAGTGGAAATGCATATTTAATTTCTTATCACTTGTTTCCATATTTGTCATAATTAAGGAGGTATGACGGGTTCAACCCTCGAGCGTTTGCACCACTATCGGCGTCTCGCTCCCACAGTTGCGTAGTATAAAAGTTCTAAGCGCTGTTGCCACGCGTCGTAGTGTTTTGAAATGTCGCGCCACAAATGTGGGATGGGCCGCGACCGTGGGACTCCGTGATATTATTATAGGATAATTTAGAGGCAATTATAATTCTTCCGTTTACTATACCACGTTGACACCTAATTACCGACCTGCGAAATATTATTTCCAATTTTTATATTATTGTTTTATCTCTATTATCTGAAAAATGAACCCACAACGAGTTGACGCGGCCACGATACCTGGCGGTACCGAAATCGACCGCGAAGCGTGAGGGCGCCAGAGACGTAAAGGCGGGAACGATCATGACGCCCGGGCCTTGAACGAAAATATTGAATCTACTACCCAGGTGGAAAGGGCCAAGCCTTGACAATGGGGCCAAGCTTGGTAGAAGCTAGGATTGCCTAGCCTTGGCATGCCTAGCTCGGGCCAAGCTCGATCCCATCGATAGGCCTAGGTAAATCCAAGCTTGGGGATACCAGGCAATTCCAAGCTTGGAATCCAAGCCTGTGCCAAGCATGGTCCAAGCTTAGTTTCCAAGTTTGACCCCAGAATGCTTAACCAAGCTTGGCCGGACATAGGTTACCAAGGTAAATCCAAGCTTGGGGATACCAAGCAATTCCAAGCTTGGAATCCAAGCCTGTGCCAAGCATGGGCAAGCTTAGTTTCCAAACTTGACCTCAGAATGCTTAACCAAGCTTGGCCGGACATAGGTTGCCAAGGTGAGCCCAAGCTTGATGGTACCATTCGAAGCCAAGCCTGAAGTCCAGGGCTAGTCCAAGCACGGTCCAATCTTGCTTTCCAACCTTGAACTCAGAACGTTTAACCAAGCTTGGCTGGACATTCGTTACCAAGGTAAGTCCAAGGTTGGTGGTACCATTCGAATCCAAGCCTGGACTCCAAGACTAGTCCAAGCACGGTCCAATCTTGCTTTCCAACCTTGAACTCAGAACGTTTAACCGAGCTTGGCCATGCATAGGTTGCCCAGGTAACCCCAAGCTTGGTAGTGCAATACCACTTTACCCCACTTCGGTCCATCCCAGTACGGCCAACGAATAGAAATCAATTACCCGAATTTGCATTCAACATTTGGGGTAATTTCTCCCGAATCGTCAATATTCATTACTTCTTTTGAATAATCTAATGATACATAGTGTCGGAAAAGCGCACGACTGAAGATAGGGGGTTTCAGGCTACGCCGACGTCATGCCCCCTCCTTTCTTCCGCTTGGGATCATTTTTGCTCGAATCATGAATATTCATATCTCCGAATCAGATTTTGTAATATACACGAAATCAGAAATTTGCTCATAATGAATTCAATAATCACCTTATCTTCTTATGTTTATCAGGTTTTTAGTGATCAACAATTAGCCGGATTGGAAGCGAGGTTCGAGGCGCAAAGATACTTGAGTACTCCAGAAAGAGTGGAATTAGCAGCGGCATTGCATTTGTCCGAGACCCAAGTAAAAACATGGTTTCAAAATCGGCGAATGAAGCATAAAAAACAATTGAGGAAGATCAATAATAATGGAGGTAGTAATGGCAGCCTCTCTGGTGGTCCACAATGTGGACAATCTGTGTCAGCGACGTCTCCAGGGGGTAAAATCATTGTTCATTATTTTGAAAATTAGAGCTCTAACTACTCGTGTTCACTCGCCCAATGCATGTGCTCGCGTGTATAGCAAATCGCCGCCCATTCCATTTTGAAAATCACCATCCAGTAGTCATCGTAATGGAGATGCTGCATCAAATAGATCATAAAATCAGGCCAATTTTTATTTTATTCGATTCAATTAATGATTCGTCTACGGGGTTTAATGAAACGCGATGGAGGGCCCAGTCAGCTTCCGATTGGACCCTCCAAATTTAGGCCCCGCGAGGGACAGATCCAGATATGCAAGTGTATATTACGGGGTGGAGATATTGACATGGAGAAATCGGCCGGTGGATATTTTTGGCGCCGGTATTTTGTCGCAGATATTTTATCGCGGATGTTTTGGCGCGAATATTTTATAGTGGATATTAATTTTTACGCGGATGTTTTGTCGCGAATGTTTTGGCGCGGACGGTTTGGCGCGGATGTTCTGTTGCCGATATTTTGTCGCGGATGTTTTGACGCCGATATTCTGTCGCCGATATTTTGGCGCCGATATTTTGGCGCCGATATTTTGTCGCCGACGGTTTGGCGCGGATGTTTTGTCGCCGATATTTTGTCGCGAATGTTTTGGCGCGGATATTTTGTCGCGGATGTTTTGGCGCCAAAATTTTGTAGTGGATGTTTTATCCCGGACGCTTTGGCACGGATGTTTTGGCGCGGATATTTTGTCGCGGATGTTTTGGCGCCGATATTTTCTCGCGGATGTTTTGGCGCGGACATTTTGTCGCGGATGTTTTGGCGCCGATATTTTCACGCGGATGTTTTGGCGCCGATATTTTGTAGCAGATATTTTGGCGCGGATATTTGGTCGCAGATGTCTTGCCGCGGATATTTTGGCGCAGATAGTTCATCTTGTGATGGAGAGTAATAATAGAAGGATAGATCGGCTAAAGTCAAATTGTCTCGTTAACAAATGGCTTTAAGGGAAAATGTTACTAACATTTCTTCTGTCGGCAACGTAATGTTAGGTAAAAAAAATATCCGGGAATAAATTCCCGTAAAGAATAAATACCATATATATACCATATATATATATATACAATTGATCTTCTCATTGCATTGCCATTTATGGTGTTTATAATTATTCACCTGCGCAGACTGTACCACAACAGGTATTGAAAGAGGAAATATGTCGGGGCGAAAATCCCTGACTATAGGCGAGTTATTATGTTGTTATATTGACATATACATATAGTGGTGTACTATATCGCTACCAGGCAAACTGACCGCCTAGTCCTCCTACATCGTTAACCACTTTGCACTTCATCAATAACCTTTCTCCGTCGCTTTATACCAACCACCTGAAATGCCCGTATGACGCGTTATAATATTAACAATATTCATCATTCTATAAAATTCAGATGAACTCAAAATTTCAATTAGTCGAATTACGGGGCACAAAAATTTCCGTCACCAAAAATACCCTCAAAAACTGATGTGTCCTTGAATTGGAGATGAAACATCTCCGCCGCAGATCCGCGCAGCATCCATTCACGATCTCACCTTCTTTCCTCCATCTCCGGATAACAAATTTCGAAATATTTTAAAACCTCCGCTATTTTGGTGATACTGTACACCACATCCAAGACCATGCTGGCGGCTGATGACATAACTCACGAAAAATCTCTCCTGTTATCACAATTAATTTGCCCGGTGACATTAAAGAACAGAGACAAGTTCATCGTGCCTTGGTTGTCTCGCTCGACGGTTTGATAATTGCAGATAACTGCGTCGCTTTAGAATACTCGACACGATCCTAGCGACGAGTCACCGCATCGCATCCATGTAACCCCAATTTACCTTTGCCTCGTACACCCAAAATGGCTTCGTCTTCACAAGATGGTCGGGTGGTTGAGGCGCGGAGTGGGCTGGGGTGGGTGGGGGGGGGGGGGGGGGGGGTGGGGGGGGGCTTGGTAAGACTGGGGTCCTTAATAGAGTTAGCCGGAGACGTCTTCCAAGGAGGTAGGCTGATGTTGGGGGATGGGGTAACGGAAAACGTACAGTCAAGACATTGATGGCGGGAGTACCAGTGAACTTGCTAACTTGACTACTTTTCATCTCTCACTATCACAACTCCTTACTTCAGCCCATCAGCCCTTTGCGCTACTTCTTCCCTCAATTCGCGGCATCTTTCTTCATAAATTACTCAATTATCGACTAAGTGCTGGGCTTGGACGCGATATCGGCGCAATAAATTGTTGGCTAATTTTCGTTATGTCTGAATTTAATTTTTCATGGTGATTCTGTAAAGAAGTGAATTCATCCATTTTCATTAGTGTTGTTAATAATCAACAAAAATTATGTAATTTTTTTACGATTGAGTGCATACCGTCCACTCGCACACCCGCCGGCTTACATCCCCGCCCACTCACACACCCGCCCACTCACACACCCGCCCACTGACACACCCGCCCACTCGCGCACCCGCCCACTCGTATACCCGCCCACTCACACACGCGCCCACTCACACACCCGCCCACCCACATAACCGCTCACTCACATACCCGCCTACTGACATACCCGCCCACTGACATACCCGCCCACACACATACCGGCCCACCCACAAACCCGCCCACTCACATACCCGCCCACTCACATACCCACCCACTGACAAACCCGCCAACCCACATACCGGGCAACTCACACAGTGGCCCACTGACATACCCGCCCACTCACACACCCGCCGACTCACATACCCGGCCACTGACATACCCGCCCACTCACATACCCGCCCACCCCCATACCCGCCCACCCACAAACCCGCCCACTCACACACCCGCCCACTCACATACCCGCCCACCCCCTTACCGGCCCACCCACAAACCCGCCCACTCACCAACCCGCCCACCCACATACCTGGCAACCCACATAGTGGCCCACTGACATACCCGCCCACTCACACACCCGCCCACTCACAAACCCGCCAACCCACATACCTGGCAGCTCACACAGTGACCCACTGACATACCCGCCCACTCACACACCCGCCCACTCACACACCCGCCCACTCACATACCCGCCTACTGACATACCCGCCCACTGGCATACCCGCCCACCCACATACCGGCCCACCCACATACCCGCCCACTCACATGCCGCCACTCACACATACCCCAGGTATGTGGGTGGGCGGGTGTGTGATTGGGCGCGTGTGTGAGTGGGCGGGTCTCGGCGCGGTGCTATTGGCGGTACCCATAAAGCGAGACCCGCAACGCCGGGCGGGAACCTAACCCGAGCCGCGGGGGGGGGGGGGGGGGGAGGTCACTCATGGGTACCATGGTGTAGTAAGTAGGGGGGGGGGGGGGAGGGAATACGTGAATACGGGAAATTATGAGACTCTCATGTTACCCTACTGATCATGCCCTTTATATTTGCCTCTCACGAGCAGAAAGACCAGTGGATTTCTCCCTAAATGGCGGCCGAGAGTCTCACGCAAGTAGTGATGCAGCTGTAGACTCAGACTCCGACGAGATTGACGTGCTCGGTGATGAAGCGCCCTCACCATCCCACATGACATCATCAGTTCTTCACCTACCTAGACGCAGTGCATCATCACCAACGGGCTTTCACCGCTCCAATCATCATTCTGTGAGTTTGAGTCAGTCACTCCACACCCACCAGGATCAACCACTTCAACGTCATCATCGCTGAATATTTTCATGATGTCATCGTCGTAGTATGATATACTGGTGGTAAGATTTTGGTTTCATCATGGAGGTTGCCACGGAGAAATCAGTAAGCACAGAATTCACGAAACTTGCACGAGCATTGTATAGTACATTCAGATACCATAATCTCACAAGTTGGAAAATTCCTTCCCTGGTAAATATCGAATATTATTTTTTGTTGTATTTTGTGTGTGCACAATAATCATTGAGGTGTCAAAAAATTTTCTACCATTCGAAATTTTTTTTTTTTCGAAAATACCTCAAATTTGGGGCCATTTCCGGGAAGTTGGAAAAGTCTTCAGCGATGGGCACAAGCTTCATGGAATTTTGTTCCCCGGGGAATTACTGTAGGGTCAGTTAATTGCGCTCGATTAGTGCGCACTAATCGTGTCAATTTTTTACACAGCTTTTCGAATTCGTTGATTAGTGTTTTCTTCGTGTATAGACGTTTGCATTCTTCATTAATGGACTTGACGTGATGTAGAGACGATTTTTATCAGGGCTAGACAGAACAGAGCTTGAACCGTTTGAAGCAAGTAGAGTTCCGTTTGAATCAAGTAGGTCCAGCATCTCAATGGACCACATTTTTTTTTTCTAATATTCCTAAAAAAAAAATTTTTTTATATTTTTCAAAAATTATCAGTCAATAAATAAAGACCTCAGGTAATTTCAATGACGAATGCAAGCGACTTCTATTTTCATAAACAACAATTAGCCAATGTTTTCATTAAATATCAATTAAAGTGACATTGAAGTGATGATTTTGTGGTGAATGAAAAAAGCAAAGCAGACTATATTGTGGTATTTCTTACGGTGAAACATGTACATAAAATACTCAAAAAAAACAATATTGTTAAATATTAAGGAATTAGATGAAGAAAATTAAAAATGATTGAAAAAGAAAAAACCGATTTTAGTATTGGGGTAGTGACTTTTAATTCAATAAATCACAAATAGAGTAAACTGTCCAATGAATATACTATCCCTTTTTTTTTCATCGATTTTTCAAATTAAAAAATTGAGGGAAAAAGCGGCCCATTTTTCAGTGATAAAAGATAACACAAGATTTTCTTATGACCACCTTAAAAACAACAGAAAAAAAACAAATTTCAATGTGAGAAAACTTCAACATTGTGGAAGATATGAAAGTCGTTCTCACTTATGTGGGGGCAAAATGGGTATGATTTTTTTTTTTGTGGAGTTAGAATGCCAGCCAGAGAACCCGCCGAGACATGCAAATTTATTTCATCTCCGGACAACTTCATCTCAACCAAGAGATACTGCTCTGATTGTGTGCTGCTGTGTTGAATTGTCTTGTGTTATTTAAATGTGCAAACCATAGGTGGGTAGCTCAAGTAGCTCATTTTGGTTATTGTGCCGACGGAACCTGTTGCCACAAACTTCATCTCAAATGCCATCTGACCATTGCGTGCATATATATATATGCGCATGTGTGTGCGTGGGGGGTGGGGGGGGGGGGGGTATGTATTTGTGTGTGTGGGTGGGGGGGGAGGAGGAGATGTATCTGTGCGTAGAGCTGTGTAGGTGTGTTTGTGTGTGTGTGTGTGTGTGTGTGTGTGTGTATATGTATGTTTAACTGAGCCCACCCTGTTGACGCAGACCACCAGCCTGGTCTGAGCACAAAGACAAGCCCAACCAACGGGTGGGTGGGTGGCTGGAGCGGGTGGGGGGGGGGCGGAGCTGACGAGAATACGTCGTGCTTCCAGTTGGGGGTGAATCCTAATACCCAGATAATGGGAAGTAATTGCGAGGGATCAGAGCGACCGTAGCTACTCTGTAGAATTCGGGCCATGTAAAGGGGCGGTGGGAGGGGGAGGGGGGGGGGAGGGCGAGGGGGCCAGGCAGAGAGTGAAAGCGAGTGAAATACACCGGCAACGAACAGCGGGGACGCGTAATCACGTTATCGGGACGAAATCACGGGGCACACGTTCTCAAATACGAGATATCATTGCGTACATGGGTCGTGCGTGATATAGGCGAGTGAATAATAAAAAATGATGAAAAATTGAAAACAAAACGGGTATTGGTGGATTTTTGGAGGGACTAATTGGGATTTTGAAGGTTTATTGTTATCACCGCGGGTTCGGTTATCGTGCGATTCTTTGGAAACAGGCTGAACTCGATTCCCCCCCCCCACCAAGTTATAAGTAATCACTTATGGCAGGATTTTTTTTTTCTTAATTAGAAAGGCTCGCAGTGTTGGTACCCAACATCTCGCAAACATGGCGGTCCAATCATTGGCCCAAATAAACGGCAATTATAACTTCTCCGGCCACTATACCACGCTGACACCTAATTACCGACCTGTGAAATATCATTTCCAGCTTTTATATTATTGTTTTATCTCTAATATCTAAAAAGTGAACCCACAATGAGTTGACGCGCCCACGATACCTGGCGGTACCGAAATCGACCGCGAAGCGTGAGGGCGCCAGAGACGTAAAGGCGGGAACGATTATGACGCCCGGGCCTTAAACGAAAATATTGAATCTACTAATAGAAATCAATTATCCGAATTTTCATTCAGTGTTTGGGGTAATTTCTCCCGACTCGTCAATATTCACTATTTCTTTTGAATCATCTAATGGTACATAGTGTCGGCAAAGCGAACGACTGAAGATAGGGGGTTTCAGGCTACGCCGACGTCATGCCCCCTCCTTTCTTCCGTTTGGCACTCCTATCACCGGCAATTTGCATCCGTTGTTGTATTCCAATGAAGACAGTGTCGAATGAACCTTAATAACTTTTATTCCTATAAGCACTTACTCTCGCTATTGGTTTACAATTGTGTTCGTAGAGATATGTCTAAAGAAACGAGAGACTATTCTGTGTAATATTCAGAGAATCAGGCGATGTGAACGGTTCTATAGTTGGTAGAATAAGATAGATAAGATGGGGAGTTTATTGTTTAGAAATTTGAACAAAGTATACATAGGAGTTAAGAACAAGTCCAGAGAAAAATTCAAAAGTATAAAAAAGCTGATAGTCAGACAAGCAAGCAAGCACTATCACAGTATAATTGACAGACATCAAGCGAAGTAATCAGTCAAGTGAGCTCAGCCTGGCATCGAAGCCAACACCTTAGCTGCTTCTTGAAAGCCACCGGTATCGGAAGATCGCGAATGGATTCCGGGATTGAATTCCACATCATAGGATCAGCAACAGCAAAAGCAGCCTTGTAGGTGTCAGTACGATAGCGAGGGACCACCAGAGTCTGCTGGGTTAATGCCTGTCGACGGGGTCGAGACGTTACAAATGCCGCAAACAATTCAGCGAGATACGATGGTTTTCTAGTCCCTTGAACTTGGTACATGACTGAACCCAGGGCAGAGGCCCTGTATGCAGAAACAGTGAGCCAACCAAGTTCACGCCTAGCAGCAGAGACAGAAGCATCACGTGGCAGACCCGTAACAAATCGAACCGCTCGATTTATCAGTCGTTGTAGCTGTAGATCCCGAGCCAAACCCACACCATGGAGCACAGCCAAGCAGTATAGAATATGAGGACTGGCGGTAAAAGTTACAATCCATACTTATATACGTAATATCGTTAAAGGAACAGGTCAAGGGATAAGGGTCGCTAGAAGTCTAGACCTGGGCATTGGCAGGACAGTCGTCAGGGTGGATTAAGGGAATTATGCGTACGCTTATTGGTAGGAAAATTTCATAAGTAAACTGGGTACAAAAATACTTATGGTGCCTGGTAATTGGGGTTTTCGGTCTTGCGAGAGACTACGGGTATATGTACTTAATGATAGACTTAATGGATATTGGGTGGTCATACAACACCGTGCTGCACATTGCTTCCATAAGGCCAAATAACTACCTGACCCCCCCCCCCCCATTTTTGGCATTTAAAATTCCAACAATTGCGCAATAAGCCCTATCTCTGCAAAAGATCACAACTATAAGCGCCGTCGTTTTTGGCCCTATAAGCGCTGTCGCTTTCGCCTCCATGTTACTCCAATTTTAGCCTTTGATGTTTTTTTTTTCTCCTTATCCACCCACTCCGGCATTTGCCATTCACTATTCAAAAGCCTAGGTATAGATATAGGACCCCAGGTATCAGCTCAATACAGCTTCACAGTCGAGTGGTTGCTCATAAATTAATAAGATCACGGCTACTGTTTATGATGTTTATTAGATTGAGTTAAGACGTCTATTATTATGGTACGTAAATAAAGGGACACAGATGGATTCGACTGTGTTGGACTCCCCTCGGTGTGGAATGCGACGAAAATAATGAAATAAAGGACAATGAAGTGGCGCACTGCGGAGAAAAGAGGAACGCGCGCGCGGGGCGGGTGGCGCGTTGTATCAACGAGAGATGGAGCAACAGAGACGGCAGAAAAATGGGGGGGAAAAAAATACAATGGGAAAGGGGCAAATGGCAAAGAGCTGTACTATACATACATAGCTAAATGCAGTGGGCGTGTTCCATTTACTTGAATTATTTTCAATGTAGGAGGGCTCGAACGATACGCACCTCATATAATGCGCCACCCTCCCCCCCCCCCCCCCCTCCTCCATGACGTATCAAATTCAACGGACTGTGTGCGGTGACGCCAGGACTTAATGGCAATTGAGACATTCCGCAAAACCTTGTAGCACAATCTGTCCAGAAATTTTGTGTTAAATAGGCAAGTGACTCTCCCATAGGTAACTCCAATCTCCGATGTTTTTTGTTGTTACTTAACGTCGCTGTATTCATGCTCCTTTGAGTGCTAATCAACGACGGAGGTCTACAATGTGTTTGTAAACAAAGTACTTATAAATAAATTACATTGGTGGTCGTATCAATCAGCGCAGCTTGGATTTGAACTCAGTACCTCTAAGTTACGAATCGGCTAACCAACCGAGTCATCGTAGGCTCTTGCGGACTTAGCGTTTATATGCGGAGCATCCGCCGCTTCCTACGGACTTTTCCGGAGCTGCTCTTCCGAAACAGCACCGCCGCCTAATTGCACTGTTTTTAGCCAAAAACAATTAGCCAGACAACAGCCAGGTAACTGTCTGGGTATCGATAGGAATGAGGAAGTTGACATCGTGAAAAATATTGGCCGTAGGTCGGGTGCAACACCTTTGGGTTAAGAACCCAAAATTCTCTAGCGCACTCCTCAAAAAAATTCATAAAACACTGTGCGGTGAAGGAAAATCATGATATAACCGAGTTCTATGCGAGTGTTGGTTTCCGGTAGAGGGAACGGAAACTCTGTAAATATCTCGAAATCACGTTTATTATGAAAAACAAAACTATTGAGTTACTGTTACTTTAAGGAACTAATGACGGTGGCAATTGGTTGAGTTGTACTAGCCGATTAGCTAGTTGGATAGATACTGTTGATTTTGGTACACACAAGGAATGAGGAAGATTTGCAGGCCCAAAAATAGGAGAGTGCTGGAAGTTTGGAGGGTGTCGGTTCAAGGTGTTGATTGGTCAATGATGTAGGGAGGACATTTTGAGGGGTTTTGAGTTGCAGGATGTAAGTGGAGGGGACTTGATCCTTGAATTGGGCCCAGTTGACGATCTCAGGTGTCGGAAAGTACCGAGGAAAGTAATAAAGTAATGCCAGCTCTAGCCCTAAACAAACATCGTTATACCTTAAGTCTTAGTTTCAGCTAACGTAGGGGTTTTTACAACATGTGTAGGAACTCATTAACAATATTCATGTGAAAATAGTGGGTATACACCACGAGGATGAGATGTCATTTGTGGTATTCCTGCATTGCCATATCGTAATCCATGACTTATTTGAAAGCCCGGTGAGGCTATATGTAGCATGACTAGGGAAACCTCGAAAATTCGTGGCTTTAAGTCCGCACATGCAGAAATCTAGGGAGAGTTATTGTCACTCCGTGTACAAATAGCCTCGCCGTTGAAAGTCTCTATTTCCAAGGAAAATATAGGGGAGGGTGCTCTTGTACCGCTCGGCGGGCAATACCGCTCACCCGGTTATCTCCACAATTATTGAATTGAATTTTTTTTTTGTCAATATTTGTAATTTTGTGATGCCAAGTAGTTTTCGCAAAAAATTATCGCCATTTACCACTTTAAAAATCGATAAACGAATAAGCAAGTTTCACGGCCCTTACAGTGTAAAATTAGCGAACTTCTGAATAAGGTTTCTTATAGTTAAAGCCCCCGTATTGCAATATGCACTGATTTTTATCCGACTCGTGGCACTTCCTCGCGGGATTTGAGACCAATTTAAACTTCTCACCCCCCCCCCTTGATTAGTAAATATAAATAAATATATCGAGTGCGCGCGAAGCTGGTAATAGCGCTCGGCCCGCAAATAGGCGCGCAACACCGCTCGGTTGGACACTCACCACTCAGTAGCGTCCATGTATTGTGTTGTGTTTGACAGATGCCGATTTTTGGATGAAATAGATACGTGAAACATAATTATCAATTTTTTAGGGAGTAAAATGTTAGATAATTAATATTCAGGTGATGAGGACCTACGACAACAATCAACATAATAAAAATATAGCGTGAAATTGAGCAAATTGCTATTGAGCTTGGGTTTATGAATGTTTCCTCTGTTGTCTAACAAAATGACACCAGCGAGGAAATTAGTGGAAAATTTGGCTTCAGCTGAAGATTTGGCTTTGGTTGTTAGTAAGGACCGGCTCATTATCTTATCACAGAGATTTATCAATCGAAAATGACTGAGTAAATCATCCTGCTGTCCAAGCTGTTCTTTACTTGACACCATGGGAAATCCCTGTCGCTGCATACGATTCTGCAGTGCGATAATTGTTGATAATGTTCAAATATTTTCTATTTCAACTCTCCGTGAATCAAACTAAGCAAAATTTGAGTGTGTTTGTGTTTTGTTGAAACGTCCCGAGTGCTATTACCGGACGACGGGTGGCACCGCTCGATCGGTGGTTACAATCGTTCTTAATTTATTATTTAAATTTCAGTATTCGTTAAGACTTCAGAATTTAGAATTCAGTAGTAAAAGAGTTGAATACCTCATTAAAAATTTGTGGTAATTTTGCGTGACGATTTCACATGTAAAATAGGCATTCCCCCTTAGGTGGGCGGTACAAGCGCACCCTCCCCTATATAACAACATCTTAGTGCTTATCACGAAAATAAGAAAATTGCGCGCATGCGCAGACACACAAACACTCGAGGCTCAATATTCAGAATACGTAATTGAATCGAGTGACATTTTTCATGTGCATCTCTTCATCACATAATTCAGTCTAGATTGACTAGACTATTAAACGTTCGTTTCAAGAAATTCAGCATTGTTTGCTATTCACGGCCGCACCGCCACCCCAATAGCCCGATTGTGCGTATAACGTTAGCCTAACAAGCTGTCAAGACGTCGGCGCGTGTCACTCGACTTCTCATCCCAAGTGGTCCACCACCCGATAAATCTCCCTTGTCATTTCTCTCACTGTTTATACACAGTCATACACTCTTGTATGCTTGCCAGTGAATTTTAAATTCTCCATTAGTTGTTCTGTAGATTATAATTGAGAGGGACATTCCCAGCGTCCCATAACTATTTCATCTATATTTTATCCGCGCTTCGGGGATAGTGCATCCCTTATTTGGCGATATTTTATCTGCAAATGAGGAACGCCTAATCGGGGATGTTAAGGATGTTAATCCTGTTTAGATCTTCCCTTACCTCAAACGTGAAATGGTCCATCTATCGGTTCAGTCAACCTACCGGTTAGTTTACCCTAATTGCAATTCATTGACTTACAGCGCTTCATCTCACTGAAGCAATATTCCCTGCCAAAATGATTGATCAAATCATCCGAGATGATGAAGCAGCGTACTTTCTCACGATACTCACCTCGCTATATGCACTGCCATCCCTTTTGATCCCGGACATCCCAAATCGAATCAGGTACATATCGGCAGTGCTGTGTCACTGGACAACTACGACAATGTTATTCGTGAGGTTGGGAAGCGTTGAGCAAGCCCGAGGTTGAAACGAGGCCAGATTGCTCGATGATCAAGTTAAGCGGCACGTGCCCATATAAACCTCCCTCTTTCCTTACTTCGGCTCCATTATACAAGTGCCGTCAATTCAACGCATGTTTATGTATGTGTCTGTTCATAGCTAAATATATGTACACCTAGATATATATGTATACAGAAAAATTGAATCGTAGTTGCTAGGTTACAACTCGTAAATTACGATTTTGAAGATCGTAAATTACGATTTTGAAGATCGTAAATTGTGATTTTGAAGATCGTAAATTGTGATTGTCAAGATCGTAAATTATGATTTTCAAGATCGTAAATTACGATTTCGTAAATTGTAAATTACGATTTCGTAAATCGTAAATTACGGATAAATAGCGTAGTTCACCATTTTCAGAATCGTAATTTATGGATTTTGAAAATCGTAAATTACGGTTTTCGAAAATCGTAAATTACAATTTTGAAAGACGTAGATCATGATATTGGAAATCGTAATTTAGGATTTTGAGAATCGTAATTTACGGTTTTAAAAATCGTAAATTACGATTTTGAAAATCGTAAATTACGATTTTGAAAATCGTAAATTACGGCTTTTGAAAATCGTAAATTACGATTTTGAAAATCGTAAACTACGACTTCGGAAATCGTCAATTACGATTCCGTAAATTCCGATTTACGAGTCGTAAGCCGCGTTTTTAATATTGCAGAAAAGGTAGACAGTATTTACGTTTGTTATTACTTGGATGGGTGGCCGTTTGGGCCGTTCCCGTGCGTCGGAACGCTGCACGATTTGGAGAATAAGAACGACTGAAATCACAACTTACGATTCCAGAATCGTAAACTCGTAATAATCCCTATCTCTCATCTTGCGGATGTGAAGTGTTTTTAATCAATGAAGTTACCTATAATCACACGGATTCATCGAATGAATCGTGGAGTTCTGAGGAGAGGGATTTGATTGAAGTCATGAAACTTAAAAGTTTAAATCAGATCATCCAATTAGGGTGAAATAATTGATCAATTACGCGTAACAATTTTCGCCCGTATCATTATTATTAAGTCAATACCAAAAACAGAATAGTTGTAATAAGAACATAATAATAATTTCGGGAAACATTGCTAATTTTCAGAATAGATTGGTGAACGTTGGCACAAGATTGGCTCGCCAACATTGGCACAAGGTTGGCTCACCAATGTTGGTACAAGGTTGGCTCGCCGATGTTGCCATAAAGTTGACGAGCTGGCGCTCACACCAAAACTGCCCCAATATTAACCCGCGTGTCATGAACCCCTGAGGAGTCGCGCCATGAGCAAAGTACCGTACTATTTTTCTATCAAAAAAATGGCTTTCATAATTTTTCCAAAATGTCCAAAAAAAAAACATCGAAGCCGTTAAAAACTCCAAAAATTCTCCCAACTTCAAAGCTACAAAAAAAACTGCCGCTCTATTTTTTCCGTACAGGTAACCACTTGTTTTTTCACATCATGTCTCAACGAGCGAGCTATGCCCAACTCTCACGCTGTTCCCTCGCGACTCGAGCCTCCAATTAGTCACTGGTTATTTAGTTACTCAGTTTTTACTCACCCCTTTACGATAGGAAAAAAAAAGGAACATAAAAAACCGTAAACATCCCAAAGAGGACGAGATTCATATCGCGACGACGTGTTTAAAAATAATTACCACAGAAGATTTAGCGATAGTCACGGACTCCTCACCTCTATCCAAACTATAAACTCTCTCGTTTTTTTTTTCACCCGCGTGACCCGAGCCCTTTTACTGTCAAGTGTCTGAAAAAAAAACGGGGCATAAAGGCGTACACAACAGTTCGCAGCTTCCTTTCTGTCAAGGCTAAAACAACGAGAACAAACAGCACTTGCCTCATCACCCTCCACTTGCCTCCATCTCTGTCTTGGTAGATCCGGGCTTTTTCCACTGAATGTCTCTTCCTCCAGCACTCCTGAAGCACTACTCACCCTTCAACCACTCTATCATCAGCGGTTAAAGAAGTAAAGACTAGAGACACACTCGATTTTTTTCTTCTCTATGCGCCTATTTTTCTAGAACGCCAGCTGCTTGATTTTCTTCTTTGGATTACAATGTTTAATGGAATGATACAGGGTTAAATAGACAGGATGTGGGTATCACCCTTGACGGCTGGTACAAATTGTGTGGGTGTGTCACTAGAGGGGGGGGGGGGGGGGCGGATACGCGAGTGGACGGGTGCGTGGGTATGTAAGTGAGCGGGTGGATGGCTGGGCGGGTTGATGAGTGGGCGGGTCTATGGGCGGGCGGGTGGGTTTATGAGTGGGCGGATCTATCAGCGGGCGGGTCTATGAGCCGGCGGGTGGGTTTATGAGTGGGCGGGTTTATGAGTGGGCGGATCTATCAGCGGGCGGGTTTATGAGTGGGCGGGTCTATGAACGGGCGGGTGGGTTTATGAGTGGGCAGGTCTATGAGTGGGCAGGTTTATGAGTGGACGGGTCTATGAGTGGGCAGGTCGATCAGTGGGCGGGTTTATGAGTGGGCGGGCCTATGAGTGGACGAGTCTATGAGTGGGCG
Organism: Asobara japonica; assembly: GCA_026005395.1. Taxonomy (NCBI): domain Eukaryota; kingdom Metazoa; phylum Arthropoda; class Insecta; order Hymenoptera; family Braconidae; genus Asobara; species Asobara japonica. Next base: position 2,561,786 of record BQMI01000028.1, read on the forward strand.
GGTTTATGAGCGGGCGGGTTTATGAGTGGGCGGATCTATCAGCGGGCGGATCTATCAGCGGGCGGGTTTATGAGTGAGCGGGTGGGTTTATGAGTGGGTGGGTTTATGAGTGGGCGGGTTTGAGAGCGGGCGAGTTTCTGAGTGGGCGGGTTTATGAGTGGGCGGGTCTATCAGCGGGCGGGTTTATGAGTGGGCGAGTGTGTGAGTGCACGGGTCTATGAGTGGGCGGGTTTTTGAGTGGGCGGGTCTATGAGTAGACGGGTCCATGGGTGGACGGGTATGAGAGTGGGCGGGAGTACAAGAAAGAGGAACAAAGGATAAAAACACCCACTCACTTCATTTAAATGATTTTCAGCAGTCTTTTTAGCCTCATAGCCTCCACTTTACTCTATATGTTGTGAGGATAATATAAAATCCAATGCTTAGATTTATCAACTTTTTAGTATCGTTTATTGTTTACACAGGATTTAGGTGTACTCCTAATTCTCCTTGCGATTGATTAATGCAGCGAAAAGACGAAAGACATTTTAATCTCATCAGGAATAAATTGAGGCTCGTTAGGTACATGTTCATATATAATTTCCATAATTTTTATACTCGTTAAACTAACAATTTTTTCTCATAATATAATTCAATATCCAATATCCTTCTGGTCCTTAAGAAAAAAAATTTCTAGGTGGATTTGCATAGTGTCTATAGATGTTGAAATTGATACAGATCATTTCTACAGATCAATTACTAAAAATACCAACTGCTTAGATTTTTATAACTCTTTGGCTCCCCTTACTCTTTCGGTTTATCTATCGAATTCGTCATATCGATACTTTGAGATTATAATCCGTTAGTATAATGCACATATGAACTGCAGCTTTATGATTTAGAGAGCGACATTTTGTGATCATTTTGATCTTTTTGATTTTTTTTTCTTCAGTTCATTATTTTTGGGAAAAGCAAAGTCAAGTAACTCAAAACAAAAAAAATTATTTGAATAATTCCTCCGAAGTGAAACGCAGTTTTGGGCGCAAATAAGAAAATCGATACAGCGAAACATTGCACATAAGTTTCTGTGGGCATAAAATTTCACACGACTTTTTATTGGTTGCCAGATTTTAATCTTTTTTTGCGAAGTTTGAACAATTTATATCAGAATTTTGGAAATTTTTGAAATTCCTGAGATTTTGGAAATGTTATAAAAACAAAATAAAATTCCACAAATTCAACCCTTTACCAGTTTCACTTCAGTCGCCCATCCGCCAAAAAATAAAACAAAAAATTAAAGCAAGAAAACTCCCGAACTCTCAAAAAAACTCAACATTTTCCATACTTTTCGTATCACTCAATTACTCAGATCAACATGTGCCTAGATGATTAAAAAAGAAATAACATATTTTATGTTAATCAATACATAGTGAAAAAAAATATATACAAAAAAAATACATAGATGGACTCAACTGTGGTGGACCTGTCTACCTCAGTTCTCACGCTTCGAATAACGTATAAAGGCTCGATAAAATTATTCAATCTACAATCGTAAAAATTAGGGTTTTATGATGGAGTCGATTACGTTCATCAATAACAATAATAAACTAACGAATGAAAAATAATGAACTCTAGTTTCGTTTAAATTGAACACAGAAAAAGAGCAGCGAGTATACGTCAGAGGTGTCAAAAAAGAATTCGTTACTCTTGATGAATACCTAAAAATAAAGTTTATACAACGACAAAAAAAATCAAGGATTGAAATTCACTAATTTTCTCTCCACCCCAACTATCCATAAATTTTCCATTAATCTCATTAGTTTAATAAATGCAAAATGCAATGAATTTCGCCTTAAAATTTTTCTTCGCTCTGCAACACTTTTTTTCCCCCCCACCTAAAAAAATTAGCACAAAAATTGTCGTGCTTATGTACAAACTGGCACACATAGGGGGTCTATCAGCCTATCTCCCCATCAACGTCTTCATTTCATTACATTAGACTTACAACAATTATAAGGAATGTGGCATTCCTCAGCTTGTTGATAAATTTTCAAGTAAACATAAATGGATCAAAAAGTGTCTATTATGAGAATTAATAGTAGATTGTTGAAAATTTCAATATGGCTGTATAGCTTTGCAAAAGTCATTTGGAGAGAAGGGATTTTAAAAACAAAAAGAATTTCACAAAACCAAAAACATGTATATGTTGAAAAAATAATTTGCAATTTAATTTGGGAATTTAATATTCGAGAACACTTTTAAATTTTAATTCGGAATAATAAAAACCTTCGAAGAAAAAAAAAAAAAAAATAGTCAGTCCTCCATCCCAAATTTTCGCAAAGTTACATAGCCCCGACCCAAAGATCCCTATCACGTCAATGTAAAGAAGGTCTGGAAGCTCTCTGTTTCAGCCTAGCAAGCAGTGCTTGCTCCCCATTATCATCCCTAGCAGCGGATCCCCTGAAGCTCTCACTCCTGTACTTATCCCGCAAAAAAATCCTCCTCTCCTCCTTATACTTTTCAATTCTCTCCCGACACCTGGGATCCCCCAAATCCAATCCCAAATTCTTCAACTGCAATTTCTCATTACTCTGACTCGACGACATGGTCAAATTGCCGCCGACATTGGGCGTAGAGTTATGCTGGAAATCAGGTCTCTCAAAGACCTGCTTAATCCTGGATGACTCCTCGGTCATTCTATTGAATTTTCCCTCATCAAGTGATCGGCTCAAAGCAGCCCTAGTAGTACGCGCATGTCTTGCCCTCAAACACGGTGGCAAATACTGATTTCCCTCGTCAGATTTTCCCCTCGAGTCCTCATACCTCATTCGTCTCTCCCTAACCTCCTTACCCATATCCAAATTCCCAGCCGGCTGATGGCCAAAATGTGTCTCATAGACTTCCTTCTTAACTGGCGTCTCACTGCCAACACCACCACTCAATCTCTGCAGTGCCAACTCTTGCAAAATAGCAGCTGTATCCCTAAGCATAACCGACTCCTCAATTGGCGATGAGTTATTTGAAAACGTACATGAAGAATCACGTGAAATAATCTCAGAAGCGCCCTCTGGATCATGTGCAATATCACAAGCCTCAGCAGCACTTTCAGATGGAATAACCACATCATCACTCTGCACCGATGAATTTCTCACATTAATATTGCGCTTTATCTGAATGTGCTTGGACAGATAAACCGGATGATGGGACACTTTGTTGGGGCTAAAATTCCTACCAACATTTTGTGAGATTTGCGACAATTGAGGTCCTTGAGAGCCCTCAGCTTTGTGATGATTGTTCTCGTCCAGACTGATGGATTTAACTTGTGAATTTTTACTAGCACTAGTCTCATTGAAATTACTGCTGTAGACATTGTCATTATCAAGACGTCTGCTGTAGCTTTCCGATTGAGATCGATCATTTCCGTTCTTCTGATCTCCATATTTTTCTTCATCATCAATCTGGCTCGTTTGACTATCCTGATTGTCCTTATTTTCATTCAGTTGGCACATACAAACAGACTCCTTGCATTCATTCATGTCAGTTATATCATAGGAAATGTCATCGTTTGGCTCGTTAACTAGCACAGGGCTCTCCGTCATTTCGCTGCCACCAACGCACGATGTATCAGTATCTACTATATCAATTGTAGATCCCATTGTCAGGTCCAGCGATGTCCTGGAGATATTGTCTGATACAGAGCGTTGTCTAGGTGGATCTGTTGCAATTGCAGCAACTGTACCTTCCAATGGATCACTTCCGGTTACAGTTGTCACCGACTCTGTTGTACGTTCAATCATCACCCACTCATCAGAATTATTGGTATTACTTGCCAATTGCTGTGTATCAGTATTGGTGAACATTTTTTCCGAGCTATCGCAGATGACAAAACCAGAGTCTGGTAAATCCTCCAGTGCTTGCTCACAGGACATCGGTGAATCCAAATCTGTGGGACTTGATGAGGGCATATTACTCGTTGGCTCATTTCTTTGGGTTATCATTGAGGGATCAACTGAGAGTCCTGATTTATCATCATCATCATCATCAGCTCCAGCCTCTTCCACATGTGCCTCACTCAACTCATGAGAGCTACAAATGTCAGTTACTTGGAGACTCATTGGACAAGTCTCTTGAATACAGTCAAAATTATCACAAGACATTTCACGATCTTGTGCATTAAGCTCAATAGCTTCATCACACTTTATTGTCACAGTATTCATAGTACTCATACTATTGATACTACCGATAATATTAATATTATCCGACCTAACACTACATTGACTAGTATTATTAGATAATTTTCCATTACCAAATTTATCCACATTAGCAGCATTATTACTGCTGGATGGTTCATCAGAAAAGTCAAGATTCAATGTAAAACTGCGAAAGCTTATTCTGGGACTGTTGGTGCCGGGTGAAATTGGAGTTGGCTGGAGTGTTTGAGCTGGACTAATTGGTGTTGATGCTTCTGATAGGAGAGGCAGGTATCCAGGTGTTGTCAGTGGTGATGGTGTGTCCATTCCATGTACATCAGCAGCCACCATTATCTGATCTGGACTTTGACTGTCGATGAATCTGAGCTCTACATCACAGTGAAGTCGCTCCTCAAGTCTTGAGCGTTTGCGTTTGGAGCCACCTGTTGTGGATATACAAGTGGGTGGATCATTTCTTTGACGACGTGGTGATGCCTCCAATGAAGCCACTATGCTCTCTTCCTCAGAGAACATGCGCATTTCTCGTTCTTCAAGGTCAAAGTTCAGTTGAATTTCAGAGAGGTCCAAGGGTGATACAGAGCTGGGTGCATCTGCAAGATGATCGAAGTAGGAATCATGGGACACTGATCTGCTGTGACCACAGGGTCTATTGGCTGGAGGAATCATCAGGGGACATAGGCTGTCCTCACCATCGAGACTGTCAGCACTCTTCACTGGTCTAAGTCGTCTTAAGGAGTTCAGGGAACTTGGGACAATTTCTGACTGAGGAGGTGAGCCAGTTTGTCTCGTTTTTCCTCTTGCAAAGCCACCTCGTCCGAAAATTGCACGCCAGTTGAGGGAAGGCGAACGTTTTGAATTGTTGCGCTTTCTCGGTAGATCTATCACTGTGTGATAGTGGAGGGGCAGGCCTGCAGAGCCAGCACCGACCTCGATGTAATCGGATTCAGTGCGAAGGTTGCGATTTCGTGCCTCTTCGAGGCTTAGGAGACGCGCAGGTGTTGTTATGGCCAGGGACTTGGGGCGACCAACGGGACCGTCGCAGAAGATGAGCTCGGCGTAGCAGACGAGGAACTCGGTTACCACTGCTTGCACACCTACACCCTGGAGGGCGGCTACACCACCCACTTCCAGCTCCTTGCAACGCAGGAGGTTGGGCGCCCAGACTATCGCAACGTTACGGGGGGTCATACCTGTGTCACCACCACGAGCCGCTACGCGAACTAGGTGGCGCATCAGGTACTCCAGTGTTCTGCAAAGGAAAGAGATGTTTTTGCTAGTTATGAGGTATCTCAAGGTGCTAATTTTGGCGGCAAACTTTCTGAAAAAACTCTCCTTTGTCGACCAACCATTAATTGGGTATTTGCATGATTTTTATATTCAGAAACTTTGGATATTTTTACATTCTATATAATTTTTTTTAAAAATTGAAAAAAAAATCGATTTTGTTTATAAAACTTTTAATAATTTAATGAACAAAAGTGGTCATAAATGACACAAGAGCGTGATGTAAAACGCGATGTGATTGGCGTGACGTCATTGTGCTGTTTGTAGCGCGTATATTTGAATGAACAATAAGTCATGTATAATATTTTATAGTGCTAAAAAATGACAATTAATTTGTTTTTAATTTTAAGTTTTATACATCATATTCTTAATGCCAGATTTTACTGAAAATAATCAAAATTGAAATGAATTTTTGTGACATGTTTTTCTAATTTTAAAGTGAATGTGTTTGGAGGGTATGAACATGTCAGTGTTGTTGTACTAAGACTTTAGAGAAGCATCAGTTTGACAGTTTAGTTAGTAATTATCAACAAATCAATAAAAATGTCTAACCAATTTTTCCATTTACGACATCACGGACTTCAATGGAACATTAATAAAAAAATTTTCTGGGGTGGCTTTACCAATATTTCTACACGTTGGAACTACATACCAACAAAACTCGTTTTTTGACGACATTTCGAGTAATTAAAAAATTTTATTTCATTATAAAGAATACTATCAGATGTATTTTTAATCAAGCACAACTCAACAGAACAATTGTTTACACTTGCTACGTTCTTAAGAGATTGGCGCTGAAAATTTCAAATGAAATAGGCATCGTAACGTCACATACGCGAGATGGAGCTACTTATTCATTTAAATATTGGCTTTTTTTATTTATTAAATTATTTAAATTTTTATGAACAAAATCGAATTTTTTTCCCAAAATTTTTAAAAATTATATAGAATGTGAAAATATCCAAAGTTTATGAATATAAAAAATCATGCAAATATCCAATTGTATGGTAACCCTTAGTTGACACACTGGGGTACAACACAGCCCAACATATTCTGAAGGTAATTTTGTGTATTCAAACTTGACATTACCAGGTATACTGTAGCTGCTTGAAGATGATGGAATGGATGAAAGTATTGTGTAACAATCAAGAAATAAAAACTAAAATTCGTACTTTGCAATCGAAACAAGGATAGGAAGAGTAGAAAAGGTTGCTCGAGTTGTGAACGTGGTGATTGTTCCGAGCATGGCTTTGCAATCTTCGAAAATTGCATAGGATATTGAAGATTTGTTTAATTATGACTGTTTTAAAATCAAACTTTTTGGTTTTCGCAAAATTCGTTCATTCTATTTTCAAAATAAATACTTTTTTTGAAAAGACCATCAATATTGTATTTTTTTTTATTACAGTACTACATCTCGAACAAATTCACTGAAATTTTTAGCGGTTTTGATGAAAAACTGGAGAAGTGATTTTTTTTTGTAAAAAACGCAATTTGACCCACTTTTTTACTAAATTTTTTGGCATACTTAAAACGATTTTTCGTTTTTATGAAGTCAATATTACATTCAAAAGTGATATATAAAGAAGCTATGAAAAAATTTGAAGGTCCAAATAAACAACCGTTAAGTTTCTATAATAATTTTTCGGCGGGGGTACAGAAAACCCCAGTGTGTCAAGTAAGGGTTAAAGTACGCAAAGGCAACCATTACATTACAGTTCTTTCATTAGTCTCTTCCTGACAAAGTATTCGATGGAAAAAAAAATTGTAATGTTAAATTTCTGGGGAAGACTGAGCTACTCTATTAGCAGAGTAGTTGAACCTGTTAGTACAATAGCAAAGTTGTTAAACCTGTAGTGTGGTGGTGGTAATTTTCTAACAGCGTCTCTCATTCTCCTCAATCTTTCTGCATCGGTACTGGCTTGCACCGCACTGACAAACGTGGAATATAGCTGGTAGGTACATAGTGGATTTGGCAATTCTCTGAAGTACATTTTTAGGAGAGATGCCACTGAGTGAATGTCTTGGAGAATGCTCTCGTCTGAATGTAATGCTGGCACACGATCCTCATCAAATGCATGACGCAGTCGTTGAATATTTGACGTCACACCACTGAGACGATAGATACCGTCGACGAGGCCGTGGGTCTCGATGAATTCCGCACAGCAAGTCAATACAGCAGGCACTGGGGATAATTCAAGACATTTTTTTTTATTCTGTACGTTTCCTTCCTTCAAGTTTAAAAAAAAATCTGGAATTGAACTTGTCACAATTTTGAAAAAATTTTAAAGAGATTTTAAAAATGTCCTGAATCAAAATTTGGGATCGTTGCAAAAGCTTCCAAGCTTTTGGGGATTTTCCAAACTAAAGGAATGCCTCTAGCACCAAAATTCTGTAAATGGTGACACTCACCATCTTGTCCAGAGTTGAGCAAGTGCTCTCCCAAATCACAACCGAAGACCCGTTCCTTGAGAATGCCCGACTGTTTCAAGCGTCTTCTCGATGGCCGATTGAGTATGAACGATCGGAAAAAGGCGATGAGTTTTCCATGCTTTCTCAATACTGGTTTCACCGGCAATCTCGATCTTACGGTGGTGGAGACTGTCAGGTGGCGTGGCACCTTGTCACCAATGACAGCAACACACTCGGCGGGAAAAAAACCAACGGCAAAGCCCTTCTTGCCCCTCCACCAAGTGCTTTCACCTGGTGGCGGCATATCTATCACGGATATCATGTCACCAACCTGTCAACAATTATAAGCGTTGTCAAATTCATATGACCAAATCCCATAACTACATCTGCATATAGCTTCATTTTTTCCCTTGCACTTTTCTACCGAACAAATCATAAGAACTGGCTTTTCAATAAACCAAATATGAAAAAGTCCATGAAGAACCCGGTATCAAAATTTGTTTTTTTTTTTGTGAAGGTCTCATAATGCCTCTATTGGCAGGTTAACAGAAGAAGAAAAAAAAGGCAGGTAAAATAAATTTAAGAAAGTAAATTACTTGAAACGTAATTTCATCTTGCGCCTGGGCAGCATAAGGACGGACAGCATAGGCTGCAGCAACAGCTGGTGTATTGATAGGACAAGAATCCGACTCTGGCACCAGAATTCTCCTTCCCCGATTGTCCAATTGCAGCCAATTTAGAACAGGTCCACAATTGAGACCTTCATGATTCAACTGTGAAAATCTCTCCAAATAATTTGTAATTAATTGCGGAGTATTCTCCGATGGGGCTTCTGGCAATTTCAATAGAGATGAGAACTTCCTATCGAATATGCAACGATGCAGCTGCTTGTCGAACATAACAAAATTTTCGTAGGATCGTTGGAGGGTCCAGCAGGTGTCACCTGAAATACGTAATTTGTACTTTGTTTATTTATCATTTGTGAAAAAAAAAGAACTGTCTCGATTTGAGAAAAAAAAATTGCTTTTTTGTTGGAAAACCATCCAATTTTAATTTTCCTAAACGCAAGTAATTTTTTTTTCAGTGCAGGATATAAAAAAAACGTGTTGTCACCTGAAGTCACACGAACTGCGAAGCCCCCATCGTTTGGCACTTCTGTCACGGACACCTGGAGTCCATCGAGCTCAACATGCTCGTAGTGGAAATGAGCGCACTCATCGAGTTTCGGAAACCTCGCTACGCTACCCATATTGCTTCCTGAGCTCACTGGAGTGCCGAATTCCTCGTGTCGATTACATCCTAAGCCCTGAAAGTGGGAAAGACCTTTTAGTAGGCAGTTGGGGATTGTATTGTGTTCTTGCAGTTAAATCAACACAAACACACACACACAACACAGGAAAAAAATTATTATTCGCATCAAACATATATATATATATATATATGTTCCAAAATTCTAAAAATCTCGAAAAAACGATCATGTAACCATCCATATTCCACAGACTCCCTATTGCGCATGCGTGGACACCCTCCCGCCTTTTGCATCCTCTCTCACTCCCCTCAAAAAAATCACAACCTAACCCACCAGTCAACACCAATCATTGTTATAAATTGTCAGTATAGATAAAGCAATTAATGAAAAATTTATAACTAAAAAAATGGCCGATAACTTTTGATTAATCGTAGTTATGATAATGCATCCCATTCAATGTGATAGATGTACCTCGAGATGATACGAACAGCTGCTGCAGCCACTCAGTACACGCCACATTGCCAAACGCGTAACGCTAATCACAAATGCATTATATTGTGCGTTATCATGGGAATAAACATTGAGAATAATATATTGGTCGAATAGGCTGGTACGCTAACTGTGGCCATTGATTACTCTCAACTTGTCGACGAATCATCTGGACCGAACACCCCAAAATGGAACTATTCCCGGTGTTCAACTAATCACATTTTACACATCTGACAGTTTTATTAATTGCACGTTTGCCCTTTTTTACGAGGACAGACATCGCCGCCAGTACATCGTCCACACAAGTGGGTCAGACTGTGTCTACTAGGGGAGGTTGTCTATACACTTGGCTGTTTTTGTTGATGAGCAGAATCCCTCGCGCATCGACATTTCAATCTCCACTAAAAGCACTGAAGATTTTGGGACAAATGTCGGATTTCAGGATTATGAATTTTTACACCTTCAACTTGGCAGACTTATTTTTCCAGTATTGAAAATATGGAAAATTTTGGAGAATAAAATCACGATTTTTTACGTCAAATTTGAGTCCAAGAATTTTCGAAATTTTTGACGCTGTCGAATATTTGAAATTTTTTCAACTTTTCAATCGTCAACTCATTTTTCAAATTCTTGTAAAAATTTGAAAATTTCTAAAAAAAAAAATAATTCAAAAAATTCAAAAATGAAACATTGAGGAGTTGAAAATATTGTCAGATTTTTCCGGATTTTGTACAATTTTAGTTACGTGAGATATTTTGAAATTTCATAACTGAAAAATGTTTCTCAAGGCGGCGAACCCCCCCCCCCCATGTTCTCCAGTTTTTTTTTTAACTTGTAAGAATCTAGATGTTAGTTTCCGATTGTAGGATTTCAAAATATTAGATGTCCCTCCTCCAGCGGATCGTTCTCCCGCATTATAAAACGACCAAGCTTGACCTTCGCAGAGATTTCAATTGCAATAAACAAATAAAAAAATCTGATATAATTGGACAGGCTCAACCTTGACATCACCCACAATCGACTGCACAAAATTTATCCGTTAACATCGCGTCCCCAACTATGTCGCATGTACGGAAGAATTCCACTGAGCATCGAAGTTGAAGGAAATGAATACTTGTGAATATAGTAATAATCATGGATGGAGCAAGTGTAGGACCAGGTGGGTATGTTAATCCACCTCTGCTTTCCACAATTCCGTAGGCGAGTGAGACTCTTCGAGCCTATATTGGATTGGCTGGTGTGCGCGAGATTCTATCGATTTGCTCTCGCGCGACATAACAGCTTTCGAGTTTTGCAGAATTGGCATATACACGATTGCGGTAGTAATATGAGCGACTTCCGCAGCCAAGTTGAGTCCATTAATGCCTCTCTTCATTGTCAAAAAGTATCTGATTATGAGCAAACACTTGTTTGTATGAATCATAGATAAACTTATATTGGATCTTGGATCCTATTCAAGAAAACACATACACATCAATGAACATCGTCAGAGTCGAAATATCTCGAAAATCGTGACATGATTTATTTTTCAATCGTCATTCATTTATTGCTCGATCAGATTAGTCAGATAACATCGTCAAGTTGGTTGGTAATCGCGTTTGCATCGATAAACATCGATATTTGGGATATCGATTCGGGTTTAGTTTTCAAAAGTATGACAATTGTTCAAGTTGTCATAGCTTATGTAGTTATTGAAAATCATATACACAGAATATTTTTTGACGTTCTGTTAATTTATTAAGTTTCGAGTGTTGTACATATTCTGTCCAGTGTTGACAATTTTTATATGTACGCGATAATTACAGAAAAAACAAAAGATGCTTGCACCAAATTGGAAAATTGAAAGCTCTCATTTTGTCGGAGTCAATGATTAACAGTATCTTCAACTGCGAAAAATATATTGTTACTTCAAATATCAAATTGTAATTCAGCGCGCAAAGTGCGCATTCGGGCTCGTTTAAACATTTTCCCCGGCCAATGTGAACGTTTATAGCTGAATGCAGTAGGAGGCTTAAATGAGCAAGTCCAGTTGGACGTAAGGTCGACTTGTGTTTGCCTCCAGAGAAAGTAAGCCTTGTGTCAAAATGGGCATAAACGGATTTACCGCTTTGCTATAAAAATATAGGTGTTCTGAAGCAATTAACAGTGTTTATTGACAACACCTGTCTGGTTAGATTGGTCTTGAGAATTGTTTGTTGTATCCACCGAGAACCAACAATGTATTTACTATAAAAAAATATAGGAAAAAAAGAAAAGCAGTTTAGGGTGGAAAAATTTTAGACCCAATTTAATAAAACTACTGAATTTAAAAGCACATTTTTTTCAAGGGAATGAAAAATATTCTGAGAAAACAGGAGATTCGCCGATTAACTAGATTCTTGAATTGAGATTACGAAATTTTGGATTTCGTTAATAATAGTATGAAAAAAACAAATCGTTTGAAAAATTGAATTAGTTATAAAAGTGTTGTAAACAAAGGTTTTTGTTTGTGAAAAATTTAGGAAAGCATATTCTTAAAAACTTTGTGTTTGCAATTTTTCGACTTGTTGAACGCAACTATAGAATTTTAATTTTGGATCGTTCACTTACAAGGGAACCTATCTTTGGAAGTGGAAGTTATCGCCCAAAAGTCAAGTCCTATAGTACAAAGGAGCAATAGAAGAAACTATGAATATATATCGAAATTATCGAAAGCCGTAGAACCAGAACCGAGGCGACACCAGGCAGAGCGGCGGAAGAAGGAAATGCGCGTGCGAACTACGCGTCACCGACTTGTTTAGCATAAAACGCATGAGAGCAGAGAAAAAAATGATCAGAAGGTGCTTGAACCAAAATTTCAGACTCTGAATTTCTCAGCATTAGCCTGCAAATCAACGAGAAAAACTGTGTGACTGCTATTGATGAATGGGTGCTATTTTAATCTATTGTTTAGAAGTGATGGGTAAACTGACCGATAGATAGCTCGGAGATGAGTTTGTGTTCTCTAAAAATAGATAGATCACGAGCATAAATGTAAAGCAGGAAATACACAGGAACAATTGTATAAACAAGCTGATTTTTTCCACTCTCTCCCTGTATTGCTTTATCTTCTGCTTTGCTGATAATTGCTGACTCAGAACTAAAGTTTCGGGACTATATCCAAGTTTATTAACTTCCCAAGACGTCTCCATAATAAACCCGAAAAAGAAGGAAAGAAATTTTCAGTAGGTCTACCGACACTGACTAACGTCTTATATAGCTCCAATGTATAAGCAACAAGGCCCAACGCGCGCTTCGCGCACTGAATTACAATTTGATATTTGAGGTAACAATATATTTTCCGAAGTTGAAGATACTGTTAATCATTGACTCCGAAGAAATGAGAGCTTTCAATTTTCCAATTTGGTGCAAGCATCTTTTGTTTTTTCTGTAATAATCGCGTGCATATAAAATTTGTCAACACTGGACAGAATATGTAAAACACTCGAAACTTGATAAATTAACAGAACGTCAAAAAATATTCTTCGTTTATGATTTTCGATAACTACATAAGCTATGACAACTTGAACAAGTGTCATACTTTTGAAAACTAAACCCGAATCGATATCTCAAATATCGATGTTTATCGATGCAATCGCTATTACCACCCACCTTCACGATGTTATCTGACTAATCTGACCAATAAATGAGTCAGGATTCAAAAGCAAATTATGACAGGCCAATGAGGAATCGTCTTACGACTTTCGACTGTGACGACGTTCGTTTCTGTGTATGCGCTTTCTTGAATAGAGTCTGACAAAGATGAATAGAAAAAAGCTCGAAGAACAGCTATTGTACCACCTAATTGACGATCCAGATGACTTTTATTGAATAAATAAGCACGCATTTGATATCTAGCAGAAGATCTGGCAATAGCCAATTGTAATGCTTATCTTGCAATGAAAGCTCGTGACATTTAAATCAAGGTCTCACCTTCGCTGCTTGCGGCTCGATGTCCGTGAGCCGTTGGGCCCGGGGTCTCTCAGACGGTCCTGGCATCCCCAAGAATCGTCCTCAATTAATTGTAAGGACGAGACTATCCCTATCCCCGTGTGGGAAACACACTCCTCGATACGCTTAGTTTTTTAGCTCCTATCCTCCATGGGTATTACATACATGAGATCTGGTCAAGTCAGCGACTATTCTCTCCGATTTGTGTCATCTCTGAAATTGTCAATCCATGCAACAGCAGATTAGAATAATTCATTTTTAGACTGAAGGAACTTAATTATTTCAGGGATTGGGACAAAAAAAGAGTCTTAAGCGATTGCATAGGGCTTTTGTATGTCGCTAATGACTGAAGGCCACAACCTGTGTGTGTGTGTGGGTGTGTGTCAATTTTTTTTGAAGATTACAGATTTTCCGAAAATCGAATTGTTGAAAAAAATCCGTACCAATTTTCATTTTTAAAGAACCAACAATTTTAGAAACAGAAAAAAAATAAGAACTCAAAATATTTTCGTAATGGCAGAGTCACAAAATAAAATGTAGATAATAATCAATTGGTTAGGACAATTTCCAATTTTTTTTTCTCTCCCACGGAAATGAACAAATTGCGATAAAAGCATCATTAAACTCCATATATCCAGCATCATTTCCCCAATTACTCACTCAAAAGCGCATTAACCTCAGTCGCCCACAGGAAAGATTCCATTCTTATCACTATTATGTCACTAGGACACCCGTAACAATTATGCTGGTACGATACAAATGGCTGGAACTAGTAATTGCGTAGCTCACTCTGCCCACCACAATTTCCCCTCAATCATCGAGTGACACATTTTTTTTTAACATTCATAATGGACACCAGGTGTTCCATCACGGATTCCACAAATCCGATGTAATAAGATACGTAGTAAATATTTATCGCTATGAGCGCAATCCTGTCCTTCGATATTTTATCGATATTAACTCTTTAAGCAGAAACGATCCACAATACGCGGATTTGTTTAAACATCCAATTATCTCCTCAACAATTGATTTTACGGACAAATATGGTGAGACACTTTTTGTAGAGAATTTTGTGCCTGACAAAAAAGTTATCTACGAAATTGCTCTACTCCGACTCAGTATCGACATAGATCGGAAATTCCGATAAACGGGATGTGGGTGTGTAGCGTACGGACGGTACCAATGACTTTGATATCACCGTATGTCCTAAACTATGACCCTTAAGACAACAAGTCATAGAACATAAAATGCGTATTTTCAAGAGAGGAATAATATTTGTATAAGACTTTTCTTCCTATCTCCAATAGTTTTCGTAATAGAGCGTTATGAGTAATTGAAACAATTAGTGACTGCGCACTCATTCGACCGACTTTATCGAAAATCTGATCAGATCTAATTGTTAAGTTGTTAAGTTAACTTGTTAAGTTAAAAAATTTTAAGTTTTCTGACCTTTCAAATTTGACAATTTTTCCAATTTTTGGAGATTAAAAAAGTCCACTTTTTGGGTCCAATCTGTTCACTATGTCATATATATATCACTGTCATATATGTATTACTTTGTTTTCAGGAAAAAAATTCTCAATGAATCTGCCTCTAATTTACTCAATAAAAACTTGGAAAAAACTGGTCAACCGTTAATTGATCCTTTTACGTATGCTGCTATCTCCATTCATCCATTCCGTTAGCTCATAACGAAATCATTACTGTAAATATTTCCCTCTGACAGTATCCACAGAATAAATTTCACCACAAGTCGGCCAAAAATAAAAGTTCTCTCCCAAAATTTCCCCAACTACCCCCCCCCCCCCCTCCCCCCCAAGAAAACCTTAAACTAACAAAAACTTACATATTGAAATGCTCCTTCAACTTCCCAGGATCTTGCCACTGCCTTTAGTAAATTCCATAATCCAAACTGTGACAGAAAACAAATAATCAACAAACGTAAAAATGCAAAAGTTCAATCTGTTACAAATGAAAGAAAAATACACACACACAGACCTTACGAAACACAACAACTCGTCGATTGTTCTGACAATCTTAACCTGACTTTCGTTCACTTGCTTCTGCATAATTGAGGCGCAAAAATTTTGGAACAATTTCCGGTGGCAATTTTCACTCGTCACGCGCCACTGGTCTATGTAGAACTGCAGTTGATGTATTTAGGTGTTATTGGATAGATTTGTAGATTAGGTAGATGCGGGGGCTAATGCAGGATGTAACTGACTGCAGAATCGCTTAGATATATATATGTGTACTGCAATGGTTGCTCATGTACCAGGCCATTGCAGACATTAGTGTTGAAGTTTGGTGCAAGCGCTGGGACACTGCGGTTGAAAATAGACGAGATCTGCCGGACTATGATTTAACAGATTAGTGGCGCTCTATTGGTGTACAGATGTTTTTGGGTGTTTATGGAATGGAGAAGGGGTGGGAATATAATGGCCATTGCTCCAGGTGATGATCGATGATCCGGGCGGCATTGTCGAATTGGTCGAATTTTTGAACACGCCCCACAATTCACATCCTAACGCGCCCTAGTTCCAAGGCGGCCGATGCGCGGCGCTGCGCGCGCATATAGCGAATTTGAATTTTTCACTGCTTTTGCGGGTTACTACAAACTCAAATGTCGTTGGATTTTTGGATTTTATTGTAAGAAACATCACAAATGGCTAAAGCTCGAGAGATTTGCTTTTATGGTTGACAAGATAGTGGAGATTTCTTTCCTATAATCTCTAAATCAGTAATGACACTTGGCCGGACTCTGAACTTAACGTACTGCGTATTTTTATCGAAGGCTTGTAGTCTTGTAGTAACTGTTTATTCCTATCAAGATAATTACTTGAGAGAAGAATACCATAACTATAGGCAAACACTCGATCTCGGTGACTGTCGGTGATGAGATTCCAGGTTGGCGGGGAAATTCAAATGCTGCCAGAAATGCGTAACGGGAACTGGGAGTTTAAGGATCAGAATTTCATGGCTGCCGAAGGGATAGATTGTTTCTTCCGCAACGGTTTTTACGATTCACACTGAGCGAATCTCTCACATATTTATGTATTTTTGTTGCAGTGCACACTGAGCTTTTATGAAAATTCATTGGCATCCTTACTTTTAAAAATGTCTGCCAAAGACGTTATCGGTTGATGGAAATTCTATAATTCCCATTAATGTAACTGTGTGGTATAAGTTCTTTTCACTTCCACTTACACAAGCTGAAAGAGTTACTTGAGGTATCAAAATCGTGAAGAGAAAATGCAATGATCTCAGTTATCGATACCAACATTGACAGAAAAACAAGAAATTATATTTCTAGGATTTTCAATAAAAACACAGACACAAAATTATGAATTCAACGAAAATGTATTTTCTGTGACAAATGATTCATTGAGGCCACCCTGTGGCATTAATGATGATGACAATCTTGACACAAAAAAAATTAAATTCTGAATTCAAGGTGAATTACTTAAGTGGGAGCTTAGCCCTAGATAACTCATAATTTAAGAACCGATTGTGATAAGGAAAATTGTCCATAGATATTACTTAAAGTCTAGATGGTTAAATTGTTGAAAATCTCGAATTTTCCCCAATGTTTGAGACTGCCTCGTAAATAATAATGATCACTGAAGGCAGTGAATCGCAAATTAATCATTTCCCCGATGTCTATTTTGTCTGGTGATTCCTCTCACGACGGTGATGAAATTACAAACAGAAAAAATAATAGGAAACATTGACTGTGAAGCCAGTGAAATACAAATTTTGTCCCAATGAAATATCAATAACTATTGAACTAGTAACGTAAAATTTTTAATTCGAATCTTTGATATTAAAGATTGGACATTTCAAAGATCCTTCATTAATGAAAGATTGGACAAGTCAATGTAGGTGTGATGTCTATTTGTAATCGTAGAATTTACTTCTCCTCGCACCATTCGTTCTCTTTGCGAACTTGTTCTTCTTCAGCTGCTGTGAAGTCATTCTTAATGTTGAAAGTTTTGCGAATTTCCTCTGGAGTTTTGCCCTTAATCATATTAGCCACGGTTTTGCATGTAACGTCCAAGAGACCTTTGATGTCCAGGTAATTTGCTGACAGAATGAGCTCGAAAAGTGTTCCCTGATCCACCTAAAAAAAATTTTCACAATTAAATAACTCGAATCGAATTTTCGTTTGCGTTCACAAACAAATAAGTATTTGGGGTAAAATTGAATGCGATTATTTGCTTTAAGCACCTTGAGGAAATCGGCGTCCCAGGAGCTGATGTCATCAGTTCTCTTCTCCTTATTCTCATCATCCTCTGGTGGTGGTGCATCGTCCTTGTGATATGTCGCCCATTGGATGACCTTTCTCAAAATGGCGGAATTAACGTTTGGAAGTGGCACAACCTCCTCCTCGTCCTCGTCCATACCAAGATCCTCAAGCATAGTCTTGATTGTTACAGAACATTTTGCAATCTCAACATCCACCTCGAAGATCTCGCCATCGGAACTCTGGAGCTTGATGTTCGGCATCTGAAATTTTTTGAATGACATGAGATCATGTAGATTGAAATCTAACATTCCTTGAAATTTTAAATTTTTCGAATCTTTGGTATTGGTCCAGGTTTACACACTTTCCATATTTATCAAAATCGATAATTTTGTAAACCCTCTGATTTTATGCATTTTTTTTTTTGTTACAAATTTTGAAATTTTCCAAACCCCTGAAATCTGTTTTAGTATTTGTGGTTTTAAGTTGCGAATCCAAAAAACGTGAAAAATAGCAACTGATAATTTTGGAAATTTTGACAATTCGAAAATTTCAACAATTTTGAAAAATTGAAAAGTTTTCAATGTTAGAATTCAACATTTGCAAATTAAAGACAAAACTTTTATGACACAAAATTCTGCTTTTTTCCAAAAAAAAAAAAAAAAAACAAAAATTCAGAAACCGATTTAAATTGTCCTGCAAATATGAAAATTTGGACAGAGGAAACATTCACCACAGTTATAATTCTTTTAAAAAGCCACGAAAATAGCTCAACAATTTTTGAGTCATAAAGCGTATGAAAAAAAAGGAAGAAATCCAAGAATCATATATCCAACGTGCTACAACTAAAAGAATGGCGTCTGAGGTCTCAAGCGGGCTCTTTCTTCACTCAACCAAAATTTTGTGCCTCAAGAAATGACGAGGGAAAATTGCACGTCATGTTGGGGATAGGAGGAACCCTTTTGAGGTCCACAAAATTTCTGAAGGGCCGTCACAGTAGGGGACCTTTTCCACCACAGCACCCGCTATAACTCATCAAACATATAATATAACAATAATGAATTTAATATTTCCATATTCTCTCGACAAATTTTCACAAAAAAATGCAACTGCATGATGACCATTTTTCTACAGTGTTTTAATTTTTTTATTGTTCAGCTTTTCAATTTTCTCTTCAACCATTTCAAGTTTTTTATATTTCCATTTTTTTCCAAAATAGAAAAAAAAACAGTTAAAAAAAATACAGAAAAAAAAATTATGTTTCATGAGAAAAATTTTAGAGAACTTTTTTGCACGAAATTTAATTATCGAAGAAAACTGCAATTCATTATTTTCCTGGTAATTCAGTGATAATCTTCATTCTGGGTTTTCCCGAATAAAAATTATTGTCCCAGTCTAACAATGAGTGAACATTTTTTTTCCAAAAAACTTCTTGAAGAAATATGATTTATTATTTATCAGGCAAGTCAGTGCACTCTCGGAATAATCTAATTGGGGTTTCCCCCCACACCGGAAATCAGTATTTTGCACATTTGCACTTCCCAATTTCATATTTCATCAGAAGCCCTTGTCAGTTAAATTTACGGATATCGCAGCCACAAATGTATATTCAAATTAATTACTAATTGGCGCCATTTGAAACTCGCGTACTTTAATAATTTTCAAAATTCCTACGGTCTCCCGCTTTTCATAAGCGTCCAAAAATGGAGCTACTTGTCACCTTTTCCAACCTATTTGCACCCGCTCATCCTACCTCGGCATTTTCCAAGTGTGACCTTGGTCCCTCTTAAATTCCCCAACTCTGCTCGAAAATTCTTCTTTCTCGTTTTGAATTGATTTTGCTACAAATTTCTTCCCCAAAATAGGTTATGAACAGTTGTTGGGAGCAGACTAAATCACCATGGAATCAATTTCTTTTTAAAGCAATGAAAATCGCGACATGCCGTGAATTTTCCATTTTTAAATTCGCCATCTTTCCCTCGTTATAATCGACGGCCTCGCTTCTCCCAAAAGTAATAAAAATTTCTCCATAATCCGAGAAATATAACCGCCAATTTTGCGAGTTTGTAAAACCGTCATGGCTACAAACACAACAGGCGTACGTTTACTCATTGTCCTCGGGAAAATCCATGAAAATGTATATTTCCCTTAATTTTCATGAGACACGTGTGAATTTAGAAATTGGCTTACCTTGAATCAATTGAGTTACGACTGGGACAATCGAAATTGATGAAATATGGGAGACACTTTGATGAATGTCGAAAGTGGAAACGTTGAAATAATGCTTTCTCGACTTCGTAGATTCCCACAATATTGTGTGTGTGTGTGTTTGTGTGCATGCGCGTTGCCTTTTTTTCCTTTTCCCCTTGGGTTTGATTCCCCCCACTCCACACCACTGGGGGCATGCGCAACGTTGCCAACGCAACGCTGCTATTGGTAATAGCGCGCCCGCCAAATGTTGAAATTCGTTCAAACGTCAAAAACAAACTATGATATTTTTTGATAAAAACGAACACATAATTACATAATATGACATGTTACGTGAAAAATTTAACCACAATATAACATAATATAACATATTTTGCCAAATTATATCAAATTTTCACAGATAGGGTGGTGAAAATATGAAACATGACATATATGAAGTTATGTCAAATTCGAAAATCATTGTTGGAGAAAATATGACAGAATATGACAGCGCTGCCCAAAATTTTGATCACCTTTAAAAATATTTCAACATTTTGAGACAATTCTATTATGTCAATATGTGTGTACGTATATGTCACAAGTAATGGATAATATAAATAAAATTCAAAGCGCAATTTTTCCGAACTCATTTATTTAATATCTTATGATTTCTTCCACAAAAGGAGAAAAAAAAAACATAATATAAATGATTTCTACATGACCTGAATTAAATGCTTCACTGCCTGCGCGATTTACTATATAATTATTTTACCAATAATTATCTTTTAAAAATTGATAGTTCAACACTGGAAGTGTCTGCTGTGTATTAATCGTTCATCAATAGCTTATTCCTTATACACACTTTGCACGTACCAATTTAACACTTTTATTTATTTAATGATTGCAATTATGCACTATAACACAATAGTAAATTAATATTAACCATTCCTATGATCTAAAGAACAAAAGGGCAATGGACCAAGCGTACGAGAATTTCATAATTTGTCTCGTTAAAATGTGTTTTTTTTTCTCAATTTCTATTGCAATTTTTGTAATTATCTAATTGTTGTTTTTTTCAACCACTCATCCACCTTCGACATGTTCACTATTTGTTTAATCATTTATTTATTCCTTAATTATTCCACGCACATAAAAATTTTGTCGATTAATCGTCATGTGCCTCGGAGCATTCCCTGCAGATTGACTATCGATTGTTGTATAGACAGGTAAATAAAATATACATTTGTCATTGTTTCGTTATTAGTTTATCTTTCATCCAGATTCGTTTATTAATTTCTGAGTAATTCCATTAGTTTCTTACTGAGGCAGCACGATTAGAAAATTCGACAGATATTGATATTAGTTAAGGTGGGGCGGATTTTAGGGATCTTCTCCATCCTTTCACTTCCAAGATTTTTGTGCAGATTTCTAGCAAACTATTTATCGAATTAATCGAAAAAAAAAATATCTTTTTGCGTCTAATCGTCATGTAATAATTTAGGAAGCGTCACCATTGTGCGAACATTTTCTTTTCCTTTATTATTCATTTTTTTTGTCTTATCGAATGATCACAAGATTGTAGACAAAAAATAATTAGAACAAATTTTTTTTGTAAAGTTAAAGAAAAATTTGTAAAGTTTTGCCATTTTTTCCAAAGATTAAAAAAATATGGGAGACAAATTCTTACAGAGGACACTCGATAAGTTATTTAATAATGATTACATGCAAGAATTTTTTTTTTTCGGCTGACGCAATCTATACCCTAAGAAATTGCACAAAAGATGTTAAAAGTAACTGACAGAGCGCAGAATATCGGTTAATGAAAGTTGGCGAAAGTTGCAAAGACGATTTTTCGAGGTGAAAAATAATTGTAAAGATTTTTATGAATAGTTGAATTATTGCAAAATTCATAAAATTGAGAAAATTTTCAAAATTTGATGAATTTTCCAGATATCCTAGAATTTAAAAAATCGAAACAGATTCCATTTTTTTCTCTCAAAGTTCTCGAATTTTATGACGTACAAATATTTTTAAAAAAATCTTCAAAAACTCCATGAAGCGTAAACAGTTATTTAGCGAGTGTCAACTCTTCCAGAATGTTTGAAAAACCCAAAAAATTTGCACAACCACGAATATAAAAAGATCAGAACATGGAAGAACCGATGAAAAACAATATTCTCTAAATTCCCCAAAATTTTACAACATCCAAAAATTTCTAAGCTCGTTCTTCTCAAAATTTTCAATAATACCACACCACTCTGAAATCATCTCTACAACCCCAATTCTGCCAAAACTCCCCATTCTGGTAGCAGGGCCAAATTAGTCTCACCAAAAAAATTTTGCTCCTCAACTTTCTCCCTAAACATTTTTCCCAAAAAATTACCTTCTGAAATCTTTCGAATGGAACTTTCCAATTTTTTTTCTAAATTGTCCAAAACTCTTGAAATGTGTTACCATTAGAAAAAGTTTCAAAATTAATTTTTGTTCTTGAAAATTTAAAATTGTAAAAATTTCCCAAATTTTATAAAATTTTCTGCTTCTCTCATTTTCGACGTTTCAAAATTTTTAACGAAATATCGCTGAAGAAAAAATTCGGGTAGAAGAATTCGGCCCTAGCACCCCCTAGCCACCCCTCAAATGAAGAGAAAAAAAAATAGTTAAAGTATTTATTGATCCTCATCGCCAAGCTCCTGCTTGACTTTATTAAAATCAAAGTCTTCGCCAGTGGCGCGTTTGAACAGATCAAGAACATCAAGACAAGTAGTCTCAAAATGTGTAGTTGCATCATAACTAGTAGAAATAAACAATTGGCTATCAATACCATTGTCAGTTGGCTCATAGTAATCACAAACCGATACAAATTTCTGGGCAATTGGACCAAGCAAATCAAGACCTGGTTTAATCTCCAATTCTGGATTGCTTGTTTCAACTGTTGTGGATACCATTGCAATGAACCAGCCTTTAGCTGCTACTTGATGGGTGTGTGATACAAGAGACACATAAATATCAGAATTACGATTGACTTGCTTCTGGGGAATGATTATTTGAGTTGATAAAGAATCATTTGTGTGGGGTAGTGGATGATTGAGCAGGCAAATTGCACGAATAACTTGGCCAACTTTTTTCACTTTGTCGGGTACATATGTGGGATCGCAAAACACTTGGCTGCAGGTAGCTGTCTCTTCACCGGAACGTACTCCAACGACCTTCAATGAGACAAATTTGAGATAGTAATTTTGTTTTGTTTTGTTTGGTTTTTTGTTTTTTGGTTTTCGCTTTTGTTTTTTTGTTTTTTTTTGTTTTTCGCTTTTTGTTTTTTTTCTTTGTTTTTTTTTGTTTTTTGTTTTTTTGTTTTTTCCTTTTTTTTTTTGTTTGGTTTTTTTCCATTGATTGTTAGGGGAGTGTTTTGGAGATAAATACAGATAGCAACCCATTGGAAAGATTTTGCAGCAAATGACTTCAATGCAATTTCCAAAAAGTGTTATCAGTGCACCAATAGAACATAAATGGGAGAATAAAAGTTTACCTTTCCATCCTTAAAGACAATCTCATCAATTGGCTTGTCCAGCATATAGGTACCGCCATAAATAGCACTCAATCTGGCAAAACCCTGTGGCAGCTCACCAAGACCATACATGGGATAGAGATATGGTGATTTACCGTAACGTGCTAAACTGTCACTGTACAGCTTGATGCGTTTGACAGTAGTGATTGCAGGCTGATTGATGTACTCATCATTTCTGAAATGGAAACAATTTGGATTAGTGGTACGGAAATTAAAAATTCCCAATACAATTTTTGCAAATAAATATACAAATTTTACCTATGAAGCGCAAGTGCATGTCCAGTAAAATCTTGAGTATTAGCCTCTAGGCTGAATTTGCTGTAGAGAGCACTCATCGATTTTTTGTACGGATCAAAGCCATCCCAAGTTTTGGGATCGTCCTCCTGCATATTCTGCACCCAACTCAAAAAATTACGGAATCGCCTTTTCTCGAACAGTCCCATAAGGTCACTGGATATTGCCTCCTGGTTATCGATGGGCACTTTTGATATCTTCCCTGATTTGTATACATAGGAGCCCTCAATTGACTTGAACTCTAGGTAGCGAGTGACACCAGTGTGAACTAAAAGCTTCACGAGAAGTCCATTTGCCATCAGGAACTTGGGAATGAGATCGACATTCCAGTCACGGCCACGTCCGTACATTTTATCTGGTGCGGGTGCTTTGAAGTGCCTGTAAGGAAAAGTGGATGGTATTATTTTTACGAACGCGACAAGTCTTTCATTGTGGCAGGGATTTCAGGGTGTCAGGGCCAAGTGGGATGATACCATGATTTTGCATCTTTAATTTGACAAGGGGTTATTGATTAGCTATGGATACGCGAATGGAATCGGTTGAAATGCATGAAACAATTTTTTCTTACTGTCAAATTTTTGCAATCAAAACGCTTTGGCCATTTCGAAATTTCGCAGCAAAATCCTCCAAAGGAAATGTTATTTTTGAGGATCTATTTCAAGTTCCGTGATTTTGTTCGCCAGTGACACAATGATTTTACCGAGGAATACCATCTCGTATCAAGGTCTCAGTTGCTCAACGGTGAAGCGAACCGATAAAGGAAAGCGTGAAAACACTTTAACACTGTAAAACAGAGTGATTCGCCGTTGCTCCATTGCCATGCCTCTCCATCCAAGTCTCTCATTTCTCATCGTGAAATCCCTTTTGCCCATCCATTCCCGCCTCCGACAAGTTCATTTCATGGCAAATGAAAAGTTTCTGTTCGTCCATTGATTGCTCTTTGAAATTGATACTCAGAATCCTTTAGAATTCTTGGTCTCGAGGAGAAGTAATTAGAATCTGGGAGGAGCGTTTCTAGTATTGCCAATGTGCCAATGCTAGAAGACTGGAAAATTCCATCTATTTGTCATTCTATATTCTGTATGTAGCATGGTTTTGCTTTTGATGTTACTTTATAAATTTTCTTTTATTAGAAATTTTATTCAAATTTTAAATTAAAATTTTTATTAAAATTTTAAATTAAAATTTTTATTCAAATTTCAAATTAACATTTTTATTCAAATTTCAAATTAAAATTTTTATTCAAATTTTAAATTAAAATTTTATTCAAAATTCAAATTAAAATTTTTCTGATTATCGATTTTTTCCCCTTGAAAAAATTGTTCAATAGGGCGGCGCGAGTGGATGAGTTCGGGGGACGAAGCTCAACAAATTTTGTTGAAATGGGAAGTGAGGAATAGTAAGTTGAACTCTGCAAAGGAAGTGAACAAAAAGTAGCAAACTGAGCAGGATCTAACAACATTAAAATCGATCCGTTCTCGGGACGCGAAATAACGGTGTTGGTTCAGACATGCAAGCAGGTTCAGACCCACTTGCAATTCGACCCAGTGTCACAGCTCGACGCCACGCTGTCTAGTTTTCCCATTTCAGCATATTTATAACAAGCATCAAGGCGTAATGTGAACTGTCAAACCTCTGGGGATACAGAAGTGCCATGAAAAATATGATTCAGGGGAGAGAATCATGAGGATCGATTTTCCTCTTTTTCACCATGTCGTAACTTGACCATAGATGGTTCAGGTGGGCTGAAAAAAAATGTGCAACCAGCGAAAAGCTTCCCCATCATATGATTGCGGTTTTGGGGAAATAGAATTGCAAAACACAATTTTTTGCTTATTTGGGAATTTTTGGGAACCCTTGAGAAACCGAGTAAGATTTCGAGTCTTTTTTCCTAAATTTTCTACTTTGCTAATTTTTGAATGTTGAGCTTTTTAGTGAGCTTTCCTATGGGAAGTTGAATTGCTGAAATGATTCTCAAGATTTTGACGACTCTACTTTCAATTCTGTGCCTTCGAGCACCAAAATTGTATTTTTTTCCCCAATTTCTCGATGCTATATATATATGAAAAAGACGCGCTTAGGGAGATCCAAATTTGGGAAAGCAACTTCCGGTGTATGAAAATTTAAATTTTGTGCATTCAGCATATCTTGCCAACGCTCTGAATAAGCTTAATAAATTAACTTCATCTTTCGAAGTATTGAAGTAGTTAGATAGCGCATATCAATGCAGAGTGGTGAAAAAAAATTGTCGATGTGAAAATAATGTATGCATGAATGAAAATTTGGGTGGGAAACCGTGCAAACCCATCCATAAATTAACGTGTATTTGCTATGAGCAGCGTCAGCGAATTAAATATGCAGTTCACGATTTTTTTTCAGGTTTCAAATGTCAATTGAACTAGCGTGATTATTTTGAAACCGTATTGAGTGATTGAATATTTATTTGACGAAGTTTAATATATCTATAGATTGTTAGCGGCATTGTTGAAAAAAATTGATTGAATTATTTAAAATTTGGAACGAACACTCAGGAAAAATTTAGAACGATTAATGAAAGATGAACGGCCGTTCTGAAATAATTTTTAGTATTCATTGGTAGAGTAAAAATTTGTATAGGAAAGTTTTCCTAAAAACTTGAAAATTAATTATTTTTCTTCAACTAATTTTTTATTTTTATGTATAAAACGTATCAATGAAGAGAAGAAATGGATTGCAAAATTCTTCAAAAACTCTTTTCTTACAGAAAATTTGTAGAGGAAAAATTGAGTATTCTGTGAATATTGAGATTTACAATGAAATTTGTAAAAGCTGGCAGATAAAAATCGATATAGATTTACGCATAAAAAATCATTGCATAATTCACCAATTATGTTGCTATTGAAATGAATAAAAAGTAAAAGTTTCTATTTGTTGTTCACCCAACAAAATAATATTAGAAAAAAAAATTGAATTATCTGGGCGCAAAAGAAACTAAGGATTCGTAATAATTTTTTTTAACGACTAGTCAAGTGTAACCGTTCAATTGGGTACAACCTTTATATAATTTAACATGCCGGAAATTTTTTCCAATTTTGTTTTAATTTTTGAAAATATAAATATTCAAAATTCTGAGTTTTTTTTTCTTTCTTATTAAAAAATTCTGAGTTATTAGAATCAGAAATTTCAATTTATAAATTCTAATTTTTTTTAAGAATTATTGTTTTAAAAATTGTGTTGGAATTCTTCGAAAATGTTAAAAAACAATATAATTGTCCAAGTTTCTCATTTTAAATTTGAGAACTATATTGTCCCCTTAAAAAAAATATATATAAACGTTACGAGTTTCGGAAACTCTCCCAAATATTGGCGCTCAAAGTCGGTCTAGTATTTGATGGACCGTAGATATTAACTCAACCAATTTTAATTGAATATTCATATCATAACCCGTCAGTAGTCGCGCCACCCTCCCAACGATCTTTAGCCGCACACTTCTCGCGTCTCTCACAGTTTGTTTTTAGCTCCACCTCAAAATGCAACGAGCGTACCGTAATTTTCATGAAAATATTTTTTGTACTGGTTACTAAAAGCTACAATAAAGCCTCTCATGAACATTCGTTAACATCTTCAGTTTCCAACATATCCTCCGAAAATGCACCATCGCTTAACGTCGCCGAATTTGACCACAGATGGCGTGACTTCCACTCTAACAGCAGGCATGCCACATCAGAATGTTGATCGAATTGAAGATTATAATTCCTACTCAGTTATTCGGCATAAAAAAATGTTATCTCCGCGTGGGACTTGATGCCTGAAAAAATTCCAAATATTTCAAATTTCCAAACATTTTTTTTTTAACCTTAGCGGCCACTAGGGGTATCTCTGTACCCCAGGCTCTATGCGGCCGCTCAGGGTTAATAACGTAAAGAATGGCTAAAGCCTCGAAATATTTCGACTTTCTGACAAAAAACAATTACAAGAATATGGAATGGAGTTTCTTCCTTTCATTTGATTAACCCTCACTCTACAGTCAACACCGACAATTCAAATGATCAATAATGGATCACAGTTATCCGGAAATGGTTGACAGAGCCCACTAACCTACAAATACGCGCATGCTAGTCTATTGATGTGCTCGAGTAATTTCCAATTGGAAATTCGAATAACGGAGGAAACCATTCCAGGGC
Source organism: Asobara japonica (assembly GCA_026005395.1). Classification (NCBI taxonomy): domain Eukaryota; kingdom Metazoa; phylum Arthropoda; class Insecta; order Hymenoptera; family Braconidae; genus Asobara; species Asobara japonica. The sequence goes on from BQMI01000028.1 coordinate 2,589,831, forward strand.
GGTTCCCCATAATCCCCCACAATCGGACATCCCCATTCCTCCAATTAACGTCAATTAAGCCACCTCCCTTCCCCATACAAATCCCATTAAAACGGGACAAGTTTTTCCGCTCAGTTCGAGTCGCCCATCTCTCCCTTTTTTATCCATAATTTACCGAATGCCCATTCCCCACATTCTCGTCAATCTTGCGAAGCTGCCCAGACATCGAGACATGTGTTTTCCATGCGCCACTCAACTACATCTCGATGACGTTTGCTACTTTTTCTCAAAGTTAATTATCGTACAGTAACGTAACAATTGCAAACAATTAATGCGCATTAGAAAATGCAATTTCACAGATTTCACAAGTTGATAATAACTTTAAAAAATAATTTGGCTTGTCATAAAAGAGGACATTTTGAAACATTTGCAAAATTTAATTTTTTAGTAAGAGATTTTAAAGGATGCTCGTTATCAAATGATTCTTCTCGAAACCGGAAATCTGAATACAGATCTAAATACAGAAAAACGCTGAACAAATGTAAACAAGTTACCGCAAAAAAAAAATCAATAAATCACTCTTCATCTAAGAGCGCATAAAATTTAGAATGAATCCATGGAATATTGAAGAACGTGGTTATCCAAAATTGGCACTGGGGGATCAATAAATTTCAAGTTGGCCTTTCACCTCCTTCAATCCTGTCATATAAATAAATAAATTAATAAACACATGAGAAAATAAAATAATGAATGCAATGAAAAAATTGATACAAAAAAAAAATGAAAACACGCGTGTGTTTGAATGGAAAATTGTTAGATGGTTGAGGACAGGATGGGACCCATAGGTCTAGGTCATATGATCCCATACTTACTCAAAGAAATCCTCCAGTGGTGTAATTGATGCAGATTCACCCCCATAATACGTGTTGCGATCAATGTGTAACACTTTTTTACCACTAACGGATAACATACCCGATAAAATACACTCTTTAAGGCCGGTGCCAAGTACAATCGCGTCATATTCCTCATCCATTCTGGATCCCTTTTCTGCTATCTAGGGTATATTTCTAACTTGGATTATGCGTCTATTACTCTATCCTAAAGGGACAATAACGGCTTTCACTGTTGTGCAATCAATGTCCAAGGATTGTTTTCAATGTTTTTCAATCACAAAATTGGTGATTTTGAGGGAGAAATCACTGAGTGGGGGGTGGCTGATTGGAGATTATTCTGCCAACTCGTACAACTATTATGCCGGAACGGAAAGGCGCTTCTCGTACTGCTACGTCAATTTGTGAGTTTCTCCTGGTGTAAACCGCACGCCCCCTTGTGGTGTTGATAATACCCGAGCAAGTTGTTCCATTGGATCGTGATTTTTATGGACCAATTAGCGAGCGCGGAGAGGTGTGCGGACCAATTGAATGGGAGTGGCAGGTGCAATGGCAAGATGGCGGATACGCCAGTTGGATTGAGTGACGCTCATTGGTGGGGTGAACACGTGGCGCGGAATTTGAAGGGATCCTTTCGCGGCTAAAACATTTATGTATGGCAGTGATTGTTGAGGGACGGGTTTGTTATTTTGGCGCGAAAATCGCAATCCCCGATTTTTGAATAACATAAGTCATGACATTTGGGTGGGAAAAATTTTGCGGCCCACCCAGCCGATATCTTTTGCGGTTTTAGGGAGATAAACTGATTCCTCTAGGACACCTGTTACCACCCAAGGACTGTACAAGAAGTCCGTTAGTCACATCGTAACAATTCTGAATAGTTGTTTATTTTGATATGATGAATATGTGATTAATAACCTTTTTCTATTTGCAGAAAAAGTTGGAGACGTTTGAATTGAAGACAATTTCATATATAAATTACGATGATATTTTTATGTGAATGTACAATGCAAAATTTGTACGCGAGAAGGGCTCGGGTTAGATTTCTCACCAAGCACATTTTTTAACGCTCTAATTCGCAACGTTTTATCATGAGAACGGGAGTCTTGTAAGAGACGCTTCCATGTTCAATGTTTTACCTGATTTCTCTCAATTTTGGTGTAATTATGGTACACTGAGCAGAAATAATGAAAGAGGCAATTATAAAGGAGGTAACAGCCACTATACAACCTCTATATACACATCACGACTATGTTATATACCAATCATATTATAATACTATAGTGATAGTATGTATAGCAATAGTTTTGAAAATTACTTTTTGTTAGTTATGAAATTAAAAAAAAATTGTTTAATGATATAAATGTTATAAATTCAATGATTCCATAATTTTTAACAAATTTGTATTGAAAGATAAAGAAACATATGTGTTGAAAATTCCACCAAGTATCAAAATTCTGGAACAATAATGTACAATGTACTTTAATATATTAATAATGTACATTTTACAATGCAAAAAGAAATGTTATCCCCTCGAATATTTCCGTTCACCAAAAGTTTTCTCCACGCACAATTTACCATCAGTCGCTCCGCAGTCTAATCAAGCACGTGGCGCCCCCGGACGCCATAGTTGCGCGCGCATGCGGGCGAATAAAACCCGAGAAAAAAAGTAGAAAAAAAAAGTTCCCCCGAACCGAGAAATTGCAGAGTGTGTGTGGTAAACGTCAGTAATGTCAGTGCACGAACGTCGAGTGGAGCATTGACTTTACCCTCAAACTATCAAAATCTCAACACTCGCTTCAATTCTTAATTTATTTTTGTCCCCGAACCACCTTAACTGTTGAGTAATTTACCACAAATTCACCCCTAAGACTCGCTAATTTCCAATTTAATTGCGTTGGAAGAAATCTCGTGAGTTCCAAATTGTGAAATTTCTCATAAAAAAAAAACTAGATATACCAACTATCGAATTCGTGTTAAATATTCAGTTCTTTTTTTTTTAAGTATAGAAGATAGATCAACAATAAATCCCCTTGTCAATTGTATTTTCAGTGCTGTGATTATTATTATTATTTTTCGATTTGAACTCGTGAACTCAATGTGGATAACTGTTGCTTCAAATATGTGGAATCATGGAGCATATAGTGCTTAACGGATCTTGTGCTTGGTGGAAAATTAAAGGACTCGTTGGTTGGATGGACCGAGCACGGGCCACGTGGACGCGTTGCTAGCTCCTGGAAAAATGTAGGTTGAATGACATTAAACGAATTATAGATCTCGATTAACTGTACAGTTACAGTTTCAATTTATTGGTATTCGCGCGTCGTTGCGCCACAATTTCAACATTTTTTTTTTGTCCCATTGAGGACAATCAATTTGTTTTTTTTTTTCGTCCCTTATTTGCAATAACATGCTTGAAAAAGTTGACGCGCTTTAAAGGTGGAGGACGTCAATTGAATTATGGATCTCGATTAAGCGCAAATTTAGTACTTCGATTTATGTTGCTACGTGATGTGAGTTTTTTTTTATCGGGGAAGATAAAATTGTTTTTCTGCCTCCCATTAAGCGCAAAGGATTAATCGAAAGCGAGAAGTGTTGAAGCGCTTCACGGCTTTGTGACAAGCGAGTTATCGATCTTCAATAACTAATGTTACGGGTTCGATTCATCGGCGCTTCGCTACCGGACGGTTGCAATTTCTTCCTTTTTCTCGTCTAGGACGATAAAACTTACTTTATAGGTCCGCCTGTTTGCGAAAAACATTGTTAGAAGGGGGAAGTGACATCAAGCGAATTATAGAGCTCGACTAACTGTACAGTTACAGTTTCCATTTATTGGCTTAGTTCCAGATAAATTCAACAGATTTTTTTTGTAACATTGCGGATGATAAAATTGGTCTTTTTCATTATAATTCATCATTTTAAGAACTTAAAATAATAATCCATCTAAGGTTTTTGCGCACTTACGTCCCTTTGGATCTGCCGCAGATTTCGTTCCTTACAAATTGGAAAAAAGTCAGACAATTTGTTACAGCACTTGCAATTTTTTCTCTGGCCCTCCGGCGGTCCAATTTCCTTCATAACAGAATTATCTGTCAAGCAGAAGTGGAAAATTGCTAGGATTTCTCTCAATTTAAGAAACTCGATATTTGCAGTCTTCCAAAATTGTCTCAAATTTTCCAGAATTTTTGAGTGACTCCGGAGAGCCGCATGTCCAAAAATGAAACTTTGAACCCGAAAAATTTATCCGAAATTTTTTGTTCAGACCCCCCCCCCTCCTCCTCCCCCCCCCCCCCCCCCCCCACCAATAAAAATGGCATAAACTATGTTAATTATCAAGGTGAAGTTCGTTAAGCCTACATAGAACTATTTCTTTCCACCAATTGACAAATATTTTGTGGGTGTATACCAAGTACACACTCTTCCACACTTCACTATTTTTCCCCTAGTGGACAAATACCCTTAACACCGATGGCTTCCACAACTTTTTTTTCCGCATAATAAATTCCACTTCTGCGACAAAAAATTCCATCACAGTTGGACGCACCGTAATTTTCCAGACTTTCCTAACTGCAGCATTGTCTAGTAATTCACGATGTCATTCCTCCGTTAATTTGGAATTTATGTAGATTAATTGATCGAAAGACCGAGCAATTCCCCCCCCCCCCTCCCCCGCCCACCCACCCCCAGGCTGGCCTGCTGTGGCACGCAACAATTTTTATTCCATAATGTAACTCAACAAAATCCATAGACGACATCTCCCTATGGTCTTCTGTCACGCTCACGGGTCATTTGAGACCACCTGGTGCCCATGACCCTCGAGCGATTCTATGAAACTAGGTCACTCCAGTGTTGTCATTTCATTTATCCTATTTCTTTCCAAGCCCACGGTTTCTGCACGCCTGCCACAAATGATACATCCTGTCAGTCATGACAATGAATTGTGCTTGGGCTGATCCAAAGATTGGAGTATTGCTGATGATTCCTGATAGTACATCAGATAGATAACACGAGCAAATCGTAGTGTTGACACTTGGGTGGCGATGGCTGCAAATCTATTACGCTCATGGTTGAATGTATCTCTAAATAGTTTATTATGTCATAATGATCAGAAGTGGTTCATCATCCTGGTGTCTTCAAAATGAGAGAAACCATAACCGGAAGTCGGGGGACATTTGCTAGCTGCGGGTATTTAATACGCCGAATGTCATTCTGATGCACTTTTTTTTTTAGGACAAAATTACTGGAACACGAAAATATACATAGGTTTCTTCCCGGCCCCTTTTGCAGGGACAAAAAGATGTTTCTCGTGCGCGGCGGAGGGGAATGCTTCCCCCACTACCGGGCACCTGCGTGGGATACTTCGCTACCGTACGTCCGTTCTCGGACTGGAGGGGGACACTTCGCTACCGTAGGTCCGTTCTGGGAGTGGAGGGGGAATCCATAGCTCGCCGTTTGGGGCATTTAAAGCCCCTTTCATATCAGCTTCATGCAGGTTGTCGTTTAGCCAATTAAGTTGAAAATGGCATCTAGGAAAATTATCATAAGTGCATCAACGGTAATTGGCCAATCAACCACGTCCAAAGCTACTGGAAATTCCAATTCTTTATTGGTCTCCGGATTCGTTCTGCAAAATTCATACGTTCTCCTTGAAGTCGTAGGACATTTGACATTTCAGGCGATTTCGCCCCTTTAAATTAAATTCAATGTTACATTCTTGGCAATTAGGGTGAAAATGGTGATGAAATTCTCAGATTGTTTTAGCCTTTGTAGATTGTGCAGTTTATCTAAAGTGGGTGGGAAAAAATAGTCAAATAGCAGATGCTACTAGTGCTGAAGCCATGATAGACGATCGAGTAGATAACACTGGCAAATCGCATTGTTAACAGTCGAGTGGCGTTGGGAACGAATGGATTACCTACGTCGGGGGATGACAAATAGACTCATGAAGTACTATTTATTGCTAGGCAAGATACCTTGTAACATTCAAGATATTTTGGACAATCTACTTCCGGAATTTGAGCCGCGGAACATTGACCCAGTATTTTTAGCTCGCGACCTCGTTATTTATATGGTTTGCATGATTGCCAGCTGATTCGAATCTGCAGGCCAAGCTGACCAATAGATGTTCATGGATCGTTCACGGGGCTCGATTATTTTAAAAAGCGTAGCGTTACTACGAAATGTGGAGGCTGCTTTGGAAATTTTTTTGAGTTCGGTCATTTGGACTTTTCCAGTTTCGCAGTTCACGCTCAAAAAAAAATATTGAAAAATCACGGATTACGTAAAAATCCGCTTTTTCAATGGCTTCACTATAAATAAAAATGTAAATCCCCGGATTTTTTTCACTGAAAATTTGAACGAAACTGAGAAGCTTCTCAACATTAATTTTCATTTTGCCGCCGAGGAAATGCAACTTTAAATTGCAAAAATCGGAACATATAATTCCCGATTTCATGAAATGTAATGCAATACTTGGATAACTTGTGTGTTTTTTTTCTTCTGTACTCATTGTATTAGCAAAATAAACAATCATGTTTGAATGCTTCATATAAAAAAAAACAATTCCCAATTTTTTGGTATATATAGATATATATAAGTGTAGGAAATGGTCTGTTGGGCCTCCCTACACATTGGTCAGTTTACACAAGCCCCACCTGAAGCAACGTGTCAGATCTTATTCCTCCAGGCTGGCCTTTAGCCCTGACATTCTTTCTTCGGCCATGACAACTGACTTGAGGCACTCAACATCAATAAGTCACACCAGGAAACCGCCCACTCAATTGCACGTGTAAAAATGAGGGATAAAAAAATTAGTCAAGTCAATCCGCCACAATTGGCTCGACATCCACTTTGTCAGGTCGCCAACATGCCAAGAAAACAAACTTATATTCCCTTCAATTTGATGTAAAGACCGATCGAATTTCTAATTAATGAAATTTCCTTTGGACTCCGATCACGTGAAACTCCAATTTATTGAAAGACTCGAAGTCTCTCATTCAAATTTTACAGCACCTAGGTCAAACTGTTAATACGTCGTTTTTACGGTACCAGTAAGCCTGCCTTGTTGCTCTCATCGGCGAATCCAATTTTTGAAATTATGAAAAATTACGAAGCGTCGAAAACGTCTGGAGGTCACATGAATGATAAAAAAAAGTGATTTCCTGCAGTGAAATTTTGTCCAAATGCTCTCCACGTCATTCATCCGTTGTGATAATAAAATTAAAACCAATTACAAATTTTGTCAAAAATAAATTTCAAGCGCAATAAAATGAAAAGGAAATCCAAAGTTTTGGATTTTTTTTCGAATTTCGAAAATTTTTTTAATCGAAAAAAAATTCGAAAAAAATGTATTTCTAGTCTAAACTATATTTCATTTTAACTTTGAAAGTTCGAGAAGTTCTTAGTTTAACTTGCAACAGACAACTATAATATTATATAATAATGATTCTGACAGATTGCAATATCGCGGATTGCCAATTGAACCGTATACATTGAAATTGGTCGTATGAAAATTTTAAAAAACATAAACATGTGACACAAGGCGTGCGTATTTTGTCCTAAATTTGGCAGTAAAAACTTTATTGCAAACGTTTTATTGCAAAGCCCATTCGTACTTTGTGTCATAAGAGGCAGTTTCATTTCGGCGTGGGTTGTCCAGTTATATATATTTCGAGTAAACCGGCGGAGGGCAGGGGGCAGCCTACTTGTTGCGTAAACGGAGCGGCTGGTGGGAAAAGAGCGGGAAATTCAAACGTGACTTGGCCCGATACGCTACCGCGTATGTTCCTGCATTGGGCGGCGCAGCGTTCACCGCGCGACCGCGTTGGGCGGAGCGGTGAACTACTGAAAGATAAACGAGTTAAAATAAAAATACAAAATATTTAGCAAGTATAAAATTGATTTTCAAATCCACTGAACAAATTCTAGAGCGCACCTCAGGACAACTCATTGCAATGTTTTTTGTCGACAAAATTTTCATGATTATATCCTTCGTTTGGCTTTACGCGAATTTAATGATCTTATCGTGTATGGGATTTCTTCATGATTATTTCCCCTTTGGATATTACGTAAACCTTCCTCAGGACGGCATAGCCGAGGGAAAAAAAAGTGAACGGATTGGTGTAATGCGTGAGTGAGGTCACGGCTTATTGTACAGTGACACAACCGCTGTACATTAAGCCCTGTGCATAAGAATATTGGTAATACGGAAATGCTGGTTACTCTTTTATAGCTTTGACGTTGAGGAAAACTTGACGCACCCTAGGTATATGCAACATCAATCGTCAGTTTCCAATGTTAATGTACCATAAAAATATGAGTCTTGAGGAAAGACCTCGTAATCTCAGTCCTCATTTATTGCATATATAAATTTGTGGGAATGTCGAAAAAATTTGGAAAATACTCAGAGATGTTGTCTGCAAGTCTTTTTCCCCCAAAATTGATGGGCCGACAATTACTTTTTGTCATACTGTCCGTAAAATCCTGCTTTACGGCCGCTTCGCGTCCGGACGACGGGATTTTACCCCCGGTCCAATTTTAAACAGGAGATACATCTGATATCGATAAACAATTGATATATCTCGAAATTTTGTCACGCCGAAATGCGCGCGCAGCCGCGCCTTCGCTGACAATCATAGTCTCTATCTCTATTTATTCCTACGAGTCCGGTGGCGCATGCTGCGCACGCGCATTTTATTTTTCCGCCGTGTCGACTGGTGGCGCGTCGGTTTCGGTCTTCCGCTTTTCGATAATTCCGAGATATATCGATAGTTTCGTCCGTCTCTCCTTTCTACTATAGGATTCCAGAAAATTGAAGAAAATACATACACATAAATGAACATCGTTAGAGTCGAAATATCTCGGAAATTATGACATGCAAAACGTAATGGCGTTTTGTGGCGAAAATTGTAACAACGGATTAAAATCGAATATCGACATTTGGGATATCGGTTCGGGTTTAGTTTTCAAAAGTATGACAATTGTTCGCGTTGTCATAACTTATGTAGTCTTATAAGTTTCGAGTGTTTTACTTATTCTGTCCAGTGTTGCAAATTTGATATGTATGCGATAATTACAGAAAAAACAAAAGATGGTTCCTCCAAATTGAAAAAATGAAAGCTCCCATTTTTTCGGAGTCGATGATTAACAGTATCTTCAACTTTGGAAAAGAATTGTTACTTCAAGTTGCATATCGTAATGCAGCGCGCGAAGCGCGCGTTCGGGCTTGTGCCAAGAAAAATTCAGTTTGTTACAGATGCTTCGCCTCGGTCCGCAAACCCACGAGCTCGAAAAGTTTTTTGCGGCCTTGTGACGAAAATATTTATTTTTTCATTGCGCCCCGAGAGGCGTTGCGGCCGTAAAACTCTGCTTCAGTGACAAGGACAAAAAATACTTTTTCCCGATTTTTCCATTTCCGGTCGAACTAAAGGCAGGAAAAATATGAAAAAATTGTACTTCCACTCTTGATTGTAGAGGAACATGTGGTTTTATTTTGAAAAATATGCAAGTGAATGCAATTAAAAGGGTCCCACAACGGAATTCAATTGTCATGATGTCATGATGTTAATTCTGAAATATTGGAAAATTGTGGATTTACCGTAAATATTTTCTCCGAAATTCCGCTGTTGGATCTGAAGAAGTTTGCCGGGTTTTTATATCATGCAAATTTGAACGGAAATACCCATTCACTCGGAAATTCCCACCCACATATCGCGTGGCGATTTTGGTTCTACAATTCTTTCACCCAGTACAATTTCGATAATCTTGACCCCCCAACTTACGATAATATTTCTGTCAATGGGACCTTAACAGATAACTGCGGAGGTCATTAATTTTGGGAAATGATCTCAATGAGGAATCGAGCTGGTGCAATGTTCAGCAGTAGTTACATGAATATCGCAGACATCTACAGTAGAGCTCCCTTTATTTTCCGAGCTCGGGGGGTGACATTGAAGCAATTTCGTGGAGAAAAAAATTAAGGAAGCCCCCCACTCTGCCCACTGGTTGGTTGGCGTGGTGGGGGTTGTCGGGAGCGGAAGGGGAAATAAGAGCAGAAGTAAACGGACTATGTATCAAAAGTAAATAGGTTATGTTTCATGAATGCTCGGTCCCACTATTGAGACGCTGCGCAGTCTGGAGCGCATGACGTCGAAAACAAGGATAGACAAAGTACGGGGAGTGGGAGAAGGTTTTTGAGAGGAGACAAGTCGTGAGGGGAGTACAGCGAAAATAAAGGAAGCGGAAAATTAAGGGAGCTCTACTGTACCTTCATCAGCCGTCTACCACCTAGCATAAGCTCACTATTTGTGAACTCTGTGAGAATGCAATACCGCTGAACATAAATAACTTCAATGATGTAGAAAAAAATAATCAAATAATTTTAAAAAAATAAAATATTTTTTCTCAATTTTAGAGGCCTCACAAAGCTGACAAACTTAAATCCTATAGTAACTAGTTGTGTGTGCATGTGTGTGCCCCACTCGGGGCACAAACAAAACTTCCCGATCTGGTTTTTCAGCACAACCTACTAAATTTATTCTTCTCCAATATACTACGGTTAATCAGTGTGACCCCTGTTATTATCATAACGAAAACATGCCTATTTGAGAATTCCAAACTGACTCATTTATGAAGCAGATAATTATGAATACTTGAGTAGACGCATGGTGACCATGAGGATGAGACTTATGCGTATTACTTGAGTGAGAGTGAGACGTCAATAAGGATGCGGCTGCAAAACAAAAACTTTAATATTTTACCCAGTGGAACAGTATAAACAATTGCAATTGTTAATAACATTGCATATACTGCACAAATGCCATCCAAAATGTGATCCGTTCGATTTTGCATGAAAACCCTTCGATTGGGACCGTCATGAGAGCGCTGGGTCCATTCGTTCACTTATTACATACATAATTGTGGAGACTGCTATACCTCCTTAATTATGCAAATTATCGAAAAAAGGCATTCTACATAAAATACGTATTTTTATATGGCAAACAACTTTTCTTATATGAATTTTGAGCTAACTCTAATAGGTCATGCAGTGGAACATTATCAGCAATTGGCATTGTTAATAACAATTTAAGTACTGGACCGCTTTTACTCAAAATTTAATCAGTTATAAAATATGCTTATATCTTTCAACTGTGACATTGAGTACCTGGATTACAACATTTTTGTGTGAATGAACGTTCATTATCACTATTTTCGATTTTTGCTCAACATGAATTTCTCGAAAACAGGGGAACTACTCGATGGATTCGATCAAAAATCTAATCAGCTCTAAGCTACACGGAGACGCAACGATTGAAAAGAAAATTAATCGAATTGCACTATCCGTTTCCGAGAAAACGTAAACGAAAAATTTTGCCACATACGGACGAACACACACACATACAGACACTTCTCTGAAATCACTTTAGGATGATGCAAAACGTCGAGAACCGTGAAAATTTCATAGATCTGGCACTTTTCATTTTTGGCGTCATTACGATAACTTCCCTAGATCGGCAAGTTAAAAAGGAGAGACGAAAGAAACTATCGGTATATTATCGAAAGCCGTAAGACCGAAACCGACGCGCCACCAGTCAGTGCGGTGAAAAATGGAAATGCGCGTGCGCAGCACGCGCCACCGGACTCGTATTTAGAAATTCCAAACTCAATGGAAATTCCGGGATCGAAAAAAACATTGGAAAAATTGATTGAATATTTTATGAACATTTAGATATATATAACACGCAATTGAATTTGAGTGAGATTAGAAATCGAAATTGGAAAAAGATTTTGAATGATTTATTATAATTTATTTACCACTTGGTCAGCGAAACTCAACGAAATACGTTAAATAAAATACTGATATATTCATTTCAGATTACCGTAGCTTAACCTTGGCGCCGGAAGGTGATAGCCATTCGTTAAGAAATCCGAGCACAGTTAAAAACTCAATTCATTACGAGAAATGTTTCATTCTGCGCAATCAGTAGGTGCAAAAGGTCCCAACACCTCCCCAGGACTCTAATCACTCATTGTGATAAAAAATAAATTAATTAGATAGAAGAATAACAGTTACGCACAAAAATACATTTTTGAAATTTTATTAAACCCCTTTTCTTCTTTTTCTGCCAATAAAATCCCAAAATTTTGTTATTCCATAATTTTTTTTCTTGAAATAGTCCCAATTTTTATAAATTTTTGAGGTTTTGAAATTTCTTTCGCTGGAACTTTTTTGAATTTTCCACTTTTTACTTCTCAAAAATTCCAGAATGTTTGAAATTTTTCAATGATTTTGCACTGTTCAATTTTCGAAAATTGTCTGCACAATTTAGGAAATTGTGAGAACTTTTGATTTCCTAATTTGAGTAATTATTAAAAATTTATGTTTGCGTTTTTTTTCGCAGTCCCTTTGAATTTTTTAGATTTTTAGAACTTGAGAAAGATGACGGCGAAAATTGCTACTTGAAATATCAAGAAAAATTAAAAATAAAGTTGGTAATTTTCCAAACTATCGTAAAATTGAAAAAACTTGGTGGTTTCCAACTCGTCCACGTGACCCATTGCCGACAGAGGGTGTAATGTTGAAAGTTGGTTTTCCCCTTCTGTCATTACTATACCTCTATACACCACGAAATCGATCGGTTGTTCATACAGGTGTGTATAATTAATGATGACAGCTGACAAAGTTTCTCATCACGGTTGCATACAATACGGGCCAATTCACCATCTATTGTCCGACTGCATAGGCACGTGATTTCGTGTCAGCAGGTTTCCCCCCTGTACTTACCATAGTTTTGTTTATGTGCTCAAATTTCTAAATAACGTAATAACATTCGAAATCACTATATTCTTCCTGTCCTCTTTTTTCGTTCAATTTGTTAACCAAAAATCTCGCAAAGTTGTAATTAAACTCTACATTTACATGAGAAAATCTCAGCTCTCCAACATCTCTTTTACGAATAAAGATTAAAACCATATTTTTCACCATGAATTAGACAAAAAATAATGGCAATTATTGGAATTTATTCGGTTATAACGGTCCCCTTCGTTAATTTGCCGTTAACTCTTCCAGCGCCAGCGCGAGAGGGGAATGCGTCCCCACTCCGCGTGCCGCTGGAGCTTGCGCGGGAGGGGTACGGCCGTTTCATTGGATGTCGTCGCGCGGGAGCCCATGGGCCATGCAATATAAACGTTTCGGGGAGATTAGGACTCACAACAAACATGCCTGGTTCTCAGCCGACTCATCGTATTATTTCTCCGTTATGTGGACACGCCCATTGCGCGCGTGGAAGGGGCAATCTGTAACTGACGGCCCGCGGAAACCTGAGCCCGCAAACTGGGGAGTTTCACTAACGGGCTAATAACAATTCGCGAATATGCTCACTGGTAGAAGAGTGTGACTAGGTTTGGGTCAGTGGTTCTTTCGTCAATTTTACTGCAAAGAATATAAACAAAATGTGAGGGACCTTCTTAGTGTTGGTCTGAAGAACGTTGGGAGAATATTTACACAAGGTCGAATGGCAGTCTAATATGTTATTGTCCCGATCAATATTATTACTTTGCTATCCTTTTATTTATATATATATATATATATATAACAGGGACTAATGATGATGATGAAATTGAGGTGCGAGGTTTTTTACTTGCGATATATTATAATTACCAAATCGTGTCGAGTTTTTATCACGAATAGAACGTGCAAACGGCAAAATGCCTTTGGAATTTTTTCCTATCTCACGCGGTAACCACCACAACACAGAAGCATTTTTGTATTTAGTGGTTTTCGTAGGCTGTAGTTTTTTATCGACCTGAAATAACAGGGACGCAAAATACGTGTGATCTTCGATTTGTCATTTTTACCTAAGTTTACGGAAATTGGTAAAGCAAACTTGGTTTTCTTTTACGCTTCGATCCGATTTAGGGTATACCGCGATCCCTCCCGATGGCGCCAGCGGACACCGACTTTTTCCCAAACTGTACAGCATTCACAGAGTTCAAACTAATGACCACAATGCCCAATGACCGTGTTCCTTGATTCATCGAGTAATTGAAGGTAACCATGGTAACCTCAATTTGCACAGCCGCTTCTTTTACGAAAGTCCCATTCGACGATGAATCCGTATGAATTAGAGTCTGGACAATTCCACTCTACTATACCGACAGGAGACGCCCCGTACGGGGACTCGATCCTTGGACCTCGTGTGCCAAGGCCAGCGCTCCAACCACACCGCCATTGCCATTGGTATTTTTGAGAAATTTTCACGCATTTTCCGAATCTGAAAATTTCGAAGAAAATTTCAGAAAATTGAGAGACATCTCAAACCTATCGACAATTCTCCAAACCTATTAAATGGGTCTTCTAAAGGGAACTTCTTTTAGAAAAGAAAATACTTCTTCCTATCTTCAATGGTTCTTATCGGAGAACGTTATAACCAGTTAAATTTACCAACACCTGACCCGAACTGAGGATTTAAATTTTGATATGTGAGAATGTGTAATTCAAGCACATTTTTTTTTTCGAGATTTTTAAAGCAGCATAATGTCTTGAAGAAACTGACAAAAGGAATTTCGTACAATGAACCAATGATTCCGGTCGCCCTGAAAGCATCCTCTGGGGCTTCTTTATTTCCTCTACCACATAATATTGGTTGAAATATAAAGAAGCTTTAACGCAGCAATATTTTGTAGTACAAGAAAGTGAAGAAGCCCCTGAAGTCCTTGGGAAGAGAAATATTGGGTTTGCACAGAATTTCTTCCCTGTTCATTGATTTTCTCAACTTCAATTCACTGATCGTTTATTTGACCTCGTTTTACCATTAGAGTTATTGTCAACCAGTTTGTTCATGATTATCGTAACCACATTTTGCGTGTTTTTCAAATTTGACCATATATGCATGGTTAGATATATATATATATCACATCGAGCTTCTAAAAATTACAAAAAAAAATTATTTGGGGTGGAACCTCTAACCAAATTGCGAAGTCTTGCCCCGATCTCTTACCCTGATCCATTATCGCTAATTTTCTGTATATTACAAGCATATCCGCTAAATTTCAATGTCAATTTCAGATGTGCAAGTATGTCGGAGAGGGGGATGCAAGCAGCTTGCGAGGAGCCAGAGAAGAGTGCCTCGCTCTATGTGTTCCCAGGACCAATACCACCACGTGTGCCACCCCTAAATCCCATTCAATTGCCGCCCACAATAACCACCACAAGTTTGCCATGGTTCAAAGACAGCACAGAGGAGGCCAAAGAGCTAAGCGAAGACGAAGAGCTAAAGCGACGTCGCCATCCCCCGGGCGTGAGAACTCACACGAGGTCAGCAAGTCATGGCGGTGTCCTAGCGACCTCGTCAACGGGGTGGCAGTCGAGTCTGGGGTCTCCAGCAAATTTTGGTAAGTCTTCAACATAACACCTAATTCTTTCTGATCGCTAAGTGTCTCGTCAGTTTTAATTTACAACATTAGTTATTGAAGAAAATTCTCGAAAAAAAAATTTTTATTACAGCGGGAATGGGTTCAGCGTCTGTCGGACGTCCCTCAGCATTGAAAAAGCCGGGGCATCAGAGGGCATTTTCCCAGGGTCAAGTGGTGGAGATACAAAAGCCTGTTACGGGCCACAGCAGAGTTGGCTCGCGAACAGATTTTATTCTACCTCCAGGACATCGAGAGGAGCCCAGACCTGCCACTGCCAAAACACCATCCTTTCGAGGCCACTCGCGACAGGCGTCAAGGTACATAAGCATGACAGTGCAAAAACAGCCATTTTTTCGTTTATAAGATCCCGATGACTCACTTGACGCTTCGTTGCTCGCGTGTACGGCACGGCGACACCAGAATTTTTATTGAATTTATTGAGTATATATATATTTGCCAGGAGGTTCTATGCCATACAAATATGGCAAGGGATATATATATATATATATATATATAAATTATTTACATAAATTTATATGTATACATATATTATATTTTATTTATAAACTATATATATACATATATATAGTTTGTAAATAAAATATTTCTTAATTTTTATTGTTTACACCCAATTTCAGATCAGAGTCAATCTACACAATTCGACGTAGTGCAGCGCCACCCTGGTGGCGGCGTGCCTGGGCGCGATGCTTCGGATCTGCGCCTGAGGAGCCAAAATTGAGGACCATTATACCAAATCACTTGGTACCGCCAAAGACACCAGCGAAGAAACATCCCAATGGCAGTCATGATAATCGGTAATATATCTAAATGTTAGTCGCTCCGGGTATTACCTATGGAGTTCCTATAGTACGAGGGAGAGACGAAAGAAACTATCGACATATATCGAAATTATCGAAAGGCGTAAGACTGGAACCGACGCGCCACCAGTCAGCACGGCGGAAGAAGGAAATGCGCGTGCGCAGCACGCGCGGTCGGACTCGTATTATACGATAATCCTTTCCATGGTACAATACGTCGAAGGCTAATAGAAAATCTTTTTGATAGAGTAGTTATTCCATCTAGTATTCAAATCTTCGTGAGAATTCCAATTAATATTATGTACTTACATATAACTGGTAAGAGAATAAATGGAATTTAATGGATCCTTTCGTTTTTATAACATTGCACAGAGGGATCATGCGGTGAATGGAAATTTTTAAACATTTTTTAAATTCAATACTGCGCATAATGAACTATTGTTACTGTAATCACATTGTACGATGAAGCGAAATCAGACAGTCGAAATCACAACGAGTTAGCACTTGATATCACGAAAATTATCAGAATCATGAAAATACCCAGAAATCTTCTTGAAATTGTGTGAAATCAGTGATTTCACAGAATCGATTAAATCATTCCAATCTCAGCAAACATTGTGCCATCGAACTCAGCCTTGATTAGTATTTCAGTGAAAAATTTGGACTCGAGTGTTTGACTTGATCTAGCTCCATGATTAAAAAATCGTATAGCACTGAGGTAAAGATTGAATAGAAAAAATTACTTTTCTAGATCAACAATTTTTCCTCGATGAAAACCAATTTTTCGGTGACTGGTAATAGTGGAGGGCAAACCAGATTTTTTATGGAATTTTGTGGAACTTCAACACATTTGTATTTATAAATAAATTGTAACGAAATCATTGAAAATTATAGCAGTTCCAATTTCGAATCAACTCTACTGCTTTACCGTGGAAACTTCACTAATATGAATCAATATGCGCTACATATAACTAATTATCCTAAGGACATAACTAACTTGAATATACGCGTTGAGTGCCTAATTATGATAATTTTCCCCACAATGCTTAACGATTTTCTGTCGCTAAACTAGGGTGATTTAAATGCCTACTTTTTTTACTCAAAAGTATGTGCGATGAGATTATACATTGAAAAGGCTTTAACCCTCCCACTCATTCACCCACCCACCCATCTACCCACTCATCCTCCCACCCACCCACTCACTCACCCCCCCTACCACCCACTCATCCTCCCACCCACCCACTCATCCTCTCACCCACCCACCCCCCTTACCACCCACCCACGCACCCCCCCCCCCTACCACCCACTTATCCTCCCACCCACCCACCCACACATGCACACATACACACACACACACACACACAAACTAACACACATCCATTAACTAAACAATTTGTTGTGAAACATTTCATTCCAAGGTCGTTACAATAACTTTTCCTATCGCGTACTGAAAAAATTTACTCATGACACTGCTTGCAAATTCTATGCAATCCAATTACGGAACCTTAGCAAACAAAAGTTTCGAATATAGAAGCATAAGCTCACCTCTGACCGTGACTTTCGTCGTTGTCCATTGACATTCACATAATCATCTTATTATTATTATTATTATTATTATTATTATTATTATTATTATTATTATTATTATTATTATTATTATTATTATTATTATTATTATTATTTTCAGGGTACGCACAACAAAATACACAGCTCTAAGTTTTCTACCCCGCAATTTAATGGAGCAATTTCATCGTGTTGCCAATTTGTACTTCATCTTCATCGTTCTGCTAAACTGGGTGCCAGCTATAAACGCATTTGGTAAAGAAATAGCAATGATACCAGTATTATTCGTTCTTGGTGTGACAGCACTGAAGGACTTTTTCGAGGACAGGAGGAGATATGCAAGTGACCAACGCGTCAACAATTCAACTTGTCGAGTTTATCTCAGGTAAGCTAGACTTATCTCTTGGCCATCTAGCAAGTCTACTGAGTAAGTAATAAATAAATGTGAAGAATCAATGACTTCTCGATGTGTGAATGTATTTTTACGTTGAAATTTTATATAATATTTTTTGTAGGGCAATCCATTTGCGACAAAAAGTCTTTCTGCTAATTTTCCTCTAAACTGCTTCGTTTACGAGATAAATTGCAAAACGTAAATCGGATGAAAATGAAGGATGTATGAATTCGTAAAAATATTTTTTACGTCATACAGCTGAAAATTGTTACGATAAAAAATCTCCAAATCTATAGTGCTTACCTGAAGGCCGCAATGGAGCTACTTTAATTCCTTTGTTATGTTTAGTAACTCGAAAAATAAGTTACTTAAAAATTCTCATTGTCAGGGCAACTTTTCCTCGGGGTTTATCAATATTGTTTGTTGTTAAATAATAAGTAGGAAATACTCGTGGCGAATCAATGGCCGACGAAAGAGCTGCGTGCAACACTGCATGCTGACATAAGGCTAAACTCTATAATTTTCCCAGGTCAATCGGTATAAGACCAGGGAAGTAGGTGTTTTCGAGTACGTCCTAACTCAATATATATGCATAAATAGTTTTTTACATTTCCATATTTTTTGCAATTTTTTTCATACATTCAGGTTACAACAATGAATTTAGCACACATGTGCCACATTCACCCTTCTACACTCACCTACCCACCCACTCATCTACACCCCTCCCCCGCCCACCCCTCCACAGTCACCCACCCACCCATCCACACCCACCCACCGACCCATCCACAGTCACTCACCCACCCACCCATCCACACCCACCCACCGACCCATCCACACCCACTCACCGATCCACACCCTCCCACCCACCCATCCACACCCACCCATCCACACCCTCCCGCCCACTCATCCACACCCACCCACCGACCCATCCACAGTCACCCACCCACCCATCCACACCTACCCACCGACCCATCCACACCCTCCCATCCACACCCACCCATCCACACCCACCCACCCTCACACACACACACACACGCGCGCGCGCGCGCACCCACACACACATATCCCGTTGCAAATTATGTAGAACACTTTGCAATATAAAAATTTGCCCCATCAAGAATTTGAAAACGCCATTATATCCTTAAATTAATTTTTAAATAAATACACGACAATTCCTTCTATGCGAGTTATCTCCGTGAGTGTATAACGTTGGGAAAAACCACAGCGAAGCGTGCCCGACTGCGACCTGGGATGTCACACACTTCATTCATAATGCAATTTAATCGGCGCACAGAGGCACCCGTCTGGTGCTTCAGGTACAATAAAGAAAATCCCTTGATCGTAAATTCCTTACAATAACCCGGCTTCTTCATTTCTTGCCACGTTTATCTTGTCCAGGGGCTAGAGTTCCTTGAACTCATCTACATTTCGCTTCATCCATGATTGCGATAACATCAGGTTATCAATCGTTGGATTTGCGAAAATTATTGTCTCGTATTTGGGGAAGAGTTTAGTGTCCACGTACCTGAAAAGAAAAAATTGAAATAAAAATTTAAATTATAAGAAGACTGAATTTAACTTAACATCGGAGATACAGATATAGGTTAGGGACTGGGGGCGTTACAGATTGGAGAGTTATGGAAAGTCCACTGGACCTCGTGCACTGAAGACAAGAGTTCTAACCATACAGCCAATGCCGTAGCTAATCCTTCCCATTGATTAGTATTCTATTACCAATACCATGGCCACCTTAATCTTCATGGATCAGTTTATACTCTGGAATTATAATAATTAAATCCCATCGTCAATCTTATCTCCATGGCAGTTTCTACAATATCGAAATCGAAACAGGAAAAGATAAACTAGTGATGGTAAAACTACCGAGAACTTTTGCCATCTGGCGTTGTACGATTTTTAGATAAGGTACTACGAATAGTAGATAAGATGGTGATGTTGCAATCGGGGTTCTGATGAATTTATGAACTACTTGGGAATTTGCAATTCTCAATATTTTCAAAAAAATAGTTTATAATTATTCCAATTTTGACGGATTTTTTACACTCAAGGCGCGCATAAAAATATTTTATTTTATTTTATTTTATTTTATTTTATTTTATTTACTTTATTTTATTACTTAATGTAGCTCATCAGTAACAGAAAATTTTCAAGATTTTTCTAAGCTCCTGAAAATACTGACCAAAGTTCTTAGATTTCTACCTAAGTTATTGAAATATATATATATATTGAACAATTCGTACATTCTTCATTTCCGGGATTAATTAAAAAAAATCACCTATATCGATCAAAACCTTTACACAGGAAATGATTTTTATACCCTCAACGGTGCTCGCCGTAGCTGATGAGCTACTTAAAAAAATGACTAATTTGCTGAGCTCTCCGACAGCCCCAACTATCCATCTCATCAATGATTCAGGTCGTGATATTCGTTCATGAATAATCCCGACGTTCGCCCTATTCACCCATCGCGACACGTAAAGTCCATCTACTTGCTGAGTTGACATGTTCAAACAATTCCGAATTTTTTCTAATTTGTTAATTGAAAAAACATATCAAAGTTGAAATTCATTTTTGTTTTTTCGTATTCTTGTTTGTTGTTTTTTAAAATAATTTTTTGTTTGTTTTTTCAAAATTGTTTGATAATCTGAACATCCCCCCCCCCCTCCCCCCTCCCCCCTGCTCGCGACCGGACAAAAAAAAAACCATAAAAAAATTACGGACAAGACGAAAAAAACATTGAAAGCCGTAAAATAGTAAAAATTCTGTTCGTTGAAAAGAATAATCTTTGCTGGTGCTATAACAGCCCTAACTATCCTTCCCATCAATGATTCAGGCTGTGATAATCATTCATGGATAATCTCGACGTTCACCCTATTCACCCATCAACACGTAAATCCCAACTACCTGTTATATAGAGCATTCTCATGATAATACACGTGCGTGAGGCAATACAGGAGGAATCGAAGAGACGAGCGACAGAGACCCACTTACCTTTCCTGGCGTCTGTTATTCGACCTTTACCTACATAACGCATGCAAGGTTCCCCTTTCAGTTTTTTTTTCTCCCCACCTCGCTTAGTACGAATTATTTTAACGAGACATTTCACTCAACTCCCTGTCATCATTCAGTCATTGATTTATTCTCAATGGATTTTTCAATTGAGGTATGGATTGGTAACGGCGAGCTGTATAATTCATGTGATATTCTTTGATGAATGGGGCACGTGAGAATTCAAAGAGAGCAAATTAAGAGCCCAGTAGAACAAATTGGAATTCAGAAATAAGAGAGACCTCAACCCCGGGCGGGAACCTAACCTGACACGTGGGCTGGACTCCGTCACAGGTGGCCGCCATCGTAGCATGGGGGTTTCCGGTGGTTTACCCTGTGTTCAGAAATAAGATGACTCGAATGGCGGGAGTTGGCCCCAGCCGGATGGGTGCCCAGTAGGGCCTTTAGAAGAAATAATGAAGAGCGGTTACCGTGGGGAGTACAAACGAGGGGAACGGAGACCCAAAACAATATGCACACACAAACACACATACACGTTATCTAAAAGGGCCAAGGGGTCAGGAACCGTCTTAAAATTGCATGCATCTGACACTTTCTCTTTAGAACGATTAGAGCAGTTTTCCCTAGTGAGAAGGTAAAAAAATTTGCGAAATTCATAAATCTTAAAAATTGTCAATGCTTTTTAATGCTATAAAAACTTATATAACTCCAAAAAATTTGAAATTTTCAAAAACATCAATATATGTTTTTGATGTTTTTTGAAAAACACTTTCACAAAATATATATAAAAATTTGAAAATTGACGAATAAGTCAACTCAGCTCATTGAAGTAATTACACAGCCCTGACGCTAGATCTTGTTTAAGCTTCCAGTGACGTCATTGGTTGCGTCAGCAAAATCTCCCGTCAATATATTTCCTTCTAGTTCGTCGCATCACGTTTCACAAATGGCACCCGTTCTATTTGAATTCACCAGTGGTTAAATATTACCGGACCACTCGTACAAATAGCATTACCTCATTTTTTTTCCAACGACTTCCTTGGAAAATCTAGTCGAGTTGAAAAGTCTCGTAAAAATTTTTAATACTTAGTAGTACCAAACATCACGTAAATCATTTCTTTACTTTGTTTTGTTCTCTTTAGTGTTGGAGTTGTTGCTTTTAGAGAAAACATTTACATTCACAAATGGAACAAACGAAACGTTTCACCGGAGGTGTGCAATTGTACATTCAAAAGTTAGTCACGCTAGTTGTGCGCCGCTTTTTATTGAGTCTTCTTTTTTTTAATTTTTTAGTATTACAAAAATTTTTTTTGAATTGTTGCAATTGTGAAGCATGTGCATTTCTTTGAATATTCCGATTTTTTTTTTCTCTGTTCGTGTACCCTTTTCCAGTTTCGAATGGAAGCCTCTTTTCCCAATTGCACTGCATTTGCCCTAAGCGTAACTCTTCCTCCGCTTGAAACTTGAGGGAAACCATGGAATAACTCAAATTGCACAGTCGCCTCTGTTACGAAACTCGAGTTTGCTGGCCATACAAGTGAAGTAGAGTCCGGAAAAACGTCTGATATGGCCACCGGCGGGACTTGAACCGGCTTCCATCAACGCCAAAGTCTCTAACCACTCGGCTATTCCAAGTTCTCCTTTTGAGTTTTCGAAGTTGTTCAATTTTGAAAAATTGTTGAAATTTGTTACAAGGCTTGTGACTTTTATTTTTAATTTTTTGAATTTCGAACTTAGTTGGCGTCGTCAAATTTTGGCAATTTATATATATATATATATATATATATATATATATATATATTTGTTTTTTGCAATGTTAGGAATTTAGGGAAAAAATAGGAATAGCCAGGAATATAAATAGAATTAATAAAAAAAAATTGAGAACTCTAGTTCTTGCAACTCAAAAATATAAGAAAGGTAAAATTGTGAGAGAAACTAAATTGAGAGTATTTAAAAAATTTGGCCAAAAAATCTTCAAAAAAAAATTTTAATTTCCGGCAAATTGTCCAAAAATTTTGCGATGCTCGATTAGCACCCTCGACTGAAACGAGCATTTACCCCATTTTCATATTCGTTTTACGCTCCTAAATCTTTATTGCTGTGAACGTATTCTCCACCCAACCATACACTGATTTATTTCAACAAGCTCTAGAATGCAGCAATAAAATCGATAGTTGCTATCTTCCATTCGCAAGGGTGATGTACGTAAAATATTGAACAAACATTGGTATCTGGCTGGGAAAAAAACATTCGCCTAGGCGTTTTTTTTCTGACTATACTCACCGATAAAAGCATGACATGAAGTCATAGATATCCCACCTCAATATCTGGAGTATATGTGAATTTGTTTAAATAAGCAAAAGCGCAGTAAAACTATTTCAATATGCCAATACAATTGCATAATCGCATTTGCAATATTATTGCAAATCTTTCTTTCCAATGAATTTGTTAGAAATATTTTCGTCTTCATATCAAGCCTCATTAAATGATTTATATTATTTTTTTATCTTTTTATTGAATTAAAAACTTGATTAATAAAAATTCAATTAATTGAATTTTTTTTTCATAGTACCTTGTTTTTTCTCGGTTCATTTAAAAACAGTTTTTGTACTGAAAAATAAAATCTGAAATTCATTTTTTTGCTCATCTTTTTTAAACGGTCTGATTTTTTTTTAATTGCTAAAAATTTTGTAAATTTTCGAAATTTTAAAATTTACAGACAAAAACTTCTCGAGCTTCTCAAATTTCGGGGAATCCCAGAATTTTAAAAAATGTTCGAAATCCGCGAAACAAAATAAAATTGTAAAATCGAAAATTTCAGAAATTCACAAATTTTCTAAATTTAAAAAAGTAGAATGGAAAATTGTTTCCAGTTAAAAATCTTCAGGGATGAAATAATTTCCAAAATTTTTCAAATATTAAGTATTCCTAAAATAGCACAAAAATCACTAATCAAAAAAATCCGCAAAATTCAAATTTGCCAATTTCAAAACTTTTGACATATTTAAAAATTAGACCCTCTTCGAAAAAGATAATAATATTGAGAGAAGAAAAATAATTACAAATGTCTCTCCGCACTTTTTCACTACTATGGAACTACCCTAAAATTGAATATCCAGCATTTACATGCGCACAATAATTTTCATTCCATCATGATGTCGCCTTGTTACCTAAGGGAGTTGTGCTATGCGGAAATAGACGTGGGATCGTTGGACAATTGATGATACTCCTGGTTACGTGGAAGCAGGCATAACCCCCAGAAATGTTGAGAATATCGCAAAAACTAGAGAGAAAAAACAAAACGTGAAACATGTTAGACGAGTATGTGCAATCGGTCTTCATTCCACTGCTCCAAGGAAGGTTCCCATTTTCTTTTTCCAATTATTTTCAAGCTTTCAAAATTAAATAATCTTTTTACCAAATTTTTGGAAATATTTTGAGAAATTTCATTAGCTTTGAATTTTTGAACTTTTTTGTTTCCGTTTTTTTTACATTAAAAAAAATTATGAGAATTTGAACCACCTCTGACTTTAAAAATTTGAGATTTTTTTTTATTTCAAAATTTTCCAAAGTAAGAAGGAAGTTGAAATTCTTCCAATTTTTTAAACTTGAAATTTTTAAAAAACAGCAGTCTCGGAAAAGATTACGAATATGACAGCAAGTCCGAGGAAAAATAGCTGAAGATGTTGGATGAGCATTTGAGGTCTCGGTCTTGGTCTCGCTACAGTCCAAGTCAATCAATGGCGCGTGACCCGACTTGAAGACGAGGGGCAGAAGAGGAATTCCCCTTCGTGACTTGCCATTACTAGATAAATTCAATGAAAAACTTAGGTGAAACAATCCTGAGACCCTGGAGACCGGTTCACCATCGGCCTCGATGGGCTTTGACCTCTTCACCAATCTGTCTTGCTTAGTTTGTTACAATAATCAGACTTCGAAACAGTGAAAAACAAAAATTCCAAAAAAAAAAACCAAGTTCAACGTTTTCGTGAATGGATTATTCAATATCCCCCCCCCCCCCCTATTTTCCCGATTTTTTCCCAAACTGTACAGCATTCACACAGTTCAAACCAAAACCCACAATGCCTAATGGCCATTATATTCCGTGATTTATCCAGTAGGATTGAAGGAACCCATGGAACTCTCAATTTGCACAGCCGCTTCTTTTACGAAACTCCCATTCGACGATGAATCCGTGTGAATTAGAGCCTGGACAATTCCACTCTACTATACCGACAGGAGACGGGCCGTACAGGGACTCGATCCTTGGACCTCGTGTGCCAAGGTCAGCGCTCCAACCACACCGCCATTGCCATTGGTATTTTGAAAAAAACGATTATTGAAAAATGTCCACACATTGTCCAGCTCTAAAAACGTTGACCAAAATTTCAGAAAATTGAAAGAAATCTCAACAATTTAGCAACTCCAAATATGCACACGTCAACTATCAACAAATCCCTCTGCTGTTCCTCAACTATCTACTAATATTCATCTGGCCGTGTTTAACTGCGCCATTCGTTGATCGTGAACGCACCTCGTTGATGACACCTAACTCCTTCTATCAATGGATTAGTTCAATGTGTGACGAACCGTTGCTCCACCGCGCAGACCGTCCGGCGTAAACGGGTGGAGACAACAGGTCTAAAGTGTTCCCCAATAAACTGTTGAATTAATTTATAGCATCCAGCACACTAAGTAGTCTCTAATTGCTTCACCTGACAAGCATTCCCGCCCAGGAAAATCCCTTGCACCCTTTCCATACCGATGCCGACATGCTGTCGACATTGACAGCGCACCCGTGGAACAATCGATTCTATCCGTTCATGGGCAACAGGTGGCTGAGGCCCATCGGCTAACTATTGGCCAGGCCTGCCAAATATAGACCATCTCGTTCAATCTATATTCTTCTGAATTGCATAATAATGTGTACTCATTTTGTAGACTCGAGCTACTTCTGCATATATAATTACATGATGTCTTCAATGTTCAATTCAACAAATGCGTATATATATATGTCTATATATATATATATATATATATATATTCGATAACAAGCTTATATAGCTTCACTTTTCATTTCTTCTCTTAAATGTCTTTTAAACACTGTTAACGACCTCGCATTTGGAGTCTCACTGTTTAATTTACGAGTTCGGTGGTGCGCATGCGCATTCCGGTTTGCAGCCGCACCGACTGGTGTCGCGTCGGTTTCGGTCTTACGCTTTTCGATAATTTCGACATATATCGATAGTTCCTTTAGTCTCTCCTTTTTACTATAGGATTAAACAAATCTAAGCCATAGTAATCTATTGCTCTTTCTGCATTTCTAGTTCTCTTCCTTGATTTCACCA
The DNA here is from genome assembly GCA_026005395.1 of Asobara japonica. Lineage (NCBI taxonomy): Eukaryota > Metazoa > Arthropoda > Insecta > Hymenoptera > Braconidae > Asobara > Asobara japonica. The sequence continues at coordinate 2,616,262 of BQMI01000028.1, forward strand.
ATTCATTTTTATTTCTTGTACTATAACTATGCTCGTGTCTTTTAACCATTTTTGTCAAATCTTGTGGTACTAAGTTGTGAATTATTTTGTAAATAAATATGCATATGCTAAATTTTACTCTCTCTTCGATTGACATAAAACATAAGGCTCTTAACATTTTTACAATGGGTGTAAAACTATCTTTATCTGTTATGTCGTCTGTCATGCATTGATAGAAGGATTTAGTTGCTATTGATGAGGCTCGTTAACCATTAACGATCGACGCAGCGGAAGTTGGCCATATTCAACTGCGCCGGTCGTTAATAGTTAACGAACGGCAAAGTGATTCGTTAATAGTTAACGAAGGACGGAGTGATCCGTTAATAGTTAACGAATCCATACTTCAGGCAAGTCAATTCATGAACTATCAACGAATGGTCACTTGGAAGCGCTAAGGCCGGACTGTCTGTCCATCGAATTCAGTCGTTAAAGATAACTAAAATGTTCCATCGGTGTCTGGAAAATTCGAGGTTATAATCAGAATTGAATTGAATTTTTTTTCAATAAAAAAAATTGTTTTTTTATTTACAAAAAAATTTTAAACTAGAAAAAAAATTGTATATGTCTACAACCGTTTCAAGCGCATTTGAAATTGCCTTTAGATAGATATGACGTATATTCCGACTCAGAGCGCAGTAAATTGTCGATTGATTTCCTCGTTTCCCTTCTGCATTGAGAAGGAGACCAAGAAGAAAACATGTCTGACTGTATTTGTTCAGAATCCCACATCCATTAAGCGGGGGGGGGGGGGGGGGGGAGTTGGAAGCTCATTTCATTCTGCCAATGTTTGCACGTCCCCAACTTGGGAGTTGCTAGAGCTTCTCCAAGGAATTCATTCAATGCATATGAAAAATTTAATTAAAAGTGTATGGTCTCCACAGGAATTATTCCGTTTGTCATAATGTTTTCATTCTTATCGCCATGCTCCTATTTTATCCGAATTTTAAAAATAGTAGATGGCTTTTATACAGGTCACAATTTCACAATTTCCCATTTAATGGTCTTCGCATCCAGCTGATAGGTACGTAAGAATTAAAAGCACATGCTCCTATAGTAGAAAGGAGAGACGGAAGCAACTATTGATATATATCGAAATTATCGAAAAGCGTAAGACCGGAACCGACGCGACACCAGTCAGCGCGGCGGAAAAAGGAGATGCGCGTGCGAGGCATGCGCCACCAAACCTCTGAGGGCTATCATTCGTAATGGTCAATTGGGAAAAAGACAAGAAAATTTCGTTTGATAAGAAAAGTTACTTGTGATTTGTGTAGAAATTTCTATCGTGTTAATCACGTATCAATAACCGATCAATCTGCCTCAAATTATAACCTAAAATTGCCATTTTTTTTCTAATTTCAGTGAAGTAGATCGTTATGCAAAAGTCCCATGGAAAGACATAAAGGTCGGTGACCTTGTCCACCTGTCGAACAATGAAGTGGTACCAGCTGATATTCTCCTGCTTCGTAGCAGCGATCCTCAAGGTTTTGCACTTCTCGATACATGCAATCTAGACGGTGAAACTAACCTCAAGCAGCGACAGGTGGTACGTGGTTTTTTGGACCTACAGGATACCTTTCAACCATCAAAATTTAAATCTGTCGTCGAAGTTGATCGGCCAAGCACGAAGATCTACAGGTGAGTCAAGAACATAATGTGCGTCTTAAGGTATTTCAGGCGTGAGGTTGGATAGTTAAAAAAAAGGCAGCTAATTCAATGGATTGTGAAGTTCATTCACCATTAAACTGTGGATGGGAGGATGGGTGGGCGGCTGTGTTCATGGGAGGGTAGATGGGCGGGTGCGTCTATGGGCGGATGCGTATATGGAAGGAGGATGGGCGGGGGAATGTATGGGAGGGTAGATAGGCGGGTGCGTATATGGGAGGGCTTGGGTGGGGGGGGGGCTTGGATGGGAGGGCTTGGGTGGGGGGGGGGGGGGTGTATAGGAGGGTATAGGTGGGCGGGTGTGTGTATGAGAGGGTCGGTGGGCGGATGCGTGTATGGGAGGGTAGATGGGCGGGTGTGTGCATGGGAGGGGAGGTGGGCGGGTGTGTGCATGGGAGGGGAGGTGGGCGGGTGTGCGTTTGGGAGGGTAGATGGGCGGTGCGTGTATGGGAGGGTAGCCGGGCGGGTGTGTATATGGGTAGGTGGGCGGGTTTATGTATGGGAGGGTGGGTGCGGGGGCGGTTGTGTGGATCGGAGGGTAGCTATGTGAATGGAAGCGTGGCTATATGGGCGGCTCTGTGGATGGGTGGGTGGCTGTGGGGGTGGGACGGTGGGTGAGCAGATGGGAAGGAGAGGGGGTGGATGGGAGCGTGGATGAGAGAGTGGGTTGGTGGATACGTATGTGGATGGGAAGGCGGGTGGGTGGGTGGTCATTATTGAGTAGCAACCATAACTTTCACTAATATTGTCTACCTTATTCATTATACACTTAAATTCCTGGAAATATTAGTGTCCCTTTGTTCATTCAAATACTCAAAAGTAATATTCAACAGGTTTTACGGTGCGGTGGTGCATCCAAATGGGGCGAGAGTACCAGTCACCACAGAAAATCTTTTGTTGCGGGAATGTCTGTTGAAGAATACCGATTTCGTCGAAGGCATTGTTGTTTATGCCGGTCATGAGACCAAGGCAATGCTGAATAATGGCGGACCGAGATATAAAGTACGTATGGCAAGAACGAATGTTAATTTTAAGCGTTTGTCGCATTATTGACAACTCAAATGATAGAAACCTGTAAGAAGTTACCGAAGAACTTTCGGTAAATGGGAGGAAAATTCTGGGATTTTTAAAAACACTGAAAAATTTGAAATATTTAAATTTTATCACCATCTGAAAAATTTAGGAAGAAATCGATGAATTCTATAGAAACAATTCTATAGAAAAATCTGCTCATCCCATCAACTGCATACTAACCCAATCATATTTTTTTCCCCTGAAGCGTTCAAGACTAGAGAGACAGATGAACCTCGACATAGTCTGGTGCGTGGTAATTCTCGTTGTCCTCTGCATTGTGGGTGCAGCTGGATGTAAATTTTGGCTATCGACATTTACAACAGATGCGCCAGTACCATTTCTCCCATCATTCAAAGAGCCAATCTATGAGGGTATGCTGACATTCTGGACATTTGTTATAATCCTTCAAGTTATGATACCCCTGAGCCTATATGTGACAATGGAGATGGCGAAGGTGGGACAAGTCTATCACATTGGCCATGACACATCCCTTTTTGATCCTGAAACTGGTCGTAAAGCTGAATGTCGAGCACTGAACATTACTGAGGAACTGGGTCAGGTGAGTCTGTCAAACTAATCAATGAAGTTCATTACAATGCAATAGACTTTAGTAAATTTTTTATTTCGCAGATCCAATATGTCTTCTCGGACAAAACTGGAACACTCACGGAAAACAAAATGATATTTCGTAGATGTGCTGTGGGTGGCCAGGACTATGGACACCTTGGTGAGACTGAAAATATACTAGCTTGTACTAGATTGAAGGAGGATTTATTGATTGGCAATGCACGTCATCGACTTCAAGAATTTCTCATACTATTGGCTATTTGCAATACCGTTGTTGTTAATACTCAACCACACCATGACCTCATGAATTCGAGCGGTGTCATTGAGGAGCCGAAGAATGGGGCTGCCATGAGGTAATTCACTATTTTTACTGAGACATTATTTGCTTGGATCAAACAATGCCGAAAAGGAATATATGGGGTTTGGGGTACACAAATGGAATGATGAAACACGAAGTTTGAGGACACTCGATAGCAACTTTTGTGGGAAATGAGCTAACTTACAACTCAGCACTTGAAAGACTGTAAAAAAAAATGATGAAATAGAAATAAGTAGCGAAGAAACTGCTTTGCTATTTGACTTCTCGATAGATTTGACTTGTTTTCAATATTACCAAATTTTGGATTATACTTTTTAGGAATGGAAAACATTTGCGAGCATTTAACAAAAATTGAAACCTCCATCATTTGCAACAATAGAAAGATTTTTTGAAAATGCAAAAAGTGCTGAAATTTCAAAAACTTCAAGGGTCAATATTTTTTTAATCTCAGAAATTTTTTAATTTATAAAAGTTTCAAACGTTTTAAGAGTCCCGAAACTTTCTGAATCCTGAATTTAATTTTATGAATTATTTTTTTCAATTTCAAAAATTTGAAGAACTCCGGAGATCTCATCGAAATGACAAATCAACCAACTTTAACAAATGATTTTTTTTAATACTTCGAGGATTTGAAAAATATTAAGAAAGAAAAAGTCGCATTGCATATGACAAAGTTTCACTTACATCATCGATTATATTACACATCAATTTGTTTCCACTCAGCCATGCACGTTCACTGTATCCACTTTTTTTTTCTCGCAATTTAAACATATCTCCATACATAATTCTGGTCTTACATTAATATTCATGATCCATCGATTTTCACTTGATTGCCCCCTATTTTCTCTGATAGATTATACAAAATCCAACACTTTAATACTTGTCATCAGAAATCATAGGTAATTACTGTTTTTATAATTTCACTTGACATCCTTGTAAAGACTTTTACATTAACTATCGTTTTATTATTGCCAAGGTCGATATTGAACTTCAATTTAATCCTATACCCATTGGCGGAATTATTCAATTTATAAGTACAATAAAAAAAAGTATTAAACCTGATAAAGTTGAAAAATTGAAAAAAAAATCAGACAATTTGAAAGGTTTTTATCGGCCATAATAAAATAACACATATACTCCCATCAACAGGTACACCCGGCTCTTAGAAGCCCGCAGTACCACCCCACCACCTGCCGCCTCTCCACCTCAAGAGCCTCCTCAAGACCCCCTGGAAATAAGTGTAGCAAATTTGCCAACAAAAATCTCCCGTCCCCGTCTCCTGAATGTCCCCGCAATTCCCAGTCTAAACCTGGCACTACTCCGCAAGCACAGTCCACCCTCCCCCAACACCCGTGCAAATTCCTCCTTGATAACCGACTCCCCTCCCCCAATCTACGAAGCGGAGAGCCCAGATGAGCTTGCCCTGGTGCACGCTGCAAAAGCCTACGACGTCAAGCTGATAAAACGTACTGCCCGAAGTGCAGTTATCTCCTTACCAGACAAATCAACCCTAGCCTTTGAAATCCTCCAAGTCTTGCCCTTCGACTCAAGCAGAAAGTGCATGTCAATCGTAGTGAAACATCCACACACTGACGAAATAGTCCTCTACACAAAAGGAGCTGACTCAACTCTCCTCTCATCCTTAACCCAATCCGAGGAAGAATCAACATCAACGGTAAAAATCCGTCAGCTGCTCCACTCTTACGCAAGACAAGGTCTAAGAACACTAGTCATGGGCAGAAGAACCCTATCCACCAGCGAATACGAAGCCTGGCGACAGCGACACACAGAAACAGAATTGGCCAATGACAATCGTGAGAGGAGGATCAGGGAATCCTTCTCCTCATTAGAATCACATTTGACACTTGTCGGTGCTACGGGAATTGAGGATAAGCTCCAGCAAGGTGTGCCCGAAGCTATGGCTGCCCTGGTTGATGCTGGCATTGTCGTTTGGGTGTTGACGGGGGATAAACCTGAGACAGCTGTGAATATTGCATACTCAGCCAAGTTGTTTTCACCTGCTATGCAATTGTTGAGGTTACAAGCTAGGTCCAAGTCCGTTGCTGAGGGGTTGATTCATGGATTTTTGGAGGCTATCAGGATGGACACCAATGGGGGAAGACTTGCGGAGGGGACTTCTGAAGCTAGGACAACTCTTGCGGATCCTGAAGATGTTGATAGGGTTGCACATAGGATTGGTGGTCCTTGGAAGAGACAGAGGGCACTTGTTGTTGATGGAAAAACACTGACTTTTATCTTGGATCCTAGATCTGGATTGACTGGACCATTTTTAGAGCTGACTAGAAGTTGCTCTAGTGTTCTGGCTTGCAGGGCTACTCCCCTCCAAAAGGCGTATATCGTGAGGGTTGTTAAGGAAAAACTTAGGATGAGGACACTGGCTATTGGTGATGGTGCCAATGATGTCAGCATGATACAGACTGCTGATGTTGGAGTTGGTGTATCTGGGAGAGAGGGAACTCAGGCAGTTATGGCGTCAGATTTTGCCATTGCTAGGTTTCCCATGCTCACCAGACTCTTGCTACTTCATGGACACTGGTGCTATGATAGACTGGCTAGGATGATACTCTACTTTTTCTATAAGAATGCCATGTTTGTCTTCCTCATTTTTTGGTATCAGGTATGTGGACTTTTCCATCCTTCCGACTTTCGTTGTAATTTTTTATATGGTTCCTTTATCAAAACAACGTTCACCAACTTGGGAAATAAAAACGTTTGGGGAGAAATAATTTCAAAAAATGCCAGAAATAAAATGTGAATTTCTTTTTTCAAATTATTTTTTCCCAAACGTTTTCGTAAAATAATCAGTTACGAAACCTTGAAAATGAGTTCATGATATGTATTTTCAATGTTCCAAATTATTGTTCTAGCTTTACTGTGGATTTTCTGGCACTGTAATGATCGATCAAATGTACCTGATGCTCTACAATCTACTATTTACCTCACTGCCACCACTGGCGATTGGAATCTACGACAGAATAGCATCACCAAATATTTTATTGACATCACCAGAGCTTTATAGTCGTGGCAAACTTGGTCTTGTTTACAAGCCCCATTCATTTTGGATAACAATCGCTGATGCTCTGTATCAGAGTATCATCATATTCTTCGTGACCGAAGCGGTATGTTATTTCCTTATTTTAATTCCAATTTTGTAGGGCAATTTTCCACAGAACGTATCATCGAAGTCAAGATTACAATCCAATTAATGCGTTTGAAGTTGCTTAAAATAAGTCTTACTAAAATTTTCATTTTATCGATCTATGACATACTTTTGGAAGCTGTCCTGGCAGACATCATCAAGACCAAGACTATCAATAAATGTTCTTGGAAAGCTTCATTGTGGCTCTCAGTCTGCACTAAAAACAGTTCCATGAAAATTCGACTTCACATTTTGACATTTGATGCCAAGAAAAGATGAAGTTTTCTGCAATAATTCTGTAAATAATTCTGTAGCCAAGAATTTTTGATCCCACATTTTTTGTAGCAGTTCTCTGCATAGAAAAGGGAACTGTTGCACATCAACAGACCCATCGTTGCAAAGTGGAATTGCACTCAGCACTCAACACTTCACTGGAGAACGAGAACGCATTTATTAATACTTCATCTGAATCAATTTTTAATTACGTTGTATTCCAATTTTCTTCTCATTGCAGGCGTATCATGATTCCGACGTCGATATCTGGGAATTTGGAACTACGATAACGACTTCCTGTATTTCCGTCATGCTCATTCATGTTTCCCTCGAGATAAGATCATGGGTAAGTCTACAATATCAAATTCGTAACTTATTAGAATCTTGATGCAATAAAATTTAAAAAAAGGTTGCTTCAATGTGTTCAGAGAATTTCTTTGCTTATTGCCAATTTGACTATCACTTGCTGAGTTTTCAAACCCTCAAAAACAGTTTCCAACCACCTGAGGATACCTATAAGGCCAAGTGCATTCAAAATAGTCGATGGAGGCAGGATAGCAGTTTTTACTAAATATCTCAAAAACTATCAGAGTCATCGAAATTTGTTGTTATACAAATTTGTAGCTCTCATTTTGCTCTACAAAAAAGGTCTATATAAAAATGTCGCTATATTGGTCGAGTTTTGAGATATCGGCTGAAAAGCGGAGCGAACATTGACATTCACCACTCAATTGTCGCTGATCATTAACAAAAAAAAATTATTAAAAAATACTTCTTTAGGCTGATTAAAAAAAATTAATGCTATCGCTGTTATCAAAGTCATTGACATTTCTCCTAATTTCTAATTTTTCAGACGCTTATTCATGTTGGCACGATACTGGCGTCGTTGGGACTATTTTTTGGATTCTGTCTGTTATACAATATAATATGTGTGAGCTGTATAGGTCTACCTGGGTCCTACTGGGTAATGCCAGTTGCCATTTCGAGGCATGTTTATTGGCTTACCGTGATACTAGCCTCCGTCCTTGCCACGTTACCAAGGTATATCATATTTCCTTATCTTTGCAATGTAATCATTTTGAAAAATTGAGATTTTGTGCTAAGTCAAAAATAATTTCTGGGAAACTCCAGTGTACGAAATGGTAATACAGCAACGACGTATATTTCCTCATCTCTAAAATTGATCAATCCATTGAGAAAGCTCCATCATTGGAAGAACTTCTTCATACAATTTTTTTTTTTTTTTTGAGTTCCAAAATTGTAAAATCCAAATTTGGGAAAATAAAAATTCTGGAAAACTTTTGAAAATCCAACAAAAATCTTTTGGCAAATTTGAAAAACTTCAAGAATTTCCCAAATTTTTAGAGACTTTGGGTATTCCGAGCTTTCAACATTTTCTCTAAATTTGCTTTTCTTTTTCCGCAGACTCGTTTACAAGGCTGTAAAGAATACTGTATCTCCGGACATGATTCAACTTGCAAAATTACACTATCGGAGAAACCACAGGGGAGAAACCGATGATGGTCGCCGGGGAATTACAGGAAGAGGTGAGCGTGGTCTAGTCGCTGGTTGGTCGCGTTCGACACAACACGCGACCATAAGGTAACAATTGTGGGTTCATTTCCATGTCAATCATGTTTCGCAATATTTAGAATTGGGTAAGCATGTTTGTCTCTTTGGGTGGATACAAATGAAATTCATTTTTCAATTTTTTTTCATTTTTCAACATTCAAATTAAGTAAACAAATTATTAAGAAAAAAAAACAAAAAAAAAGGAGCTTCACAAATGAATTGAATATTAATTCAGAAAACTATAGAAACTGATTGACATGAAAATTGAAAAGAAAAACAAAAATTACCATCGACTGACCTCAATTTTCGTTTTTTCTTTCAGGCCTGGAGCTTACGGTGGGAAGAGCAATATCCTAACGACCATAGTTGCCTGAGTGCCCTGAAAAAATTTTGCAGAGAAATTTAAAATCCGATGCAGCCCAAAGATATTTTTGCTAGCAAAAAACAACTGGGCGAGAATCGTCTAGAATTTATTTCATGGTTGAAACCCATGAAGAAAAAAAAATATTGAACATAATGTGCCAGACTGAATGTCACACACAAGACTCTCTTTCAAATATTGCATTTAGATTTTTTAATAATTATTGTTAACTGAAAATTGAAATCACATTTGCCTAATTGAAGTGTGCGATGGCAGTCACGTACGCTCGTCGATTATTATTTCACTATGAAGTTTTGAAATTCTAACACGTACGTAGTTTTTGTTTTGCGGGGAAAAAATTGTGGCCTTCCAATGCCTCACCTAGATGGGACTGCTGTTCGTTGCATTTATTGGCTGTGACTGTTAAAAGGGGGACCAAGTCTTTTAATTAGTTGAAAAAAAAGGGTAATACGTATCATTAATGAGCTCGGTAAAATGTGGTTACACAAAAAAAAAGAAAAATTTTGAACATTTTAGATTTCAATTTGAGATTATTTTGATCACAAAAAAATCCATATGGAGGATATTTGAGGGACCACTCAAATTGAATTATCAGCCTGTTGATTTGCATTTCTCAGAGAAGTAAAAAAAAATTGAAATTTTCGGAAAATCCTCGATTACGATTTGTTAGATCGCAAATTAGTTCCTCTTGCAATTCAATTTTTGGGAATTTCAATTTGGACATTAACAACTGAAAAGAGATAAGGACCTAAATATTTTACAAATTTCAATAGGCGCCAAAAAATGCCGAAAAAATTCTGGATTTTTTAAAATAGCCAATAGTCAAAATCAAATTTGTGGGTTTTGAGACTGTAAAATTAGGTCTTTCTTATCATTTTTCTGAGAAGACTTTTCTCAAATAGCACAATGAAACACAGAATTAAATTTCCTAAACAGTCAAAAAAATTTCTTGAGTTCTACATATCAAATCGCAATTCATAAATGTCGGGCAATTAAAAAAATCTCAATTTTTCGGAACCTCAATTCAAGACGTTCACAAATTATTATTTTTTTTTGTGTATACCACTAAATTTAAACAACGCAGAAAAATGTTGGATTATCGATAAATTTTAAAACGAATAATCATTAGTCAATATTAAGAGTGGGTAAAAATTGATCGATTTCCACCAAGACTATGCATTTTTTAATCCTTATTTTTCGCTCTTTTGTACGCTAAATCATGCAGTTCTCTTGGATTAATTTCGTAGGCGTAGCAGTAAAATTATTACACTCAATACCAATAATGCATGATTTACAATTCAGTAATTTTTGTCTATTAAAAATTTTGTTATTTTTTTTTCGGTTTCTTCAATGGATGCATGTGTGTTCAAGCAATCCTAGAATTAATTAACCCAAGTAATAAGCAACCTCAGCTCTCGGTATCGACGTTTTTTAAATGTTACAAAAGAAGAGAAAAAAAGCAACCATAATTACGTGTTAAGTTTTACATAAACCCAAATTCTACTGTATGTATATTTAAGAAAAAACAAAACGTGTATCCATTGACAAATTGTTATGAATCATTGATAAATGTTAGTCGTGTAATGATGAGATGAGTTTGTGGAAAATGTAAAATTCTCATCCTCACACTATTTTGATAATGAAAAATTACAGAGAGTGAAATGATAATGTTATGGTGTCCTGTTCGTTATGAAGAATATATTCAGGTATCATGTTTAAATTTAGGAAGAGCCAATAGTTGACGTTGTTGAAATTTTACGACAGTGAAAAAAAAGTTGTTGGGAATTTGTGACAGAGTGGGAGGCGTGTGGGATAACAAGCACTGACGTGTACATATATTGTATAGATGAAATACATAAACATATATATTTTACTGCTGCTAGAAAATTAATTTCCTTAATTTTTTTCCCATACAAGTCCGGTGGCGCGTGCTGCGCACGCGCATTTCCCTTTTCCACCGCACTGACTGGTGGCGCGTCGGTTTCGGTCTTACGCTCTTCGATAATTGCGATATACGAGTCCGGTGGCGCGTGCTGCGCACGCGCAATTCCCTTTTCCACCGCACTGACTGGTGGCGCGTCGGTTTCGGTCTTACGGTTTTCGATAATATCGATATATATAGATAGCTTCTTTCGTTTCTCCTTTTTACTATAGGATATCGATATTTTCATACGTCTCTCCTTTTGCTATAGGATATATATTTTTGAATGTCATCTCATCTATCTGCCCGACTTGCAGTTAGTTTCGTTTAGGGTTTTCAAATGAAGAATTTAGATAGTAATTTGCAGAGCGGGAGGGAAATTCAACTTTGCGCCCGCTGAAACGGAAACAGTACATTTCCGGTTCGGGGCTTCGGTAAGATTTTTCAGAATTTTTCTGGGAAGTTTTCGGGGCTGGGGCCAATGCAAGACATTCCCACGAATGTGCTGTTCAAATCCAATACCACGTGGTATTCTCTATGTTAATCTGCTCGATGAATTCAACCAAGTGTAGGTTAGGATCGCAGTTTTCGCGAACGAATGACGAATGATATCTAAGGCTACTTCCGCTTTTCGACGGATTACCATCCAATCTCTTATCAGGCGGGTGGTGGGGGAAAGCTCGTAGGAGGGGATTCCCCCAGTGACTCGCGACTCGCGTGTAGTGCAAGTGGTAAATGTAACCCCCATTTGTAAATTCAGTGCCTTTTCGCTTAACGTACAGTGCAGTTATACGGTTCAACGCCCGGCACAGTTAGGCCCGTAGATTTTGCATGTTTTATCAAGTGACTATTTTAACGATTAGGTGAATGAGGCACTGAACGGAATACATGTGGAGTTGTCGTTAGTTGGTCTTAAGTGTAGTGTGACAATTGATAAAATTGGAATTTTTGCTCGCTCGAAATCGCGGTTCTGGGCCAATGTGAAGCGTAAATATCCTCTGTAAAATCATGTCCTATCCCCACCACTGGGTCGCCTTTTAACCCCCCACCCCGCAACTTTCGGTCAGCTGGTATTCCCCATGGTCTCCGATGCTACTCTTCTGTGATCATTCACTACACAAAGAAAGTGGCGGTAAGTTTTGTGTTTCACGGGCCTTGTTTTTTTTTTTTTTTTTGGGAATCGCGGAATTCATGGTGAGGTCATGGGGAAATTATGTGGGTATTTTAGGAACTAGGAATAGTTTGATGATTTCAATTTTTTTGTCAATTTCATGTTCTGATGGTCTGATAATTTTGGGAACGTCTAAACTTTTGACAGACCTGAACCATTTGGACGGATAAGCTTCTTCAGTAGTTTAAGAATTTTTTGAGAGTTATTTGGAGAATCAAATTTTTTTTTCGCTCCAAAAAAATTTTACATAAAAAAAATTGTAATTACAGTATTTGATATTTCTGGGAATTTGAAAGATTTCCAAATATTTGACATTTTTGGTTGTAAACAAAAAACTATTTTTGAATTGAACTATGGTCAAAAATTTTCCGACTGAGACTCAAAACATTAAATATTCTCACTATTACCAAAATTTCTGATTTGAATTGGAAAGAAATAAGTAGCAAACACGAATTATTTTACCTCTGCCATATAAAGATGTCAAATAAAAATTGATACAATATGGAACATTACCTAAACCTGTTCTATACTTGACTATTCATTCAATAGTAAGTGGTTGCTTGGCCTATGCGGTCAGGAAGCAGAACGAGTGTCTTATCAAAACTGAGCAAATAAGTAGAAAACTCCATTAAAAAAGGCCGACACTTCGACCATCTGAAAATTTTCAAAAATTTGTATTTCCCGCCAATACATGACATCCAATGCCTACGATATAACCGATATAAATTCCCACAATATTTTACACGGAATCATGCATTTGGGAATAACAGAATTTTCTCAATTTTCAAAAGTAAAAAGCGCGGTAACAGCCGCAGTTGTCACGTGACAGGCTTGTCCATAAGAACCACTTTGAAACCCATACCAAACAATTTTGTAGTCCTTCGTTTATTGGTTCGCGGAAGTCCCCCGAAAATTCAAACCTTGTTAAGCATATCACACTAACATACGATAGTGTAAAACCACCGAAATTTTCAGTTACAATTCCCATTTTCAAAACGAAAAATCTGCATTTGAATCGGCATAAAATGGCGCCGACATATATAGATATAGCGTTCCTCAGTAGAGCGCGTCCAAAAGAGCCCGTTTAACTAAGTCAATACGAAACGAATTAAGCAGTGAGTTAGTGAGATTGGTCAACTGAATCATCTTGCGTCTAAAATATGACCGCTATATTTCTGTGTGGGATTTATGCGCTGATTGATGGTTGCGCTTCTGCGCACTGCCAATCAGCTGATCGACGTGACCGCGCCAAACAGTCTCCCAGGAGGTGTCACGAGGTCTTGACGTTATTTTTGAACAAATATCACGTGATCTCTCAGGGGGTCGTAGCGAATCAAATGACATGAGAGTAATTAGATGAATTATTGTGTTTCTAAATATTGTGACAGCTCTACGAAGGGATCATATCCTGCAGCGAGCAATTGGCTCCAGGAAATGAGTGATTCAGTACAATGTTCACAATTCAAATATTCTACTTCGCGTTATGACTTCCCGCGCTAATTCCTCAATCAAAAATGGAAAATTTTACGGTGTACTTGGAAATTCAAAATTGCCATTATTTGCCGCCAAATTTGAGGTGTTCCGGAATTCGGAAAATTGTGAAAATTTTTGAAAATCCGCTGACGCTTTTTGAACAGGTATGACTTTCTGCAACTTTTGGCTTGCACATTAATTTTCAGTCGAGTGGCGAACGATATTTTTTGGTACTGTGTCCTGAGAGCGAGTTTTGTGGCCGCGACGCGCTTTAAGCGCTGCGTAAGGAACACAATGGCAACAATATCTATTTTGTTACAAAGCTGTGAAGAACTTTTTGGCCAATGTGTGTTTGCTGGTTGAGGCGAAGGAGAGACATGCAAACACAAAAGTCAAAAAAGTTTTTTACGGCCACGTGAGGAATGAAACTTTTTCGTCGCTCGGTCCGTAAAGTGAGTCCGTAATTTACAGCATTTTAAGAATATATATATGAAATACGTTTGCAAGGTTGGAAATTATGAAGGAACAAATGGAATACTCAATGTATTGTATTTTTTACAATCTTGAGCGCTTAAAAAAGGCGTAACTGTGCAAATGTATATATTTGAATAAACCGCTAAGTGGGTTTGGTTATCTGGTGGATATTAAGGAGGCACATTGTTCTCTTTCAAATTACAGTACTTGAATATTCATGTGGATATAAGCCGTAACAATGTCAAAGCAAAACGATTTATCTCACAAGCTAATGATCCCATTTACCTCGATTCACAGAACCTTAAATTCTCTTAAAACGAGTGAAAATTACAAGTTTTTGAAATGTTTCGCGGTTTTTAAATTTTTCAGTTTCAACGTCACAGAGATGAAACTTTTAACCTTTCAAATTTGGGTATTTTGATTGCGAGCAAATCCGGAATTTTGAAAGTTTGAACTTTCAAAATAGAAAAAATTTCAAATTGAAAAAAGACAAATTTGAAAATTTCGCTTTTTTCAAACCGAGAAAAATTTCAAAATTTCAAAATGTCAAAATTTCAAAATTTCAAAATTTCAAAATTTCAAAATTTCAAAATTTCAAAATTTCAAAATTTCAAAATTTCAAAATTTCAAAATTACCAACTTTCCAGACTTTTAAAAGCCATCGACCGAAAATAAAACCCAGCTCTTTTAAAACCTCTACAATCCTGAAATGTAGTCCACACTCGATTTTCTAAGTGATTACTTCCACGGTGTAGTACAATGTCTGTTCCTCATTTACCCGATTGACTTGGTGCCAGCACTGAGGTCGTCGCGGTTTCCTGGTAACCGCTCATGTTTACATTGACCCAGTGTGTAAAAAAATGGTATAGCAGGTCAGTTGTGGTTACACGCGATGAGGATATAGAGTTATGTGAAGGAGTTGTGCAACCATAAGTGCGATGGCTGCTCTGAATAGTAAGCACTGAATATAAATGCACCTTTAGGTGATTGTAGAAATTGATAATAATATTCGTCAAACTCGTCGACGCCTGACAGATTTGTCAAATTCAAAAAAGTCAAGAATATAAAAATCTGTTAAAACATTGTCTTGTTATCAAGTTTTTTCTGTAGAGACTTGAATGTCCAGTAAAAAAAATTGTTATGTAATTTTTTTCTGAACTGACTTGCTCACGAGATATGCCGAATATGACACACACACACACATACACACACACACACATATATGTTCGGGGCTTTGATGAAGAATTTTCTAATGGATTTCGAGCGACAGCAGGAACATTCCGTGTGTGCTATTGGTGGTACCCATAAAATGAGACCGCAACGTCGGGCGGGAACCTAACCCGACACAGGGAGTGGGTACCATCATGGGTGCCCACCATCGTAACTGAGGTTTCTCGAGGTTTACCCTCCGTTTAGATATACGATGGCCTGAATGGCGAAAGCCGGCCGCCGCTGCGTGGATGGGTGCCCGGTAGGGCCTTTCGAAGAAATGCTGAAGGGCAACAGCCGTGGGGAGTGCAGGAGATAGGGACGGAGAAAACACACACACACACACACACACACACACACACACACACACACACACACACACACACACACACACACACATCAACACCTTGTCAAAGTGATACTTGCCGTCGAGAAGAGTCAAAATTGCGAAGTTTAAAAAAAAATGAAAACCATTTTTAAATTTTCAAAAAAATCAAGTTTCTGAAATTCAAGAAATTGAAACAATTTCGATTGAAGATATAAAACCATGTGAGAGAGTTGTGCAACTATAAGTGTAATAGCAGTTGTGATTAGCGAGCTCTCAACACAAATGCAAGGGCAGAACGATTGTTGGACGTGCGTTGACAATGATCTACATTATACTTCATCATTTCGAAAATGTACAATTTTTTTTTTAAATATTGAACAATTTCAAAAAGCTCAAAAATTTGAGATTTTTTAAAATTTCTAAAATATCAGATATTCGAAAAATGTAAAAAAGTTGAGAAAAAAATTCAAAACTTTGGAAAAGAAAGAAACAAAATTCTAGATTTTCCAAAAGTTCCAGCTGGAATTTCACGTCAAAAAAGTTTACAAAGCTTTCCCAAACCTTCAGGACTACATAATACAGAAGAAAAATTTCGCATTCATTTAATCCTGAACATTAAATCATCTCGCGTTCGTCCACTCCTCTCAACACGCATAATTTGCATTCAGTACTTCCCAGAAACGCATAACATGACGACTCGTAAACCTAAATAGCGATGAACTAATGAGTGTTCTTTTACCAATTTCCAAATTTGTGGATATTTTACCCATTTAAAAATTTTTTCTTAATCATTTTTTCCCCAAGGGGGTGGGGGAGAGATTCAATTTTTTAATTAAATCAATTGAATCTCCAAAGAGGCAACGTGACTAAATTTTACAGCCCCCCCTCCACCCCCCTAACACTAAAAAAAAAAAATAAAAAATAAGAGTCCCTGGAAAAAACCGTAACCAGTCAGCCTTCAAAAAAATCCCCCCTTTTTTTCCACACCACTTCAACCTCGCGATCCCCTCACACCGCTCTTCCCCCGAAGCGTAAAAATTTACTCCTCATAAACTTAAATAGCCTCGACCTAACAAATTCTTCTCTCTATTTTGCAGGAGCAATGAGCTAATGGGTAATGAAAGTAAGCGGCGTGGAACTTCAAGTCACAGCTCACCCGAATATTCATATTTCACGATAGAAGCTTCCCTGAAGCCCGGGCTGCAAAAAAATTACTGGCAATCCGCAGAATTCAAAGCGCCTGAATCATTGGCAAATGTATGAGGAATCAACGAAAGTATTTATGCGAGCGCGTCCAAGGAACTTCCTAGATCCTGTTCAATTGCAGGATACCTAACTCGGCCGAAGAAAATATTTCAGAAAAAATACCAGCGAGAGAATAAAAATTGCAACGATTCCAACAATTCAAATTGAATTAAGTAAAATGATTATTTCCAAGCTGGTGTCCCTGAGTTGCAAATAATGAGGACCAGTCATTCAACACTTAGTGTCATTTATGTACGGATAAACATATGCTTTGAGATTGACTTTGGAGTCTGTGATGTAAGCAACATGTCGTTCAGGGATAAGAGCAATATGCTGCTTCCTTGAATTGCCATGTAGTGACATAGTGATGATTAAGTGTACAGTGGTATAGAATAGTTTGCCTAGATTTATTATTGTTGATTATTGGATAGTTAAAATGACTGTAACTTATACGGCGGAAGTGGCCACATGCAGAGGATTGGGATGCTTCTTCAAACTTCTTTTGAGGTATGGTTGAGATTGGAGTTTGACGAATTTTTACGGTGTCCAAAGCCACAGCTTATGTTATGAAATTATATGCCGGTATATATCTTACATATGAGCTGATCACGTGGTATATGTGCCTGGCAAAAATTCCGAATTTTTGTCATTTAAATTTCGCCATAATTAGGATGTTTTTTTGGCTCCAAAAATTTCTACGATTGCAAAAAATTTTGTAAACAACTATTGTAAATTTTGGAAAATTGAGGACCAGCCATTCAACCTTTGGTACCATTGATTGCAAGATATGAAGTCTATATAGGTACCATATGCTCAGTAATTAATTTCGATGTATGTGATTCAAGAAATATGTCGCTCGGCAATCAGAAAATAGGATTTCTCCCCGAGGCTCATGAAGAGACAAGTGATGAATAAGTGCACAGTGGAATAGGATAGTTCTTGCTTTGCTTCATTTGTGTTGATTATTGGATAGTAAAAATGACTGTAAGTTATACGGCGGAAGTGGCCACTTGCCGAGGATTGGAGTGCTTCTTCAAACTTCTTTTAAGGTACGATTGAGGCTGGAATTGGTTTAGCTTACGTTGGTAAAAGCGATCGAAGCTCAGAAATTGTGGTCCCCCATCGAAAATTATAAAAAAAAAAAAATTAGCAGAAAGGGATCGTAAATTTTGGCAATCAAAAAAAAAATACAATAGTACAAAAATTGTGGAACATTTTGGAAATTTCGGAAACTCTTAACAAGATAATTATTTATCTGTAGATTTTTCGTATGAACGATTTAACAGTTATACCAAAGTCAAGGTCAGAAGCGGCACATTCCTCATGACGCGACTAAGGGCGGGCTAACATGGGAGCTCAAGCATCATATCCCGCATTTGAGTAACGAAAAAAAAACTCTGATTCATTAGTAATGTCAAACGCGCATAACTAAGATTTCTTTCCATAAAATATCAAACAGGTGCGTGCACATACGTCTCTTTGATTCTGAAAGTTGGCAATTCTCCCGACTTGCAATTTATTCCAGACGTTCTTAGTTAAATCAACGAAAATTTGAACAGACAACTGTTGGCAGTGACGGTCGTTTTATTTTCAAAAATAGACTTGGCACTTACGCCCCTTTGGAAGTTGTTTTTTTTTAAATTCTTTTTTCAAAAAGTATATAGTGTACAACGAGGAAAATACACAATTTTTTCGTTGTATTTCTTTCATTATTTCATATACAAAACGACTGTTTTCAAACCACGTGGGACAGCTGTGGTGTCACGTGACTGTCTCTGCCCGCGACAGCCAATCACAGGGCGCCCTTAACGCGATTGGGGCGCGCGCGTCCAATGGGAAGTGTAGGAACCCCCACGCGACTCTCGTGACGTGACGAATGACACGTTCGCCGTTTGGACTTGACGAAAGGACTTAAAAATTGATTTTAAATTGCATAATGCACCAGAAAAAAAGAAAGTGCAAATGATAAGTTGCGGAAGAAATGATTGAGTTCGTGAATCCCCTATTTTAACTTTTGTATGCCATTTTGAAATTTTCTGATGTATCTCATCCTGCCGGTGTATCAGTCAATGGACAAAAATACTCGATTTTGCACTCAGCGATAAGATATAAAACCTTATGGAAATTCTTATACTCCTCAATGACTTTCGCACGGAGGATAATTGCACTGGCTAATTGTCGACGGCCGATTAATTCTGGCTATTACGTGAATTGCTGTCTCTTGGAAATGAAAATCTTCACGACAGTCGAGAAGACTGGGACGATAATTGATTACGCGTGCACATCAAACAGATGGATTCTATAGTAGAGATAAGATAGAATCGAGGTCGTTTAATATGAGGAATCGCTCGATATTAACACGCTTTGACGACCAGCGACAGCACCTGCTTTTTCATACTAGACCATTTGCCTTCGTAGTTTATAAAAAATGAAACTGTTTGAATCCACTTTTGTCTCCTAGAAATATGCTGAATATCTGAAGAATCTTACTCAAAAATTAGAAAACATCTGAACCATATTCCATGTTTGGGTGCTCTTTTCCCTCTTCTCGTTTGTACTTCCCGCGGTACCTACTCTTAAGCATTCCTTCAAAATGCAGTACTGGACATCCACACGTACGGCTGGGCTGTCGCCTGAAGGCTGGGGCCGACTGTCGCCATTTTAGACTATCGTATCTCTAACCACAGGGTGAACCTCGAGATACCTCTATGCTACGATGGCGGGCACCTGTGATGAACCCCCGCCCTGGCATCGGGTTAGGTTCCCGCCCAGCCTTGCAGTCTCATTTTATGGGTACCAATGGATACAATGTTCCTACTCCATCATGTGAAACATTCTCGGGAGACTCGGCGCAAGTCTAGGGCCATCCACGTAGTGAGCAGTCAACTCCACCGGCCCAGACCGCATCCCAAACTCTGTTTGTGTGTGGGTGTGTGTGTGTATGTATGTATGTATGTATGTATGTATGTATGTATGTATGTATGTATGTATGTATGTATGTATGTATGTATGTATGTATGTATGTATATGTATGTATGTATATGTATGTATGTGTGTGTGGGGGGGGGGGGTGCATGCGGCTGGGTGAGTGGGTGGGTGGGTGGTTATGGGTGGGTGGGCGGGTGTGGGTGGGTGGATGGATGAGGGTGGGTGGGTGGATGGATGAGGGTGGGTGGGCGGGTGTGGGTGGCTGGATGGATGGGGGTGGGTGGATGGATGGATGGGGGTGGGTGGATGGATGGGCATGGGTGGGTGGGTGTGGGTGGGTGGGTGGATGGATGGGTGCCGGTAGGTGGGTGGATTATATTTAGTTGATCCTTTGGAGTGTATTCGTTTTTAATGATAAAAAAAAATGTAGACAATGATCTCATTTTGACAGTAATCATCGCCAACATTTACGTCATCAACCAACTCGCAACATTGGCACACCCGCATCGCGAAAATAGACCGGCTCAGTTGACCAATTCTGAAACAATTCATCTATAAACAAAAAAAAAATAATACGTTGTTCCACGTACGCGAAGGGTACTATGGAAGTTTGAAATAAAGCAGGTCATTAGTGATAATTATTTAACACTTCAAGGTTGCTGGGCCCGTAGGTCACACTAGTCACTACACATTAACATTATTTTTCTCGTTGCATATCGATTACTACTGTCATTATATTTAAATACAGTATAAAATTGTGCTAAGGATGTCATCGAGACCTTGATATGCTTTTTCGAATTCTCCCGGTAAAAAATGAATTTTAAATTAATTTTCGCACTATTATTCCACATCATAAGAAGTGGAAAAGATTTTTTTGTTCTCCAAATTTTTGGAAATTTCCGAGAATTTTAAATGCAAAATTTCGTAAATTTGAAAAATTTCGAAGATTTTGACAAAATTGAAAATAAAGTTGTTTTTTTGGGGGGGGGGGGGGGGGGAATTTGAAATTGCAAAAAATTGATTCCAATTCAAATTTTCAAAATCAGTTATATACTATTTATAGCATGGAAAAATAAATTTTTAAATTGAAAGAAGCATAAAATTCCAAGAATTTTAAGAAGAATTTTTACGATAATTTTGACAAAAAGTAAATTATGAAAATAATTTTTTAGTATCTCAAGGATATTCCGGTGATTATCGTTATCGAATTCCTAGATTATATCTACCTTTGCCTAATTTCCTCAAATAAGTATGACCAATATGTAAATAACTTGAACATCGTTCATCATTTTCAGTCATTAACGTTTTCAGAAAATCACTTAAAAAAAAACATGCATACTTCGCTTACCTATATACAAATTCGATAATTATCAGAATTACCAGAAAAATTATAATCTCATGATTATCAATTATCTTTCTTTCCCTAAGTTTTCGAAATTTCTGTTCGCAGTTTCCAGAATGTCTCGAAATTTTTTGAAATTTCCAAAATTCTTTCGTCTCTCCTTTTACTATAGCGCGAGTCCGATGGCGCGGGCTGCGCATGCGCAGTTCCATTTCCCGCCGCAATGGCTGCGGTGTCGCGTCGGTTTCGCTCTTACGCTTTTCGATAATTGCGATATATACCGATAGTTCATCTCGTCTCTCCTTTTCCCTATAGGAACGTCCAATGACTGTCCGAAGCGAAGTGACTCCTACAAGTTCACAAGTAACGCAAGAAAAAAAGTTCCGTCCCATGGAAAAATTTCACCAAAAATTAATCACTGTTTCAGATGGCGAGCAAGTGTCTATAAGCTAGTCTGGCTGGATCTCGCACTTTTCCTATTCATCTACTACGCACTCTCCGTCATCTACCGCTTTGGTCTCAATGAGGAAGGACAGAAGACATTCGAAGGCGTTGTTGAGTACTGCAATGAGTACAGTGATCTTATACCCCTGTCATTTGTACTCGGCTTTTATGTTAGTATTGTTATGACGAGATGGTGGAATCAGTACACTGCTATTCCATGGCCAGATTCCATTGCTGTGTTTGTTTCGGCTACTATTCATGGAAATGACGAACGGGGAAGACTAATGAGACGTACTATTGTCAGGTAAATTGCTAGATTTGTCCCTTTGGAATTTGTCTAATTTCTGGTCTCAGAACTTGTTTTAAACTTCATCTTCAATAATTAATTTTGGTCTCCCATTACAGATACGTCTGCGTTTGCCTAACCCTAGTACTGGCCAACGTATCACCTCGAGTAAAGAAGCGTTTCCCCACCCTCGAGCACTACGTTGACGCGGGCCTGCTCCTGGAGAACGAGCTGGCAATATTCCAAAATCTAAACGCTAAATTCCCCAAGCCAAGCAAGCACTGGCTTCCCATAGTCTGGGCGTCCAGCATCGTCACGCGAGCGCGCAAGGAGGGTCGAATTCGGGACGATTTTGCCGTGAAAACCCTCATAGACGAATTGAACAAATTCCGAGGAAATTGTGGAAGTTTAATTCAGTATGATACAATTTCCGTTCCCCTAGTTTACACACAAGTGGTTACACTAGCAGTCTACACGTACTTCTTGACAAGTGTTATGGGCCGCCAGTGGGTGCACAACAAGAAAATTGGTTCCGACATTGATCTGTACTTCCCCGTTTTCACAACCCTCCAATTTTTCTTCTACATGGGCTGGCTCAAGGTCGCGGAGACCCTGATCAATCCGTTCGGCGAGGACGATGATGATTTCGAGGTGAATTGGATCGTCGACAGGAATCTCCAAGTATCCTACCTGATTGTCGATGAGATGCACCACGATCATCCTGAGCTCATCCGCGATCAGTACTGGGACGAAATATTCCCGGTTGAACTGCCGTACACAGCGGCGGCCCAGCCATTCAGAGAAGAGCATCCAGAGGCATCCACAGCAGGTAAACTTGTTACAGGGAACTTTAAACCGGAAGCGAGGTCATTTTCTTGCATCCCCACCTCAGAACTACCTGAATTGATCTCTCGTCTCATCATATCAATGGTCATATGAAAAGGGCCCACTTTGTCGGAATCACGATTTAACTCGTAGGACTACCAAAACCTTCATTTCTATGTAAAGCAATGCTGGTCAAGATCCCTAGATGTGTATAATTGGGTATCGACGAAGTGGGCCCTTTTCAGATCACCTCCTACAAATATGTAAAAATATTTGGAATGGGTTAAAATATTCGCCATACCTCATTCGTTTCTTTATTTATCTTTTTCCCAGGCATTCAGCTGTCAGCAGCTCAACAAGAGCTTCAGCCATCCTCAGTAAGAATAGACGAGATGAATCCCGAGTCCTACCAAAGCATGAAATTTCGCAATGACATTGCTGATGATGCTGCCTCGGGTATTCACTTTATGGCAGGTGGAAAGATCTCGAGAAGTGGGAGTAGAGTGAGTAATCGAGGTGATAGAAACTTCAGTGCTGGTTCTACACCCAGTAACATTGGTGGTTCCCTGACACGAGTGAACAGTGTGACAAGTGTCTTAAAGAGACTGTTCAGTAAGGAGGACAGGCCAGATGGCACCAAGACCCCTGGTAAACTGCCAAGTTCAGGATCAGCAGCCTCCCTGCAAAATCGTCCTGGTGCTAATCCTGGTGGCTCAATGAGAATTGGAGTGATTGAAGAGGTTGACGAGCAAATGACAATTTCCTCAATGCGCCCGGAAAATCGTCCACACGTACAAAGTATCTTTCCCACAAATGGAGCACCTACACCAAGTGCTCCCATGGATGTGCCTAATAAGCCAAGAAATGGAGAATTGTACTCTACTAGTGCACCAGCAGGACCAGGCATGTACGGAGGCGGCAAGTACCAAACAAGAGCACAAGTCTCATCTGATTCTGCTAGATTGAGTGAAGCTTTTGACTTCGGTGAGGAGGACAATGTCAGTGTTAGGTCAACTGCAACATCGGGCAGCTCTGACGATGAGTTCATGCGGCTGAAGCTTGAGAGGGACAAGCAGCGGCGAGATCGAGCTATGAGGAAGTTAGCCAGGAGTGTCAGTGGAAATCAGCCGAATGATACACCTTCGTCCCTGGACCTAGATAGGGAGAGCCTCCTGCTGACAGAGCTCGCTGAGACCTCGAGAGTAGCAATGCGACCAGCTGAACGTGGAAAGAAAACAGATGAAACAGACAAGGTCTAACTCGTCCAGGCAGTTCCACTGTTCGTTAACATGCCAAGTGATAGATTCTTCATCATTGGTGTCAGTGAAATTGCGTTGTTAAGTATGTATATAGAGCGAATGATTAGTCAATTATTTTTTATCGGTCTTTTATAGCGGTATTGTTAGAAAGACTATTAGAAAGTCTGTTATGGCCTAAATTATGGGAGATCCTAGCCAAATGTGGAATGCACGATCAGCAGGTTGCTTCTGAGACCAGTTGGAGGGGAATCTAAGTGAGTACATGCAAATTGGAAGCAGTGAAGAGGTTGACGAGCATCGTTCTAACGAATGGGTCGTCTCCACTAAGTGCTCCCATGCACCTGAATGCCCAGGCAGGTATGGGGAAGAAAGGTATCGAACGGAGGCACAAGCTTCGACGAATTCTGCGAGATTGGGGGAGGCTTCGGAATTGGACGAGCAGGAGGATGCTAGGGTGAGGTCTGCAACCAGGGTTGGTGATGAGTTTATGAGGCTCGAGATGGAGACAAGCAGGCAGTACCTGGAGAAGAGCAGGTGCTACCTGCTGACAGTGACAACCGATGCAACCCACAAGGCTCAGCTCTCCCATGTACCTATTCATTCACACCCTCTTGCAGTTTCTTATTGGGAAAGGGGCAGATTGTTCACGGTCTAGTGCCTAGAGGCTCTCATTCTCATATAGCGTCAGACTTAATTTGATCCTGTTTTAGTAAATCCTGGACCAATTTAGGAGGCACTGGAATTTTAACCAAAAATCTAAGAACACTATTCAAAAATGGTCGGGAAATTATGAAATGTTGAGGAGATCTCCTGGTCCACAGACTATCACTGTCTTTGAAAAGTAGGTTTTAGGTACTCGACACGTGACATCTTCTTTGTATCAGAGTTCAGCTTTCAGAAAATTGTTCTGTTCTTTCGAGCAAAAATAAATTGCAATAAAAAAGGCTAAGCAATTTTCTAAGGCTAGATGTCAATATGAAAACAATTTTTGAGGAAGATCAAGCAAACAATTCTTTTTATGAAGAATATTCTCACCAGGAGATATTTTCAGGGTTAAATAAGGTGGAGCTCAGCTACATATGCAACTCCTCATTTGCTAGTGAATTACGGGTTTAGCTTGTGCATACAAAGTGACAGATTCTGCATTCACACTCTTGATCGGACGCCTCTGGACTTGTAATTAGTGAAATTGCATCGTTAGTTATGTATATAGAGCAAATGATTAATTCAGGGTTTGGCATTGATTTTTTTACGAGTAAGACGGTTTTAATATTGTTGGAGGGAGACTAATGTCAATTTTGAAAATTGCAGGATATTGTTAACTCAGTCAAATATTTGGTATAATAGGAAATTGGTTGCAAAAAAAAATTATTTGTTCAGTTGAACTTCAGGTGTCTAAAGGGCGAAGACATTCAGGGACAATAAATTATTTATTCGGATTTTACACAAATTTTGGATTTGTTTGAAGAAAAAGTGACCCCATTTTAGGGTGTTTAAAAATTACAATTTTGAAAAATTCAATTGAGATATTTGGTGAAAAACGTTGAGCAAGTTATCGAAAATAAAAAAATTGGAGATAATCATTTGTAGAGATCAAACGTCATTTGATTGTTTTTTTTTTTCATTTTGAAGAGAAATTGATGAATAGTTTTTTACGCACCAATTTTTGGTTTTGTATATTATGTATTGCTCCGTTTACTTTTTGAAATATGATGAGAAATTCGTTAGAGTTTATACATATTAGGATTCTATTCGACTTTGGAACGTTTAGCAGAATTTCGGCCTTGAAGTATTTAATGTAAAAAATGTGATAACAGTGAGTCGAAATTTGTAGAGAATGTTCAGTGTACTGGACATCAGTGTAGTGGACTGGTATTGGTTGATGTACGATTTTTTCGATGATTTTTCCATCTCTCGTTTTCAAGAAATCAAATTTCCTAGTTGTGGAAACCCATTGATTCCGCTTCTTTGATTGAGCCATTCATTTCCATCTCACTTTCGAATAATTCTCAAAAAATTCCTGGTAGTCTCCGTACTCGAAAAAGTGTCTCATGATTTTTTTCAAATTTTTTGAGTGATTTGGTCGAGAGATATAAATATTTTTACAAAACGAAAAATTCAAATTTTAAGTATAACCCTTATCGTAAAATCCATTTTCTTTTCCTCAATTAAAAAAAATATTTTTGGCCAAACCAAAGAATTCTGCAGCAAAAAAAATTCTTAAAAAAATGTGGGAAAAGCTGAAAAAAATTTTCACTTGTCAAAAAACCAAATTTTCATCCAGAATTTTTCCACACCAACACACTGAACTTTGGATACTTATAACATGCAAACAAGACCAGGAAAAAATTATGTCAAAGATTGTGCATACTCCAATGACACGAATGAACATTGTCAATAAATTTCCATACACTGTCATCATTTAAACAATTTTCTTAATTATTCAAAACACAAATATGTGACATCTATTTTAGGCATTACGAAAAGTCAAGTATTGATAGTGTAACAAGAAAAACAAGCCATTTGTTATGTACTTATGATAAGTTGAGGAAATATTTACCAATATTTATGTACATCGTTGAGTATTGCAATTTGTCTTCATTTTTCGTTTTGGATTGATCAAATATTTTTTTTATTGCTTGCAACATTGTTATGTAAAGCTCAATACCGCCTTCGCAAAATTATTTTATACTCTGTAAATAATAACAATGATAATAATAATAATAATAATAATAATAATAATGATAAGTGGTCAATCGCTGAGCTTATTGGCTTTTTAAGCGATTCAATAATATTGCAAATGTGATTTTTCTACTCGTTTTTATCGCGCCTTGTAACTGCTCTCCCTCGTGATAATTATATGGAATATTTAGTAACAAAAAAAAAATCAAATTGACGGTATTTTATGAGTGGAATTTTTTTAATGCACATCAGCAAATATATTTTCAACTGGAGCTAGAAAATACACAATTTAGTATTATGCGTTTGGGGTGAAAATGATTTTAGGTAATGAGCCACTTTGCCAATTATTGACATACTTTTAGACTTCTGTATATTTCAATAATTGAGACCTCAATTTTTTTCTCTTATCTTCATTTGAGCCTATATTATTAGTCAGTTATTTTTTTCACAGCTCAAACATTTTTAAATTCGCTGTAATTTTTTTTCCCATTTTTTAACATGAAAAATTTTTTGGGGGAAAAAGTGAAAATCGTTAAAGAAAATTTTTTGTTTTGTCTCTTCTCCAAGCGTAATTAAAAAAATCTAAAATGTTCCAGGAAATGCTGAAAATTTATTACACCTTTCGTTTGAACAGAATTTGACTATGAAATTCAAGGGAAAAAATTGAGATGCAGATTTAAAATTGGAAAAGCATGTTGATAGTTAATGAAATGGCCAAATAGATAAATATATGGAGTAACATTCCAATAGTGAATGCTGAATTCATATGGTGCTCTGACGTACAAAGCCATTGCGACTTTTGCGCAATTGTTTTTAACAGTATTACAGTTGACAAATGATAATCCAAAATTATTTAAATTTTTAAGTCCCAGTGTATACTGTAATTATCGGAATAAAATATAGTTTTGTGCAAGTTTGAGCCACCTAGTGTTATAATTGTCATTAACGTCACAATTAATTCATTCGCACTCCGTTCTTCCCCAACTTTCTTTACAGAGAAATCCCAAGACTTGAGCTGAGGATAAATGTCCCAAAATTTCGGCGGGATAATTTCAAACACTCATAAATTTTCAAAATTGTAAAAAACTTCAAAAAAAAAATACATAAAATATGAAATTACAGTCTCGAAAATCTACAGAAAAAAAATTGAAATGGCAAATGTTCACGAACATTTAAAGGTATTTATTAGAGCTTCGTTATTTCAATGAACCTATCGTTGTTACAGTAATCTTTATACACGTGATCAAATTTGAGATTTAGTTCGCTGAATTTGTTTGTAAAAAATTTGATGTAGTCGGTGTGAGAGGAGTCAATTTCTAGGAATAAATGTCCGCCTGGTTTCAGTGCAGTCGAGGCATATCTCATGATAGGCTTTATCAATGTGAGACCATCCGGGCCACCGTCCAGTGCTCTGATATCTTCGAAGCTGCAAAAAATTGAGAACTCTGGTATTATCGTTTGAGTGGGTACTTCAATTTTTTAAATGCAGAGACATGCAACCAGCAACACAAATAAATGAAGAAAATGCTAATTTGAAGCACCACTAGCAATACTTTTTCGGATTTGGGAAATTTTCTGGGAAAAACCGATCGTCGGAAACGCAAAATAAAAAATGCAAAAGTATCGTTTTCTTACACTTTGACTTCAGGTTCTAGATCCATTATTTTCTTCGTGGGTATATATGGGGGATTGCTGACGATGAAATCGAATTGTTCCCTTTCAAACTCAATAGCACAGTCTTCAGACATATTTTTGATTTTCCCTGTTGGTTCCATGGTGGCATTGATCACTGATATTCGATTCTCGAGCTTCAAATTACAAGAATTTTCTCTCGCGAGCTCGCAGGCATGTGGGTTTTGGTCAATAGCTATACACTGTACCTGAAAATCAGATCTTTATTACAATTTCTGGCCCATGGGAATTTAGTAGATCATTCCGTAAAAAAGGGTTCTTCACGTGAGGGCTTAGTCTCACCGAAACACCATTGGATTAACTGAATGAATGATTGAGGCAACCTTATCACAGGAATGGGCAAGAGCTAGCGAAATGGCACCGCATCCAGTTCCAATCTCCAGGACACTTGCAGTTCTCTCAGAAGACTCTGACAATCTTCTCAAGATAAAGTCTATGAAGAATTCAGTCTCGGGTCGAGGTATAAATATTGGCGGTACCATTTTCAAGGTGAGATCTCGAAAGTCCCACTCACCGATTATATATTGGACTGGCATTCTGAAAAAAATCGAAGAATGTGTGAATATAGTTCATTAACCAGGTCGTTGTCTAATCAATGGAGCGATTTGTCGGTTTGGCGTAAGAGGTAGAGGGACGAATCCCCGTACGGGGAATCCCCATTCGGTATAGTAGAGTGGAATTGTACCGGCGTTATTAGATGGCCCAAGGAATGTAATGTCCATTGGCCATTCTGTTTATTGGTTTAAATTGTGTAAATGTTGGACACTCTGAAAAAAAAAATGGTTTAGGAAATCAAAGCGTCAATAAAAAAAAATAATAATGAATAAATAAAAATAAAAAAAGATTGATTTGTTAATTGATTTCCTGATACAGGGATCGACTGAGCTAAGAATTCGTCGATTGATTGCGGGTATTGAAATTTCAAATATTTACCTTGACAATCTGCACTCGCAGAGGGATTCCAACTTTTGAATTTCATCGGCGCTCAATTTTCTATTCAACAACGTAACGAGATCTATAATCTGTAATTGAAAGACCATTGTTAATCATAACTCATCATAGTCCATAATTGGAAATTCGTGAAATTTTAAACAAAAATGCCATTTTTACTTCGATAAAATAAACAACAAAAATTTTGCGATTCGCAGAACCTCAACGACTCTTCGACTTTATCCTTATCAATATTAACGATTAACAATAAAACTCTCTTATCTGATTCGCATTTGTTCCCTCCCTAATACATATATATATATAGAACACCGTGATCACGTGTGCTAGCCTAAGTCACCTGTCATGACCTTTTTGGATCCAATCACGTGGGCGACAATGTGCTCAATGGAACCGACCGGCTCTGGCACTCCCTCATCTTCAAATTTCTGGCTCCAATGTTTAATGATTCCTTCAAGTGTGTCTTCGCCATTGCAAATTGTCCGAAGTTGAGCTGTCAAACTATATTTTCGCTTGAAAAATTGCAGCGGTGGACATTTGCCGGAGCGCGGAAAATTCAACGTACTGAAGCGCTGCAGAAGTATCTTGCACGAAGCCATCCTGACCTCGGGCAAGTTTTTAATTCACGTAATGAACTTTGCGCACGCCAGCAAAACAAGCAACAAATTAAGGAGGCAGTTCCATCTGTTATGCCTAGATTAAATAGGTTAATCTCAAATGATATAATACCAATCAAGTATGAAAATGGCGGGAAAAAAGGGCGCGCTTCTGTTTAAATTTTTCCCGCGTCCAACTCTTAGGCTCTCAATAAGAAAATTTCTCCTCTTACGAGAATTCGGTTTTGAAAATAATAATTTAGTTAGTTAGTTAGTTTAGTTTACAAAAATAGGTTGATTCACAGGGTACGAATGATTGAGCGGTTTGTTATCATATGTTGATTCAAAGATGGCCGCTCTTACCGGCCCGCGTGAAAAAGCGCGGGAGTTTTTAGTAGATACTTTTTGCTGGCGTTTTATAGGTATTTGTATGCGAACGATTTTGTTGCACAACAAGTTTGACTGTTGAATAGTTTTTGATATAAGAAACTTTAAGAACTTCTGACATTTTTAAATGTTCACAAATTTTGACACGCCCGCCATCTTTAACACGTCCGCATATGTGCGCAAGTACGAAATTTGTTTTCAACGCTTTTTCGGGAAGCAACCACGTGTTAGAATAATTCCGATCTAATTACATTTATATTTGCAATTGTCTGTATAATTTTTTCTTAATACGATCGTTCCGTTTCTGACATTTCGCATTTATAAATCGGGTAAATTACGTCAATCTCCGTCAATGAATCCCGCAACAATTAAATGTCTATTTCACAATATATCTTTATTGTCAAAAAATATTTATAAAAATTGGTGATTGTGGAACACTTTCGAGGTTGTTTCAGCATTTTTTAACTTCCCGATCTAGGGAAGTTATTGTAATCACTCCCCAATCGTTCTGGACCACTTTTGGAAAAATCTCTGTATGTATGTGTGTGTGTGTGTGTGTGTTCGTACGTATGTGCCCAAATTTTCCGTTAAGGATTTCTTGAAAACTAATTGTTCGATTCCATTAATTATTGTTTTGATCGATGAGTCTTCATGTAACTTAGTGCCGATTAGATCCTGGAAGGAATCGATTCAGCAGTTTTCAATAATTTCCAGAAAATCGAAAGGCCAAAAATCGCCAATCGGGTTAATTAACGGTCATCCATAAACTATTAGAGTTAGCCCAAAATTTCTATGAGAAACAAATTTTACACTGAACAAGCTGGACCATATTTTTGACCTCTGCCACAAACGTGATCCACACACCAGATCACGCTATAAATATCCACCCAATACTCTACCGGAAAGTCTGCAGGCAATTCGAATCGAACAATATGGCAATGACTCCTGGGGAGGTCAAACTCTCTCACAGCAACAATAATCGCTCTGTATTTCTTCCCATTCTTACACTCGTTCAATACAATAAACTGTACCCTTATCACCCCATACAAATATATGTACAATTTACTGACAAAACTAATACTCAACTACCTTAGTATTACCTTTATCTTTTACTTTTATTATCATTTTTTTGTTTCCCTTCCTTTTTCACTCTTGTAATTAACACTTCAGAATGCCAATATTGTTTATACCCGGCTGAAGGCCCTCGGGCAATGGCCACTTGTAAGGTTTCTTGCAATAAAGACCGTTAAAAGTTAAAAAGTTTATATGAGAAAAGTTGTTGCCTATATAAAAATAGGTATTTTATGTAGAATGTCTTTTTTCGATAATTTGCATAACTAACAACGTATCGCAGTCTCAACAATTATGTTTGTAATGAGTGAATGAATGAACCCAGCGCTGTGATGAAGGTCTCAATCGCAGCATTTCCGTTCAGAATCGAGCGAATTACATTTTGGATGGCATTCGTGGAGTATATGCAAAGTTATTAACAGCTGCAATTGTTTATACTGTTCCACGGGGTAAACTATTAAAATTATCGTCTTTATTGCGGCCGCAGTCCTATTGGCGTCTCACTCCCACTCAAGTAACACCCATAAGTCTCATCCTCATGCTCATCATGCATCTCCAAAAATATTCATCATTATCTGCTTCATTAATGACTCAGTTTAGAATTCTCAAATCTGCAAGTTTTCATTATGGCACTACTGATTAACCGGGGTAAATTGGAGAAGAATAAATTTAGTATGCTGTGCTGAAATACCAAATCGGGAAGTTTTGTTTGGGCCCCGAGCGGGGCACACACATGCACACACCACTAGTTAGGCTTTGATAATGGCCTTCCCCACGTTCTCTCCTCTCAACATTCCAACAAATGCGTTGAACATGTTGTCGAAGCCATTGGTGATTGTTTCGCGGTACTTCAGCTGGCCGCCATTGATCCATTCGAGATTCTTCATAAATCCCTCGGACCAGCGTTCCATCCAGCGGTTAACGAGGAAACCCTCAATTTTAAGTTGATTAAAAACAGCTGCAGGTTGAATTATTGTCGCCTTTGGGTAGTCATTATAGTCGGCATTGTATGAAGAGATGCTGCCACATACAGAGACTCGACCAAAAGCCTTCATTTGGTAGATAATTGTGCTGGACATCTCCCCGCCCACCTATCGTGATGAGAAAACAGAAATATTTTGTAGAAATACCACGAAAATTTGAAATTCCGCAACTTTAGAAACCCAAAATTTTCAATATCGAATGAATCGAGGTAATCCTGCGGATTTTAAAAATTGTAAGTTTGAATATTTCGAAAGACACTTCCAAAAGGTTTGAATTTTCAAATTTCAACCAACTTAAAAAATTGGGCTAATACAAAATACTTAAACATTTTAAAAACGTGGATCACAGTTGAATTTTTTTTTAACTTGCAATCTCTAACAATTGTTTGGCATCAATTAACGAAGACGTGAAAAGTATTCATAATGAAGCGGACTGACTACTTTGCATGTGATGTTGAATTGGCGTTAATTGAGTTATATTGGGAGTATGGAGACCAAACAAAATTTCATGTTTTTCAATGTTCCATTTTTTTGGTATACCCCAGTCCATTTAACAATTTTAGAGGACAAAGGGATGATAGGTATGTGGATGTAAATGGATGGAATGGGGTGAAATGGAATGGAATGGAACAAAATTCAGTGGAACGGTCTGAAATGGAATTGGAATGGAATAGAATGAATTGGAATGGAATGGAATCGACCCATATTAAAACGGAATGGATCATCACATGGCCGACAACTATGCTACTTAAATAGACTCTTACATTATCGAAGTAGCAATCAACACCTTGTGGAGCTACTTCTTTCAATTCCTTGCCGACATCCTGCTTCTTATAGTTGATAGCATGATCAAAGCCCAATTCATTGGTGATCCATTGGCACTTATCATCGGAGCCGGCGATTCCTATGACCTTCAATCCCAAAATTTTACCCATTTGACCCACGAGGGAGCCAACGGCTCCAGCTGCTCCGGAGACAACGAGAGTCTCTCCTGCTTTCGGTTTGCACAGTTCTAGGAAACCGAAGTAGGCAGTCATTCTGGGGAGGAAGAAATGCAGAATGTTGAGTGTTCTCATTCGAGACTGAACGGATGGTGTAATCAGGAATATTTGAGATTTTTTTGTCTCTATTGATAAGGAGAATGAACATTTGTCACTAATGTCTAAGAAATCGCTTCCTTATAATAGTTACCCTGGCATTCCCAGAACTCCGAGACCCAGTGATGGCGAAAGATTCCCAACATCGTGAAGAATCTGCGGAGGGTGGTCAAACATGCTCTCACCCTTGAACTTTCCAACATTGATAATTGTGTGGGTTCTCCAACCCACGTAACCAACTACTCTAGTTCCCACTGGGTATTTTGGGTTCCTAGACTCAGTTATTTTAGCAACCTGAGACCCGATCATCGTTGTGCCCTCAGGATACCGAGTCGAATAAGGACGCATATAGGGATCCACAGAAAGGTATTCAGCTTCCATCAAATATTCTAAAACACGATATGCAAATGATGAACACTATAGAGAGAGTACAATATAACCAAATGTCTTAGAGAAATATTTGGGCGGGAATTTTCGCTCCAATAAAATCCAAACATTATAAAATTTCTTAAAAATTTAAACTTTCTGAACTTTCTCTAAGTCTCATCAAATAATCCAAAAAAAAGTAGGTAAAAAATTTATGTGCGCAGTGTTGAAGCTATAGTTATAACAATATAAGAGTTGTCCTTCGCCGAACTCTTCCCACCACCATCGACGCATGCGCATAAAATTCAGACTGCACTATATAATACACAAATTCGTGTTTACCTCCATCCTGAAGGGCCGGTAATTCCTCTGTCTCGATTTTAAGATCACTCGGCTTGGGCTCTCCCTTGAAGTGCTTAACCAAGGTCCATTTCTTAGCCGTCACCATATTTGTAAGTTTTGTCTATGAAACGTTGCCGCAGAGAGTGCCTATAATCACAAGCGTCCAATGCCTATAAATGTTCACCGGCCGATTGCACTCGAGTTTTTAACGCGTTTATGATACGCAGGAAGAGAAGAGGGGATGGGACGTCGTAGAACCAATGAAAAGTCTCCGTGGATTGATAATAATCCACAGTGACTGGACATAATTTCATGTAGTTTATTTTCACATGTGCTAATCTTCGGTAGACTTTGATGACACTATCAAGGGCACACCCATACACATATACACATATATATATATATACATAGGAGATTGGGTGGGGCATGATGGGATGTTTTTCAAAGCTCTTCAATTCCCAATCGCTCTCTACATCACCGTTAATCATAGTGTGTAAGACAATTGTACAATTGTAACCCATCCCATTTTGCCCCACCCGGCCCAAGAAGTAACCTATAGCCATGTTAAAAACACTAAAAGAAAATCCGCTTTCTTCTATAATTTGGAAATTTTAAAAGCTTTAAATTGCTTGGAAATTTACAGATAGCTATGGGATCTCCCCTTCTCGTCTTTGGCAGACCTGCAGATCATCGGTGTCGCCGAAAGGGCGCTCTTCATCAAATAACCAAAATCGGCCATCTCGACGAGGCTCCCTACAATCCCTCGAACACTTTATTATACGAATGCACTCTAATTAAACCTATCATCAAGTCTCTTGAGACCTTGGATGTTATACAGCGACTTTGAATAAGAAAAAACCTATCGACAGATTCAAGCGCTTGACAACAAATTTTGCGCTAAACAACCCAGATAGCAAAATTTGAAGATTTGCTGAAAATTATCCGCAAACTGCCCTTATTTGCCGCAATTTTTCGGCTCAGTATTTTCTGGGAAGCTGGGCCATATTCTGGACCTCTGTCATAAGCGAAATCCAAAGTTCAGTTTACGTTATAAATACAACCCGCAAACCCTTCTCGACAATCTGAAAGCAATTCGAGTTGAACAATACGACGACTGTTTATTGATTCATCATTAAACGCCCTCAGCCGGGGCCAATTACACGATCAAACATTCTGACAAATCACTGTATGAAAATATAAAAATTACAATCATCTGTACGAAAAGAAAACTTCACTCTACTCGTATATTCTCTCGAATATTTACTCAGTTTTGCACTGAGATCAGCAGGAAGGTCATGAACCTTCAGTTGCACAGCCACTTCTTCCAGGAAATTCCCATTGAGTGTTGGATAACGTGTTCAGGTAGATGGAAGAGCTTGCTCTCATCCAGACTGACGAACCATTGAATTCAAACCTTGACAATGGCTTTTCCCACATTTTCTCCCTTCAACATTCCCGTGAATGCCGCGAAGGTGTTTTCGAAGCCCTCGGTGACGGTCTCACGGTACCTGAGCTTGCCCTCTTTGATCCACTGGAGATTCTGATTGATGGCCTCCATGGTCCGATCTGCCCAATCGATTATACGAAATCCACGGACTGTTAATTTATTTGTGACCAATGCTGGCTGGAGAATCGTTGCTTTGGGCAGCGCTGCTAGGCCCTTTCCATCCGTATTGTAGGACGAGATGCTACCGCACACCGAGATGCGACCGTGCTCTTTCATCTGGTAAGTTATTATACTTGCCATTTCTCCGCCCACCTATTTTTCAAAAACAGTTTTTTTTTTAAATTGTCGACAGAATTTTTCATCTTTTATTTTTTTAAAATTTTCTAGAACTGTTTTCAGTTTTTTTTCAATGTTCAAGATTTTTGTTCCAATAGCCTTACATTGTCGAAGAAACAGTCGATTCCATCGGCGGCGACTTTCCTCAGCTCTTTCCTGAAATCTCCCGCTTTATAATTAATAGCAGCATCGAAGCCCAGGTCTTCAGCGAGCCACCTGCATTTCTCATCGGATCCAGCAACTCCAATTACCCGCATGCCCATCATTTTCCCAATTTGGCCCACGTGGCAGCCAACAGCTCCAGCAGCTCCAGTCACAATCAGAGTCTCACCTGGCTTTGGATGACAAATCTCCAGCAGGCCAAAGTATGCGGTATTCCTTCGGGGAAGACATGCAGAAATATTTACAATTGGAGCTCTCATCAAAAGTATCATTCCCGGAACGATTTCTCGTGAACAAATTATTCGATCAAGCTTCTGTATGAGGCAATGGAAGCGCTTTGCCGTAACTCAGAGCTGATTAGTTTTTGGTCCATATATGTATGCTGGTTATTATCGTTATCAACAATTTCGATTGGTTATAAGGCTGTATCTCACGAAATATTATAGATACGCAAAAATGTGTCGAATAAATGTTGTTCCTTATAAAAAAATACATATTTTGTGTTCTCTGACTTTTTTCGTATCTTCAACCGTTTCGGCGTTAGAGCGTTATAAACAGTTGAAATAATTTAGAGAGCTCTATGGTGAGAAAAATGAGAGATTGGAAAGAAAGTACACACACACGCAGGCATCGGGAAGTTATAATTTTGGCCCGCGGAGGGACAAATCCACAGCCCATTTATTTTCTTAATTGTCGTTTGATATTACCCTGGCATTCCTAGAGCACCAAGTGCCAGCGAGACCGGGAGATCTCCCAGATCTGGAATAACATATGGGACTTGCTTCATAATTCCTGGCCCATCAAACACTCCGCTGCTCATGATCGTGTGGCTTCTCCATCCCATGTACCCAACGATCCGCTTGCCTACTGGGTAATCCGCATTCTTCGAATCAATGATTTTAGCAACTTGAGATCCAATCATTGTAATTCCTTTTGGATATTGCGTTATGTAGCTTCGCATGTAGGGGTCAACGGACAAGTACTCAGCTTGTGCCAGAAACTCTAAACAAACAATTGAAAAAATAAGTGATTTTTTTTTCTCATTTACAAACATTTTATAGCGTCACGTTTCATGACCCCCAGAATTATTTTGCCAATCGAAGAGTCCCCTTAAAAACTTTGGAACATTTTCCAAATTGCTATTTCTCTCAGGTTTTACATTTTATAATATTCCACTTTGTTTTACACTGGTAAAAAAAAAAAGTAAATTTTTATAATTTTCGTATTTTTTTTTTTAGATTTTTATCTAAGTCTAGCAGCCCTCGTATTAAATTATAGTGTTTGTGTCAGCTGGAGAGTCACTCATTGATGCGAACTATTTCAATTGTATTACCTCCATCCTTAATCGGCCGTAACTCTTCTTCAACGATCTTAAGGTCCGAGGGCTTGGGCTCTCCCTTGAAGTAATCAACAAGAACATACTTCTTGAGGACCCCTAGAGCTTTGGTACAATAGTGTCGATGGAGAACGACTTGTTTCAACGACATATCGCCGGCTTCTGACTGTTAAGGTCAAAGTACAGATGGATCAGCTGATGCTAGCTAGTGGAGGGGGTCTTGTCTCCTTCGGCCAAAACGTAACAAAATATTTATACACTATATTTATAAAACAACAATTACATTTCAATATACTTAAGATACCCTGAAATTTGAAAACTCTACCCAATCTTGTAGATACGTTTACAAAAACAAAATACAATTCATTTACGATATGGGAATTCAATATTGAATTTTGTGTAAACAATTTTCATTTCCATTTCAACCGAAATTAGAAAAAGCAAAATTTGTAAATATCTCAATTTTCGAACATATTTTCGATAGCATAAAATGGGTTACACGTTAAAATAACACAAAACAAATTCAACATACAAACTCAACACAAATATTTTCAACACACATATTTTCATAATAAAAGCCAAAAGGAAGAGGTATGTGAATTATGATATTCTATATCTATAGTAAAAAGGACAGCGAAAGAAACAACCCATATATATCGAAATTATCGAAAAGCGTAAGACCGAAGCCGACGCGACACCAGTCAGTGCGGCGGAAAAAGGAAATGCGAGTGTAATATCACAGTGAAAATAAATTTAGTCAAAAACAATGTTTATATCGTTCCCTGTTGGTCGTTACACATTAGACCAAAATGGAGTAAAAAGAAACTGGAAATCAAATTGAAAGAAGATCGTTAATACAATTGCTACAACGCTACTTGTCCGTCTATGCACGTGGGGAATTCACCTCGCAATGAATATTTATTTTGACTGAATGTCCAATAAACTCACGCTAGATGAATTCATGCTAAGTAAAAGTTGATTTAATTTCTTAAAATTAGCAATGTTGAATTTTACCTGTGTTGAATTTGTTTGAGTTCTTGAGTTGAAATAACAAATGTTAAGATTTAAAATAAATAAATTAACCATCACAAATATCGTGGCAGTGTCTGAATTCATTTCTTTATTCAATATAATAATTCAATAATTATAGTTATCTTCATCTCTCCTCAAATAGAAAATATTTACAGATGATTAATCAGTTAATTGGCGTACTAATCAAGGCTGATGGCAGTGTTTGTACCAGAATTTTTTAGTAATTTATTATCGGAGCTTTTTGATATTCTCAGGCGCTCAGCTGGCTTCAGTATTTCAGCTATGATTTTTTCATCGCTAAGTTTTTCCGGCTTATCAGGTGCATCAGGTTTAACTTGACCAATGTCCCGGCTATCACTAGCAAGTTCCGAGGTCGTCGATGATGGCGACTCAACTTCGGGAATTGTTAATCTACCGTTCAGTCTTCGATTCGAGGGACTAATGCTCATGTCAGACCTTGGTGATAGGAGGCTTGGACTTGGCTGCGCTGGATTTTCTTCAGTACCAATGGGCATGCGAAGAATTTTCATTGGCTCCAAGTAGAGCACGTCGAAGGACGCGTCCAGGAAGAGCTCCTGGAGAAATCGCCGCGCTGGCAGTCGATATGTACCACTACCCAGTCTTGATGATACTTCAGAGAAGAGACAAGTGTCCTAGACAAAAATTATTTGCGTTTACGAGCTTGCGGCTTAAATTATTTTTTTTTTTGCAATTTTTTTCTTGAACACTCTTTCTCAAATTGATTGATTAAAAATTCATACAAAACCGATAAAACACTCGATAAGAAACCAACTCACTTGAAACTTCTCTGGATATCTCTGTCGTAACCTCAGCAATGTTTGTCTGCTATGTCTATACCACACTGGATTGGATAGTCTCTGAGTATGTCTCAAAGTTTCCCTGAAATCAATCAATCAAAAAATTAAAACAACTCGATCAATATTTCGCAGGGCTATCAGAATATATTTTGGGAGTTGACCTAAAATGTTTGTTGATGGAGGAAAAAAATAGGGCTGTGAAATGAGCCAAAACGGACGATTAAAAAAAATTTAACATAGAAAATTCAACTTACTTTCTAATTTTCCCATCAGCCTCACTGATTTCCTCATTCCACCTGGAGGTGCCCTTGTAGCAAATCAGGCATATCCTGCAATGGTCCCCAGTGTCCCCTTCAGAACTATCATCATCATCAGCCAGGCTAGAGCCATCACTCCTGCCAAGGACCTCTGATAGCGTTCCCTTGGAGCTCGATTCTGGAAAGATCATCTGCAGACTCCTCGGTAAACAAATTCCCATGTAACACGTGTCACTTGGATCCTCCTCCCTAGGCACTGCGGGTGGTGTCAATGAGCCCGCATTGTCCGTCGTCCAACTCTTCGATGACTCAAACTCCGACAGACTCTGAAGAGATAGTCGTCCATCTGAACTGTACATCTCCAAGCTGCTGTGGGAAAAACTCGGTCTTCTGTGCATCTGGTATCGGCGCAATTTAGCATAACCCTCGGCATCCTGCTGACTCAGCCTCTGAATACTGGATCCTGGACTGGGTGTATCTCCCCGCTCGGAAAAGCCCAATCTCTTAGCTTCAATTTCAGTAGCTGCGCTCTCTGATCTATTGCGAGTTCTGCGAATGATGGGGTCAGGTAGCTCGGGCTTACCGTCACTCAAACTTCTGCATGGGACAAAAGTTTTTTTATGTAAGTCATCGGCTGGTTAAGTGTGACAGGTTGGGACTGCAGACGACTTCCCCACCCACCCCATCCAACCCAACCACCCACCCAACCCAACCCAACCACCCACCCGACCACCCACCCAACCACCCACCCACCCAACTCAACCACCCACCCTCCTAACTCAACCACCCACCCACCCAACTCAACC
This sequence comes from Asobara japonica, assembly GCA_026005395.1. Taxonomy (NCBI): domain Eukaryota; kingdom Metazoa; phylum Arthropoda; class Insecta; order Hymenoptera; family Braconidae; genus Asobara; species Asobara japonica. The sequence goes on from BQMI01000028.1 coordinate 2,656,573, forward strand.
ACCCACCCAACCCAACCACCCACCCACCCAGCCCACACTTACACCCACCTACCCACACCCACCCAACCACATACTTACACCCACCCACCCACTCACAATAACACACACACACACACACGCGCGCGCGCGCGTGTCTTCAAAAATTTAAAATGTCATCAATCGGATACATTCCATTTTCGGAGTAATTACAATGACTAACCCTATCGAGAACCTAAAAATTACGATGACCCACCTGTGATGTTTCTGAATAGGTACTGGGCTAGGCACAGAATACTGCTGACTCGGATGAACAATTGGCCAATAATCGCCACGTCTGTATCTCACACAAGGCCAATCATAAATTGCTAACACATCTGCACCAGCTCTCGTAGTGCTGATCAAACTTAACGCGTACATCGCAGTTGCCCTAACAGCGTAGTATTGACAGCTCTCAGCTAAGGTAGTTATCATCTCCACGATTTTATGTGCCTTCAAATGCTCGATACCAGCTGGCGACGTACCGTAATGACCTGGAGACAAATGGATCATATAAGTCCTGGGGCTCTATAAAATTTTGCAGCACTATCTAACCTCCTGACGCTGGATTTTTTTTGTTTTGTTTTGGATACAGATATTTTCTAAGAGAAAACTTTTCGAATAACCATTATGAAAAAAATCATTTTTTGTTAGGTCAGTTATTTCAAGGTCATTGAAATTAAGCTCCATAAATGGCAGTTCCTTCCTGGCCTAGAATAACCTCGAGTGGGGATACTAGAAAAATTCAATTTTTAGCATTCACCAACCTGCAGACCATAACGCTGCCTTCACACGAAGAATTCGTTCTTCAGTACTGGACACATCAGGCTCGTCAGTTTTTTCTGGTGTCGTTCTCGGGGAATCATTGACAACGTGGAACGAAGATTTTCGCAGAGGTCTCGGTGCAGTTTCCATTATTTCAGCATCGAGAATAGTTTCAAGACGATTTGGCTCCGCTGAATCCTCAGCACCAGACTCTTCGGACATAAAGTGAAAGTCTTCGAAGCAGGATCTACTGCTTTTGGTGGCTTTCGAAGTTGACTCTGTGTCAGTTCCACTGAAATCTACGATGAACCTGCGGGATATAATATTTTGCAATATATCTTCACGAAAAAATTATTTCCAATTTTTTTACCAAAATTCTTTATCAAATCGTCTTTATCAATTATGAAGATAGCGCACTGACCACTAAAAAAAAAAAACAAAATAAAAAAAGACGAAAACAAAAACAAAAAAAACAAATAAAAAGATTAAATAAAAAAAACACTGAAACAAAAATTTTATTCTGATGGTGAGAAAAGTATATGGCACAAATAAACATGGTTGAAAAGTGGAGGGCAATTTGTACCTTTGAATTGTCCTAGCAAGCCTCTGTACAACACTCCTTCTTGTCACCAATTGTATTCCCAGTTCATGCTGCGCCAATTGTCCCAGTAAATGTGGTGGAATGAAAACGTCCCTAGGTAACACCAGCATGTTGCTTTGCCTCCTCAAATAGCTTCCATTCTCCCCTCTCTGCCTCCGCGTAAAGGAGTCATGGATCTCCCCCTCAATGAGCCCAACGTATCTCTCAGCAAAGCCCTCGGGCCTGATCCACTTCTCGAGCTCCTCCAGCGCTGATGGAAGTCTTGTGAAGCCTGCCCTCAGCGAGTAAAACCTGATGTTCAGTAGATATCCTCGATCCCCCAGATGCTGTAACCATTTGTCCCACGCCCTGGTGTGCCCACCCTGATTCAAGAAAGTCTCGAGGTACTCCGGATCCTCACAAGCCTCATGGAGAGCCTCGAGAGCTGCTAAAGTCACGATCTTGCTCTCGTCTGCAAGTCTTCCTGCAAAAAGTCAAAATAGAATGTAAAATGGAAAAATGGGATTTTAAGTATACCAAAATGCTTCCTGTCGAATTCTGAACAAATGTCTGTGTGTGTGTGTATGTTTGTATGTGTGGAATCGGAATTTTCCGTTAACGATTTCTCACGAGCGGGTCGACCGATTTGGGTCATCGAAGTCTTATTCGGAGTGTCTTCATGGAACTTAGATCGGATTAGTTTTTGGTTTAAATTGATCGAGCCGTTTTTTTGTTATCAACAATTGAATTGTTTACAACGCTCTATTCCAAAAACGATAAGAGATACGGCAAAAAGTATTAAGCAGAATTTGCTCTGTAACTGGAAATGCATATTTAATATCTTATCACTTTTTTCCATATTCATATTTTTTCCATATTTCATAATTAAGGAGATATGACGGGTTTAACCCTCGAGTATTCGCACCCCTATTGGCGTCTCACTCCCACTTCAGTAACGCGCATAATTCGCGTCCTCACGCTGACTATGCGGCTAGTCGAATATTCATAATTATCTGCTTGATAAATGGGATTTAAACATTTAATTGACGCATCGGAAAATCTAGGAATGGCAAACAGAATTTACAAACAGATTCAATAAATTGAAGTGCGTAGTTGTTCCTACCTGTCAGTAGAGTCAGGGCCCACTGGAACGCATCGTTCATCTTCACCCTCAGTATGAGCCTCAAAAATTGGGTAGCATAGAGCCTAGTCTGCTCAATCAGCCCCGAGGATATGATTTTACTCAAGACCTTCCTATTAGGACCATCTCTGCTGTAGTCTAAACTCGATATTATCAACTTAACATAGCAGTCATGATTTGTTGCAACAGCAAGGTCCTCCATTTTCTCAAGTAAATTGAAGGCCTTGAGGCTAACCGTGCCTTTGGCCGATTGACTAAGCTGGCCAAGAAAAAGAAAATACTTTTGGCAGCAAGTGGTGGTCATGTGCCTTGGTGAAAAAAGACAGTCGTGAGCTGATTGTGATGTGGTGATGGCGCTAATTTGTTCAGCAATATCACCAATGAGCTCGTTAAGCAGTCTCGTACCCTCGGGCTCCTGAATCTCCAGGAGACAATTAACTAAATCACAACCTGCTAAGGTAGCTTCTCGAGCCAGTGTTACACTTGTTCCAAGCTCAACTCGGCTGTACCTGTTCGATGAGGGCTTGAAGTAGCGCACAAGTCGTTTGATGAACAATCTGTGGTCTGAGTCGTGGAGGATACGGAGGGAGTCCTCCCGAGATCTTAATATCGAACGAATTACTGGCCAATTCCACGCTAGAGCATCCTTGGAGCTTAGCACCTGGAATTATTTAAATTTTGGATAAAACTGATTATTTAAGGATATTCCACGTATATTGGCGAAGATGTACGAATTCCTTGAAATTTTGACATAATGTTTTTGAAGCGATAACAGATGCCTGTATGAAATTTGAGATTGATTCACAACACCGTTTTGTAGTTATTAATTATCAAACTTCTCAATTAACACGGCCTCTTATGGGAAAAATAAAAATTTCTGTAAATACAGTTCAAAATGTACAAATTTGTTGAAATTTTGAAAATTTACTATTGAAGCAGATACAAAACGATGGTAAATATTTCATGACGATTGACTAAAATTTTTTTTTTCATTAATTTGTTTAAACAATATAATATTAATTCGTAAAATTAAATAGAATATAATAATTTTCTATGGCTATAACTTCAACTAATTGACGCATTGAAATATTAATTGAAAATTATTGGCGATAGATATAACGAATTATAGAAAGGGTCATAAACTTTTGTTTTGACTATACGGGTTGAATATCCTTAAATCTAGAGCTCAAACTGATAAAACATTATTCTTGCAAATTACCTGAGCATCTTTCAACAAGGGAGTGGTTGGAGACTCTCTCCTCAACCAATTTCTGCTAGACGTCCTCTGTCTCCTCGGCGCCGAGGGCCTCAGCCATGTGCCCGCCTGGAGAATCCTGTCCAAAAAAAGGCTCGTCGGTGCTGGTCTTCGCCTCATCATTGAATGCATCCTTCCTAAAATAGCAACAGCCGCCAATGCCTGATGTCTTCCCACACTTGCATGCTCCAATAAATTAGGTAGTGGTGGTGTCAAATCACAGACATCAGGTGGAAGTAATGAGTGGGCTAAATGGAGAAGTGCACCAAGAAGTACTGCCGCTCTTACTGATATAAATGTATCTGATGTTACGATTGTCTCTGCAAGCGCTCGATGCAATCCACACTCCAGTAACACATAGACCTGTTGAGCAATTGGATTATATCAGTATTGCACATTTACTATAGTAGCAGTTGGCTGTCTAATTGTTTTTGAGTTTTTAGAAATTTCAAAATTTGAAAATTATTTAATTAAAAAATTTAATATATTTAATATATTAATATATATTAATATATAATTTTAAAAATTGGATTTTTGTGATTTTTTTTTATTTAAAGTTTAGTTTATTTAGAATCTAATTTATGTTAACTTTACTTAAAGTTTGTTCTCAAACTTTTTGGATTGTAAAACCAAGAGTGGGGGGGGGGGGGTAATATAAAAAATCAAGGCTACCAACCAGAAGAGCTAAATGAAGTTCGGTGATGTTAGGACAGTGTGACGTTAATGGGGGTAGAATGGACCGTCCCTCAGCCGCCACAAAACCTTCAGAAAGCCTCCAATTGTCCTTGGGCCGACTAGGATCGACAGCAGCCAAAGCAACATCTGGTTCATCAGTCCAAATTGGAAGAGGAAGCCCCAGAAGTTCATACAGAAGTTCCAGGACAGCACCGCGCACCTCCAGCTGCTCCACGTACAAAATATCTGCAATGGCCTTCAGCCCAGAGGTGTCATGGGGATTACAGAAATTAAGAACACCCGAGTAGGACCTCAAAACACTCAGCAGAGCAAGTTTGCTGGCTGCAAAACGACTCTCTCTGCTCTCCCTTGATCTTTCGCTCAATGAGGAATGGAGCTCGCAGTATGGGGCTGCTAAACACAGGAGGGAAACACTGGAGCGAGTCTCTGGATGTGATAGCAGACGCAGGAGTACACCTGGGAATTTTATTAAAAACATTTTGTTTGTAACTGCAGAGTCCGCCAAAGTTTCTAGAAAATCCCAGAGCCTATTCAAGAAAGCGCATACACATAGATCAACATCGTTAGAGTCGAAATATCTCGAAAATCGTGACATGATTTATTTGTCAATCGTCATTCATTTATTGCTTGATCAGATTAGTCAGATAACATCGTCAAGTTGGTTGGTAATCGCGTTTGCATCGATAAACATCGATATTTGGGATATCAATTCGGGTTTAGTTTTCAAAAGTATGACAATTGTTCAAGTTGTCATAGCTTAGGTAGTTATTGAAAATCATATACACAGAATATTTTTTGACGTTCCGTTAATTTATGAAGTTTCGAGTGTTTTACATATTCTGTCCAGTGTTGACAAATTTTATATGTACGCGATAATTACAGAAAAAACAAAAGGTGCTTGCACCAAATTGGAAAATTGAAAGCTCTCATTTTGTTCGGAGTCAATGATTAACAGTATCTTCAACTTCGGAAAATATATTGTTACTTCAAATATCAAATTGTAATTCGGCCTTGTGTAAAACATATGCAACAATTTTCCTGAATGAACTTACCTATGACAGATTCGACCATGGCAGGACTGAGTCCAGTTGTTGCTGATCGAACCAAGGTACCCACTCCTCCGCAGTTGATTAATAGGCTCGAATTGAGCACACCAAGCTCGCAGAGTGTCGCTAGAAAGACACGAAATGTTCGATCCTTCTCCTCGACACCACCGTTCGTCAGGCTTATCAAAGACCTTGCGAGAACTGGACTAAAGTGTTTGGGAGCCAGGACCAAGATTCTCCGGACTAGTCTCAACGCCTGCATCCGCTCCATGTCGTTTCGCAGATTGATATCCATACTTCGGGCGATGAAGTAAGGATACTGAAGCTTGTTTAGGGTCAAGACGTCCTCCTGCTTCTTGAGGAGGTAGCGGATTGACCGCAGCGCCGCCGCTCGAACCTAAGTATTTTTTGAGGAAATTTTGAATTGGTCATTAGTTACCGAGTCGTTACAAGAATCAAGTCACGCACCAAAATTTTTTTAAATCCACTCAATGATTGTTTTTTTTTTTGCGAACAATTTCACCCAAATGGAAAATTTGGATTCATCTCAAGAGCCACTATTATCAAGCCTGTTGACAAATCTGCTATATCAAAGCACTAAAAAAAATTTTGAATATGAAAACAACCTCGGAAAAAAAATAATCGTGAGCGGAAATTTTTATATGCGAATGTAGAAAAGTGTAAGAAAAAAAAATGGAAATGATAGTAAACGAATGTGTGTTGGCACCTGAGTTGCCTCTTGGATGAGGCCCACCCGGAGGCAGGTGAATAGCTCCTCGGAAGTGAGTCCATAATCAGGTGGGTCATCTTGGGAGTCGGAAACTAGACGAACTATGGCATTCAGGTAGCCCAATTTCCGAACACTGGAGACACCCTGGCGCAGGCAAATGTTGGTCAGGACTTCTTTGAGGTTCTCCTGCAGGTCTACAAATTAATTCAGAATTAGGTAAGTTCATTGGGTTTGATGAAAATGATTTAAGGTAATCATTCAGAGTCTATGAACAGCTTATGTCAGTCAAATAAATTTTTAACCAATCCCCATGTACCAAACAAATTGTTGATGCAATTTTTAAAAAATTCTATAATCCGTTTTTCAAACTTTTAATTTTTTTTTTTGACCCATTAGGTCTTCCTTTTTGATGATTTTTTTTTTTCAACAACACAGTATTTAGTTTTTAGTATTTAGATATTTAGATTTATTTAGATGAATGAAGGAGAAATGAATTTTAAATTTGCAAAATTAATTAGCTCTTTAATTTTATTTTTGAGAATTTCAGACATTTTATTATTCATGAAATTTCTCTCAAAATCCAATGCCATTGCGTCTCATTTTATTTACTCAAAGTGACGAATTCGCAGTATATATATGTAGTTTACTACTGACCTCAACTACGTATCATACATTACTCTACATTTCGAGAACTTCACTTATTAGGTTTCTCATATGATTTGCGCGAAGAAAAAATAATACAACTTATACCTAGTCACCATAATCTAATCTGTATTCCAGCTACGTATATATATTGTCAGTATTTTCCTTTTCAAATATGTCCTTATAAATAGTCTTAGAAATTCGAACACATGTGCTCAGTTTTTCCATTGCGCATAATGCGTCAATTCCATCTAAGAATTAATTTTAGCTAAAATAATTTTTTTTCGAATTTTGATGATCCTCAGAAGTTCGAAAAAAACTTAAAAATTAAATACACATTTTTTTATTCTATGAATTACCACTTTTAATTTTTTCCAATTTTTTAGGAGCACCACAAAATCAATTCAAAATTTGAGAAATTTAATACAAACTGCTCCAAAAATTTGCTCTTACTATATACAGGCAGTTTCAAAATTACTAAACCCGAAATTCCGGAAAAATAAAAAACTCCAATAAATAATGATTCACTATCTATAGCTGGTACTCAAAATGCCAGAAAATTCAAATCAAATTAAAAAAAAAAAAAAAAAAACAACCCTGGAAATTAGAGTTCATAATTTCCACCAATAACTGGCCAACAACTTTCAACCAATTTGACAGATGCCGTGCCCAGAAAAAAAGCCTCAGTTCTCATCGTCAGGTGTCAAAAGAAAAGAGGCGCAAGTCCTGAAGTCCCGAGGGACCATTTGAGGTTAGGGCACTAACCTTTTGACAGATCAAGCTGAATGTGACTGCTCTCGTGGTCCTGACGATCTGGAAAAACCACGCACAATTGATCACATAATATCACTCATAAATTTTCATTAAAAAAAAAAAGACCAAAATAACACTACTTACGACGCTGTGATCTGTTGGTCCTTAAATTTCTACCCCAAAATATCCGACTGGAGATTGCCATTTTCGCGCCGGTCGCTAACCACGTTCACAATTAACACATCTCGTCCGTTTTATCCACCCCACTGGCACAATAATCATCGTCATCATCCAATTAACTGGTAAATAAATAATGTGATATATGGGGATTGTAACTGTCCATGTGATTGGTACGGCACGCGGCTCGTGAGCCCGTTTTTCTCTTTTCTTCCTTTTTTTTTTTATTAATGAACGAATTTTTGGTGATGGCTTTTTCGGCTCGCAAAGTGTCACCACGGGAAAATGCCAGGGGTACGAAAACTGTACGAACTCAAATGCGATCCCCACCTTAAGCCGCGCCACTTGCGCTCTTACGTGCGTATGTGTACATGTGCGCGCGCATGTGCACACGCGCGCGCACGTGTGTGTGGCCGAGGGGGGGGGGGTCGGTAAAATAGCAATTTTCAAATTTTCATTGGAGCGTTTTACCTCGACGCGGCTTTGTCCATCACTCCTCAATGTCACAATATATATTCTGAATATTTATAAACATTCTGCAGTTGACGTATTTGTAAATTTACTATATACATTCACCAATTTGTACAAATTTTTTTTGCGGGATATTGTAAGTACTGTAGCAATGTCATTCAAGTATTTAGTGACTGGACGATCAGCATGTTTTTTTTGGGGAATTTTGAGAAAATTCTGCAAGTTTTGAAGAAGAGGAAATTCAGAAAAATTACTGAACTGTGAAATGTCCATGTGAAATGTGTTAACACATTTCTATCCGATGGATGAAGCCATCCGTCGTCATTACCCAAAAGTCACAATTTTCATAACAATCTTTTCACAATATCTCCCAAGCACATTGATTTACAGAAAAATGACACAAACGTTTTTTGTTGCAAATGAAAATACTTATAAAAAGTGCCTCTTAACATTTTTGCGTTGGGCCACTTGTTAACGAGATAACTTTCAGGAAAATGTTAGGCTACTCCAACTTGTTTCATACGACTTATTTATTCTCCGAATTTTATGGGTTGCAGGTGCTGAGAAGGTCTCACGATATTTTTTGGAGTTTTGAGGACAGTTCTGAGGAAATCATCATGGATAACAAAGTCGAATTGCTTCCTCATCATGTCCAACAAGAGCTTTGTAGAACCAGACCACCTTATAGACAGGGGAAAAAGCTCACTGCGGTTAAGGTAGAATTGTATCCTACAATGAAAATGAAAAAATTGTTTTGTCATTTGATTGTTTAGGAGAGAATGGGACGTATTTTCGAATATAGTAATTTAAGTGTTCACTGTTGCTCTTTCCAAACAAAAATTGTAAGGGTGGGTGGGGCAAATGGACACTATCATAAATTGAAAACTGTTGTCAGAATTTTATACGAAAGAAGAAAGCTGAAGAGAAGAGCAATGCACTGAAATTTTTGTTTTATTTTTTCTAAATATCTCGTCAATTAAGGCAGATACAAAGATGATTGTTACAACTTTTTTGTAGCTCTCAATTTGCTTTATGAAAAAGGTTATTACCAACATTTAAGTATGTTGCTTATATTCGGAGATATGAATAGAGATAGCTTTCAATTTTTGGAGGTGTCCATTTTAGAAACGTGGAAAATTAAAAGGATCAATAAAACAAAAAAATAATTTAAAGGATCCTAAATGTGTATCAAGAAAACTCAGAAATTGTAAAAAATGTCAGAAAGGTATTGCAATATTCAAAGAAATTTTGATAAGTTCAAAAGGTTTTGCATGTTCATCAAAACAAATTAGCAAACAAATTTGGCATGTGATGTAAATTTTTTTTTTAATTTCAACGGTAATGAGAAGATTGATAATTGGACAATTGAACAGATGAGACGTGGAGTCTTGCTTTTTTTTCCATTTGACATTTCCTTGACGATGTAGATGTTTGTAACAGGTTTATACAGTCAACGATGAATCGGTCCATTTGATTGTTTCTGGAGTGCCTAGAATAAATTTGCACGAAGAGGTGAAGAAATTATTTTCACCCTATGGCGATGTTAACCTCTGTGAAGTTCTCGCTGAATATCCTGTCGAGGAATTCACTGAGAGCTTTCATATTCGGTTCGAGAGAATCCAAAGTGCCAGGTGAGACAATATGATTATTTCAAACAAATCTTTTTTTGTCACTAATGTGATAAAACCACTTGTCAAGACACTTGTCTTTCAGTACTTCTCAGTCCTTTCAAAAATTTCACGAAATTCAAAAATTGTCAATAAAAAAAAAAACAAAAATTGGAAAATTCTAAAAAAAATCCAAAGATTCCAAACACAATTTTTGAGGAACTCGAAATTTCAAAAAGTTTACAGACGGTAAAACGTGTAAGAAAATAAAAATCTTCTGGAATTTGAGTTACAATGAATTGCGAGTTAAGCTTGATGATGTGCTCAATGTTTTTTCTTTGTAGGATAGCAAAACGATTGGTTGATAATAAAAATTTCTATGGTGGAGTTCTGCACGTGTGTTATGCACCTGAAATTGAGAGCCTAGCTGAAACACGAAAGAAATTAATTCAAAGAAAAAAGGATGTTCTTGTGAGGATTCGGAGACATAAGGAAGATCCTACAAATGTAGAAAAAGATCTATTTGTACCCAGGTATGTGGAGCGTGTGACAAAATCGAATAAAATGAGATATAAACATTAGAAAAAAAAATTAACTTCAATTATTTCTTCTCATCATTTTGTTTTTAATTTTAATTGTTATTACGTCCTACTTTTTTATTTAAATTGCTCTCAGAAATTAAAATACATAAAAAGAATAACCGAAAATTTATTGATATCTGCCAGTTTATATTTTGCAATATTTATATTCTGCAATATGATCTGTCTTGGACCTTCCGATAAATTAACAATCAAAATTATTTGAACCAATGATGACTATTTTTTATTTAAATATTGCATGAGTTGAAATTTTACTTTTGATTCGTGCCATGAGTTTTAATGGTTACAATCCTTTCAAAAGTGCTATAAGAATACCTTGCAATATTTTCAAAAAAATCCACATGTTAAAACGTCAATACAAAGAAGTGCAGAGTTAAGAAAAATGCAAAAAAAAAAGTGACATCTTTGAATACTTTAAATGCCAGAATTGTCTTTAGGAAACTTAGAGACCTCAGAATGATTCATACATATTTATGAAATTTCGATGTTTATTTTTTAGAGAGCAATATCACAGACAGAAGAGACATCCAGCTTTGCCCTTGACCGAGGACAGATTGTGCCATCAATATCCTGGGGAATCGTTCACTTCTATTAACGAAGGAATACCAAGGCCCATAGACCCTCGACCTGTCTCGGAGCCCAGTTTGCCTCCAAATAAAAAACTTAGGACTGATAATCAGGTTAATCACTGAAATTTTATTTTACTACAAATCAAAATTTTCAATAATTACACCAAAAAAAAATCTAGAAAAATTTTGGAATTTTTCAAAATTTGCAATTCCAATATTTACTTCATTAACTTAATTAATTTTTTATTGCAATTTTATTACATTGTAATGTTTCTAAATTTCAAAAATTTGCAGTTTTTTCGAATTTTGCAAATTTTCAGTTTTCTCCTTCCTCATTAGTTCTTTTTCAATTTTGAGGAATTGAAAACAAAATGAACAAATCTGAGTAATTTTGGAATGATAATGACTATTTCAAAAATTTTCAAAACTTCCAAGATTTTTGAAAAGACGTGAGAATCAATATCTGCTTTATTGTTAACTAGGTAAATTACAAAGGACAGATGATCAGAGAGAAGGCCAGGCTTGTCAGACCGAAGTTAATAGATACCCAAAAATTGCCTCACTTCGACACTCCTAAAGAGGAAAAAACAATATTTCCAGTTGTGAAAAAAGTCAACAGTGGAATTGTGATGAAAATATTGCCGCATTCAGATGACAAGAAGAAACGAATTGTATTGCGGAATCCTGGGTAACTATTCTCCTTCGAATATTAAGATGCATTCGATAGATTAAGAATTTTTTCAAAGAACTATTTACTAATTTCGTTATGCACCATTTTTTTTCGTACAAAAAGACTCGTAATTTTTTAAAAATTTCTACAAATTCGAAAAACTTTTCAAAAAATTTCAAAGTCTCAAAATTTGAAATTACGTTCTTAAATTCCGTTTTTTAGGTACGGAAATCCCGTTTTAAAAGTCTCCAGAAAACGTCTAAAGTTTCAACAGTATGAAAAATCTGAAGAAAAAATAAAAAAATTTTTTTGGAAAAAACTGAAAAATTCGAATTGGAATTTCAACTTACAAAACTTGAAAGAATAAATGATAATGTTAAAAATCTTAAAACGTTTTTTTTATCAATTTACCTGACAATTACTGGTGTTACAAAATTTCTTTTCTTCCTTTGCAGAACGACAAAATTGATAAATTCGAGTGACGATCTTCAAGCCTCAATAAGCTCAATAAAATCCTCAATTCGTGAAGCCATGCAGAAAAAATGATTCATCATCCACAAATTTATTATTACTCATTTATTCGGAAATTGGGAAATTGTACATAGAGGCATTGATCCAATAAAAATCGATCAAACCACATTAAAAAAAAATGTTTCAGGTATATCGAAAATGCACTATCATGCTCACAATCTGAACAGATATATTCAGTCACGCAATGGCACTAATTAATAATGAATTTCTCTCACGAGAAACTTTAATGCCATTAATTAATTATAAAATTCCTTAAGTATACACATTCCTTATAAAACGACAATAATTATACCCCACATCTCAATTTTGCTGTAACTAATCTGATCATGAAATTAAAAAAAATTGGAACGTATTTTCGAAAAACCTATCGACCATTTTATAAAATAATTACATAATTGATCAACGAATTTCCTCGATTTCTGTGGAGAAAAAAATCAATTTAAACTCGAATATTCTTCCTTCTTATCCATAGAACAATTGCATCTCAAAAAAAATAAATAAATAAATAAAAAAAATGGATCAATTGTGTAAGACGAAAAAATATACAGAATTTGTTGATGTTGAAATTACTTAAATCCATACAAAAAGTGAAGACTGATTTTTCTACCCACAAAATTGGGAAGTTCTTTTCGAAGTTAAACCATTTTTTCTACAAATTTTAAACTAAGGTCTTTTACATGCGTTGCCCAAGGAATTTCTGAGTCTTGAATTACGAAAATTAATCTTGACTTGATCATTGTACAAAAATTTTTCCGAGAAAACTAAAGAGTGAAGCAATCATGTTTCGAATGTCACAGTTCATAAAAATGAATTTCCATAAGGTCCACTTTTTTTTTACTATTTTCTGTGCATGAAATTTCTTCAGATGACGATTGTGGAACCTCAAATAATTTGATTTCGGATTGTACAGAGAAGTCTCCAAAAGAGAAGTCTATCGTTCTCAAAAAGCCGATTTGTTCGTACACTTTATAACCATTTTGCAATAATAATTAGACAACTCAGAAAAATCTGAAAAAAATTGACAATGTTGTTGCAAGTGGCTGAAAATATAGAAAAAATTTTTCTCGGATCATATTGAACTCAGTGGATTCAAAACAAACAGGACAGAAATTGACCGTTTAAATCACGACAGACATATCAGGATCCCACTGTCCATTATTCCTATTTTTCGACCTCATCCTCTTCATATTTGGTGGAGTGTTCTCTTGGAGTGCTTTGGACAGTCCCTTGGCTCGCAAAAGTCCTGTAGGAGATTTTCCAGGAATTCCCTTATTGGACCTACAAGCCAGAGGAGTTCTGCTCCTTCCAGCATCCACATTGATGTCTTCAAACACGCCTTTGGCCTCTTTTTTAATTGCCTGCACTTTCTTAATCTGCTTATTGACAATTTGCATTTTGGCCCTGCTAGAGCCATCCTCCAATTTACCATTTCCATCTAATTTCGATTTTACCAGAGTTTCATCATCAAACTCGATCATTATCTCCTCTCCAACTGATTCAGACTTTGGCAAATTTTCTGATGGTATTGGAGATATGGAGTCTCGCCAGACCTTAATTTTCCCTTTTTCTGTTGGCTGCGATTTTTCAGGCACTTTTATGGGGCTCAGATTCTCTATGGAGAGTTTCAAGGCTTCAGAAGACAATTTTTCAGGCGATGTTTTCGTCCAGGGAGCTGCCGGTAGCTCGGGGAGATCCTTGATTGCTTTCACATTGGGAATTACTGTTATCTGATTCTCAGGCTCACTGTCCTCTGGAAAAATTAATTTTTTGTTCAGTTTTTGGAGGGGACATTTTGCAATTTTGTGGGAACTGAACTCAGTAATTTACAGAAATTTTTTAGTCCCATGTTTCTTAATTTTGAACATATCGATTGAAGTTCATAAAATAAAAAAGTCATTAGCGCTAACATGAAATGGCTTTGGTATAATATTGCTATAAGAGTCCTACCGCAGTCAGAGAAGATGTCCTCATGATTTTCTTCCTCATTGTCCAGCTCACAGGCCTGCATACACTCTTCAAGGTTCTTGGAATATGAGAGAGTGATTGTAGGAACTATCGAGACTGAGTGAATTTCGGGAATGTTGAAATCTGAGGTGGTTTCGCAGGTGGCTATTCTACTGGAGGCCTCAGTCTGTTCTTGCTCGGTGGTCGATTGAGGAGATACAGTTTGACATTTTGTGAGAGTTGTGGGCTGTGAGCGTGAGATTGGCGTTCTGTCGAAAGCTGTAGCTGGAGAACGAGGATCAAGTGGGTCTGGGGTCGGCATGTCTGGGCCCTCTTGAATCGTTACCACTGGACTTACGTAGCCACTTGTGGTCTTCATCTGGGGAAAAATGCAAAATTTTATTCAGAGTTGGGAGATGCCAGAAAATCTTGTTGCACAATCTAAACTTTCTCCCATATTCACAATTTTTGGTACACGTTTTGATGGGGGACTGCCTACTTTTTAATCTTCATAATTGATGAAGAACAATAAATTTTATACTATGAAATATAAAAAATAAAAAATAAAAAATAAAAAATAAAAAATAAAAAATAAAAATTAAAAATAAACAATAAAAAATAAAAAAAAACAATAAAAAATAAAAAAAAAACAAATGTAAAATAGGAAAAATAGAAAAAAGGAAAAAATATTTTTATGGAACTGTAAATTATACAATTTGATGATTATAAACAACAAAAAAACCATTAAAATAAGTTCAATAAAAATGAATGGCATAAAACTTATTATTGCTATTATTATTATTTATATTTGAGTGAATAAAAATAATTAATCACCAGGATTGGAGTGCGCTCGTGAGTAACATTGGGTGACCTAGGATCGGGAATTCTCTTTTCTGGTGTCATTGCAGGCAAAATGAGATCCAAATCTGTTTCCAAATACTGCTTGGCTCTCAAATGTTTGGGAATGGCACTGGCCACTTTTTTATTAGGCCCTGGTGGAGTCGCCATGATCTATAAATAAAGTATAGCTTTTGATACACAGTGGGCAGAACAGTTGCTTATCCCATCGTGTCGAGATGTTCATTTTTCTATGATTTTCTTTGAAATTTTGCCAATTCTCTTTAATATTTTATTTTGTGATTCTTAGCGTTTTGCAAATCCTGAAATTTTTGTACAGAAATCTTGAAATTTATATTTTAAAAAATGGAGTTTTTTTTTTAATTCTGTAGATAAAATGAAAAAAAAATCATTATATATTTTTTGACATTTTGAAAATCTATCCGATTATTAGAGTTTTTTTCAATCATGAAAATGTAAATATAAATCGAAATGATGAATTGTCGAAATATGTGGAGTGCCCAGAAATGTCTGATTTCCAATTTTTTTGAAAATATTAAGACGTAGAAAAATTTTGAATATTTGAAAATTAAAAAAAAACAAAATTTCAAAGCATTATATATATACATATATATATCGAAGAATTGGAAATGCAAGAATTAAATTTTTCTTTACATTACCCGACAATTGATCAAGTTAGTTTCACCATCGAAACTATTTTTAAAAAATTCACGTACCCATTTTGCCCCACCCTCACCAGTTGTTCCCCGGCCACAAAAAACTCGAATTATCGGAGACATTTTTTACAAAAAAAAAACCTAAAATGTCAACTGACAAATAATTTGCTTCTCACCTCGATCGGAGTTCTCGGGATGCCAACAGTCGCCGACCTGGGATCAGCTGTTCTCTTTATTGAGACAGGAGTGCACATTTGCTTTTCCTCAATTGAGTTCATTTTCATAACCGTCTGAATGTCCCGGACGGCGTCATCCTCAACTTGTGGAAATATTTTGCTCGAAAAATTTCCCATTTTCAATATCGACGGAAAAACCGCAGAAAAATTCAGAACTTAACAGGAAGTTCAAGTTGAAGTCGGTCCACAATAATTGAAATTACGGTTTTTAGCCTTGAAAACCACGCACGAGGGGGGCGGTCTAATTCATGTGACACGATAATATGAATTTTCAAAAACTGCAATTAAATATTAGTCACCAAATTGTAAATTAATACTGCAAATGGGAAATGGTGGTGATTTAAATGGAAAGACTCACAACAGAAGAAACACGATGCTCGGCCGTTTAACCGCTCATCCCCACCATTAGAATACCTAGCGTTTAAACTGGCCAATCACACGCGAGTATGCGACATATGGCGCATTTAAACACAGATGTCAAAAAATGGCGGCAGTTGTAAGTGATTTCCTGGGAGTCTGCAAAATTAGATCACAAAACAATCTCGAACACGTGCACTCAGCAAAATTTGCAGATTATTTAAAATATATTCGGAACTTAAATTTGATTGTGCCCACAAGTACTTTTCACCAAGTTGAGTTGGATATTCAACCCGTATAGTAAAAACAAAAGTTTATGACCCTTTCTATAATTCGTTATATTTATCGCAAATAATTTTCAATTAACATTTCAATGCGTTAACTAGTTGAAGTGATAGCCATAGAAAATTATTATATTGTATTTCATTTTGCGAATCAATATTATAATGTTTAAACAAATTAATGAAAAAAAAATTTTAGTCAATCGTCATGAAATTTGTACCATCGTTTTATATCTGCTTCAATAGTAAATTTTCAAAATTTCAACAAATTTTTATATTTTTAACTGTATTTACAGAAATTTTTATTTTTCCCATAAGAGGCCATGTTAATTGAGAAGTTTGATAATTAATAACTACAAAACGGTGTTGTGAATCAATCTCAAATTTCATACGGGCATCTGTTACCGCTTCAAAAACGTTATGCCAAAATTTCAAGCAATTCTTATATCTTCACCAATACACGTGGAAAGTCCTTAATTTAGCTTTGGATTTCTAAATTCAATGTTGCCCAACTTTTTTTGTTTTTGTTTATTTTTCCTTTTCTATTATCGAAGCAGTTTTTCGATTTGATAGGCTCCTCTTTCCTCCCACTTTTTTGCTCTCATTATTGACCCCTCTTGCGGTGTCATGAGGAGCGGCTTTCTGGCCAAACTGCACGGCATTTATCGAAGACTGAGGGAAACCGTGGAAAACCTGATTATAAAGCCAGCGGCTATTGCAGGAGCTGCATGGACACCTCTGCCACTGACTGAAGTTCTACGGAGTTTCCGAATTCGTGACTTCCGCTCAGCAATCGTTTAAACGAGGTATGTAGGGCCGAACGGCCACCCATCACGTGCCGACTCGAGTTGATCAAGCTGCACATGGCGTATTTTTTTTTCATTATAGTCTCTACATTATTTACATATTTACAGTTTTGTACATATCAAAAACTTGTCTCGAAACAAATATGATTTATTAGTATTTCGGTTTAGTTTACAAACTATGGTCAATTAAGGCGCTCGCATTCTTCCTCTTAGTGATGTAACAAAACATTATTGTTGCACATGGCTTATCGCCGGAGCCGTTACAGCGCAATTCCATCGCAAAATGTGTAGAATATCATGAGCAGTCTTCTTGGCATCTTCAACTCAATATCGACATGGGACAGTTTCACCTGGAGCACATAGTTATGAGCCCAATTTTTTGGGGAATCAGACAGCACACTGATAGAACAACAAAATGAAAATTACCAAAATTTATTCCAACAGTATGTACATATTTTATTGATTGAACTTACTCCATTAAACTGCCATAATTTATAAAAAAAAATCCCGTACATAGAACATAATGCGAGCTGGTAAAAGCATGTAAAGGAGGCCTATGATGTTTTGAACTTCTTTTAACAGTATAAAGCATTCTCGAAAAAGCTGGAAAACTCCAACTTCTTCTGCATAATATTCAAAACATGGGATAACCATATCATGGTTCCTCTACTAAAAAGGAGAGGCCAAAGAGACTATCGATATATATCGAAATTATCGAGAACCGTAAGGACGAGACCGACGCGACACCAGCCAGTGTGGCGGAAAAAGGAAATGCGCATGCGCAGCACGCGCCATCGGACTCGTTTACGTAAAAAAATGACCTCTGATATAGACTTTTGAACTGTAAAGATAGAAAAATGGACCAAAAATATGGGTTCGTTATAAATATGGTCTCCAGCCCACATAAGTTCGACCCAGAACATTCAGGTCTGTTGCTTGTTCCAGCAAGCACTTAACCTGTTCCTCTACTGTCAGCCCCTTCGCCCTGATCTTAGTCCGAACACATTTGTCATCAACTTGTGAACCCCGAATAATCATGGAGTACTCCTCAAAGCAACCACTCTCTAAATGTTGCTCTCTCAAATCATATACCATGACCTCAGAAGGGTGATCTCCCTCCAGCTTCCTCATCATACTCTCGATCTTCTTCTTAGACATCCAATTCACCTTCATTCGATCCTCCTGCAAGAAAAAAGTTGCAGAAAATTTTCTGGAATTATTTGAACATCTTTGCCCCATCAAACTTACCCCTTTGAACGTTCCCTTGTACTGCATCCAATTGAGCTTCTCCTGGATAATCACTTCAAGGACTGCAGCAATCAATCCCCTGTGCTCCCTCAATGCCTTCAAAACATGAACCATGGTAACCGAAAACAGATCTCCCTCGTCAAACGGCTTCATCAATCTCACGATTTGATTGGTAAGCCTGAACGGCATCAATTCAGGTATTGATTGATCGATTCCGCCACCAAAAGCTGAAGCAAAATCGATGCCTGTGCATTCTCCAGAGCTTACGTTGATCAAAGTATTCTCTAAATGTCTATCTCCAATCCCGAGGACCCATTGGGCTAGGCACATGACAGAGTAGGAGGTCACGAAATTTCTTCTGGAAGAAACAAAACTCTCTGCTGATGGATTGATCACCTGGAGGGTCCGTCTGAGGGCTTCAGAATTACTCTTGTTGATTAGGGACGTCATTTGGCTGATTGTGTCTTCAGCAGATATTTTCGAAACTGCTTCCCTGTACTTGATAGATCTCGGCGTTTTCTCGGGGCTGCAAGCGTTGATGAAGCTCTCGTAAGCGTTGTCGAGTTCGTGAAGCGAGGTCTGCGCAGGCTTCCACGAGAACTCAATGAACTCTTGAAGGGTCCTTGTATTGTCGACCCACTCTATCAAACCCAGGCACGCGGAAATCGGTAATACCCTGAAGGTCCTGATCGACAGATTCCTTTGAGCACACGCAAGATCGGCCCTCAGGACCTCGTTCATCACCATGAAAGTTTGCTGGAGGCGTTGATCCAATCTCAAATCCTCACCGAATTTCACCAAAAAGTGGTAGGACTTGGTATCGTCTCCGATAAAGGTGATCCTGATGGGTTTCCTCGTGGACCTCATCACCTGCACCTTCGACTCGATCTTGATGATTCTTGGACGGTACCTGGGATCTGGGAAATGATCCCCAGAACAAAATCCAGGAATCTCAATATCCGAGTTAGTAAGGTGACTTAGGTAGGGGCTGTAGTCCTTCAAATAATTGCTGTCTTTTTTTTTAGTTAAAGACATATTCAAACTAGTTTTCAGAGCCTTCACGTAGGCCTCGATTTCCTCACTGGGGAGATCTCTGATTTTGATCACGTCATTCTTGAATGGTGCGATATATTTGTACAAGCTTCCCTGCATTGACGGATCTTCCAATTCGTAGACTTTCTTGATGAGTTTATCGACTGCTGTGTACATTCCTAGGTGCAGGTTTTTTACCAATTGATCCAGTTGGTATATCAAGTAGAGCTCAGGACGAATCAGGTATTCTAGAGCCTGGACAAATCGGTTGAGGTCCTGACGATGGTCGAATCTGAGCAGCAATCTTTTTACAGCAGCATCGTCATGCAGGTCTGGCATAGCATCTAGAGTTGATTGCAAACTGTAGAACAGTGTATTAGGATAGTCATCAGCAAGTCTCTCCAGAATACTCTCAACAGCTCCACACAAAGGTGTTGCCAGGTGCACCAGCAGCTGCGGCTGCCACTTCAAGAACTTCCATGTGGCAATGTCTCTCGTCAGTTCCCTAAAAGTCTCAAGTACCCTCTCATTCCCCAAGTACTCTTCCCTCAGAACACAAGGAAAGTAATTCACAGACTCAACTGACCCATAGCTCATAGCTCTAAGTGTCGACGTTACAAAATCTTCTACGATCTCCAGGTCCACAGATCTGGTAAGAATTCTGTTGCAATATTTCAGCATCTTCAAATGGCATTCTTGCAGTCTTTGGGGTCGTTCATCCTCGGCTAGTCGAATACTTCTCCTCAAGCGATCTAACAGATATTGATCTAGCTGAACACCTTCAGGCAGATACGAAGATTCCACTAACCTGGAGATGATCCTATTGCACCTGTCCTCATCGGAAACCCTGAAGTTGATCATCTCCTCAGCCCAATCAGCCATCAACAGAAGATTCTCAATGGCTACATCAGCGGTCATATCAATTGTCTCCAGCGCTTGGGACTTTTCCCTACAAGTCCTAAGGTTCTTCATCTTCACATCACCATCCGCAAGCTGTGCTCGCAGCAGCTTAATTTGTACGATATTCAGGCGAAATTTGTGGCCCAAATCTGGGAAAACTATGAGCACTTCCGAGTCCTTAATGTCCTCCATGTACTTCTTCATCAAGGCGCAGTTTTTCTGAGTATAAGCAGACCTGATGAGCGCCATTTTCTGCAGGATCTCCAGTTTGGATAGCTGTTGGTAATTGGCAGAAACCATTGGGTTCGATTGTCCAGGCTCTTCAAGCTTATTCAGCAAAACGTTTGTTATGTGGGTTCTCTGAGCCAGCTGCTTGTCCCAGGATAGAAGGTCATCCTTCTCAGAAGGAATACTCCTCTCCCAGTACTCAAGTAAACCACCAAGTCCTGCTAGATCCGTCAAAGAATCTCTAAAGTACTTGCTATCACAGACTCCCCGAAGTTTGACGACTTCCTGAAGCCTCAGTTGAACTGACAAACGATTCAAGTGACTCCATCGATCCTTAGTTTTGTTCAAAGCTGATAACACAAGGAGCTTTGCATGCTCGTTCATTGTTGTTGGATAAATCCCAGCGAGTTCTTCTGTGAAGAGCTCCTCCACGAATTTTCTAGTTGATGTTTCAACTATGGTCTTCAGCTCTGCGAGAAATTCTCGTGAAGACATTGAGGCTGTGAAGCTCTGGTAGATCTTCGAGGTGAAGTACCATGGTGTAATCCACCAGTTCCTCGAGCCCTGTTTCTCCTGTAAAAATTGGAGTAGAGTTCTTCTGGGGAAGAGACCTTCGATGATCGTGGATATTTCCTCGAAGTCGGAGAGTCGAGATAGGGACTCGAAGAGGCCACTTTGGCAATGACGTCGACAGAGTCCGCTCTCCTGAACGATAGCTTCTTGGTAGAGGGCTTTTGCATCTGTCCAGTCAGCTCTGCTCCTTGCTGAAGAAGCGGAATTGAGCTTGTCACCAGGCATGTGATTGCAGAAGACGCTGAGCAGAGTGTCCACGTCATTTATGGATTGGTACAGCTCTCCGAGGTGAATCCAGTTATCCACTGAAGGATTGGAGTCATAGTCAAGCCTCGGCCTCTTCGAACAACCTTGCAGACCTGCAGGCTCCACCATCAACGCCCTTTCAATCAGCAAACCACCTACAGCTTCCAGTCCAGAAGATTCTGCTACGTGCGCAACGATTGCTGGGGTAAAACTCAATTTTGGATTCGCTAGAATAATCTCCAGAGCTGCTGAAATGACAACACCACATCCACCAGGGTTCAAGAGAATGAATTCCAATTTTTCGGACATTCCTGCTGTCAGTGTATCGTAGAGTTTCCGCATTTCCGTGTCTCTGGATCTTTCGAGATTTTTCATCAAAGCAGAGATGATCGAGATGATCAAGGTTTTGCAGATCAAGGGGTCCTTCTTGATGAGCTCTTGGAGGGGATTCAGAATTGCTTCGTGTGTTATTGAAATGTCTGGGAGCTCTCCAATTCTGTAAGCTCTACTGAGCTTTATCGAACTTCGCTGTCTGACTGTCTGATGTTTGAGGAGCTTTTGGCGAGCCTCGTGACTGAGGTGATTGCGAGCTGGTGGTCTCGCTTGTTTGAACCTTCGGGAGAGCTTTGGTGCTGGCACTACGAAGACATCATCAGTGTCGGTTGAGGTATCTGGGTTCCTCTCTGCTACATACGTACCAGCCAACGTTGGCTCAAACTCCAGGGGATTCGTTGCTCTAACTCGCAGATCATCAATGCAGGATCCATCCGAGAGAGAAGCCAGGGTAAAACGCTGGCTACATTGACTTGCATAGGATGAGACGAACAGTGGTACACGATAGCTCAAGTTCTTCAACCTCCATCCTGTTGCAATTTTGTAATTTCTGTAGTTGCACTTTTTGTCCAGTGGAATGAATAACTCTGTCTCATAATTCGGGGATTTTTTCGACAGACTTAAAAACAGAATACCAAAAATGGGAAGGAAATTCTGAATTTCGGAGGAGTAGGTGTTGAGAATTTTGAAGATTCTTGATGTGCAGTTATCTCCAAATGGCACTTCCTCGATCCAGAAGTTCATACATCTCTGCTGGAGTGATTTGGCTTGATCAAGGAGTCCAGCAAGAAGAATTCGCTGACTGAGGTCCAGCAAGACTTGACCGTCCCTGTTGTCAGGAGTGCCAATGTACTTCTTGAAGATATCCATGAAGATACTGTAAACGAGCTCTCGATATTCCATTATTTCGTGATTGCAATATTGTCCAGCTAGGTCAGCCATGGGTAGGAGTAGCTCGGCGGACACTCGTGGTACTAAATTCAGGATGACCTCCAGACAGATCTTCTCGCAGGCGAGCACTTTATTCTGCAGTAGATCCTGGAACTTCATGTAATTGATTTCACTCTCGATCTCCTCGTCCCTGAGCTCTGGAATTCTCAAAAGAAATAGCTCCATACTTTTGACCTTCGTCGAAGCATTGATCTTCAGATGATTATGAGATACCAGTTCATAAAATTCGTAGAGAAGTCCTGGGAAGGCTTTGCACATGGCATGAAGACACTTGATCAGTCTATTTGGCTCTTGCATACCCCTGAACACCTCTCGTATTTTAACTGTAGCTTCCTCTCTTTGGTTCAGGGAGATATCTCGGGGAGCTGAGAACTTCAGAAACAGACCAACTGCACCGGAGATCCGCAGGAGATGTTCCTCCCTCTCCTTCCACTTAGCCAAAGACATCAGAAGAAAGCCCAGAACATCTTCGTTCTCCACTAATTTTGTCCCCAAACCGTTCTGCAATAAAGCAAAGATAAGTCTCACAACTGTTTCACGAGAACTTGTCTTCATGTTTTCATTGAGGGATATCGGTGGATCAAGAATTCCCTGCCACGACTTTACCAGCATCTCAATGATGCTGTAATTGTACCTGAGAATTCCATCTGATGACGAGGTGCGATCAACTTTTTCCACGAATAGGTAAATCATGTCATTGGCTACTGCTTTTAGATCTTCCCCAGGTACAGCAACCTCTGCCCAGTCTATCAGCATGAGCATTGCGTCTGTAATAACATAACTGTTGGGGGAATCCTTCAGAACTGAGGTGATCAGTTTCAGCAACTTCCTCAGGAGCAGAGACGCAAATGGCTTGAACACTTCCTGAGTATTCAGAATTATTTTTAGGAGAAACAATCGAACGTTTTGCTGATTTATGAGCATTGCTCCTGAGAAAATGGTGAGCCAAGCTGGTGGATTAGCAAGATCACTGGGATGCACCTCAGTGATGAATCTCAGAACTCCGACAATGGGCCCCATGCACTCGTGATCGTTCAAATCATCAGCTTCCAACGTAACTGACACTTTGGAGATGGCAGGCTCTGCCAGGGGGATCATCCCATGCATGTCATACGCTGCAATGTCCTCAGTCAAAGTTGAAGATGCCAAATTATAACTTCTCAGGTAGGAGTTGCTGATTGATGAGTCGTGGGCATTGCGCAGGTTTTTTTTTATATTCACAAGAATTTTTCGTTGCTTTGGAAGCTCCTTGAACGTTTGTGCCAATGTGTACGACTTGGTGCAGTCGATTATCCTCTCCCAGAGGAGGTGCTCCTTCTTCGGATTCTCAGCGAATAGAAATCTCAGGGATTTCTCACCCTTTGAGACAGTCACCATGGTCACTGCGCAGTTGAACGCTGCGCAATGAAGCAGTCTCGACATTTCCCTGTTATCTCCATCGACTTCCGTTTTCCTAACGTCAAGGGCAAGCCTGAAGAGTTGTCCAAGCACCTCGTTACTCGACTTCGTAACCTCGGAAATTTTGGTCGAGATAACACCCTTGGGGTCATTGATGGTGTCCAGGTTCAGAGTGCAGAACATTATCTCCAGAAGATTGAATGCTTCTATCTGCGAAACAACATGTCTCCTTCTGTCTTCCAGATCTTCTGGACACTTGACAACAATTGCAGCTACCAAACAGCTGACATTGCGCTCGAAGAAACTGGTTGTTACTGCTTCCGAGGGAAACCTAAATGCTGGTATCAAGAAGTACCGCAAAAGATCCAAGCGATCCTCTGGAAGTGATGAGCTCATGAATATTCTGTGGATTCTCTCCAGACTTTCCAGAGATTTGACATCGGTAATCGAATTGAAGTAGCTCATCAGGTGATCAGTTGCTGATTGCGTGGTGGGATATTTTCCCAATCTCATCGCGAACCTTGCAATTGCTTCCAAGAGTACCAGAGATTTGGTGATGGGGAGAGCTGTGATGAGACACTGGAAGCACTCCACGATCTCTGTGGGCTCGAGGCTAGGTCTGGGATGACCATCTGGTCCTTTGGGCACCTTCGGGATGTTAATACTCCTCAGAATTACTGAAATCTCTGCATCGTCCGAATCATCCACCAAACCGATCAAAAAGTCGTTCAATATTTGCGTTTTTTCAGACATCGACTGACACTGCTGGAACTCATCCAGTATCCAGTCAAACATTTCTCTGTTCAAGTATTTAATGTCCCTCCCATTCGGCATAAGCCGAATGACGATTCGATAGATATTCTTCATCAACTTCTTTCGTTTGTCAAAATTATTCACGCATGCGCAGAACTGGGAAAATTTGGAAATAGCAGAGTTGAAGAACTGCTCGGTCCATTCTCGATTGGTCTTCTTGTGATGCTGAAGCCACGTGGCTATTTCGTTAAGCATGAACAAACCTAGATTAGGATTTTGCTTGGTAACTGCAATGAGAAGTGTCATTGAGTAGTCAATATTGTCCAAGAGGTAACGTACGAAGACATCTTTGAAGATTATGAAGAAGTGCTCGCCATGAGTTGTATGGTATTTTCCATCACAGTTCAACAGCTCTGCCATGTCTTTAGCCCTTGACTCGATGAATCTTGCAAATGTGGCATTGTTGAGGGACAGTTCCAGGAGAGCCTCAAAATGAAATTTCTCATCAGGTGTTAGCTCTGCACACCAGTTATTACCAGCGTCATAAGTCTTCAGCTTTTCGAATATGTAATCGATCGCTTTGAGACTGTTATCTTTGATCTTCTGGTTGACTTCCAGCTTCGCCAATAACTTAGAACGCTTCATGAGCACCAAACTCTGCATGTGCTTCTTGAAGAGGACCATTCTTCCGGAAGTGAGACTTCCAAGGCTCACAGCATCAGTGAGATGGCCAAAAATCTCATCCAAGGTAGTCAAGAGCGAGGGAATCCTCACACTGGATAAATGCGCCCACAAGGTCTCCACCAGTTCTCCAATTTTCTTGGGCAGCACTCTCATTGTCTTCAAGTGTTTGTCGTCAAATCCCAGCGATGTGGGATTCATAATGCACTTGCCGATGAAGACACAAAAATTTTCGTCGAAGAGTACGCCGTGGATTTCACGTTTTGCTGATAAATCCATCGGCAAGATCTCCACCATAAAATCGAGGATTTTTATGGAAGCTGCAGGACCAAATGTCTCAACGTCTCCTTCATTGAGCCCTCGAATATATTTCTGAAGACATGAGAAAATGGTGGTCCTTGGGTGAAGGTCGACGAGAAGAACCTGGGGCTCGATCAACTTCCGGTTGATCAGCCAGATGTAGGTGTCCAGTGTTGCTATCAAATGCTTGAGGCTCTTCTCAGAGGTATAGCTCTCGATGCTGACGTGCTCGAGTCTGCCGAGCATCAGTTGCTGGAGGCTCAAGTACTCCATATCGTGCTCCATCACACTCCAATCTCCAATTTTAGATGTCAACGCTTCGTACAATTCCATACACTTTTTCCTGGAATTTGTGTCAAGATCGATACAGTGATTGAGTAAGAATTGAACGCAGCCTTTGATCGAGCCATCATTGAAGCTTTTTGGCACTCTTCTTCGAGGTGAACTCTGAGTAAAAACTGCAGATTTTTCTACTAAAACTCTCGTCACATGGTCCAAGGCATCTCTGATTCTCTGATCATCACACTCGTTCATTGCTTCTACAAAGCAGTGGAGAAATTCAATCCAAAAAATATCCACAATTTCCTCAATTTCTCTCAGGATCTTGTAGACGTGATTGAATGCAATGGAGCCAGCAATTCGCCGATTTTTCAACGGATGTAGACCAAAGTTTTTGATGTGCTCAATGACAAGTTGTACATTGTCAGGGATTCGCTTCAATTCCAGATCACTGGCTTGCTTTATGGACCAGGTGACGAACTCAGCTAGGCATATGCCAGAGAAGTCCTTGATGGCTGAGTTAGATTCATCGCAGAGACCATCGAATATGGATTCGATGAGGAATGCAATTACTGGAGAATGGAGCATGAGACGTGAGCTCAGCCAGTGGGTCATCTGCAGGGTGAAATTATTGTACATTTGCCAGACAACTTCATCGCTGTCGCATCCAAGTTTCAGGATAACTGGCCAGAGGGTTCTGTAGAGTTGAGTATAACGATCAGGATCTTGCGATAAATATTGCATGGTCTTACCCAGGGTTATGATGATGATTGAGTAGAGGGACTCGCAAGCAGCAATTCTAGTTCTTCTGTCACTGCAACTTAAGGACAGCTCGATAATTCTAGGCAGCATTGTGTCCAGGTAAACTGGAAGATTGCCGTCATGGGGAAACGTCATTGTGTACTCCAAAAGATTTTTCTCGTCCCAAGTAGCACCTGTATCCTGCGCCTGCTTGTGGAGAAACTGGTGCATTGTGGTACTGCTGATTCTGCCGAAGAAGAGGAATATCTTGGTCTGGAGGAGCTCCAAGTCACTGTCAACTCTGCTCGTGCGAGTGACTGAGTTTTGTGAGATTTGGCCTTCCTCGTGGACCTCCAGGCTCTCCCTACTTCGTAGGTAGATCTCCAACGCAGGGAGAACTTGCAGCAGAAGGACTTCCACTTGGTCCGGCTCGCCCACTCCCACGAACTTCTCTAGGTCACTCAAAAAACCATCAGCAAGGTCGTAATTGCTCAGACCAAGCTTGAATCCTAGGGTGAAAACTGGTGCTACATGGGGCAGCAAATTTTTTACCAAGTTTTTGGGACAACCCAGAACGAGCTGAATGCAGGAGAGCTGGAGCTCGTAGGAGCATTCAAATGTGAGTCTCAAAGTCTTCAAGAGAAAATGGAGAATCAGCTGGTGCTCGGAAGTGCCAAAATTTGCGAGGGACAAAAGTCGATTTGCTAGTTTGTAAAATCCTGAAACCAGGGGATACTGGCTTGAGGCTTCTACGAGACTTTTTAGGAGGGTTTTGGAGTCTTCTGGAGAACAGTTTACAATGACTTTGCCCAGGATGTCCTCGTAGAGATCAACCATGTTCAGGAAGATCCTGAAGTCGTCTTCGTTCTCTGGAATTTGGGAAACTGCAATGTCCGAGAAAATATTGTCTTCTTTGGTTCTTATTCGTAGATCCAATTTTGAGGTGAGAGTTATGCAGGTGTGCAGCAGTTGGCTTGCGATTTTTTCGTGATTGCTCATGGTGTAGGTGTCGCTATTGAGCAGGGATTCCCAGAGGAAGACGTAGTCTTTGTAGGAAATGGGTCTTTTGGGGAGAGACTCGAGGTCCTGCTGCAGGTCGGCGTCGATGAGCAGGGCGTGGGAACAACTCCAACCAATTCCATCGGAAATTATTGTCGACAGGAACTCCTCGAATAGGTGGAGCTTCAGATGACTCAAGTGCTCGATTGTACGCTTGAGGGAGCATGCTGCATAGACTTTAGCATCGAATTTCAGTTCGGGAAATCTTTTGATCAGTAGTGTGCAGATTTTTATGAGAATTCTGACTTGATCGAAACTCGGGTCAGCGACCTGGACAGAGTATGTATGATATTATTTCACAAGCCCAAAAAAAAAGCCTGAATTACACTTTGATATTTGAAGTAACAATATATTTTATGTCTGTGCCTTCGGCTTGACACCCCTAGGTCCCCCCTTTATCCGGCGTCCCCCCCTCTCCTGATACGTGCTTGCCGCCATTTCCAGTGCCGAGTCATAGTCGGATTGTTATAAGAATCGCCTTCGGGTTTCCATCTGCGGAGGCGCAAAACGGCTGGTTCGGGCGAGTTCGGCGCTGAAGCCCGAAGGCAATCCTTAAAAAAATCCGACTATAGCGTCTCCGTGCTTGTCGCGGAGTCTTTCCAGTACACTTTCGTTTTCCGAAGCATGTGTATGTGCTTCTAACGGTGTTGTAACGTTCGGTTAAGTATATTTGGTGGATTGTTTGATCTCTTTTGTGAAGTGACACACGAGAGATTGAACTAAAGGTAGCTACCTCCCCTTGTCCCCATTTTTATTTTTTTTGCAGATACAACAGCCTTCTGTTCCGTGGTTTAAATAATAAAAAAAAGGATCGGGCAGTTAAATGGGAAACCAAAATACCGACTCACGAGGCCGAGGGAAATCGACGAGCGTCGCTCGATCGTAATTGTATTGGTCACTGCTTGCTGACATTCTCACAAGCATAACCATAAAATCTTGAAAACGGACCAAGACTCGCGACTGACACTCTCTCCCGAGTATACAACATGGCGCCCAGGCGTTTGGTGGAAGTTTGGCCGTTGTTGGCCTAGCCGCAACGCTTACCCACGCGCGACCTGACTAGCAGATATTTTCTCGAACGACATCTTTATGAAAAAAATATGAATTGATCTGGATCTATCCCTCATTCCCAGGGTGCAGGAATGCCAACCACGGATTCCAGAACCAATTCCTGAACTTAAAGCTCAGGGAATCGATTGCCAGAAGCGGGGGTCCTCTTCTTGGAATAAGATTAGATATAAGGATGTACAGAAAAACTACAGGCTTCACCAGAATTCGACGAGTTGAAGGTAAACTCCCAGTTGAAATTTCTGGCGCCGAAATCGTTTGCACAAACAATTCTGGCAAAATCAGACTCAATGACAGGTACGATCACGGATGCTCTTCTACAACAATGGGGGAATCATCGGTAAAGTCTCGGCTGATTTGCTGCATTACACCTGTGCTCATAGAGCAGAAATAATCGAGTGGAGAAGGAATTCCTTTAATACCAAAGACCCACACTTAACGTCATTACTGGCTGAGATCCCTCCATCGACAACGCACCTCTACGACGAGGTTAGGCTATCAGACTTCTTGAAGCAGCAGGGCGGGGTACACCAAGTTTTTCAGCAAGAACGAAAAACCTTTCCTCGCAAGGACGGAACCGTTTTTCGCCCAAAACCCCAAAATCCCTTTCAGGCCGCTGCTCGACCACGGACACCAAGACACAAAGCGCCCACGTGACCCGGCAGTCGTAAACACAGCTCCAAAGGGCAGAAGAGTTGCCCTAAGGAAGGAGACGACTAGAGACGAGATCGTCGGCCCCGTAGATTGTGACTACCTATTCGAGGGGGGTCAACTCAGTCAGTTCATCCCGACACGGCTAGAAGCAGGAGCACCAAAGCATATTGTGAGCATTCTCAGAGGCTACACTATCCCATTCAGCAGCAAGCTACCGTTAGTTCCGTGATGGCCAGTGAATATCGAGAAATACGCAATCAAAGTGACACTCCAAATGCCATACGAGATGGAATCCATGCTTTGTCAAAACGTCATTCAGAAAGCAGATTGGGAGCACGGCTTCATTTCCCCCATGATTTTGATCCCGAAGGGAGATGGAAAATTTCGACAGATTTTCAATCTACGTCGACTGAACGAGTATCTGCAGCCTCCGAAATTTCGACTATTAAATCAGCGGGGCGTGTCACGTGTCCTTCAACAGATCGATTTCCTAACAAAGATCGATCGATCCCAGGCCTATTTACATGTCCCCGTGAAGCGGAGTCATCAGAGGTTCCTCGGTCTGTCCTACAAAGGCCAATTATACAATATTACATGCCTTCCTTTTAGGTTGTTGACAGCTTTGCTAGCGTTCTCCAGTATCAGCAACTGGATGGCGGGAGTACTCCGAGAGAGGGGAATCAGGATTTTAGTTTACCTGGACGACTTTTTGTTAGCCCATCAAGACGCGGTGGTACTGCAAACCCAGACACGGTCAGTACTGGATTTCCTTCGCTCACTGGGCTAGATGGTAAATACACAGAAGTCTATGACTACTCCTTCTCAAGGTGTCGAATTCTTAGGAATAGTTTGGGACACCTGCCGAAACACCATAGCGCTTCACGACGACAAGAAAGAGCGTATTTCGGAGAAGGGAGAGCGCTTGTTGCATACACGAGTCTGGAACTGGGAGCCCGGAACATCGCTATTAGGGATGTTAAACTTTGCAGCGGTGGCGATACCCAGGGGACATAAAGGGAGATAAAGTAGAGGCAAACGATAAGGTGTCATTTATCACCCATGGGAGATAAAGTTCATTCTGAAGTTTGCCGCGCTACGTTCGTTGTCAGAGTTCAGGCCACCATATTGAATTTACGTTGTTGACATAATTTACACAAGGCCACACATCAACTGTTAAACTAATAAGTGAAATTACAATAAAAAAAATGAACAGCGGAAGTTGGAACCCAAAAAACACATAATTCTGGGGGTCCATATGAAAAGGGCCCTTATGCGCGTTCCTAGTTCCCGAGACATAAGCATTTTTGTGAGTTGGGTTGGAATTATAATTTTTTTTTTATTGTTTCGAACGAAAGAATAACTCTTTCCGCGCCGGACTTGAGTCGAAGTTGCGCTCAAAATTTCCAGAATTTCGTCAGGAATCCACCTATATACCTAACTCCATATCGCGCACAAGGGCCCTCTTCATATGGACGCCCACAATTATTCCGTAACAGTGATGAAAGTGATGAAGATTCCCCAAATTTAATTGACAATCCCGGAAACTGTTCAAAGTGAAATATTTGTGTTGACAAAATGAATAATTTTGTTTCTAGAGACTTTTTGTTTTGGCAGTGGGGGGGGGGGCTCGCCCCCTGGACCCCCTCCTTACGCGACCCCTTCAGGGCCCACGTAATAAAAAATAGTATGTGCAATTCGGGCGATAGCGTTGGTTTGCGAGTCGTGTGAAGTTTGCAGTACGAGGTACGAAAAGTCTCCACCTCGGCTCGCCTTCGCCGAGCCTCGGTTCCGACTTACCATACCTCGTGCTGCAAACTTCACACTCCTCGCAAACCGCCGCTTATCGCCCTTATAACACAAATTACTATTTAGTTGAATAAACGAAATACAAAAAGATTTCGGAAGTTCGAAAAATTTCCATGGTTTCAAAATTTTTCAGGATCATGATCATAAATATTTCCAAGAATTTTACCTGAATAAGGACACGTGCTAGGGCCTCCTGGTAATCAGCAATGTCCTCAAACTGGGCGATTGCATCGTCTTCACTGAAAAAAAGGGGAAGTGTTCTTCTCGAGATGAGGGAGAACATCTCCTCGACTACAGCATCACCGATGAGCCTCTGAATAGGCTCTGCAAGTTGACTGTACCCCATGATATGAATCCTCAAATTACGGCATGTCACATATTCATCAGTTAAGGCCTTGACGAAGACGCCCTTGAGACCCTCGAGGATTACCCGGCCCGTTGACGAGTTTTCTTTCTTGAGGGCATCCCCGAGGACATCGTAGTAGATCCTGGGAATGCATAAATTGGGGTAACTTTCAAATTTACCTGGGGGAACCCGATTTTTCCATGGATCATGGCTTTCTGAGAAGTCACTTCAAGCACAACTTCTCATTTTATGAAAGGTTATTAACACCGGAAATTCTTCTCACTCACTCTGCTATAGAAAAAGTACAAAAAAAATAGATTTATAGAAATTGCTGTTTTATGTATTTGTAGGAAAAATTGTGAAGACACAAAAATATAACTCAACTAGGAAACTTGGCTGTGCTCGCGAGGGTAAGCAGTTGGAGAAAAAAGTGCTCGTGGGTTTTGACGGATTTTCAGTCGGAAATAAGAGGAATTTTTAGGAGAAAAAGGTGTTGGAAGGTGGAGGAGGGCGAGGAGTAATAGTGTGATCAGAGGGGAGAGTGGAGGCTGTGGCAGGGGAGAGTTATCTCGAGTTAAGGGTGAAGCAGGAAAGTGACGGTTAAGGTGAGCGATTGATTGATTGATTCATGATGGTTTATTACTGTACATTATGTTGTACAAAAAGAAGGACCAACTGTCCGAGGAAACAAAAAGCAAAATTGTAGCAGAAAACAGAGATGAATAAAGTAAGAATAAAAGTAACAGTAAGCAGAACTACATAAGCAAATGCTACAGAAAGTAACAGGCCCCCAGCTAGTAACGCCAGCTAAGAGCACTAGGAGACCGAGGAGATATCAAAGGAATAAAGGGTAAGTCATGCAGAAAAGAGGCGATAGGCAAAAGGACACGAGGGCAGTTTAGGGCTCTAGCATATAGTCCCTAAGGACAGACCGCAGTGCCACCTTGAAAGAAGGGAGGGAGGGGCTATGACGCACAGAGGAGGACAGTGCATTCCACTGGTAAGAGGCCGCTACATGAAAGGAGTTACGTAGAGACTCCGTCCTGAACGGTTTGATCAGGAAAGGAGGCATCTCACCCCTAGTCGGTCGTGCACTGTGGTTGGCAACAAAGAAAGCAGCAAGGTAGCTAGGTTCGCCACTGTGCACAATGCTATATGTGAGGCAGCCACGAAAGTAGTCCCTGTGGGCCTCCGAGGTCAGCCAACCAA
Source organism: Asobara japonica (assembly GCA_026005395.1). NCBI lineage: Eukaryota > Metazoa > Arthropoda > Insecta > Hymenoptera > Braconidae > Asobara > Asobara japonica. Next base: position 2,689,763 of record BQMI01000028.1, read on the forward strand.
GCTGCTCGCGATAAGGGGAGATATGCTCATCTCTCCTAGCCCCAGTGACATACCTAACACCCATGTTGACAAGACGCTGGATCCTGGTGGACAGCTCACCAGACAGGCCATCATAAACAAGGCAACAATAGTCCAGAGCAGGAAAAATTAATGCCTGGACAAGGTGTTTGCGAAGTCCAGGAGTGGTACTTGCACGGAAAAATCTGAGACGGTACATTATAGAGTTGACCCTCTGCGAAAGAAAAGCCACATGACTTCTCCGGGTGAGCTTACTATCTAGCACCACCCCTAGACTGCGCACCGAGCTCTCGAACGGGACCACCTGACCCTCCATGACGAGAGATAGCCCCGACAGCGAGTAGACATCATTGACATACGCCTGAGAGCCGAAAATAATTGCCTTAGTTTTAGCAACATTCAGCCTCAGCCGATTGTCACGAGGCCACCCTCCAATGCCCACAGCCAAATCACTCATCATTGAGATAGCAGACTCCAACTCACACCGCGGGAATCGTAGGTACACCTGGAGGTTGTCCGCATAAATTAGATGTTCGATACCAGGAGCTAAGTCCGCACAAACATCATTGATAAATATGAGGAAAAGCAACGGACCAAGCACGGACCCCTGCGGCACACCACGATTCAAGTCACGGAAAGAAGACATGCTGTTAGCACCACCCAGTGTCGCCTGGCGACGATCACTAAGGTAAGATGCAACCCAAGTGATTGCACTAGACGAGAAGCCTACCCTATGAAGCTTCTTAAGTAGCAGCAAGTGACAAACAGTGTCAAATGCCTTGCTAAAGTCAAACAGAAGCAGCATAGTCAGTTGGCGTCGGTCTATACCAACGCGAATATCATCCGTCAGCTTGAGTAGCGCCGTCTGAGTACTATTGAAAGACCGAAATCCTGTCTGCAGCGGATCCAGAGTAGCACGAACGGTGAGAAAATCCATTATTTGCCCGGCAGCCAGTTTCTCCAGCACTTTCGACAGAAAACACAAAAGAGAAACCGGTCTATAATCATTGGCAGATGAAGGATTCTTTACCTTGCCAATAGCAACTACCAAGGATTTCTTCCATATGGTCGGGAAGGAAGAAAACGAAAACGACCTGTTGAAAAGGAGTCGCAGAAATGGCCCAAGTACGGGAACGGCTGCCACTACTACCGCTCGAGGAATGCCATCAGAATCATAGTCGCATTTCTCACCTCATCAGCCGTGACTGGTCTGAAAGAAAAACCCAAGATAGCAGTAGAGTCATCCCGGTGGATAGACCTAAGATAGTCAACTAGAGGAGGTTCTCCAGGATCATATGCCACTCCTGCAAAGTGAGCATTTAACATCTCAGGATCCAAGTCCGCAGGCTCCCCTGCAACAAAGGCCACACCAAGGTGCCTCAGTTCCTTCCAGATCTGAGCCGGTGAAGTACAGGAAATCAGCCTGTCCTGAAAAAACTTCTGACGAGCCGCCTCGACCTCCCGATGCGCCACATCACGAGCCGCTCGGTAGTTGGAGAGAGCACGATTAGTGCGTACGCGTCTGTACACCCTATAGAGGCGATCTCTCTCAGCCATAAGATCATCAAGAATAGCCGTGAACCAAGGTTTGCGAGCAGACCGTTTTCTCACGGTCTTCATGGGCACAGCAATCTCAATGGCCTCACCAACATGAGAGAAGAGACACAAAGCCATGTCCTCCGAAGAGGATGCATCATTCAGGAGGACCGACCAATCACAGGCTAGCAAATGGGTATTGAGCTTCCCAGTATCCATGGCAGAGAAATCCCTGTAGTGGATTTCTCTCTCCATAGACACAGAGGGAAGAGTAGCCCTTATAGTAGCCGCAATTAGGTCATGTCCATCAATGAAAGGCACATCCGTCTTCCAGAAGGACAACGGTGTGTCCTCGCCATCTATAAGACATAGATCAAGCCACGTATCAGACACAGCAGTGTGATGCGTCGCATCATGAGGAACAAGGCAGAGACTATTGTCTGTATATATAGATCTCACAAGGACAGCATCAGCACTAGTTGATAGCTGATCCGCATTGAGGTCCCCCAGAATTACTTTAGAGCTGTAATCCTGGAGGTGTAGAAGTAGCGAGGGTATGAAATCAGAGCCCTCAACGAAGGGGGCATGAGGTGGTCTATATACAACGGCAACAAAGGTGGGATGGAAACCACGACAAGAAATTTCACAGAATAAGTACTCGGGAAGACCTGGCTTCCTTGTCCAGATATGAGAAGAATGACAGAGAACCTTGGCTTTAAGACAGCAGTTAATGAATAAAGCGACCCCGCCACCGCAGGCATTACGGTCATGCCTGAAAAGCCTAAAGCCCTCCAGCGAGACCACATCATCGTCAACATAGGAGTCAAGCTTGGTCTCAGTCATGGCGACAATATGGAATGGAGGACGGCCATCCAAGAAGAGCCTGACACGCTCAATGTGCGCTCTGAGGGAGTTTACATTGAGGTGACAGACTCGTAGCCCTTCACATGGCAGCGGCTCAACAGCGGAGGCAGGAGAAGCAAGAGAGGAAGCAGTGGGAGAAAGGAGAGTGCTATGTGATAAAGCTGGCGTTACCTGTGCCGAAGAAACTACTGGGAGCCCGACGGGAAGTTTTTTAGATCCTCCAGTGATGAAATTCTAGTCGCAGGCCCATCCTTCTTTCTTCTGACGAAGACTTCACCATCACGAATGAACGTGGAGAACCCATGCTTCTTCGCAGCATCCCTTACTGCACGCCTCAGATTGAACAGGTCCATTGGCAAGAACTCATTCACATTAATGAGTGAGGCCTTTAATGGAGCCATAGCACCCGATGTCTTAACGAGCACAGGATGCAAGGTCGACGAGTGCAGTTTCCCATGGCGTGCCTTCGCCATCACCAGACTACGAACAAGGTCAGACGAAGAGACTGTCACCACTATAGAAGTGGGATTATCCACAGTGACAGCATCCGAAGTCCCAGCTGCTACCCCTGCTAATGACCGCCCTTTTCTGGGAGCCATTGATCTAGCACCAGTTATGCTGGTGGGCTCGAACGAAGGGAGCAACCCGTGAAGCACAGCATACGCCACACGACCAGCATCAGCACCAGGAGTAACTTCCACTCCAGAAATCAGTAGCTCAGTTGATGAGCGAGTTCTCTCAGCATTAATTTTGGCAATGGAGTCAGCAAGCCCCAATACAGTAGCCTCAATCGGTCCCACAGCCTTAGCTAAAATCACACCAACTTCTCCGGCAGGAGGACTAGAAGATGAAATCTGAGCAGAGAGGTCAGTCACAGTTTCTTTTAGGCCTGCAATCTCCTGTCCATGGGCCGCAACCACCGATTCCACGGAACCAATCCGTGTTAGGAGTTCAGGCAGCTGATCCAAAACATCAAGCTTGGATTTAACTGACGCCAGCTCCACTTGCACCGATTCAATCTTGGTGGTCAGTGAAGTAATTGCAAGCATAATGCTGGCAAGAGCAGCATCATTCGATCCAACAGTAGCCGCTGCAGAGGGCAACCCCATTGGGGGAGGCATAAATATACAAGGACTCTGCAACGCAGAGCGTGAGGAAGCAGAGCCTGTGGAGCTAGTATCGCAGTGAGAATAAAAATTATTTCAAAATGCTCACTGAACAGTATATGGTGATGATAAGGACGAACACACAGTAGGCAAATGACTGGCAGTCGGTAAAGCAGCAACCCTGGTGATGGCGCCAGTGATAGGCGAACAGCAGTGTTGATAAGGCAGTTTCCCGTCGCAGCAGAGAAAGCGTAGCACCCCACTTCAATACAGGTGTCACACGGTGTAAAGGACTCGTCGTAGAAATGACAGGTGAATAGAGAGAGACAGCAGGAGGCAAAATTGGAGGTTATGTAGAGCCACAACCAAAGTTCCAAAAAACAAAGCAGGTGCAACCAAGCAGAGAAGCAACCAATAGCCAGTGATTATATATCCAGCGATCGGTTGCAAAAAGGCGAATGCAACGTGTCTAGAACAAAAACCGCCCGGAGGCGAGAAACAGCGAAATATGCGCTCAGAGTAGCAGGTAAAAAGCATGCGTGTGGTCTTACTTACAGAGAGAGAGAAAGAGTGATGGAGCGAGCGGGATGGCTCGCCAGTGGGAGAGTTGGGCGAGAAGACGGTAGATGGCGGTGGCGATGAGCAAAGCCTGAGTCAGTCGAGCGAGTCGGGGGGCGAGAGAGGGGGAACAGAAGACGAGAAGCCGAAACGTGGAAGGGGGCGACCGAGGAGGGGAAAGACCAAGAAGTTGGAGCGAACAGTGCCAATCGACAAGTATTTTACGAGAAGTCAGGAGAAGGGGGAAGGGGCCTTTGCAGCAGGTAAACAATTAGTGCGCACTCCAGTGAAAAAGAGCGAGGAAGTTAGGAGCTCAGGTGAATGCACGGAGGGTCAGGTGGCCAGAGGTGAGGGGCAAGAGCAGGTTGGAAGACGAGGGGAGGACACAGACGATAGCACGAGATATGATGAGGGAGGGAAGGCCAGGATTGAAAGATGCGAAAATCGGGAGTGTGCTGAAAGAGAGAAGAGGTGGTGCATGGCTGAAGAGAGATGGAAAAGAATGGAGATAAAACTCGAGAGGATGCAAGCTGCAATGGACAGATGGATGGATGGAGCAAGGTGACAGGAGGTGGGGTGAGGAGAGTAGCCGTGCGGAAAGGCTGGAGGAGGCGCTACTTGAGGTGTGCACCACTGTGGAGGAAGTGAAGAAAGAGCTCAAGGTAGCAGAGAGGAAAGCCAACGATATGGGTGGTATGAGAGAAGACATGGAAGATAGGGAGGAACGCAAAACAGGAATGGAGCCGATGATCGAGGTAGATCAGGAGAATCGGAGGAGCAAGGGAGAAGTTGCCAGAGAGAAGTGGAGAGGAGGGGAGAATGCAATAGAGAAGTTGACCCCCCCTGGTCAGCGGGTGGGAAACCAGCCCGCAGGATTGGTGGAGGGGGGAGGGGACCCCCTTCGAGGAGTGGATTGGATGAGTGGGGCCCCGGGTAGACTGACGAACGGAGAGCTGCAATGCGAGAGGAGAGAAAGGAGGGTGAGGATGAGGAATGTGGTAGTGGTAGGAGCTACAGTCAGAAGGGGCATGGAGAAAGTGGACCTGGAGACTAGGGTGAGAAGGAGTACAGGGCTGGCACTAAAGGTCGTGAAGGTAACGAGGCTGAAAGGAGGGGAAGTGCTATTCAAGCTAGCAACTCACATCCAAAAAAGGTTGCTGCTAGAGGGAAGGAGGCAAGTAGCAATGAGGAAGGAGGGACTGAGCCAGGGAGAACTTTACCATGAGGCAACTGGAAGTGGTGAAGCACATGGGGACGATATCAGACAGAGCGTTGAGAAGCGGATTGAGGGCGCAGGTGCAGGATTGGCAGCAGGGTGTATGAGTGCAAGGACACAGCTATCGATGGGACGAGGAGGGAGCAGAACTGAAGGAAGAGGAGAAACTAACGAGTGACAAGGAACAAAACAGGGAGCAGCCAGGTGATGGAGGAGAGAATGGAAGAATGGGTGAGACAGAAGAGAGTGATTTAAACTAAGTCAGGGGGGTGGGTGGGGGGATATCCTGGCATCAGGGCTACCTGCTGGAACGTCCAGGGGTTGAGGGGAGAGAAGTTTAAACGTATACGGGGGAACCTGAAGGACTTTGATGTGATAATATTATTAGAAACTCATGTGATAAAGAAGCAGCAGGGAGCCCTGAGGGACAGGATAGAGAGTGTGACAAGTAATTTTAGTTGGGTAATGCAAGAGGCGGTGAGGAGATGTAAGAAGGGGAGGGGGATGGGGATTTCAATTGTAGAATAGGAGTGCTACAAGCGGGCGACGGTGAAGAGAAATATAAACGACGGTCCAGGGATTTTGATGAAGGCAAGGTGAAGAGACAGGGGAAAAGATTGATTGAATTCTGTGAGGAGGAGGGCCTGTACGTAGCCAATGGGGCAGTCAAAGGGGATTGGGAGGGGGCCATCACGTTCGTAGGGAGTCAGACGGAGGTGAATGAGTCGGTGCTAGATCTAGTCATGCATGAAGGGGAAATGAGCGCATGGGAGGAGGTGAGGATATGGCCCACGATCGATTCTGACCACTTAGGGGTGAGTTTCAAGTTAGTGGGATCAGGGGGTGAAAGGCAGATAGCGGAAGAGGGAAATGGGGCGAGAAACGTGCAAAAGGGGATGGGAGGGATGAGGGAGACCAGGCTAGTATGGTCACAGGAGGGGAGTGAAGCCTACCAACAAGCAATGGAGAAAATAGAAATAGCGGCAAAGGGGGGCCGGAGTGCAGATGAACGCTGGGAGGCTCTGAAGGCGGCGATTGCAGAAACGGTGGCAGAAGTAGGCATGGTTAGGGAAGTGGGGGGGAGGAAGAAAAAAGGGGATGAAGCCTGGCTAGGAGAGGACTTCAAAATCTAAAGGGCTCTAGTCTACGAAGCGCTGAAGAGGTTTTTGAAAGGGGGAGGAGGGAGGGAAAAGGAGGAATATCAAACAGAGAGGGCAATAACGAGAAAGATGAGAAAGGAAAGGCTGACAGAATTAGCGTGGGAGAGGAAGGAAAGGGTAAGGAAGAGTAGGGACATGGGGGAGTTTGGAAAGCGGTGAATGGGTGTAGGCCGAAGAAGGGGCGGAAGGGGGAGAATATAAAGAAGGAAGAGTGGGTGGAACAGATGGGGCAGTTGCTGGGGGGAACAGGAGAGCAGAGAGTGGTAGAAAGGCAGTGGGAGAGGGAGGGGGAGGAGGAAATAGACTGCCTAGATGGGGACATATCTTATGAGGAGCTCTGCGGGGCGCTGAAAGGATTAAAGAAAGGGAAGGCTGCGGGAGAGGATGGGGTCACAGGGGAATTCCTCAAGAACCTACCGGACAACTGGAAGAAGGAGTTGTGGGAAGTGATACAGGAAGGATGGAAAAATGGGACAATCAGGAGGGGGTGGACTGTGGCTTGGGTTTTTCCTATTCATAAAGGGGGGGATGAGAGGGATGTAACGAACTACAGGGGGATTTCGCTATTAAATCTGGGCTATAAACTATTGGCGGGGATCTTAGCGAACAGGCTGAGCCAGTACCTGGAGAAAGAGAACAAATTTAGGGAGAGTCAGGGTGGGTTCCGGAGAAAAAGAGGGACTAGAGAGCAGATCTTCGCGCTTGACTCAATTGTGGGGAATCAGATTAAAATGAAGGGGGGGAAGGTCTATGTAGCGTTCATTGACCTGAGGGCCGCGTTTGACACGGTGGACAGGGATCTGCTGCTGAAAAAGTTGTGGGGGGTGGGGATAAGTGGGCGTTTCTACAGGATGATAAGGGAGATATATAGGGAAACGGAGAACGAGATTATCACAGGGGAGGGGATTTCAGAGAGATTTGCTACCGGAAGGGGGGTGAGACAGGGTTGTCCGCTGAGTCCGATACTTTTCAACCTATTCATTGATGACATAGACGGGGGGTGGGAGTCGGGTCAGGAAGGGGGGGGGGGTGGTGATAGGAAGAGAGAAGGTCTGGTGCTTAAAGTACGCGGACGGCATTGCGGTAGTGGCGGGAGATGCAGGAGGCCTCCAGAAAATGTTGGGAACAGCGGCGAGATATTTTGAGAGGAACAAGTTGGAGATTAATGTTGCTAAAACGAAGGTGATGGTATTTAGAGCTGGGGGGAGGAGGAGGAAAGAGGAGAGGTGGGAAATTTATGGGAGAGAGGTGGAAGTGGTGAACGCTTTTAAATACTTGGGATACTGGTTCTCAACAAAAAACACGAACGGGGGGCACATACGGAAAATGGCAGGGAAGGGAGGGGGGGGGGGGGGTGGGCGCGTCGTGGGGGGTAGCAGCAAGAGCGGGGCTAAATTCGTTGGAAAGCAGGCTGTATATAATGAATACTTTGGGGAAGTCGGGAGCGATGTACGGGGTAGAGGTATGGGGATTAGCGGCCAGGGAAATGCTGGAAAGAGTACAGGGGAGGATTGTGAAAATGGGTATGGGGGTGACTAGAAATACACCGGGTTACTTTTGGAGGAAGGAGAGCGGGAGGAGGGCCTTATTGGGGGAAACCAGGCGACGGGTGATGGAATTTCTGGGGGGAGTGAGTAGATTGGACTCTAAAAGGTTAGTAAAGAGATGCCTACTGGAGGAGCTCAGAGGACTGAGTAACGGCAATCCGACGGCATGGGGGAAGGAACTGGGGAAGGCGTTGGAGGAATGGGGAGGGGAGGAATTTAAAGAGATCCTGAAGAAAGGGGATCTGGAAGGGAAAGAGTTTAAGGAGAAAGTGAAAGAATATTTGGAGAGAGGAGAGAGGAAGGAGGAGCAAGAGGATGATGAAAAGCTACAGAGGTCGACTTTCAACCCGGGGTACAAACAGATGGTCAGGCGGGGAGGGAAATTTTCTGTTTGCCATTCCTAGATTTTCCAATACGCCAATTAAAAGTTCCAGTCGCATTTATCAAGCAGTTAATTATGAATATTTGACTAGCCGCATAGTCAGCGTGAGGATGAGAATTATGCGCGATACTGCAGTGGGAGTGAGACGCCAATAGGGGTGCGAACACTCGAGGGTTAAACCCGTCATACCTCCTTAATTATGACAAATATGGAAAAAAGTGATAAGAAATTAAATATGCATTTCCACTTACAGAGCAAATTCTGCTTAATACTTTCTGCCGTATCTCTTATCGTTTTTGAAATAGAGCGTTGTAAACAATTCAATTGTTGATAACAAAAAAACGGCTCGGTCAATTTAAACCAAAAACTAATCCGATCTAAGTTTCATGAAGACGCTCCGAATAAGACCTCGATGACCCAGATCGGTTGACCCGTTCGTGAGAAATCGTTAACGGAAAATTCCGATTTCACATATACAAACATACACAGACACAGACATTTGTTCAGAATTCGACGCGAGGCATTTTGGTATACTTAAAATCCTAATTACGAATCGAAATAAACAAAATCGATTTAGGGGTCATTACAATAATTTCCCGAAAAATCGGCAAGTTAAATATTTGCAATTACATGTTATATGGAGGACACTGGGAGCAGAGGAGACTAGCAAAAGATTAGGGAAATAAATCGACAGGGATTAGAGTATCTTATACGAAAACGGAACAGTATGAATTACCTGAGTGCTTCTCGTACCGTTGGCACCGAGGACTCCTCTCCCATAAGATCGCTGAAAAAATCGTGCCAATACTTGTGATCATCGCGAATAAACTGCTGGAACTTCTGCATGTGCTGAACAAAAAAGTTGAGGAAGATCTCAAGAAAATCGCGATTCGTATCAATTCGCGTTTTGGCAGTAGTGCTAATTCGCTTTAGAATACTGTATAATTGATCGATCGGTTGAGCCTCGTCGAAGGGCACGACATGAAGGAGATCCGTCAGAGATTCTATGTACATCTCAATGTACGTGAATCCAGATTTTTGGTCGTTGCAGGCCTCTCTCAAATAATTCAGAATGAGCAGTTGAATTTTTTTCCCATATGTTGCACACGCCTCGAGGTCTGGATGGTAACGTGCAATTGTGCACAGTACCTTAAAAAATTACATGGCCAGATTGAAAAAGTTTTAATAGAAGTGTTGAAAAAATTTATAAAAAAAATTGAAAATTTATAAAAATGTGTTTAAAATTTCTTTTTTTAATTTTTAAAACATTTGAAAAAAAATTAAAACTTTTCAAAACAAATTTTTAAAAATTGTAAAATTTTTTTTTTTTAAATTTAAAAAATATTTAGAAAATTTAAAATGAAAAAAATTAATTAAAAAGAAAAATTGGTTAAAAAAAAGATAATTTTTGAAAACTGAAATTCTAAAGTAACGATCATTTTGGAAGATTTTAATTTATATACGGAAGATACCTGAAGGCTCATGGAGAACTCGTTTTTAGCAAAAAGATTCCTCTTTTTGATACAATCCTCCATGAAATCATGGAGGCCCGTTCGAAAGTCCGGAAAGCTACGAATGAGGGCCATAATCGTCTGATTCGCTGCGCGTTTTATGTAGTAGCCAACTTTGTTTTTCAAGGCAAATGTGCACACCTCCCAGGTTGTCATCAGGTAGGGACGATATTGGGTGGGAAATTCGATTATGAGGTACTTGAGGAGAGAGTAGGCCTCGCGTAGGCATCCCGCGAATAATGGAGACACTTTCACCCTGGAAAGTTCGTCCTGCAGGAACTTGGGAATGCATTTTGACGTGTCGAGAAGATCTTCCAGAAGAACACCTTAAACATGAATACATACGTTAATATACGATGACTTCCGGTTTTAGTTCTCAAATTAATTTTCACTGTCGACAATTTTTTTCTATCACTCCAAGATTATTTTCCCGAAACGTCTCCAAAAATTGGGAGCTCCAATTTCAAAAATTTTTCAAATGATTTTAGGAATGAATTACATGAGAATTATGTAATAGAAAATTTGGCGCCCCGTGGCCTTGAATAATTTGTGTTTAATAACCAATTATTGAAGTCAATTCTCGATACCCAGTTTTTATATTCGGACGCATACAAACACACCAACTCAAGAAGTCAGGAATACCTTGAAAGGCGGCAACTTACCGGAAAAACTATATGTCTTGTTTCCCGCCAAACAACGACTTCCGGTAACTGAGTAAATAAACAGGTAAAAGGGAAAGTTGGACTAGCTGTCAGTTTAAGAAAAAAAATATTCTATTCTTAACTATTGTAACCAATTTTTTCTGACTCAATAAAAATTAATTTCCATTAATTATTAATAGTAACTATTATTAATGTTTACCTATTTCTGCGACTGACAAATTCCGAAAATACTTGGGGCCCTCTTTGAATAACCTCTCCAATTCACTGCCGTTCCCCTCCCGCCAATTTCGCATAAAAATTTCAACGAAATCATTAGCCACTGCCATGATTTATGATTTCAGGTTATTGAGCAAATTGAAGGTTTTCATATTTCATATCGCTAGATTTTTATTTGCCGATGCAATCTGGTTCAAACTGAATTTTGCGTTGTTTTGCTCGTCCGAACCGGCACCATTTTTTAAATCACGTGATCAGCTGATCAAAATCAAATAAATACGGAGGGTGGCGTCCGGCGCATGCGCAGAGCGGTAGAGTTCAAAATTGTTCATTGAAATGAAAATAATGAGAAAAATAATTTCTAAAAACTCTGGAAATTTGAAATACAAATGAAAATAAAATGCAAAAACAGTCAGAAAAAATTTACCTTTCAAATTAGTTTATTCTTGCATATTTTACAATGATAGGCCGTAGCGCTATCTCAATCCAATACATTGCATAAAATTATTGCTATCAGTATGACATCACTTCATTATTTCTCCATTAAAAAAACATTATCATTCGATTTGCATTAACTTTTTCTCATAATTTTTCAATCACCAAAATCATCACTCGTTAACTACACTCTATTTTCAATTACTCTACAAGCAAAGACTAGGACAAATGATGCTGGATAGGACAAAAACGAGAAAATTTGTTTTTCTTTTTTTTATACCTAAATGAAGGATTATTACAAACAATAAAGTACAATTAAAAGAACCTTCGCCATATTTCAAGCCATGTACAATGTTCGATACAGATGTCTCATTTTGCCAACTCAATGAGAAGCTTTAAACAAATATTCTAAAATCATTTGTTGACTTGTGAGAATTTATCATTGGAGGCATTACACTCAGCTGAATCGTAATATTAATCAATGCCCTACTATGATCATGAAGATTTTATGGGAAAATTTTAGGGGTGCGCAAAGTCCAAAGTTGATGTCCTAATTTCTTTCAAAAGACTTCGAAATTGGAAAAAAAAATTTTTTGTTCGTTTCATGAAGTTCAAAAACCAGAAAAGAAGTTGTGAAAAAAATAGTTGGTTGACGATAATTTTTTTTAAAGAGTTTCGAAAATTTCGAGAAAATTTAGAAGTGGAAGAACTTTTGGCCATTTCGGAAATGTGAAAAAGAGGAAAAATTTTGGAAATGTTGACAAAAAAGTTGCACAATATATACAATTTTTTCTATTAATTTTCAAAATTTCAGAAATTTCAACGTTAGAAAAGAAATCAAAATTTGAAAAAATTCTGAAAAATTTAAAATTTTGAGAAATTTTGAAAAATCTCACAAAATTGAAAAAAATTCCAGAAATATCAAATCATAAAGAACATTTTCGAAAATTTCAACCATTGTATATTGACCAAAATCCAAGAGTATAATTTTTCTTTACGATTTCCGAAGATATTTCGCAACAAAAAATTTCGTAAAAAAGTGGGATTCTCCTTGATCGTGCGCACCCCCATAACCCCACCATAGAAACCCCCCTATAATTAATTTCTGTAAATTTTCGGCCTTAATAAAATTTCAAATTTTCTACATAATTTTCCAATCAATAAACAATGTGTAAAAAAATCGGCATCAACCCTTCTGTATTTTTGGACAACCTAAAATCTCAGTATAACATCCTCAATATATTCAATTAAACACAAATGTGAATAACAACATCGTCTCAAAAAATTCTACAGAACATTTTTTCCACGAATTGAATTATCTAAGACATTTCAAAATAATTTTGTACAATTGCATTTTCATGAAATTAATAACCGAACATGTGTTTTTTTGTGATCTCATGGTGTTTTTCAATTGAAACTAGCTCCATTATGTCTACATACAATAACGAAGCTTTCAACACATCCAGAAAATCCTCATAAGAATCCATGTGCATAACACGACTACAAAAATATTTAAAAAATAAAAAAAAAAAAAAATTGGCAATGAAAAATCAATCATCTCCGAAAATTTGTTTTCAATAAATCGCAATTTTTGCTTCTCAATGAACGAGTAATGTTAATTGCCTTAAAGGCGACAATGAAGAAAAATAAAATATAAAAATTGCAAATAAAGTCGGAAAAAAAAATCATTTACAATTCAAACAGTGTAATGAAAGTTTTCTGTACATTTTAAGACGTTGTCAAAATTTACATTTTTACATTTTAATATCGTAAGGTGAGACTAGCGTGAGTTTTGAATATGGCGCCATATTTGAATGACATTCATCGTATGCTAAAAAAATCATTTATTCATGACTGGGTCTCCAGATGCTCGAGACTGAAAACATGTTCAGTATAATCAATTTTCAAGAAGATTTTGTTCTCATTTTAACATCAAAATTAACATAAGGTTGTTTGAATTTTGTAAAGAATTTAGGAGATTTTCTTAGGTACGTTAACATAGAAAGTAAATTAATATTTTAAAGACTTTTCTGAAAATGTATGACACTTTTTGATTACGTTGTCAATATTTTTGTTGGTTTAGATTGTGAGGCCCCTGAAATGTACATGGAGATGATTTTTCCCTGGTTAAAAATATGAATAAACTCACGCTAGTCTCTCCTGAACATAGACGTGAAATTTTTCGAAATTCGTTGCTATTTTTGGATAAAAAAAAATGGCTTTGATGGCGTGGGCTTCACTCGCCACCCGAGACAGCGACTTCACGCCAACTTGTCTCTTGGGAGGGATTTACTAAAGCTGACTGGAGTTCTGAGGTATCTGAGACGGTGGGACTCAAGGGTGGACTTGGTGTTGCATCTGGCTGCTCATCATCTGCTAATGAGCCCTCTGATTGGGCTGAGCTCATTTTTCGAGTTGAGTTTACCGAATCCTGGGCTCGCAGTGATATTGAACTCCCTTTGGCGCTTGTACTGTCTTCACCTGAAAGTTGGATTAATGATGTGTAACTGTTGAGGTGAGGATTGCAAATTAGACTTTTTGAAATTTATAACTTTTGTAAAATATTCTACTTTTTCTTTTGACAATTAAAAAAATTTTTTTTTTAATTTGTGGATGCCGTGGAAATGCAGCAAGATCACGACTAGATTATAGTTTCATGAAAAAAAAAATGAGTTATGTTCTCAATTTCTCAGTATTATTTAAAAAGTTCAAAAAATTTTAAAAACTTGGAAGGTCAAAAATATGAAATTAGACCAAAAAATTTCGTTTTTTAAGTGAAAAAAAAAAGATTATAGACTAAGGAACATCATGTTTACCACAAGGCCTCAGCACCAGATAAAACAGCAGATCCGATAGAGAGATAATACCAATAGCCTTATCATCTTCGTCTACTACAACTAATCTGTGAACCTGCAACAAGTGAAAAAAAAATCATGAGAAATATTTTTACGAAAAATGCAAAATAAATTCAGTTTTCCTAGATCGACATTGCGTTTTTTTAACGTTCCAATAATTTTTTTCACAGAAGAAATCTATTTGGTAGAAAAAACAATATTTCACACAAAAACTCGATTTCAAAATTTTCGAAATTTTAGAAGATCTCTAAAAAGAAGATAAAAAAATAAATAAATAAAAGCCAACAGCAAAGGTTGAAAAATTCGAAATTTGTAAAAAAAAAAATTATAAAAAAAAAAAAAAACAAATTGAGAAAGCTTTTAGAGATTAAACTATAAACTGAATGATTACTCACCTCTGCCCTAACAATTTTCTCCATAACCGTAAAAAGTGTTTCATCTAATTTACAACTCTGCACTCCCTCGAACCACTCATTCCTATGCTCATTGGCCTCTCTCAACGAAACATCCAAATTATTATAAGTTTTCTCAGCTGCCAAATTGATAACATCAAATTTGGAATAAATATTCACTAATTTTCCATCAGTATCAACAACCGGCAGAGCTGAAACTCGCCTCTCGACAAATTTTTTAAGTGCTAGAATTATACTAGTTTCCTCAGTTGCTGTTTCTATATTATCAAATGTTCCTATTCTCAATTCACGAAGTGTTTTATTAGTGAATGATGGCTTTGGTAATTCGTGAATGTAGAGAAATAGAAACCTAAGTATCCTCTTGTGAGTTAAAATGTACAGCACATTTCCAGTGTCTGGATCTATCACAGGCAATCGATGAATTCTATTTTGTATTAAGGTTTTTATGGCATCGTAGAGAGAAGCGTCTGGGCCTATGCTCACGAGGGGATGGACCTGATCCTTTAACACTTCTGTAATGGGACATTTTTTGCAAAATTAATTCCAATATTCTGGAAATCAAAACACAAATTTATCATAGAGCGATCTTAATTTATCAACTCTCATTGCGATGTTTTGGGAAATTTATAAAAAAGAAAATTATTGTAAATTTAAACAAGTTCCAAAAAGTCAAAATAAAAAAATTGAAACTCGATTTTTTTTTAATTTAAAATTTGAAATATTTTTTTTTTTTTTTTTTTATGGTGTTATTTAACGTCGCTGTGGAACTACCAGGGTCATGAGCGACGGCTCTGGACTTATTATAGTCGTTAGATGCTCACGACTTTTATTTGAAATATTTAGAAATCTTAAATATAAACAAAAAATTTTTTTAAATCGAAAATCTTTGCAAGTTACGTAATTTGCAAAAAAATGGAAAAGTATGAGCATTTTGAAAATTGTACAAATTAGATAAAAATAAAACTTTGAGAAATTTAAATAATGAAGAGGTTTAATTGAAATGAAAAAATGAAAAAAAAAGGAAGATTTTTTCCCAATTTTCCGTGAAAGACAAACATTTTTTGGTTTATTTTTAGGAAAAAATACTAACTGCGCCAGGTGTCCAGCTCATGCTCCTCTAGCTCGTCCATGGTGACTGTGGGACTTGTATAATACATTTGGAGGATTTTTATAAAATCTGTAATGGTAAGCATGCCAACAAACTCCTGTCGCGAGCTGTCCCATAGTGGCGCCGCTCTCACTCCTAATTAACAAATGAAGAAACATTATGAGTATTTTTTAACACTCATTAATTGCGAACAACCTCAAAAATGCCCCATTATTTCTGCGCAATTTGCTCAAGTTATGAAATGTCATCAGCGTTGTCTTGAAGAAACTTTATCGGAAAATTGTTCGTAAACAAAAAAATTCCAAAATTAGACCTGGGAAACTTTGCCTGACAATCCCATTGTAAAATTTTCTCTGCAGACAATATGTAATTGGCTTGCATAAATCATTTTCTCTTAATTTTATACTGCGAGCCCGGCCGCACATTTCCTTTTTCCGCCACACTGGCTGATGTCGCGTCGGTTGCGGTCTTACGCTCTTCGATAATTTCGATATATATCGATATTCTCTTTGCTTTCTCCTCTTTACTATAGAGAACATCACAACGAGTCCATGAAGTTATTCCAGCCATTAACATATTTATCAAATCGCTGACAGAAATTTGGAAATATGCAAAAAAAATTTGTTTAGGTGATGGGCAGTTTTATAAAAAAAGAAAAATTTCTGAGTGGTAATTAACGCGATAACTTACCATTGTACACCAGTGCAAAAAAAGCTTTTTTTACAAGCAAATGTGTGTCAAAAACAACGAGCTTGGCGCTCGTGGGTATCAAGTCATAACACTTGTGGAACTTGAAGAACTTGACGAATATCTGGGACTCGTCCTCCTCTGTAACAACGGATCAGAAGCATTAATTTTCTCTGCCGAATAATATTGTCATAAATAAATGAAAAGATGGATATCCCAATAATGAAGCTGCTTCCTCAGTGTTTGATCATTAAAAAAAAAAAGTAAATTGAAAAACTTTCATGTTTCTTGCATGAATTAATTTGCATATGAAATGGAATTTCCCTGCTATCAAAGGACGTTGTGCAGGATAGGCTCTAATAATTCAAGAATATTGTGACGTTTGAGAGAAGACAAAAAAAAATCCCAAAATAGACTTCACTCCCGTGTCTTCGTATGTAGCACAGAGTTGACTGGGTCAGAAGTTCACATAAAATTTTTGTACAAGCGCAAAGCCCATAGCATTGGTTCACAAAATTAGCACGTGATAAAGGAATATTTGACGCGTGATTTAAAATTTAATTGACCCTGATCTGACGTTTCCCAAGTTTTTCTTTTTTTAATATGCACAACCGGAAGTGAGCTTTCCAGGGTGACTTTTCACATGCACAATGTTTTATTGACTTATTAATCAATTGAAAATACATCGTGAGCAATGTCCATGGTTTACATACAGTAGAGGTTCCCGCTCGGGGATGACCTTCAGCGAAATCTGTACTAAAGAGCCGCCCCACTCCTTCGCGGGGAACTGCATTGGAGGGGTAGATCGCTGTCGAGTGGCGGAAACCAAACGGGTGGGGGAAACGGAATATATAACACAACTGTCAAACACTTTGATTTGGTGGCGATGGATATGGCCGAATAAGAAATTTAAAAATTGCGCATTGCGCGCGCAACTCGAGACAAGGATGCGCGATGCGCATGAGGTGGGGAGGATTTGGAGGGAGAGGCTGCAAGGGGAAGACATACTAAAGAACCTCTACTGTATAATCTAACACATGGGCCCCGTTGGACCTTTTTGGCGCAAGTATGTCACCCAAGAAATGTGTTTAACAAAAATATTACACAGCCTGAAACCTGCGAAATTACATGCCCTACCTCTAGCTAATATCCACGCAAGTTCATTTTCCAATGGTGGATTTTGCTCATCAAATTCTTTAATAAGATCCCGCGAATAAACTGGATCATCGTTCTCCTGACTCCACCAGGCTGATGTAACATGTTTAATAGAAGCCCGCACACACTGTGCATCAGAGTAATAATGTAGTGTCAGCATTTTCGCCTTAAATCCATCACACAACTCAACGCGCTCTCTCATAATCCATTTTTAATCTTTAATCCGTCGACGTTTCATTTTCTATCATAACACAATTTCTGTAATTTTTTTTTCTGATGTTTAAATTGACAATGGACATCATGTCCTTGAAATTCTACTCAACATTCTTCACCTTTTTTTTTCTTCATGATTTTTTTATTATTGCCATTGAGATGGTTGTTTAAAGAAAAAAGTTGCGGACTGAAAAATAAATGTAATTATAATGATTCAAGGCTGTCAATCGAGATTTCAATGTGCACTCGTACATGTGTAACTTTATTGAAAACTTTGTTTGTATTCAGCGCGGGTAATCCTTTATTACAAATTCCATTCACTTTCAATCGCGTCTTCTTCGTAGTTGATAAAATTCCATTATATGGAGATTTGTACGAGATGTTAAAGCGAGACTAAACATCAATTCAGGCTCAACAGTCGACTAAAGCCGCTTTTCGATGGCCAAAAATAACGCGAAAATTTTCGAATCTCTGCCAAGAAAAAAAGAGCAATCACCGATTGGGTAGGCTCGTTCAGTGTCTATGTGTGGGAAAATTTATTTTAGATATTTGAATATTGATTTTTATAAAGAATTACTCGTTTTTTTAATTTCCACATTTTTTTTAGATTTTCACATTCATCATTTTTTCGTGCTTCAAAACTTTCATATTGCGCCATATTTTGGAAAATTCGAAATAATCAAGTTTTTTAATTTTGGAAATTTTGTGTACATTTTTGTAGTTTTAGAATCTTGAACTTTTATTTTTGAAGCTGAACAAAAAATGGACAATTTTTTTTTCATTTTCAACTTTTTGAAATTTTTTGATAATGTTCAAATTGAAAATTGATTTTTTTAATTACGTCCTAATTTTGCAAATTTATACGAATTTGATTTTTTATATAATGTTGAAGAAGATTTTCTTTTATGGTCATTTAGAATGCGATCGTGGAGATTATCAGTCAGTATTTTTATTTTGTTGTGTTACGTAAATACCGTAAATACTGAGGTGAGAATATACTGAAATTTCCATAATTGTTGCCTGCACGGAATACTTGTTCTCAAGTTTCCATTAGTTCTAATTATTCACTAGTAATCTCAAACGATGGCCATGTGATTCTGCGAGATCACCCCATTTAGCCTCTGTAGCTTGTGTATATGTGTGTGTGTGTGTGTGTGTGTAGATCCACACTGATTTTTTATGGGAATTTTTCCTTGTAGACCTTGTCTATGCACTCACAATTTTTTAAAAATATATTCATGCACCATTATCTTCTAAAATGATCCATCTTTGATATAATTTGCAATACAGTATATAATATCTATAGCTCTTACCAAGATCGGAGAGTGAAACCTTCTCCAAGAAGGGGTCAACAACAGGTAGCTGTAAAAAAAATAAAATTACATTCAAGTGTCATCATATTAAAAAAGAACTCGTAAATACAGTGGACCCCCGTTCGATTCGCTCCCGTAAATGTCGTTACTTCCCCTCATATCAGTGAGTCATCGCTCGAGCGCTTCCCCCACTCTACCACGCACGGGGCCCTAGAGTCCGACTAGTTGCCTCCCCGCCGCGTTCGATTACCAATATTGCGGGAAAGAAATCAAAGTAAAATTTGAATTTGCGATATTTTCCCTCACTTTCTTCTGGACTGTCACAACGGACAGTTCTTAATTGAATCATATTGAAACAAGTTGATGGATAATGGCAAATCTACCCAGAGAAAAAATACGGTCAGTTATATCAGAAGATAATTTGCATATGGCTAGAAGAGAGATTGGAGTGAACATAAATTGGTTTTGCATGTCTGATGCACCAAAGAAAAATTTGAATAAGTTTCTTTGCCTCTTTCGGGCTCGCGAACTAAGAAGCTCGGCGGTAGCGGGTGGTGGGGGTATCATATAGCGTCGGCCTTTCCGAAAACGCTTCCCCCATTCCATGAACGCGATTTTAACGGGGTTCCACTGTAATAAATTGATTAAGGTACTTCGATAGGATTGATTTGAAACACTTGAACTTCACAAAATCACACTGTATATTATCCGTGAATATTAATCGACATTTTTATCAGGTTATCGGAAAATAGTGGTGGAAGACGGCAACGCCGAAGGCAGGTGAGAGCGCTAGTGGAGGGGGGGCGTTGTTGGCGGGAGATTCAAATATCCAAAGTCACACTCAGAGTTCTCGTAAGCCAAACGAATATCAATCAACATGAAAAGTAGTAGTTTTTTTAGAGTCGCATTTTGCAGGCTCAGGTGCTTCAAATGGCCCAGATGTGGTGAGCTCGACTTCAGGTTCGCTAAACCTCCTCCCTTTATTAGCTTTTCCCGTACGTTAGACAGCAATTTTATGTTTTTTCACTTTTTCCTTAATGAACCTTCCTTTATACCTCACTTGTGATTTTTTCGCACAATTTTCGATCTTCAAGTTTCACAGCTATTTTTAATCAAAGGGGATCAAAGTTTTGACAGTGCACGAACAATATTCCCGCGCAAATTGCGCCAAGCACTATCAGCATAGTATTGGATATGATTGGCTAGACCAGGAGACACGTGTGCCAACTCCATCGAACCAAATAGCGGTGTTAAAAACCCAAAACGAAGGGAATCCAACGGTTTTCTATACACTCGTGACAACTTGTAATTTTTATATTTTTTTCCGCATGATGCAGCGGAGAGTCGAAGCCTTTGATTTCCATCCCCACCCTAGACCCGCTAAATGGACCATCGAAATACCTTAACTGAAAACAGTGCTCAGAAAAATGCAGAGAGAAAATGTTTTATTCCAATGCAAATTGTGCAGAAAGATCTGAGATTTTTGGAGACTGTTCGAAAATTGCGTTAGGTTAAATCTGATTTTTTCACTCTATCAATTGATTAAAAAACGGTGTGAGTTGATTTCCTGAGTCTCGTTAATCCCATATTCGCTAATGTGTTCGTTGGTAAGACATTGGAATTCATTTAGAGAAATTTCAATGCAATGCATTTGATAAGAAAACATGGCATTCAACAACATAGATGGAAATTGGTGGAGAAATTCGCTGGCGTGATAAAAAATACTTCAAGCGAAATGAAGGGAAAAATCGATTTTTTTTAACTCTAAAAGTTTGAGAAAAAATTTTCGGAACAAAACTCGAAAACAAATAAATCGAAAATTCAGTCAATTTGATTATTTGGATTTTTTTTCATAAAATCCCTGATTTTTTGGATATTATTTTATCGGTGTCTAGTGGTGTTAATCGATTGTTATTTTTAGCTGTTAGTTCTTATATGTTTTTCATAATTTTTCTTCGATCGCTTATGAGCGCGAGGAGAGAATTTTTCGCATGCTTTCCTGGAATATTTATCTCATAATTTTTTCATCGTATACTAAAGTATTTCTGGAATTTTCTCATATAACTTCTACTCTTCTCCCCATCTGTAATTGCCCCAATCACAGTGAAAATTTATCCAGCAAATTCCATGTTTCTGTTTCCACAATTCCTGCCGATTCCTTTTCAATAAAAATTCGCTATCGTATTCACCCCTAGAATTCTATGAATGTATTTGTTTTTAAATTGCTGAGAGATGAAAAAATTCGACGAAGTCTCAAGATGAAATAAAAATTCATATCAACCTATGTCAGTGGTAAAATTTTCGGAAATTATAATGTGGTCACCATCTTTTTAATTTCAAATGACGGAAAAATTATCTCAATCTTAATTATTTTGAACATTTAAAAGAGGTCCCATTAACCGTAGCTGATGAATCACTTCATCAATAATCTCCTAAATTTCACGACGATTCTATCTGCAAAGTTCTCTTCTCTCGTGCACAGATGCACGCACACATTTTTGTCTTATATCGATTCTTCGCTTTCACATAACTTCCTTCAAAATTGCGAAGTTTCGAACCTTTGGCCTTGTAGGAATTTGCGTTTCGTTTATGAATCATCTTCTTTTTTTCATTTCTCCTATAAAATACCTAATATTTTTCCCCCAGCTTGATGGTAACAATCAATGCCTATTTTTATCTCGTCGATAGGGGAGGTTATTATTTTAACCCTGAAAACGAAACATCGATTTTCCATCTCACCAGTTCAAGGTATTTCAAACGTTTCTTAACTCTTGTAAACAAAAATGTGGGTGTAATGTCTAATAACTTTTTTTTTAAATTTAAACAATAATGTCTAATAACTGAATGGATGGGTTTCGGGAATAGAACTGAAGGCATATCATGTAGATAATGTGGCTTCTAACAAAACAAAAAATGTGTATCATGTTTCTTTGAACTCATTCACTTACGAGATAAAACTTATAACAATAATATGACTTACTAACGTCGACCCACCTACACATGCCAACCTATCTACTCACACCCACCCACCCACTTACTCCCACCCACCCACCCACTTACTCCCACCCACCCACCCACTCACTCCCACCCACTCATTCACAGCCACCCACTCATTCACAGCCACCCACTCACACTCACCCACCCACCCACTTCCACCCACCCCCCCCACCCACCCACTCACACACACACACACACACATACGCAATATATTTAAAATGTTTACAATAGTAAAAATTTCCTAGATCTGATACATACAATTTTTCCGACTTATTACAATAACTTCTCCATCCAGAAGTTAAAAAATATTGAAGCGTTTTGGATTTGGCCCAATCGAGTAACATTCATTAAGCCCACTTGTCAATTATGTTTACTTCCTCAAATCAATCATATCTCTCCCAACGCTCAATTCTATGCTCCATGCATTAATGCACACAGTGCACTATACATAAGCCACCTACCACCACCAAACACCAATATCCACACAACCAACATGCCCAATAACACCAGACAATAATATACTGACTTTAATAATCATAAAGTGAAATTGAAAAATACCAATGCCTTCTTCACCAGAGATTTATAACCAAAACTCTGTCGTTTTTTCACATTTGTTGCAATTTTGTTGCACCAGTGAGCAATAATTGATGAGTTAGTGTCAGATGTTACGGACAAATGTTTTGTACCACTTGGTTCACTTATTTGACGTCTATACACCATTTTGTTAAATTTTTTATGTGCAAAACAATGCCAACATATGTCGACATAATATTATATCAATATGTAGAGCTTTTACTTGGCGCACAATCATTGTTATAATAGTTATGATGATGGTAGCTAATGTTAGAAGCTTTCGTTAGTCCATTTTTTGTGATTTTTGGAAATTACTTTGCTCTCAGAATCAATTATAATCATCTTGTGATACAATATAGCCAACGAATCGCGATCGACTGGTCGAGTGATAGTACTCTCACTTGGTCACATATATTTTCATTTTGCTAAGTTGTATTAGTGCAGAAGCGCACGCAATGTACCAACCGGAGGCGGTAAAAGAGAGTGACGGGAAAAAAGGGGACCAATAAATAGGTCAATTGGAATGGAGGGGAAAAAAAGAGGTAATGAAATGGCTAGCTTGGTATTTTTAATCTAGGTCTTGATAGTAACGAACCGTAATGTTAGGGCTGACAATATTGTGAGAAAAATAGGTATATCAATTTGACATTGGGTTTTGTTTTTTTTTTTAGAATTTCATTTTTCATTTCCGGGTGGGGAAAAGTATTGCAATTGGCGAAAGAAAAATGTTGGACGAAGTTCTCAGTTTACTTCATGTTTCATAATCCGCTGACGCTGACCTGTGTGTGTTTGTGCGTCTGTGAGCAAGAGTCCGCCAAAACTACTTCAATGAATTCCAACTTCTTTTTTGAAAATTGTCAAATTTATATTTTTTCCATTTTTTATTTCAAAAGAAAGCAGTGAAAAAATTGGAATTTTCGATGAATCTCTTGAACAAGTCACTTTATGAAAAAATTGTACCTATGTTTTTTGCTCGGAATAAAATTCCCTACAACAAATGTTCAATAACATTTTTTCGTACGATCACTCATTCCCGAGAAATTTGAATTTTTAGGAAGATTCCGGAAGTAAGAATAATGCGGGAAAGACTAAACCGGAAGTCTATTGATGTAGCCCTGGTGGGTCACAATCACTCTACCGTCTTGTTTTTTGTTTTGCACTTATATTGCACTGTTATTCAGCTACCGATATATGTCACATCAATATCAAGTATCAATTGTAACAGTAGGTGAGTTTAGAGAGCTCACTCTGTTAATACGCAATTTGCGATAAAAATGAAATTCAATCGCTCGCCGAGACCTGATAAGAAGTGTTAAGAAGCTCTAGGGGCGAGAAAGAAATGGAGAAAAAAAAACTTACGCCGCGTGCATCACGGAATAAGATAGCAGCGTGTACGGGATCCAAACAAGCGTCTGAGGCTCTGTGAGGTATTGCTGGTGTTCCAAGTGATAATCTCCTCTGGCCAGGCTCGAGAGAGTTCCTCCGGATAGCACCTAGAAATTTTCAAACTATGTAGTGAATGTTCTCTTCAAAATGAACATACAATTCAATGAATAAATGCGAATCCTATTAGTCGCTGGGAGTTCAAATCAGTTTTCGTTCGCCACCGACCTTGTAATCGATTTGTAAACACACATTAGTTAGATTTATAACTACATTAGTTAGTTGGTTTTAGGCACTTGGTCGGGATGGTCGAGATTGTACCAGGGTGCTTACATCCCCGTTGTCTCTCCCTCAGAATAAACCTTTTCACTTATTGATAACTATTTTCATCATTCATCATAATCCTCAACAGCCTCGAATGCATTTTTCTACATGCATAAGAAAAACTGGTTATGATATGGTTATCCATTGGAAAATGCTCAATTTTCCTGTGGACGTCCATAGTTTGTCGATGATTCGTTCGCAACAAAATAGTATATTTTGTGGTGCGAAGTAAATTATCCAAAAAGCGCGAGAGATCCGCTAAAGGCGCGCCTAAAGAACGATTCCCGAATGAGGCTGCGAAAGCTTGACCACATTTTTCTATATGCTTTCAATTGCACATAAGATTTCTGAAAAAAATCTATACTTCCATTCTTCTATCATCCAGCCTGTTAATTCCATCATTCATTTCATCTTTATCGTCTGTAATACGAATCCCTGCTTACGTGACACATAGCATGACTATTCAACGAAAACACACGAATAAACTGTAAATGAATTCATCACGACTAATATAGCCCGACTCTGAATAATTGATTCGAATTTCAATGTACAGTCTATGCAATGTGGCAATGCTAATGTTTGAACATCGTTGCTATTCTTGACTATTTTTATTAATTCATCAGTTTCGAGCTGACGATTACAAATTGAATAGATGGAATAATGAACGGCTTAACTCTACGAGCTTACGGATGTTTGCCCCGTTGGGTGGAGAAAAATAAATGAAAGTTCAATTCACACGTGCTATAGTCTTCTTAACAGGTCAAGTTTTCATTGTATTTCCAACATTTTAATTATTCAATTTTTTCCTCAATATTTGAACTGTATGTGCATGACATCGGAAATTATTGACTCAATTTTTTAATACTCTTTCCATGGTTTTTATGATAAACCAGCACTTTTCATAAAATAACGAATGGAAGAAAAAAATTGTTCAATCGGTTCCAAATTTCATAAATAACTGATTTTGTTACTATTGCTAGTAACTCTCAAAAACAAAAAAAATAATCTTGGAAGTCAGGCAATACTTCACATAAAGTGTTGGAATTCAGTTTTATAATTAATAAAACTGGTTGAAGATTCAAAAAGCAATAGACGTCAGTCTTTCAGATTTGTGTACGCCTGACTGGAAAATTAATTAGTTTTTAATTTATTCATTCATGCGGTTTATAGAAAACTTAGTTTGAAAAAATTGTGCGTAGATCTAAACGTGCCAAAGGTGAATCTTTGAAATGAACTTGAATTTTTTTATGAGTTCTTAGCGAAGTGGACTAATAATTGGATCGAGCTTTCCAGGATCTTTCGACATATTTTCAGCATTTTTTTTCCAATATTTGATATTTTCTAGTCTTCGAAAAATGTTGGAAATTATGAAAAACTTTTTCAAAATCTGAAATGTCGAAAAATCTGTTTTTTTTGTTAAATATCCTACTTATTATTTTTTTAAAAGCTTTCCAAGGTTTCAAAATATTCAAGGCCAAACAAATTGGGGGGGGGGGGGGGGGGTCCTTTTTTAATTTTGAATTTCCAATTTTTTTCCTAGACCTTCACGTTTCTATACCCGAAAGATTTTGAAATTTGCCAAGCTTCGGACTTCCTCAAAATCTCCAAAGCATAACAATCTCCGAAAAAAAATCCCTTGAATTCCTTTCAAATTCTTACAATTTTTCTAATATCTCATCGACATTTACCGGCTTGACGTGAGGTTTCTCTTTAACAAAACCCATTTCAAGCAGAACGATCTCTATCCAAGTTATGCGGAGTCCTCGAACGAAGGTTGATCAATTTCCTAACGTAAGACTAGAACACCTAAGTTCACCGTATGAATGACACTGGACCCAAATCTGTAATTTTGCATCGACGTTCCTGTCTACACTTCCAGTTAACAAAACTTTTTCAGTCTAAAAAATGCAGATTGAACAATGATGTTTTCCGTTAATCAGTGATACCTCTAAAAATCACCATGCTTCCATGGCAAATCACAATTTCACCACCATAAATCACATCTCCATTCTTCCATATGCTTTCTCCCCTAACTCCCCTTGTGCTTTCTACCACAACGCACTACAATCATCAATTTCGCGTATCGCACGTTACCTTGTCTAAGAATGCTCTCATAAATCCTGTAAGTAGTCTCACAATCAGAATCAATCTTGGGCAGTGTCATCCTAACTCCCCCATCCAAGCTCTGACTCCTATTCCTGAACTCATCTTCCTTCTTGGTCTTAGCCGTACCATCCTGGCACTCACTCTGCCGCCTGATGTGACCCAGCCTCCTGCCAAAATGCCTAATCATCTCCTGAATGCTATGATGATGATGATGATGCTGATGCTGTTGCTTATCAATTTCACCAGTAGGACTCACAGATGTTGTTGAATCAGGACTACTCTCCGAATACCTATGACTGCGTCGATAATACTTTTGACTGTGTGTATGCAAAAGATGATGCAGTGGATTTTGATGATGATGTTCACTCGTATTAGTTCCATGAATTGTGTGATAAACCGAATGACTCGGCTGATGTGCACTCGTAAGATTAGATGAATTAGAGCCGTAAGATGTGCTTGAACCACAGGAATAAGTTGAACTGACTGATCCACGCGACACATGTCGATTATATCCAAGCTTGCCATCATAATTAGGCCGATCCTGATGAGTCAATAAATCATTAAGGATCTTGGAGTTTTCTTGTTGAAATGTTTGCCTCTTTGAGTCACTCAAGGGCGATACTTTTTCTTGACTACTCTTCGAATCACTACTCGAGCTCGATCCATGCTGCGATAATAGATGCGTTATTCCATACATCGTATATGTTTTATTGGTATATGTGAGATCGTTTATTATCCAAAAATTGGTCAACAATTTTTTTTCGCCTGTGCTCTCTGCTGCATTAAATCTTCAGTGTTTAGGCTAACTACCACGATCTCCTGGGCAAGTTCTTCTTGCCTTGTGCAATTAATTAATAGGTGGAAAAGTATTATCTATGCCATTCAATCCATTCATTCATCACCACCCATATTTCAATATACGTGATTTAGGGCAATTTGTTATAGTGTAACAATTTGAAAATCAGAACATCCGAACATATGGAGGTCGTCCTAGGTCGCACTCATCCAGTTACTCCTCCATTTGAATTTTAAACTGGCCAACTTCATTGACAATCATCATAATAACAGAGTTGTGTAGTGACAGCAGCGAGCCTATTATGCAATGCACCATCAATAGGTGATCGTTATTTCACCTAGTCAAAGTTCATTGATATTTTTCGAAAAAAAAAGGAGAGAAAAAAAAATCGTAAACACTGAGCATCATACGTTGGCTCGTTCATGAATACGAAAATGTGGAAAAACAACAACTATTCATGTCGTTTGATGATATAACGCAACACATTGAAAATACATAAATATTCAGTTGTATTTTTAATTCTGAGCCATTGTTGTTGTCGTTTACTTCAATTCAAGTGTTTTTCTAGGTCTTGGTGAATTAGGCCCACGTTTGTATGCCTTAGTTTTTGTTGTTTTCAAAAATTAATTAACATTCCTAATGGTGTAGGCTTGATAACAAAAAAATCGATTTTTAAATTGGTTTTTCGAATGCCAAGGAAGCGCGCACACAAGTACATTCTTATTTTAGTATTTCACATTATCTTGCATCGCAAAACCCAAGCTCTCATATACGTAAATGTAATGTAGTGTCTATAGTGTATTGAAGACGTCATTAATTAAACAAAACCTTCTTGAGCCCACTTATCACTAGGGCCTGTGCTATATCTATTGCACAGGGATATTTATATGTGCAGTATAACGTTAATTTGCTTAAAACTATGTATTGACCTTATTTGAATCTACGGGCTATTGAATAATGTACGGAGTTGATTAACAAATATTTCCCATGGCTCAATTATATGTTGATTTAAATTATTGATTTTATTGACTATGCGATAAGACAAAATCAAATAATTCCACAATAACGACTGTTTACACATACGGCTATATTGAGCAACTATAAAATTAGAATTATCACTTCACATGATCACTCGGGAGTAAATAGACACTCTCTTATTCATAAATTTGACTCTTTTTTTTTCTCAACATTCACTCGCTCTTTCTTTTTCTCTCTCTCTTTTCACATACAAAAATAGTTTGATATAGGAGATAATCTCAATAAACCGATGAAAAAGTAGGGCAGTGGTGAGTAGATATAATAGGCCAGTGACACATAATATAACGTAAACTGGGAAATGCCATTCTTTCACTATATAGATGTATATCTATTCTTCTCACGTCACAAACACTACTAAGTTATCACCAACTAAAAAAATCCTGTCTGATGTTCTAACCACAATTCTATGTACATAATTTTCAATGGTTAATCTTGAACAAATATATGTAATAGTCGCACAATAAGTGTACAAATGTCAACGATGTGCGCACAGTGTGGCGCAATGTTTACGATTTACACACGCGCCATTGGTCCAGTAGTCAAATTAAGAGGCTTTTTGAAAAATATGTAATTTATAAAATGGTTGATACATTTTATGCGTCTTAGGCTTTTTAAATGTGTCAGTAATTGATTATCGTTAGAGTTATTTGTTAGTCATTTGCTTTGCAAATGTGTTTTTCAATCTTTTTGAGTCACTATAGTCTATATACAGGCATTTTCGAATATGCCATTTTGGGGAGTTTTTATTGGCACAGTATTTTCAGTTTTTCAGGCTCTGACACAGTTTCACTCATTAAATCAATGGATTTTTAGGTGGAGCGGAATGCTGGAATATCTTTTGTGGGCTTCTCTACTGAAAGTGAAACAGACCACGAGGCGAACTGCACGTATTCATTTATTATCCTTTGCGCAGGTGCTGGGATAATCGCAATAGCCATAATTGGCGGTGGCCAGGTTCCACCGCGCCACCTTATGTGCGGGAATAACATTGACGGTGGCATTGCGCGGATATCGCGGCCAGTTCCAACTAGTGATAAAAAAGAGCTCTGTAGTTTTAGGAGACCATTGTTGTCGAAGTGAAAAAAAAGACAATAATCTGAAAAAATACTCGCAAAGGTTCGCACGAATATACCCGCCAAAATTTCAAATCCATATAAAAGGTTTTGCACGAGATAACCTCAGTGCAATTTGCAACCACGCGTTATTTTAATGAACTGTCCATATAGAATAGAAACAGGATCGAATTCTGAAATAAATGGGCTGGGGGTTTTACCGTGTGTGTGAGTACTTTCTTTCCAATCTCTCATTTTTCTCACCATAGAGCGGTCTCAATGATTTCAATTGTTTATAACACTCTAACGCCGAAACGGTTAAAGATATGAAAAAAGTCGGAGGACACAAAATATGTATTTTTTTATAAGGAACAACATTTGTTGGACACATTTTTGCGTATCTATAATATTTCGTGAGATACAGCGTTATAAATAATTGAAATGGTTAATGACAATAGAAACCAGCAGACATATATGGGCCGAAAACTAAACAGCTCTAAGTTACGGCAAGACGCTTCGATTGCGTCATACAGGACCTTGATCGGATAATTTGTTCACGAGAAATCGTTTCGGGAAATTTTTGGTTATATCCATGCTTCGACACACACACACACGCACACATACAGATATTTTGTTTTAAATAGTCTAGAAAGGTCAGAAATACCATGAAACGTGAAGATCTCATGGGAAATCGATTTTTCATTTTCGGGAGCAAAACAATAACTTTCCCCATGGCAAGTTGAAAAATTATTGTAAAGGAGCTCGCGTCCTAGATCTACCAGAAATTGCCCATCGATTGAACTTTTGCATGAAATAATGTAATTGTTATGTCATACACATATCAGTCACATATAGAAAAATTTTGAAACATTCTTTAATTGATATCAAATATCTTGTTTGAATTTTTTCTTCGACTTTGTTTTGGCGAAATTGGATAATCCCAAATTCTGCAGTTTATAATCAGCTTTCTACCAGATTGCAGCTGGGCATTAAACAGCCTTGAAGCCATTTAGTATTTCACCAATTGACAATTTCCTTCAACTGGAGGAAATTGCTGAGCCGATTAAATTCCACATGTTAATTTGTTCTCCACTAGTCACAGTTTGCCAGGACAGAAATGTTGGAAAACCGTGATTTAATATTTCATGGTAAGGAAGAAAAGTCGCTGATATAAATGATTATAGTCGAGCTTTTTAATTAAATAATGGATATAGTGTGATTCCGTACTCACACATAATGATAGTTCATATCAAAGCGACGTTCGCAATTTATGTATAATAACCACAAAATAAATTAAAATAAATATATGATATATCGTGAAATTTAATTTTCAAATAAGTTTTCTGCATTTCTGCCCACATCTCTTAAATATATCCTTCGAATTAGGCAATAAAACCTATAACAAAAACCCACTGCCAAAATTTCGAATATGTCGACAAACTTTCGTAAGAGATTGCTATCTTGTAAAAGTGTTATTTTTGTAAAATATACAAAAGAAAAAAGGCTGCATTTTGCATCCCAAAAATGCTTTGTTTAGTTAATAGAAAATTATCAAAATGTTTGTAGTTGTATGATAAGGCTTCCACCAAAATTTGCATATTATCCAAAATATCTTCGCAATATTCGACTGAGCAGGCTTTAATGCCTTGAGCGACACTTTCAATTTACTTAGGCGAAGATAATAGGTATTTGCGTCACAAGGCCGTAAAAAACTTTTCAGGCTCGTGTGTTTACCTACCTCGGCTTCGCCTCGGTCTGCAAATACACACTCGGCAGAAAAACTTTTCTTCATACTGGGCGTAAAAGCCCGTTGTACGGACGCGTTGTACGAAAGCATTTATGGCAGATCTCTTCAAAACTAAAAATATCAACGAATGTTCATATGGGGCTTTATTGTAGCTTTCGGTAAGCACTTAAAAAAAAATGTCCTAAAAGAGATTCCTCTTCACATTTCGACGTACCCAAAAAACGTTAGAAATTTTCTCAATGCGCCAGAGAACTCCCAACGACTTAATAATAAATTGTAAAATATAATATTGTAAAATATACTCACTGGTAGAAGAGTGTGACTGATTTTGGGCAGCATTTCTCTGTAAAAAAAAAAATGATTGTTACAATTAGGTCAGTCAATTTAAACACAAACAATATAAACAAAATTATGTAATGCACTTTTTGTAAAATCAGCCGTATACCAGACGTTTCAAGGCTCTTGGAGTCTAGCGATCTGCTGCGTGGCTTAGCCCCAAAATAATCATCCTTTTTACCACTCTTTATCCAACGAAAATACGAAGACATTATTTATGACATTAAATGGCAAACAAGCCGGCCAAATTCGTTGAATGAAGGAGAATGCGATTTATTGTTCAAACTGTCAGTGATGAATCAGTGACCATAGCCATCGTAATGATATACTGTGGACGACACATTGTGTGTAAATTTTTTGTAGACATTTTCTTTTCGGCTAGGTGAAAACATTACTCTGTAGATCGTGGGTTTTGAAGAGAGATATCAAACAAAGTCGGAACAGTTAAAATTTTTTAATATTTGAGTACTCTATGTATTAAAAGTGGAAGAGAAAATCCAAATTAAAAAAGTTGAAAGTTTGAAAAAGTTCCACAAGTTTGAAAGTTCTCCAAGTTTCAAAATATTGAAAATCCTCAAGAATCAGAATTTGTAACACGTTTAAAAAATAAAATGAAAAATCATGGAAAATCGAAGAATTTAAAAAATGGAAAAATGATGAAAAAAAAGAACATGAAAACTTCTGAAAAAACAAAATTTGAAAATTGGAAAGTTTCGAGAAATTCAGAAAATCGGAAAATTTTGGAAAATGGAAAATGGAAAAAATACAATTGCATAAATGACGCTTTGAAAAAATTCAAAAATGATAAGAGCAATCTCCCAGAAATAGCAGTATCTTAATAACAACAAAACTATACACTACTAATCTTGCAATCACAATCGGTACAATCCAAAGACACCGACTACTCAATTACGACCATTACAAGATTAAAACAAACCCAATGATTCACAACACAATTCACTAAAACTATGCATGTATAACAGATGCTGACAGTTCCATTTTGATGTTGTAATCGTCCTCTAGTCACATGATTATACTACTGCTGTGTTATTTACATAAAACCCGGAGTAAGGAATTGGCTTATCTGTCATACACACGATTCAATAGTACAGTTGCTCTGACTTTTGTCATTATCCGATGAACGTGTACGGTTTGTCGTTAGTAATTAACCTCCGCTATAATAATCGCGTGAGTTACAATTTTTTTTCCTAGTTTTGTGATCCAGAATTTGATTACTTCAAAAATTTCGAGTCATTGATTACTTAAGGTAACAAAATTTCAAAAATTTTAAAATGTAAAAATTACGAACATTTTAAAAATTCAATAAATTGCAAAACATAGTTAGAGTCTTTCTAAGAAGGTAATTATTACCTGTAAATGTGAGAAAAAAATGTCAAAAGTGTCTTTAAAAAATCGTCATTATTCACAAAAATCGTCGGCAATAAATTTCTTTATATTCCATTTTTATTCCTTTTTTCAAATATTAAATAAAGAAATATCAATGCATAGATGGCAGTCAGCGATATCGCCAGTCAAAACTTGCACGCGCAAAATAAATTTCCATTGTAAATGACACATTGTTAGTAACCTCATGTGACATTTTTGTATGACAATATGATACGGGAAATGTGAACTCCACCACACCGAAAATACATGAAATGCGAGAATATCTCGTGAATATTTTTTTCTCAACTCAATCAAATAATGTATGACGAAGAAAAAGAATAGAAATGTGTTTGCAATTTGGATAATGAGTTGGAATTTGCAATGATCAATAATTAGAAATTGCGATTAGATCATGCGATTTGGAATAAGCATTTGAACAGTTGAATTTTTATCTATGCCAATACTGATAGACGATAATGTAGTAACTGATCACAGGGTCAAATTCAAATACTCCAAACACTTTTGCACAACTGATAGTGAATGAGCTTTATTGGCTACCGATATATCAACACTTATGATCCACTAAAACAAGGGACAAAAAAAAAACAAAAATTATCTTTAGAGTTTAGTATACGGAAGCTAAGTGGCTGACGTATGCCGAGTCACTGAGGTACAAACAGATAGTATTGGATGTTGGGTATTCCATTTACCCCTCTTCTACCGCACTTGGTAAACGTACACACTTGTACAAATGTAATGTATTGGAATATGGAGACTTTTTTTCCCCATTTTGACCTAACGTTGGTGTTGGTACACTGGGAGACTTTTTCAATTCATAGAAACTCGGATATTGTTTAACACACATGAAATACGATAGTTATTCCCTGGTCTCATTTCAAATGAGATACTTTGAGTGGACATTTGTGAAGAAGATAAGAGGAAAGATTGAATTCAGTAGGAGTACAAGAGGATCCAGTTTCCATTCAAGATGAATGTTTTGAGGAGAGCGTGCAACTTTTTCCAAGGGAAACCTCTTACTCAACTGCTGACCGATCATACATTGGACGATTACGTTTAACGCGAAGGAATTGTGACGAATGGAGAAAAGGTAAAGGTTAATAGAAATTTCAAAAATTGGCAAATTTCAAGTAACGTGGGGTATGCATGACCTTAGACACAAATTGTATGAGGCGCTCTTGGAACATACACACTAGCACAAATGTAATAGATCGCAATATGGAGACTTTTCATATGATCTAACGGTGGTGTTAGTATACTACGAGACTTTTTCAATTCAGAAACTCAGGCAACATTCTCTTACACGCATGAAATACGATAGTTCTTCTCTGTTTTCATTCCAAATGATATAGTTCAAGTGGAAAATTATGGAGATAAAAATACGAAAAATTATTGAATGCAAGGAGGGAATTCAGTCTCGATTGAAGATGAATATTTTGAGTAGAGTGGGCAATTTTTTCAAGTGAAACTTCCTAGAACGATCTTACATACAGAGAAGGTGAAGATCCATGAACCTTTGGATTTGTTCATTGGGATTGGAATTGGACCCAACCAAGTAGTATTAGCTTGTTAATTCTCATGTCAATACAATTTGAACGTGACTTCAGGTTATATTTTCCCAATGCAACACTTGGAAAAAACAGGATTTCTCAAGAATTTAGGCCAATGCGTTTGTCAGAATAATTAGAATATGTGATTCTTTCCACGTAACATTCTATTTTCAAGAATTCTCCAGTTTACTCAGGAATTAAGTTTATCATTATAGATCAGTTATATCAATCAATTCAGGAGAGTTTCGTCCAATAAATTGCAATTAAGCCCAGCATGTTAACTCAGAATATAGAGAATATATAGAGTGATGTCATCATTAAGACAAGCATTCAGTTATCTAGAAGATTCTATAATTTTTCTCGGAGCTTATACTTAGGGTGAACCAAGACCTATCAGTGGGCAACTAATACAATGACCTAATTTCCAAGTGTAATAATATTTTAATCTCAAACATACACCTCAGTTGATGATAAAATTTTATGGCCTACAAGTTTTTACAAAACCAACAATTTTCATGCACACTGGGTGTTTGTACAAGCGAACGAGAGTTTGCAAAGTAGGCACTTATGACAACATTACAATCTCCCTGAGTTCTCGAGATATTTGCCAAACAAAATTCATTTGAATGTCGAATTGAGTCATCCTACCTTAGCCTAAGGTAAATCAAAATCACTTACCACTCGACGTTTCTCGTCGGAATTGATAGCACTGTGGCTGCGATGTCTAATGAGATCCATAACTTTACTAACGGGGTTTCTACTAGTTTCAGAACCAGATCGAGATCGCGATATCTGCTCCTTCTCTTTATGCTCTTTACTATCTTTATCGGTGTTAACATCGCTAGACGAATTTCCAGAAGATCCTCTGTGTAATGAGTTCTGAAAAATAATAGCAGGTATGTAGGGAAATTAAGTGATATGGGGGGAAAAAATTGGCAATTTTTTGGGAGAAATTCAGATGACAATTTGCAAATCGTTTCTCCTGGAAATTGATAAATTCCTCCTAACGTCTAGGTGAATTTTGAGGGTTCATGTAATTTTTTAGCTTGAGTATTTCCAACCATTAATCTTTTCCAGGAAATTTGAATTTTTTGCACAGTACAGAGAAGTTTATTCGATTGATTACATGAATGGGAAACCGTAAAATGATGAAGGGCTTAGATGATTTATAAAAGAAATTAATA
Source organism: Asobara japonica (assembly GCA_026005395.1). NCBI lineage: Eukaryota > Metazoa > Arthropoda > Insecta > Hymenoptera > Braconidae > Asobara > Asobara japonica. Next base: position 2,725,208 of record BQMI01000028.1, read on the forward strand.
TAAGACCCCTGGGATCCACCAAATCTACTGTTTAACGTCTACTTGACTCTACTCTTCAAGCATTTTTTAAAAAACACCTTTTTTAAAAATTTGGACCTAATGTTCTGAACTATTTTAGTTTCTGTACCGAGTTTTGGAAATGAAATTGAATTAACTTACTTGCACTGCCGACTTCATATTGGCAATAATACTGGGTTTTCTCGTTTTGCTGGCGTCTGACTTACTCCTGGGACGGAAAGCATCAAAGAGAGCATTTCTTCTTGTTGGACTGACTGTATCATCACCACTTTTTCTACGTTCTACGCTGTTACTACGACTATTGCTTCGGCTATTTGAACTAGATCGTACACCCGATGTTTTTCTACCAATGATTTTCATCGAGGTGGATGAGCCCAATGGCTCTGATTGTTGGGGTAGTGGAGTCGATTTTCCCGAGCTCGGTGCACTACCCGAGGCTGGCTTTCTAATTGGTCGTGAGTGGGAACCCCATGTGCCTGTGAGACAATGATCATGATTTGAAAAAAAATTGGCAGAATTTTTGTGGAAGATGTGGTTTTTGGAAGCATATACGGAGACATGAGCCCATGGAATAAAATTATTTTTCGACATTACTGCTACGTTCAGCTCGTGCCGAAAAATAACTATTTCGGCACTCTTAGAACGTAACATCACTGTCAAAAACTATCGTTCGACACACGTGCGATGGGGTGTTTCGGCTCGTGCCATTGGCAGCGCTCGGCTCCGCCTCGCGCCGCCAACTTCGCACTCGTGAACACCCCATCGCACTTGTATCGAAATATACTATATCGGAGCAATAGACTGGGCTGTTTTTCGAAATGATTTCTTTCCATCTGTAGAATTGAATTTTTTTTCATTTGTATAATTTAATTGATGAAGCTATAAAATGTTCAATGCTTTTAGAATTCCAAAGTTATTTGGCTTCCTTAGAATCAGGGCAGTTTTTCAAATGTATGAAATATTTTACATTCTTAATAGTTCTAAAGAGGTACTCAAGTTTTCCAGATTTTTGAATCTTGTAATTTCCGAAATTTCTGGAATTTTTTAAAGTTTATTCAGGAATTGAATTTCTGTGCATATTCACCAATGCAAATTTGGGAATCTTTTTTTTTTTGTAGTTCCGACACCGGCAAAATTTTTCGAATAATGTAAATTTTGTCAACGTTTCATAATATTGCATTTTTAAGTTTGTTCTGATTGATTTGCATAGTTCACAACAGGGCTGATGATGTAAAAAATCGTGGAAAATGGTCTTGAGACATTGAGCAAATGAAAGTTTTCTAGATGGAAAAATTAAAGATTTGACAAACTAGTTATCGAATTAAGATGAAATTGATTATGCTTTCTGTTGGAACTAAATATCACAATCATGCACAACTTCCTTTTCGTATATGTATTTGGTATATACACATAGATGCGTCACAAGAATTTGAGGGGAAAAAACATGAACACGAGCTTGTAATAATATAAGAACAATTGGAGATAAGATGTTGAAGAAAATTTTATGAAAAAAAAGTAATCCAATAACTTGTTATTTCTCAGAAACAGAAGAACCGATCGACTCGAAATTTGCTATACGACTCGACAAGCTAAGATTCATCATCTCTGAAAAGTTGCAATGTTTTTTCATGTTTTTTTCCCCTTTTTGTGTTGCGTTATGTGATGATAACATGATACATCTATTCTATATAGTCTGGGGTAGGAATACCATTTTGTTATATCTTTTTTGTCCCTAGTTTCATCGAAAATTCGCGATTTCTTCAGGACCAAGTGAAATTTTTCGAAAATCGAAAACCCCCAAATGTTTTTACCTGCTCGTGGTCTTGTGCCCTGGTCATCAGACTTTTGACCGGAATTATCAGCATCTTCTGTGACAATTGTTGGTAGCGGTTGAGATCCGAGCTCCTGAAATGAAAACCATATGTTAGAAATTAAGTAATTTCTATACCTCGATATCACGATTTAGTTGGTTTATCACTTTTCATTTCTATGATCATATAAAGCTTCATCGTAGTGCTTCTCTCAATGTGCAGTACAAAAAACATTCTCAGGAAATTAGGCTACCTCCGCTAGATGATCCCAAAACAAAACGTGAGCACGGTCACTGACGAATTGAGTTTGCAAAGATTTGACAAGAAGAAAAGTCTGAATTTACTATCAATTTGCAAAAAAAAAAATACAAAGTTTTTCAGTTGTTTATGTTGATGACCATTTGAAAAAATCATTCAGTAATTCCAGAAAAAAAGGAAACGTCGTTTTCGTTTGGGGTGACCAATTTGGGGTGAAAGTTTGATTAAAACTTGTGTCAAATATTTAGTTCAGCTTAACACTTAGACTCAATCAGTTCGTTACTGAGAAATTGTTAACAACAAATTGTGGTACATGTCATGGTCATGGAATTTGAATTCACTTTTTATCCCCCGAATGGAAAAGTAGCTTCAACAATTTTCACCATATGTATAGTCAATAAAGAATAATAATCGCGTAAATATACCTATGCTGTGCTTCGTTTTCCTGGAAAACTGACCTTATAAGTACCATGATATTCCGGACAGCGATCGAGATATGGTGTTAACGAATACTTCCTAACTTTATAAACATATCGCTCGGCACCTGGGGTATATAATGAATATTTACGTCCCTTCATTTCACCAACAAATTATGATGAAATGAGGAATGAAATGAGAATTGATAGGATTGTTGGAAATTGGTTCAAACACGCGTTAATTCTATCGATGACTGAACGTGGACTGATAGTAACAACAGGGCATATCTGTGTGAATCTTGTCAAAGATTAGAAGGTATTGATAATCAAGTCTTGGGTGTAAACGAGATAATACTGTAATTGCAGCTTGTGGTCGAGTTCATTTTTGTAGGAAACTGATGTATTTGAGTGGAAGGGCGGAAGAGGAAAAAATTGTGATTACGAGGATTCCATGTCTAAAAGTCCAAAATGAAAGATATTTAAATGCCAATAAATCGAATGCAGAAAAAGTGGGCAGTTTTCGATTGGCCTGCAAATGCGAAAAAATCGATTTTTCATAGGTTCCCATTTTCAAGACATTTCCAACAACTTCAGAATATTTCAAAGAAGTGTGTGTTTTTTTTTCCTCCGTCCCTCTCATTTGTACGCCCCCGGTAGCGGCCGTGTAAGCATTCCTTCAGGGGGCGTACCGGACACCCACCCATGCGGCTGGGGCCGACTTTTGCCATTTTTAGGCCATCGTATTTCTAAACACAGGGTAAACCTCCAGAAACCCCTGTGCTACGATGGCCGGCGCCTATGATGGAACCCACCCCCCCCCCCTGCGTCGGGTTAGGTTCCCGCTCGGCCGGGCGGTCTCATTTTATGGGTACCGCCGATAGCACACACGGAAGTTCCTGCATCGGTCGGAATCCATGAGAAAATATTTTTGAAAAAATATTCTCCGGCGGCCGGGCGCGAACCTAGGACCTTCGGAGTAGTAGGCAGATAGTCTACCACTACGCCAAAGCCCCGACGTGTGTGTGTGTGTGGTCGTGTGTGTATGTGTCTTTTGTCTTCGTCCCTCTTGTTTATACTCCACCAAAGCCCCGACTGTATGTGTGTGTGTGTGTGTGATTTTTTAGAGCAAAATTGCATAAAAATGGCAAATCACATTCTTTGTAAAAAATAATTTATAACAGTTTTATGATAAGCCCCTTGTTAAGGAGATAAGCTTCTTGAGTAAATATTAGTCATTAACTTTTTCCATTTCCATTGAGAAGTTATTGGTACTACTCATACAGAGGCAGATCCAAATTTCATTTTTTTTCTTGATGGAAAATTTTATCTCACTCTCGCTCTCTTTCTCTTACCTTTCGTTTACGTTCTTGCACAAAATCAATCCGCCGCACCCAAATATCCTCCGTAGACGAGTAATCCAAAGTGCTAGAGCTACTCGCCTGACTCTTCATTTCAATCAAGCTTGAATCGAAGAATCTCTTATCAAGATGCGGACTCGGTAGGGGACTAGTGCGTGAAAAAACCATACTACTTGAATAACTAGGTGGATCAGTTGCTGGAAATGTCATTCCACTCCCAGCAGTATGTCTCCGTCTTAATGGTGGCTTGCTAGATGTCGGGGATGTGACTGTTGTCGTTGTGAATCGCGAGCCAGCTGATGCAGTTGGTGGTGGTCGAGATTCTGAGACACTCGATGCTGAATTTGATTTCTGATCAATTTTTTCAGAACTCGATTTTTCCGATGACGAGAGACTTGATGTCTTGGATCCACTGTCGGCCTTCTCTTGGGAATTTTGAGTTGTTATTGGTGTCTTATCATCATCCTTGACTCGCTTTGAACTGGTATCACCAGTTTTGTCTGTGAGAATTCAGAAGAAAATTAGAAGCAAATTTGTTTGACTGAATTTGTAAATCAGGGAGAGCACAAGATACGCATGATTAATTCAAATATTCTGATTGTTTTGTTTTTGATCTGTTTGAGGATCTGCATTTTCGACGACGAAATCTTTACTTTATCCTCAGGAAGAGTTTTTCTGAACTCGAAGATAGTCAGAAAAAATTTGGATTAAAAATTAGTGGAATTGTGTCTTACAACCTTGTCTCAAAAATAATAACTAATATTTTCGTGGGTTGTTTGACGTAGTTATCTTCATAATTTCTAACAAAAAATTAATGGAATATTTCTCACAGGACGAGAACGTCTCATAAGCGACAGATACCACCTGAGGTATATATAATTTCAAGATCAGCAATTCGTATTTGGGAAATTAGTTTCGAAAATAATTATTTGAATTCTCAAACTTAAGTGGATAAATTGTTCTGATACGCTGCTGGTGATATCCACCTAAACTTACTTTCTTCAGTCTCATATTCATCCTCCTCTCGGCATTCGGACAGTCTTCTCCCCCAGGGATAAGGACTATGTGTCTGATTTCTCGAAGGCAGCCTATTCATATGCGACAGAAAATAGTGATGAAAAAAGCTATCTACACCGTCTGACTCCTCCCCCGAGCACTGAAGCATGTCCTTGAGGGCGGCCAATGACGTAATGGTGTTATAATTAATTGTAGAAACGAGATCGTCATCGATGTCACTGTCATCGGTGGTGTCATCGTTTTTGGGAGGTTCTTCTGTTTTTTCTGATGCTGTGGGAACTGCATCGCCCACTGGCTTCATCAATGATTCGGTTTTGTCCTCAGAACTCGTCTCGGATTCGTCGTCAGACGATGACGTTGACGTTCCCGAAGACTCATCCTCACGCTTCTCCTTCGGCTTCTCTGTAGGCTCCACCTTGGAGTCCTTGGGGTCATTTTCTGATTCGTTTTGCGAATCCTCCGGCATTGTCGACTCTGGTGGTGTATCACTTGGCGGATCATCTGGATCTTTGATGTTTTCTAGACTCTCTGTTAAGGATCCACCGTTTAATTCCTGCTCCAAGATGCCGTTGGCTTGCTGCTCATTGGACATCTCGGTGATTTCTGGGGCTAGGTCACTCGTTGATCCTTCCATCTGAAATGGTTCAATATTGAGAATATTATCGAATACTCCATGCAAATTACATGTTTCATAACCCGTCGAGAAACATATAATTTATGTTTGAAATTTTTCACATATTTCGCTTGTCAAAAATGGTGGTAGGGTCATCTAACAGAATTATGAACACTGAGACTATAAACTGTCAATCTCGTCATCGATTTAATCGATCATATTCAATCGATTATTTTGAAATCTTAATATATCGGCTCATATCATAATTTATCGGTTCTAAAAATGGACCATGATGGAATAGTTGAATCTTAAGACCTTCGAAAATCTCCCATTTACGAGAAACTAAATGTCAATTTGTACAGCCCCCGATTAGTTCTAATGTTCTCCCACTACAGATACTATAACGAGTTGATACATAATGCCCGTAGTAAATAGAGATTACGATAAATCCAGAATAGCTATAATACTAGCTCGTAAAATGATAACATAATTAAGAATCTTCACGGGCCTGCATTGGGGAAATATCAATATGTTGAAAAATCTACAAAGGCTCCAAAGAAGTGATAAACCTCAAAATGTTTCAATGTTCGTAAAATTTGCAGAAAAAAATTCAGAATTGGAAAAAAAAATTCTGCCAGAAATTTGAAAATGGTTGGTCTTTCTAAACATCAATATTTTTAAAAAAAATCATCATAATATTTTTTTAAAAATCAACATAATATTTTTCACATCTTCAAAGCAATTAAATATTTGAAAACAAACACTTGACAATTTTTAATTGGTCTTTTCCTTAATCTGACTTCACAATCGAAGATTCCTCCAACCATTCTGTCACCACGGACACGATAACAAGATGCTACATAATAAAAGTACTAAATACAGAATACGATAAATCTACAATAGCTATAATAGTGGGCTCATCGCCAATATCATGACTGAAAATTTGTTTATGTACCGCGAAACAGCAGAGTTGAGTGATGCCAACCAGTTGACACGTCAGTCATTTGCTGATTTAGCCAACACTTCATCAACATAAATTCCCATTACACCTATTTATATAAACTTTCATATAATTAAACGGAATATTTGATAAAAGTGTCCACAATTGTACCAAAAATAGACATACCTGGACTAGTTGTGTAATTCAAACGTTAAAAAAGTCACAAAAAATTTGTCTCCTTAATTCCCCTTAACTCCCCCGTCTTCTTCGTCGCCTCAAAATGATTGCTTCATGTGATTTTTTTTTACAAATTTTCAGAAGTGTAGGCCCGAAGACAAACGACATTGAGGCGAAGAATTTTGTCGAGCAATTTGCTTCTGAAAAAGACCAAAAAATTTGTTAATTTCAATTCTCAGTACATCGTTAACGCTGGCCAGATAAATATCGACCGATAACTAATACGCCTAAATCCACAGCTTAAAATACACTAACCAAATTATCTAAAATAAAGAAATGAGTCTAAAAATATTAATTGACACTTATGTACACCTATAGACACATGACCTATGTACTGGCAATAAAATCAAAATCACTGTATAGAGATAAGAAAATTGTCCCGTACTCCATGAAGAATGTAGAATAAAAAAAAATTTAATTAAAGCAAAAAAAATGTTAGATCAACGTGGAAAAATTCCACAGTCCTTAAAATATAGAAATGAAATACCAAAGCTAATGGCACAAGAACATTTTCTCACTTGTTGTGTGACACTTTTAAGTAATCTATCATTGCACAAATACACACACATGTGACACTCAATACGTTCTCGGGCTTCTTGAATCATTCACCTACACATACATAACATATACAATATACACATTGTTTATATGGCTCATAAAAATGTGAATAATTCAGTGAAAAAACGTTGTCAATTATGTCAATTATTTCCTATTCCCATGAATCATTGAAACATATTTTCCTTTAAAAAATCACCACTATTACATCACGAGAAAACGTCAAAAAGTTTTTTTACAAATCAATATTCTAAACGTCAAAATGCTCTTACATCACTATTCCACGAGCAATTATGCAAATCGATTTTATAACAAATGTCAAAACATGATCGCATTAGATGCAGTGACAGATTAAAATGATTGACTAATTGAACTAACAATCACCATAACCTTCTATTTATTAATGTTCCCATTCGTTTTTTTCACAACAACCAATAGTAAGCCACTCCTGTACACCCATATACGCGTTCATGTATAATGTTTCTAATTGAAATTGCTGGGAGAACCCGGTGTAACCTTGTCACTCTATTTCATTGAGCACATGCATAGAGAATTGCATTTTTAATTGTAACACAGTTGTTCAATAATTACCAAATGGGTGAAAGATTTCTGTGTAAAAACTTGAAACCATCCACTATGTATGTTTTGAGGGTTGGCGATGTTAAATTCACTTCCGTGTTCTGCTCCTTTTTTTTTCTCTTCTATTTTTTTTATGTACAATTAGGTAGGAACTGAGTGCCGTATATTGCTATTTTGTACCACAGAGGAAAATAGTCTGAAACAATTGAAACAAAAAATAACATATACTTAACGATAAGGCGAATTCACAAATCACTGGCTAATGTTTATAATAATAATATTGCAATGCGGAGAAATATGGCATGGTCAAACTGGACGAAAGTTACGGTAGACACTTATACTTAGGTACTTACACTGCGGGAAAATCAAACAGCTGACTATTATACCATGACATTTTACGCTATCGACAGATGCGATGGAGTTGCGATATTTTGGCGATTAGTGCATCAGTTATCGGATTATTGGATAATTTTGAGAATTATTTAGGCGCGATTGGGGCGGGGGTGGGAAATTTTAGGGGCCTGGAGTCCGGGCAAATTGTCAAATTTTTTTGGAATGTTAATTTTGAGAGTGAAGGCAAGCTGGCGCGCGATCGAAGCCGAATGTGCCGCAAGAGGTGCTGACTGGGGAGGGAATCGATTGGGCAGTATCGATTAGCGCCATGTCGACGGGTGCGCGCTCGAATTTTCAAAAAAAAATCTGTTATTTTTTTTTGTTTTTTTTTTAGTCTCTGGAATTTTCAATCATTGTTGGAACTTTAAATTTTGAAAATTTTTGCATATTTTGAAATTTTGTGTTTTTTTTACTTTATGAAATTTTGAAAAAATCGATTTTTTGGATCATTATATTTATGTACATTTATAGTTGTGTGAATCGTGAGATTCACTGATAATAATAATAAAAAAATCAATGTTCATTTAACATTTTCTTTTTGAATTTTAGTGTAGCGGACTATCGAGTGTTGCTCACGTATCGATTAACTCTCGCATCGATATCTTTGAGATAATTCAGATTTCGCGTATGCCAGCATCACTGGATGCACAAGAAATCCTTCTTATGCCATGTATACTCCAGGTACGAAACAGGTTTTTGTTCTTGCATCAATTCCGTCTTGTTTTTGGATATTTTATAACCTGAATGTATTGTTTTTTAAATAGCTCGGCTTGCATGGTGAGGCATTCAACATTGCTGCTGGTCTCTGCTGAAAGAGTAGGTTGTCATTTCACGTTAGCTGTCACCCAAACATTGAGGATGAACGATGAATTAAAGGAGAAATAACTATTCAGTTTTGGAGGTAACAATTTCATTTATTACTTAATTCCACATAGAATTAATCAATCAACAGATCAATACGAAAACGAGTTTAAAGTTCTCATTTTGTCTTTGCATATTTCACGTGTTTTTTAAAAGTTAGTTCCTCGCACTATATGAACCACTTTGATAAATGCCAATCAGTGTGTTAATTTTATTCACACATTCCGCTGGGGATCAATGCTCAAATATCTGGAATTAAAGTTACTCTGGGATTGTGGAAAATCTCGTATGATATTGGTGAAAATAGTTTTGAGCATTAGAAATTTTTCTGCAGTTTGAAAATTGAGATTTAGAGATTCTCGTTTGTTGATTATTTATTATTTTACAGATATGAACGGCTCCCGTCTCGGAAGGGGTCGTGGAGGGCGTTTGGCCATCTATGGTGGATGTCTAGTGGTGATGGTGTTGATTGTGTTCCTTTACCGAGCTGCTACAACAGAAATGACGAGATTACGAGACTTGCATGTTCAATGCGCTCATCAACAAGAAGCACTGGCTGCTCAACTTCAAGGTAATATTATGTACCTGTTGAATTATGGGAGGGGAAAAATATTTAGAGGCCATCTGCCAGAAATACGAAAAAGAAGACAAAAAATTTGGCAATTTTTTTTAAGCAATCGAAAAGTTAGGAGAGTTTAAAAGGGAAGAAAAAGTGTGCGAAAAATGGAAATGATATTTCAAGAAAAATCTGATGAAATTGCGCGTTACCATTTTATTTGCGTTATTCCAGTGATTTTCGAGTATAAGGTGCGTTTGGAAAAATCTCTGGCTGAGGAAAAAAATTCAAATGCACTGGCTAAGCAAGAACTTCAGCAACGAGCAACTAGGGAAAAATCGCTGAGGAATAAGGACAGTGTAGAAGCTTTGCAGAGATTTAATTCACTTCAACAGCAACATAAATTATTGCAATCGGAGCATCAAGACTTAAAGGATGAGTGTGATAAGAGGCAAAAATTATCATTGGACGAGAGCACTCGGCTTGAATCTACCCTCCAAAATCTTCGAAGTCAAATTCGAATGAAAGCCAAGGATAGTACGGATATGGAGAAAATGATAGAGAGTTTGAAGAGCAAATATCTTAAAGTTGATACTGACAGATCGGTTATAGAGAATAAGTACAGCGAGCTGGTTAAAAACATTAGTGATAAAGACATGACGATATCGCATCTTAATAAGGAGATTTTTCAGCTGAAACAGGAAGTGGATGGAATCAAGGTAATCCCTAAACTAAAAGCTAAAAAAGTGAATATCCATTTTTTTCTTCATTTGCTGTTTCACTTTTGTTGATTTTTTTTATGCCCGAAAATTGATTCATACTTGTATATTGAAGTTCTCGAAAGCTTCAAATTCTCAACGCATTTTTTATAATTTTTGTATCTTGGAAAACGTTTCAAAAACAGGTTTCTAAGAAATGTTTGACAAAATTGATGCATTGGAGAAATTCAAGAGGAAAATCAGAAATGCTAAAAAAACCAAAAAAATCGAATGTTCAAGTATAAAAATTCGTTGCCTATTACTCGCTGAAAAATATTGTATTGCTGTTAATTTCTGTTTCAGCCGTCTTGCAAAACAACATCATCTGATCCCAATAGTTTATTAAATCCCCGTCCATACCAATTGAACATGCAACAAAGTGTGGCACCCAAAATAGCCTCATCGCTTCCCCAGGTAAGTTACCCAAGCAAAAAAAATGCTAATCGAATTCCAATCCAGGCGCCTCATCAAGATCGTTTTAACGATCAAACCCAGGACAATTATCTTCATAATAATATAGAGTCTAATCAAGGTGACAAACCACTTAACGATAAAGATGTTGATCGCGTTGAACTCAATCACTTACCATTACCGTACAGTAATGTAGTGCAAATAAATAAACCAGGGCCTGAAGACGTTGGCAATTTTAAAGAGAAGCAAGAAAAATCAGTTTTACCTGCACCAAACACTAACGACAAATAACTTTTGTTGATATCTGTGTTTCTGCTCAGTTTGCATTTAATCAATTGATGTTATTAGTAGGAGTGAACGTATTGTCATGAATAAGAATTGAAGTGTATAGTAACTATTCGAGAACTATTCACAATTTTTTAATTTGCAAATTTGTCATATTGTGCAAGTGTTGCCATACAGAAGATTTTGGTAATTTTGAAAATTTTGTAATGATGAGAATTTTCAAAATTCGTCAATCTCTTGAAGTTTTCTTTTATATTTTTTTTTCTTGGAATTGCTGTACAGTAATGTAGTACAAAGAAATATGGAAAAATCAAATTGGATAGTGTTTTGAAACTATTTCAAATTGGCTTGATATTTTTGAATTTTTTTAATCATTGAAGTTTTGAGAAAAATTATCAGGGTTTTAAAATTTTTGAAGTGTTGCGAATTTTTTAAAAATTACGGTTTTTTCGGAAAGTGAAGGACTAACAAATAAACTCGAGGTCTGACAATGATTTTTAAGAAAAGTAGGAAAAATTGGATTTATCTGCAAACACCAATGACATATTGCATTCGTTTAATTTTGCATTTCTGTTCACTTTGCATTTAATAATTGTTATTATTATTAGCAGTCTATGAATGGGTATTGGAGTGAATTGAATCGATGCAGAAGTATTCGTCATTGCTTTGCAATTGTGTATCCGTTCACATAAAAATTGTGAAAATTCAAATCATTGGAATTACTTAAAATTATGTATTTGAAAATTATTCAAATCGAATTTTTTTTTCAGTATTTCCTTCAAAGTTTTCCAATTTAATTTTTTTTTATTCATGGAATAATTATATTTTTTGACATTTGCAAGATGTTGAAAATGTTCAAAATTGTTGCAATTTTTTTTTTCAAATTTTGTAACTTTTTGAATTATTGAAATTTTTTAATATTGACTTTTGCTACAATTGATCATTCGAATAGTTCACAGTTGTACTAACCGAAATCGTCAGTCTTGTATGTAGAAAATAACGAAATTCATCGAATTACTCGTATTCAATTCACACTGAATTATTCATGTAAATGAATATTCGGACAATCCTAATTATGACTCGTCCCAATTGTTTATTGTATTTTCACGCTATTGTACTTACTGAAATCGAACAAAGCTACTTCTCTCTAATTTTTCGTTATTTATACTTTACAGTAGTTTAAATTTTAAGCAAATTTACTTGTACCTTATTTCTTAGGGGGAGGCTACTATAAGCTTTCAGCGTTTCGCAATGTTATTGAATTGTTTCTTCATATGATTAACTCGAATAATTTTTATATGTGTACAAGAAAAAAAAATGGCCCAGTCCATCAAAGTTTTAATCTTCAAAAACATTTTTTTTGCAATATTTTTCTATAATTTACTCGATTTTTTTTTAGTTTTAACAAATTTTTGTTGTATTCCACTTCATCGTATCTTCATATTTTCCGTGGACTTTAAATATGTGAGATACAAATATTGCGCAAATTTTGAAAGTCATAAGAGCCTCCCCTCAATAGTAGTTAATACTCAGAAAACTCTCTCTAGACGCCTGAAGTGATGCTTAAAATTGTGCCTATGTTTATTTCATGTTATTTCCCAGATTTCAATAAAATTCTTATTTTTAAATGCCTTGCGTTTTTTTTTCAAGATATACTTGGGGGCACTTCAAAACTGAGTTGAGTAAGTTATGAAAAGTGGGTAAAAAAATTTGGTTTAGTTTTTTTTTGTCTCTCAAAAACAAATTTTATGAAAAAAAAAATTGGAATTATGAAGAAATGATTCTCAATTTTTGAACAACTTTTGGCAGTCTCATTAAAAGAAACGAGAGCTATGACCTTTTTCGTCACTTACGCCCTTTCGTTATTAAGGTGTCCCTATTTCTATGCTTTCTTTTCTCGCCTTGTATCACCCTAATGAGCAAATTCCATGTTTATAAATTATTTAAATTTCCAGACTAGTCGGCCGATGACGAACTTATCGAAATTGAGTATAGAAAGCTCAACGAGATCAATCAATAAAATTGACTACGTATCAACTGAAAAATCACAAATTCTTAATATACCAGGTGCGCCACCGAAGCTCAAATTGCCGATGGGTGTGGTACCAATTCCCAAAATGCTTGAGGAAAAAAAGCTGACACAGGAGAAAGTTGATTCAGTTGAGAGTAACAAAGTTGGGGTTGATGAGCAAGTTATTAAATTTGAAAATAGCAAAGAGAAACTTAAGGAGGACAAATCTCAGCAATTGAATAATTTGGATGATAAGCTTATACACAACAGAGATAGACATGGAGAGCGGAGTTTCAACGACGTGAATCATCAAAAAGAGAATCCCTGGGTTTTGCAGGTCAAACCGGGCTTCCAGGAAATTGGAGAACTTAATCGAGATGAGAAACTTTCTGAGTGAGTTTTACACTTGATAGAGTTAAGGATGTAATGGGCAATTAGCAAAGTATCAAAATTTCATCAATTATGGAGAGCGATGTGCAGGGGAGTGGTTAGAACTTGAAGAAGACAGTATTTAGCTGTTTTCTGTGTGCAGTAGTCTTGGGGTTAAAGCATTGGTCTTTGATGTCCGAGGTCCAGGGAATGGATCCGCTCACGCGGAGTCTTCTGCTGATATGGTAGTCAGAATCCGAACAAATATAACCATGGTTGGCCTCAATTCCCGCCTCGATCCTTGTCCTGAAGCGACCCCACGCTCTCTGTAATGCAGCGCTGTCCATAATGGCGAATGCCGCTCCGATGGTGGCGCGGAGAGACTTGACGTTAGGATGTCGACTTGTTGGTAACCCGTTCAACAACGCTCTAAACATAGCAGTTGACGGGGTTGAGATCCGGGCTATTCGGGGGCCAAAACTCTTTGGACCAGAACATGTCCGCATTGTCTCATAACCAGCTTTGGACTAAATGGCTTGTGTCAGCCATTTCGGTACTGCGACAGTGTGCGATGCTGTTCTAGCGGCGCTAGTGAGCAGATTATCTAGATCTAGCTTAGTAGTCGGCTGATAGAAGTCCAAGTGGACAAGATATTCGTCATTTTGGACATAGCTCGTCTCTGAATGTTCTCATCGGATCAAAACAATCTCGTACTCGAGTAAGCAATGGCGTCTACTGATGGCGCCACTACAAAGACTTTGGAGGCGGCAATGTGGCGTCACTAGGGATTTTCACGCATTTGCAAACTTAAATTATTTCTTAATTATTTATTGATTAAATTACCGTTTTCGTGAAATTTTTTCATCATATTCACAGATACACATTCCGAAAAGAAAAATTATGCAAGTTTCCTTTCGCGTCCACTAAGTAGATTTTTTTACTCCGACTTTTCCGAAGCGCAATTGTCGCGGTGATAAGAGAGAAAATAAAATCACATAATCGAGTAAAATTTAAAAAACTGGAGAGTGTAAAGAACAAATGTACCGCGCATGAGTTTCAAAAGAAAAACATCGAGAAAAAAATTACAGAAAATTTTTTAGATCGAACAATTCTTACGATTTCGTATTCAACAAGTTCAGGCCACATTAGCAAAAAAAAAATTTAAGACTTCCATTACATTCTTAACTTTGATATAGAATTGAAAACCAACAATTTGTTTTGGATGAATGTTGTATGCTGTATTTCATATGTCTTTGGGTATTTATGAAATAGATTGGATGGCAGGAGACCTCAGGATGTTGAAGAACAGGATGAAGATTACGGGGAGCCACAGTTAGAAGAAGGACCAGGTATTTTTTTTATTCTTACTCCACATTTATTGGCTGCATGTTTTTTTTATTAATTTTCGAATCGAGTGGGGTGGAGAGAAAACTGCGCTGCGCTAGTGGTGCGACCGGACGTTAGAGAATTTCGCCATGCGACGTTGCCACGACTTGCGTTATTTTTTTGTTTGGAATTAAAAAAATCCAAAATAAGCCATAATTCTTTTAATTGATCATGCTTTCAATTATTAGTTATATATATGATGAGTTTCAAGTCATTCCACTTTGCGTGTATTTGAATTTGGCGGGTATTTGAATTGGGTACTGCGAAGCGCTCGGGCAACATCGCACTCAAGAAGATGCCGACTGCGCTGCGCTCAACGCGCGTATAGGGTGACCGAACCAATGCCCGCACGATTAAGGGTCTTGTAGGTTTCGATGAGGGATTTAAAATATAAAGGTAGGTATTTTAATGTAAGGCGGGAGTTCAGCATAGAAAAATGTATAAATAATGAAAAAACAATCGATCGCGCATGAAAAATTGAGGATTAATTAAGTAAATGACGAAAAAGTCCGGTCGTACGCATTGTGCCAGTAATGAAACGGTCCATCCAATAGGCTACAGAGCACGTGCCAGTCCGCGGTTCGGCAGCCGCTTGTCATTCCCGCCAACAATTTTATTTTTTTTGGCAGTTTGAAAATTCATTAAAAAAAATGTAATCACTACTAAAATATCCTAAATTAGGCATTTTATTGGAATTCAAGTCGCAAATGTTATTTTTAAAAAAAATTCTTGAATAATAATGAATACTAGTTGGAGTTGTGCGAGGACTGGGCGAATTTTTTACCGTGCGAGCATTGGCCCTGTCACCCTGTTGCGTTCGGTGGAGAGGTGCGACCACTGGAGGGTTGATTCGGGAACATATTTTTCATTATATGAAACTATTTGGTAAAGTCTTCTCGGTTAAATTTCGACTATCAACGGGGTAAACCCTAAATGTTCAATCATCGGCATTTAGCATTACGCTTGACGATAATAATCGATAATTTCTACCGGGGTTAAACCAGAGACCCCGGGAAATTTTCCCCTGTCTTGCTTACGTCTAGCGACATTTATCGTAAACTTATCACTTGGGAGACATTAAGAGTCAGTGAAGCCCGAATTACTTCACTGTCATGTTGATTATGTGTGTTAATTCCTTGTTTTTTTTTCCAGATGAGGACGATCAAATCGAGGACGATCAGATCAAATGAGGAAATCCGGAAAATGAAGAAGTTCATATTTAATTTTTTTTATCTTTTCCATAGATGCCAAACGAGTGGGGCAATGTAACTTATATTTTACACATTATTTAATTTAAGTGATGAACAACTGTGACATGTCGTGATACCATTGACACCTCATTTTTGAGGGGAGGATTTTTTCATTCGACCACATTTGAGTTTGGAAGATATTTGATTCATAAAAAAATGGGGGCAATTTTTACCCTACCTGTGCCATTGTAAAAGCACAATATTATGGACTATTTTAGTGATAATTGTTTGGTTCTCCAAAGCTCCGTGATCATCCCCTGTGTAGATTAAGTCTTTTTTTAAACTGCAAGTTTAACAATTTTTCACAGTGCAATAGAGAAAGGATGTAAATAAAGAATGAAATAATAAACTAGTACGTTGGCGACATTTATTGGGATATTCATTTTGATTTGAAAATTTTGTAAATTGGAAGAATTGAAAATTTATGGGTACCATAGTTTTTAACTTTTTTTTCTTTCAAAAATATATATGAACATTTTTTTGGCCATTTTTTTTAAATTATCAAATACTCAAAAAGACTGGTTTTCAACCGACCTGAGAACAGTCGTCACGTCACGAGGGTGCGCCTGCCCGCGGCGGCCAGTCACAGGCGCAACCAATGGGAAACCTCGGAATGCGCGCGCAACTCTTGCGGCGTCAGCAACCACACATTTGCAGTTTAAAATTGACGAATTGTCTTTTTCGATTCTTTTAAAATAATTGAGGAAGTATTACCATGAAGTCCATGTGAAGTAGTACTTGATAGATTCTAATGAATCTTTCAATCGGATAAATTCGTAAATGTGGGCTGCTTGTAACATCAGTATTGTCCTAGAAAAATGGAACAACATGTCTTTCTCAACTTACGCCTATCTGATTTTGAGACTACAATATCGTGAATGACCTTCGCTGATTCACGAGCGAATCCCCTTCTACTTTATGCATCAACAATGATGATCCTAATAATTCTGTTGCTCCACTCTCATGCATCAGTTAAACTTCTTCGGGTTTACAAGTGAGTACTATTTCTCCGTGTGACCTTGACGTGACGTCATATCATAATCTATGTGAATTGGCTTGGACCGTTTTAAAAAAAAACATTAATTTTAAGGAAATTGTTGATTGACACGAGCACTTCAGTTAGAAGAAATTCAATTCAATAAGATTACTCAAGATTTTCATTCTGAGATGTGTTGAGCTTTGTGAAATAAAATAGTCCAAGTCATGTGACCAGTGAATTTGCCTTTTCCATTTGTCCACTTATCGTTGCTCTAATTTCCTATTATTTTACTGCAAGATTTCGCATTGGCACGGAAAAGAAGCGATGAATAAGTTGCTTGTACTAGCGTTGATTGCGCTCAATGTGGGTGTTTCCATTGGAGTTGATCCTAATGAACACAATAAAGTTGTGTGCTACTGGAATTCTACGTCCTTGATGCGCCCTGGTAACTATAATAATTATTATTATTGTCGTTATGATGGAGGAAAAAAAATGGATTTGTATTTATAGCAATGTGATTTTTATAATACCCATACACACCCACCCATACACACACACCCACCCATCCACACACACCCAACCAATCACCCACCCACCCACACACACACACGCACCCACCCACCCTCCCAGCCACTGACCCACACACACACATCCACTCACCCACACACACACACACACCCACATACACACACTAACTATGGAGGTTCAAATATTCAATTGATGAATTAGGTACCGGCAAATTCAACATTGATGATCTAAGACCAGCGCTTAGTCTGTGCACACATCTCGTTTATGGATTCGCGGGAATCAATCCCGCGACTTTCGAAGCAGTCCCATTACATTCAGATCAGCGCACTGGGTCGGAATATAGCTCTTATAAACTCGCTACCGAGCTGAAACGAGATTTTCCCAATTTGAAGGTGTACCTGAGTGTCGGGGGTAATGCTGATCCTTATGAAGACACTCATAAATATTTGACGTTGGTGAGTTTTTGCTTTGTATCAGCTTCAGTCGAGTGGCTGCCGATTATCCTGAATGCAAAATTAATTGGGATGTAATGGACTTAGTGTCGATTAAATTTCTGAAGAAAACTAGAGGAGAAAAAGGAAGTTTTAGTTGAGTCATGTTTTGATATTTTGATATTAGGTGGAGACATTGGAATCTCGAAATAAATTCATCAACTCAACGTTTCGCCTTCTAACTGAATGTAACTTCGATGGATTAGATCTTGCCTGGCAATTTCCAACTGTTAAGGTGAAGAAAAATCGCGGAGCATTGAGTTCCTTTTGGCACGGCGCCAAAAAGACATTTGGGTATGGCAAATTCAAGGATGAGAAGGAGCAGGAGCACCGAGATGACTTCACTAATTTTGTTCGTAATCTCAAGACACAATTGCGAATTAGGAACAAGGCACTGACACTCACCGTTTTGCCCCATGTCAACGCAAGTGGTAAATGCATTTAGAACCTTCCAAAATGTCAAACATTTTTTTTTTTTCAACAGATGAGAAAAAATCTTGAACTAATATTCCAGCATTTGCTCATTGACATAACAATTCCACAGTATATTATGATGCAAGATTACTGGCACCGAATCTCGATGCAATTCACTTGATGGCCTTCGACCAGAAGACACCGGAGCGCACTCCGCAGGAAGCCGACTACCCAGCTCCAATTTATGGGAGCGCTGGACGTATTCCCCAGAATAACATCGACGCAAGTGTTCGGTATAAAAATTCGTCTATATAAGAAATCGAGATAAATTCCGATCCAGTAATTACGGAAGGTTTTCCGAAATTTTGTTTCTCCACAGCTACTGGATGGAGCAGGGTACACCGGTAGGTAAAATCGTCGTCGGCATTCCCACCCACGCCCAGACCTGGAAATTGACCTCGGAAAGTCAAATCTCTGGAGTGCCGCCAATTGTGACTGGAGGCCCTGGTGCTCCGGGACCCCACACCGCAACACCAGGATTTCTATCCTACGCCGAAGTTTGCGCCCGCTTGACTGAGTCCTCGGTGGGTCGCGTCAGAAGCGTGAGTGACCCCTCAAAGAAGTATGGTAGCTATGCCTATCAGGCTTACAACTCAGACACCGATGCCGAGGGAATTTGGATTGGCTATGAGGACCCTGACACTGCTGGCAATAAAGCGAGTTATGCTAAAGCCAAGGGACTCGGTGGTGTTGCCATTTGGGATCTGTCCACTGATGATTTTCGGGGCACTTGCACGGGAGATAAATTCCCCATCGTCCAAGCAGCTAAATTAAAATTGTAAATTATGTAATGTTAGAGTGATATATTAAATGAAAAGCTGAGACATTTTAATACAAAATTGTGTGCCTGAGGTCCATTTTACCCAAGGAGACCAAATTTGCCTCAGGGTATCAGCTGTGTCTTCTTTTGGAACATCCTTATGTTTCCGCGACTCGCGCTTAAAAAAAATATTAGAAGTGATTTTTCAAACACGATTTTTTTTTTGATAATTTATGGTTCAATCGTGATTGAATTGATTTTAATCTGTTAAATTTTTTTCATAGGCATATTTGTTTGATCGGTATCGCGCGAAAATTCGTCAAGCGTAACTGAGACGAACGCGATTGAAAGACATCGAAGCATGAATACGTAAGACTGGACGAGTGAACATTGAACAATCATAGTTTACGACGGAATTGACTTAATTCCATTGATGAGATATAATAAAATCGATTCTTTTCTGTCATATCGCACTAACAGGAAACTGTTCGGGGGATTCCCCCATCTTTGTACATTCCGGCATACAGACATTTATCGACAATTAATGCATTAATGCCATGTACGATTCCTATGGATGAAATAAGAATACATATAATCTCGTCTCGAGGCTCGAGAATGCAATCCACTCTCGTATCGTCTCGATTTTTTTCATTTTTCAAGTGCTGCTTCAAAACGACTCTTTTCAAAGGCTGCTTTATTAATACGAAAACACAGGAATCGATTGAGTGATATTCATGCTGAAGTGCTTCTGTGCCTTCATTCGTGGTTCCACTGTTCATCAACACCAAAAATGAAAAGTCCCATCAAATATCCGTTGTAATTATTGAGAAAGAAAATATTGGTAACAAGTGGGTGTAGAGGCCTACGATCGCTCGGTTGGTTACGGCGACGGATTCGTAACTCAGAGGTCCTGAGTTCGAATCCTAGCCGTGCTGATTGATACGAGCACCAATGTAATTTATTTATAAGTGCTTTGTTTACAAACACATCGTAGACCTCCATCGCTGATTAGCAATTCGGTAGAGAGCATAAATATAGCGACGTTAAATAAAAGAAAAAAAACCAAGTGGGTGTTCATGTTCGTAGTTTTATTGACAAAATATATCTTCAAATTTTTACACTGTTGAGTAAATGAAATTTTCTAAATGTGTGAACATATTATTATCATCATTATTGAAGTGAAACTTCTTATGGGACTATCTGAAGGGGTTATGCTGTCCGGACATTTACGCTTAGGTATCATAGCAACGGGCCATAGCAACGGGCCATAGCAACGCGCCATGGCAACGCGCCATAGCAACGGGCCGTAGGAACGTGCCATAGCAACGCGTCATAGCAACGTGCCATAGCAACGCGTCATAGCAACGCCCCATAGCAACGCGCACAGCGTTCCTCCTCAACTGCAGATGAAATGGAGGAGTGAATGTATTTTAATTTCTTAGGATCACCATAAATTTACGAAAAAACTCATTAGTTTGTGAGTGAAATTGATTGGTTTGAAACGATTTTTTTTCGAATTCTCGTCGAGACATTTTCTGTCTTGTCACATTTCTGTCGTATTTCGGCAAAATTATATGGAATCAATGATTAAATAAGAATGAGTAATAAATTGTAGAAAAATAAATTAAAATTATTCATGAATGCTACTCGGGTTACTATTCATTAGGAAAAACCAGCACATGTGAGGACACGTCAATGATCACCAGCGCTCAGTGCGACCCAATTCTAAGTAATATACATATATACAAGAGCATGGAAAAATATGTTTTGAAAATTATTCGGATGACAATTCTGGATGATTGGGAAATTTCCAATTGCCTGTCGATTTGTGGAATTTACCACTTTAGCGCTCAGACATCTTTAAGATAGCAAGTGAGTGGTATTAGGTATAGGCTGTAAATTGGATATTCCGGACCTCACGCAAGGTCGCGAAATTCCAGGGCCACTCTTGTTTGCTTGACCAAGAAAATTTATATCGCTACCTTGGTGAATAACGTTCATCTATTTATTTATTACATGGAATCATTACATGTATTTATTACATGTACCATTACATGCAATACTTATGAACGGTATGTTACATATATGTAACACAGAAAATAAATGAGAATAATAAAAAAGATTACCAACATTTTTGCAATCATTCAACAATTCAAAAGCTAATCCCAAAATTTTCCAAGCTCACATTTTTATCAATTTCCTAAAAGTTGAGATCTTTTGAAAAAAATCAATAATCCCCAAATTCCCAAAAAGAATTCGAAAATTGAGGAAGATTGCACGTTGCGTTTTACGTCCAAATAAAATGTCTGTTCTTCGAATTCAGACATTGGCTTATTCAAAAATTAACTATAATCAGATGAACTCGCTCAACCACTTTATTACTGAACTGCTCCATTAGAGGTGAATGAAAAAGGTCAATATAGAACTACGAACTGAACAAATATTATTCCATTTTCTGCATTTATTTATTATGCGCAGTTGAGCTAATTTTTCTCTGACTAAATTTTTAAATATGCATTTTCAGTATCTTTTCCCGCCAAAATTTTTGAATCTGAATTTTAATTATTTTCATTCACGAAAAATTTAAAAAACGGCTTTCAATTTCTTTTACATGAAACAACGCAAAATTGTCGGGTGGCGCGTGCTGCGCATGCGCACTTCTTGTTTCCGCCGCACTGAGTGGTGGCGCGTCGGTCTCAGTCTTACGCTTTTCGATAATTTCGATATATATCGATAGTTTCTTTCGTCTCTCCTTTTTGCTATAGGATCCAAATTTTTGAACCTGGATTTGAATTATTTCCATCCACCCAAATTTTCAAACCTATTTCAATAATTTTTCCACTCCCCAAAGGGATGACCATCAGCAAAACGCCGTTGAATAACGCCACCGCGAAAGTTGTTACGAATAATTGGGTTATCCCCAGCAAAAATGCCAAAATATTCTCGACCCAAATCCTTATCACATGTTTACCAGAAACCGCCAGAGTTCCTCGAAATCTATAGACACTGACCAACTATCTCATCTCACACCAACAAGATTCGCCAACACACATAAATTCCGTGAATTGGGAATGAATATTTATGGTCACCTCGCTGACCTTTCCTGATATGAGAGCTGCTCATTGATGTGTCCAATTGGTCAGGATATAATAATAAAAAAAAGAATCAGTGCTGATGATATCACGAGAAATGACCTTTACATGTTCACGGTCCGATCCCCTCCCACTTTGCCCACCAACAATGATCATGTTAATAATTATGTTGCTTGCAACTTCTCTCAGTTAACATCCTCCGAGTGTCCAAGTGAGTACTGTTTCTCTGTGTTACGTTGTTTCTCTGTGTTATATCATAGCCAATAGTCAATCATGACTTATTTTACCCATTATCGGCAGATTTTTCCTTTTGGCGAAGGGAGCGGTTATTGAATTGTCCGCGAAATTATGAAATAGATTTACCATTCGAGTTTCACGTTTCAAGGGCTTTTTAATGATTTTCAAATATGTGTATATGTGTATGTGTGTGTGTGAGAGAAAACGCGCATGTGTGTGTGTGTGTGGAGTTTTTTTGTGAGGAGGTGTGTGTGTGTGTGTGTGAGACAGAGAGGAGATGTGTGTGTGTGCGCGGAGATGAGTGTGTGTGTGTGTGTGTATGTGCGTGTGAGGAAACATATATGTGCGTGTGTGTGTGTGCATGAAGAGCACTGTCTCTTCCAACTCAGCATACCTTGAAAATCTCATGCGTATTTACGGTGCAATCGGTTAGTTTAAAGAATTCACAAGTCAATTATGCTCACCTCGAATAGTTATCATTATAAAGTTTTTTTTTTTTTAGTGTACCTCAAACATCGCTGTTTCCAGACTTCTAATTTGCAAACCTTGTTTGCACTCAATTTCTTACTTCTACAAATTGAGAATCACTGTAGAGACTTTGTACGCGATTTTGAAAATTGGAATCTATATTGTCTCCTTCAAAACAATCTCCAGCGACGGTAAAACACTTGTGCCAGCGCCTGATTTAATCCTCATTTTTTATATTCAGTTTTCGGTGTGTCCATCGGTACTTGCTGCGATTTTTCCATCACTTCCTCTCTCTCTTTTTTTAACTCGATTGAACAGAGAGAAGTCCCAGTGAGGAAAAAAAAAAGACTTGCATACTGCAAAAGCGATCAATTCAGGAACACCTTCACTCATTCCAAGAATGAATTACAATTCCAAGAATAAATTACAGCAAAATCAAGATAATCCGCGTGGTCATCAGCAAATTGTCTCTCACTTGGGAGAAAAATCTGCCGATAAATTTTTTTCCTCCGCATTTCACCATTTTTTCTCTAATTTTCACTTGTTCTATTCCCACAGATTGTGCATTCATACTGAAAATACAAAATGAATAAGTTGCTTGTATTAGCGCTGATTGCGTTCAGCGCGGGGACTTCCACGGCTGTTGATCCTCATGAGCATAATAAAATCGTGTGCTATTGGAATTCCACATCCTTCAATCGACCTGGTAATTATTATTTTATTGTATTATTATTATTATTATTTTATTATATTATTATTATTATTATTATATCGAGACAGATACTTTCCGGATTGTGGATCTGGGCATTTTTAGTGGCTTGGGCAGGTTTGTAATCGAGCCGAAGGCAACTGTACTAGCTGAAAGTCCCCCAGATTCACAGGGCGGAAAACATTTTTCTGTAGTATATTATAGTTGAAGAGAAGATTGTGACTTTGGTAGTTGCACTTAGTAGCACTGGTACCAGAATTGTTGCACTTAGGTATCACGGGTACCAAAGTGGTCTGCACTTGGTGCCACGGGTCCCAGAGTGGTTGCACTTAGCGCCACTGGTACCGAAGTTGGTGCACTTAGTACCGCTGCACCACAATGGCCGCACTTAGTGCTGCTCGCACTAAAGTGGTTGCACTTAGTACCACTGATATCAGAGTGGCTGGACTTAGTACTACTGGTACTCGAGTTGTTGCACTTAGTACCGTTGGTACTCAAGTTATTGCACTTAGTACAGCTGGCACCAGAGTTGTTGCACTTAGTGCCACCGGCACTCGAGTTGTTGCACTTAGTGCCGCTGGTATCAGAGTTGTTGCACTTAGTGCTACCGGTACTCGAGTTGTTGCACTTAGTGCCGCTGGTAACAGAGTTGTTGCACTTAGTGCCACTGTACCATAGTGGCCGCACTTAGTACCCCTCGTACCAGGCTGGTCTGTACTTAGTACCGCTGGTACCAGAGTGGATGCCCTCACTACCGCTGGTACCACAGCGGCCGCACTTAGTACCGCTCATATCAGGGTGCTTACCCTTGGTACCACTGGTACCAGAGTGGTCTGCACTTGGTACTACTGGTACCAGAGTTGTTGCACTTGATACCATTGGTACTAGAGTGGTCTGCACTTGGTACCAGAGTTGTTGCACTTGGTACCACTGGTACTAAAGTCCTTGCGCTGCGCGCGCAATGTATTTGTCCAGTGAAGACAATTTTTTTTATTCTCAAAATATACAATCCAGTATCATCAGTAAATGGCGAAATTCGGCTCCAGCCACATGGCTGGGTGTCCAGTACTTTCTTCCGAAGACATCCTCCGGAGCACTTACCGTGGCCAGTACAAACCAGAGAGACCGGGATAATAACACCACCCACATACACTTTTCCCTATGAGGAAAATGTTTCAACTTTACGTTTTCAATTGATTAATTAGGTGCTGGAAAATTCAACATTGACGATTTGAAACTAGCACTCGGTCTGTGCACACATCTCGTTTATGGATTCGCTGGAATTGATCCTGCAAGTTTCGAAGCAATTCCATTACATGTAGATCTTGACACTGGAGCTGGATATGGATTCTACAAACTCGCGACTCAAATGAAACGAGTTTATCCCGATTTGAAGGTTTACCTGGGCATCGGTGGTAATGCTGATCCTTATGAAGACACTCATAAATATTTGACTTTGGTGAGCTTATTTTTTGTATTTTGTCTTTACGAAAATCTTGAATTCGTAATTTTTAATTTTTTTTTTATTTTCCGGAGACTCTGGATAATCGTAGACAATTTTATAGGAGACAGTATTATGAATACTTTCAATTTCAACATTAGGTCGAGACACCTGAATCCCGAACTAAATTCATCAATGCCGCAGTTCGCCTCCTCAATGAATACGATTTTGATGGATTGGATCTTGCCTGGCAATTTCCAACTGTTAAAGTGAAGAAAAATGTTGGAGCATTCAAGTCATTCTGGCAGGGTGTGAAGAAGACCTTTGGCTATGGTAAATACAAGGATGAGAAGGAACAGGAGCACAGAGATGGTTTCACTAATTTTGTTCGTGATCTGAAGATACAATTGAGAGCTAGAAACAAGGCACTGTCACTCACCGTTTTGCCCCATATTAACGCAAGTGGTAAGTGGATGGATTTCACATGTCCATACAGGGCGTTCCAAAATTGCGGACCTGGGGGAGAGATTTGGAGTCGAAAGCTCCTTTGCGATTTTGCTGCCCGACCCCCCCCCCCCCCCCCCTCTCCACCCGCAACCCCCAGGAGAGTCCGTAGTTTTGGAACACCCTGTATAAGGAGCAATTTAGTGTTGACATCATGACTTTCAGTGTACTGTGACGCGAGATTACTGGTACCGAATCTCGATGCGATTCACTTGATGGCCTTCGATCAGAGAACACCCGAGAGAACTCCGAAAGAAGCTGATTATCCAGCCCCAGTTTATGAGAGCTATGGACGTATTCGTGAGGATAATATCGACGCAGGCGTTCGGTAAATATTTCACAGGATACTTTTGTAGAGATTTTTAAATTAAACAGGAAATAATTCATAATTTTCTATGATGAAAAAAAAAACAAAGTTAAAAATTCACTGGATCTCCCTGATTCGTTATCCTCTCCACAGCTACTGGCTGGAGCAAGGTACACCAGGAGCTAAAATCGTCGTCGGCATTCCCACCCACGCCCAGACCTGGAAATTGACCTCGGAAAGTCAAATCTCTGGAGTGCCACCAATTGTGACTGAAGGCCCTGGTGCTCCGGGACCCCACACCGCAACACCAGGATTTCTATCCTACGCCGAAGTTTGCGCCCGCTTGACTGAGTCCTCGGTGGGTCGTGTCAGACGCGTGAGTGACCCCTCAAAGAAGTATGGTAGCTATGCCCATCAGGCTTACAACTCAGACACCGATGCCGAGGGAATTTGGATTGGCTATGAGGACCCTGACACTGCTGGCAATAAAGCGAGTTATGCTAAAGCCAAGGGACTCGGTGGTGTTGCCATTTGGGATTTGTCCACTGATGATTTTCGGGGCACTTGCACGGGAGATAAATTCCCCATCGTCAAAGCAGCTAAATTTAAATTGTAAATCATGTAATATTAAAGTGATATGATATTGAATTGAAGTGAGGAATTTTTCTTTTAATAAAAAAATTTAATGTAATGTTTTTTGATGACTATTTTTTTTTTGTCTATCCGGTCATTTCAAATATTCCCGCGCATTCCAGTGCTGCCGCGCTTTCCCGCCAAAATTGACATCCTCCGCCGCCACCGGCACAATTCATGAAGTAAAACGAGTCTATTATTGTTTACTCTATTCTGTATCTTCACTTCTACCTCAACAACGTTTTTTATTTGTAAAAAAACCCATCAAGCCATTGAATTTGAAAAAATCTCATCTCTGAAACTTCATTGGAATATGCGTAAAATGGTGGGATATTCAAAAACTTAGGTTCAGTCTGAAATCGCTGCATGATATTCCAAGAAGCTCTTTGGGCACTTAATTTAATTCAATTTTTCCAATGTGTTCCTATAGTAAAAAGGAGAGACGAAAGAAACTATCCATATATATCGCAACTATCGAAAACCGTAAGCCCGGAACCGACGCGCCACCAGTGAGCGCGGCGGACCGCGCGGGAAACTTGACTCCAACTCTAACCACGAGTTAACTACGGGTAACTTGACTAAAAACTGGCCCTAAGTAGATGGCAGAGAGTATCAGTAAGTCAGTAATTTCGTTCTTCCAATAAACACACTAATTTTTCCATAAATTTCCTTTATTTTCCCCATATACCTAGAAACAGATAAAAATTTTCAACAAATAAAAAAACAAATCCGAATGAAGGATTGAACTGGGCCATACAATGCCTACATAATTGAACATCGTCGTTTGTCATTATACTTATATTGTTGGTCCACATGATTGACGCTCAATATTTTGAGTAATTTATCTGTATCATTGAAGTACGTTTGTCTTTTGGTCAGTGTTATTTTTTTTCTCTTACGATTTTTAATACTTGAATTATTTCTACGTGAAGTTGTTAGCTCAAGCATTTCCTGGAGTCGCAAACGTATAGGCCATCCATTATCGCTATCTGAATTATATTCAAATGGCATACCATCATAATACTCAGATGATGTCTCTTCAATTTCATTTAAAATACGCGAATTTTGGGATAAATTATCCAATTTTTTAATGCCATAATCCATTATAGTTATGCGACTTTGTACTGAAGCTGAATCATAAACGCATACGGGCCTTGCTAATGATGACCTTTTTCTAGCTTTAATTTGCAAATTAATGGGTGGATTTTTATCACAATTGCTATTGTTACAGTATTTGTCATTGATGTAATTTGTCAAAATAATTCTAGGATTTTCTTGCATTATACTATCATTAAATGACATATTTTCGTGCCGACAATATTCATTACATTGAAAACAGTCGTAATATTTATCTGTGTGTAGGAGGAGTGTGTAGTCAGATCTAATTGGTGGTGATTTCTTCATTGGCTTTGGCTTGATTTTATGGTGAGGCTTCTGTCACACTTCCTGGAGATATTTTAGGGGACAGAGGGTCTCACGTGAACGCACATCACCCTCGTCGGTCACGTGGCCCGATGAACGAGTATCAGCAGCACAGCGCACCATTGCTATACCATCCAGCTCGTCGCCAACTTGGATCACAATCTGAGGGTATAAACGTGTTAATAAGATTTTGGAATGTGCCCAATGAATGTCGAAGCCAACGAGTTTGTATGTGGTTATTTTGGGGAGTTTTGAAGGATTTTTCGGGAGAATTTTCAATTTGTAATTTATTGCGTCAACGACTTTAAAAAAAAAAAATTTGAACAATTTTTAGAGAACCCATTTCCGGTTTCCAAAAAACGATTTTTCTTATTCAATTCAAAATCAATTTATGGTGGGAGCTCTAATGCGCGATAACTTTTGCTTTGAATTTTTAATATCATCCAATTTTTGTAAGATAAAATGAAGATGTTAACGAGGGATTATGAAAGTTTTTTGCATCATAAAATCCTCAAATTTATGAAAATTTTTGGCATTATAAAAGCTAATAAGTTACTGGAATACATCCAACGGAAGTGGAAGCCAAGTTGAGAGGTGTGAAATTTATATTCAGTGTGTTGGATTATTAAGTGTTCTCGTTTCTTTCTCATATTTGGGATTTTTGGATAAAAATCAATACAATATGTGAAGATGAAAACACTTATTTAGCGCGATTAATTTGTCTTTGGTGAAGCTTTTTCCTTTTTAGTTCTCAACGTCAATATCTCTATAGTCAAAAGGAGATACCAAAGGAAATATCGACGTATATCGCAATTATCGAAAGGCGTAAGACCGGAACCGACGCGCCACCTGTCGCCGCGGCGGGAAAGGGTGAGGCGCGTGCGCAACACGCGCAGCCGCCCGCATCTCAAATAAAATTCGAGGGAAAAACATAACACATTGAAAGATGAATATAATTTTTCTGCTCAACTGCACTTTTTTTTTCATTGAACTAGATCACTTCGAGCAAAAAGGCAGACTTTTTTACGCGGCTACAGAATAAACTTTTTGTTTGGGTGGAGATGTAAATGACTTTGACAAAGACCTGATCACGTAGAAGTGTCACTGAGTCACTCAGTTGAAGATTTCTTGTGACTTGGAGGGTTTTCTGTCCGGACTCAATTCGCATTACGTAAGCGCTGGGAAAATATCCAGCTCTGCCACCCAGGCACTTCCCTTTCCACCAATCCTTTTCCGATTTATCGATCACTGTCACCTTGTATCCGGCCCTGAAAAGAATAGAAAAGTTGAGACATTTTCCGTATGATTTTTTTACGAATTTTTTTCTGATAAAAACACCGTCTGGAATGTATAATGTGGACGGAGGGGGCTTGCATGGTTAGGACGCGCGTGTTAGCAGTTTTCCCGCCTTTATTTCCGTGGCGTCACCACGCCTCGCGGTTAATCTTGGTACCACAAATTGTTATGTGCGCGGCGACTGATTGTGACCACATTTTTTAGATACTAAAATTGAAAAAATTCTGGGGAATTGGGAATAGTATTTCCCACGTCGGTAATTAGGTGGCAACGTGGTATATTGGAATTGTTTCAGTGATTTTTGAATTTTCTAAAATTGTGAAAATTTGGGAAAATCGTTAAATTTTTTAAAAAACGTGTAACTGATCAAAGTTTTGCAGGTTTTGAAGTATTAAATCTTCAGACGCTAGGTAGCTTCATTAATGCCACTTTATATTGTCAAACAATCAGGAGAAGATCCCTTTTTATTATGATCATCACGCGGGTAAATATGTCAAAAGGTCTGGTGAGAAGGGGGATTCTAATTATGACGGTATCACGTTCAATCTAATTTTAGCTGAGTTTTTAAGTGACTCGATAGTATGTACATAGCTCGAGTTGGGTTACCTTGAAATGCAAATGAAGTGAACTTGTCGGAAAAGGTTTACTCACGTAAAAATGTGAGTAAACCCTGAAGAAATGGGAGGCTAATTTGTTATGCGAGAATTTTACTTAAATTTTAAAAGAGAAACTTTCTAAGCTTCGACTTTGGAAATGCGACAATTTTTTTCAGATTTCTCTTGTCTTTAGCTTGATCAAAAATCGAAAAATTGGGAAAACGACGGCTAAGATCCTCCAACGGTTAAGGAGAAAATTCAAAGTATGACGTTCAACCTAATTTTAGCTGAGTTTTTTTAAAGTGACTCAAGAGTATGCATACAACTTCAGTTAGGTTACCTTGAAATGCAAATGAAGTGAACTCGTCCGAAAAACTTCACTCGCATAAAAATAACTGGGGAAGTACGTAAACTGATTTTTGAAAGAAGTTTTTCAATTGTTTGTTAACCCGTTAACCACACACCGGGTCCAGGAGACCCGGTCCAACGATCGATTACTTTTTTATAAATAAATGATGCAAACTCTGACTGATGCACTTTCCATTCTTACCCTCATTTCGTTCCCATTCAAAATTCAAAATAAATACCTTTTTTCATGGAACCCTTATAAACTTATTTTTATTATAAACTAGAGTATTCAATACGATTCCAGTTAAAATTGTGAGTAAAAGTATTAAAAACTAAAAAACATGGATTTTTTAAGGAACAATCCATTTTTCCTTACTTTGTTTTCGACGATTTTTTCTGATTCTCACAAAAATAAAATTGACCATAAATATTACATATGCAGAGTAGTGTACCTTGGTAATTTCTGAGGCACGAGAATATCTGAGGACGTCATTCTCATTTTTACTATTATTTTTACTAACTGAATTTAATGTCACTCAACATGCATCGACGGACACGAAACACACGGAAAGTGAGGTGGCCGCCATATTGTAAAAACAAAAAAGGGACCAATAAAAAATGATGGATTCACAACCGAAATTAGGCTAGGTCATGTGACAATATTCGCAGCGTCGCGATGTCATATTGCCAGTAATTTTTGTCGGTTTGCCATAATTTGATAGAAATCACTCAAAAATTAGTACAGATCTCTTCCTCAACATCTTTAAGAGCTGCGCGTTACCGTCATCCGCTTGGATGATACGGAGGCTCGAATAATCGAGGTTCTACTTTACATCATATTTAGCTGGATCCACTGCCACTATACCAGATGCTAAGTAACTCAACACGATACCGATGAATTGCAATATATATTTACGGCATCTCAAAGGAGTCCATTATAGAGGAGTGATTGAGGTGGGCGTCGTGGGGGTGTCAAGTGTCGAAAACGTGAGGCTACACGAGTAGCTATTGTAAAAGGTGTTATTGAATGCCAGTTTCACACGCCTCAGTCGAAACAGGGTAAATTTTTTTTTACCCATCAATTTGTAGTGGTGCATTTGTGGAATGGGGCAACAAAAGCTTGAAAATTTTCTGTATTTTTGACATTCGTAAATTGAAAAAAAAAATTTAATATTTTAAAAATTGGAAAAATCATGAAATTTTTTGGAAATTATTTGTCTTTCTGAAATTCCACAATTTTTTGGGAATTTTGGAAATTTCGGAAAATTTGGAAATTTTTGAAAATTTTTGAAAATTAATTAACAAAAAAAAAATGGAGATTTTTGGTAAATTTGGATTAAAAAATCGGTGAAAAAATTTGTGGAACCTACGATTAAACTACAAATTATTATATGATGACTGGCTCGGAAAAAATTTTTTACGTACTTCAGATCCAGTTCGTCTCGATGGCGAGCTTCAAAGTTGTAAAGTACGACATAAAGATTATTGGGCGGTAGTACGCGTTTATTAGGCAAACTCAGATGATTCTGGTTATTCATATGAGGTGATGGGCAGGGTGATGTACTGGCTGATGAGTATGACTTTTCATTATCGTCAGGAAGTTCCATACTTGACATGCGAATCGTGGCTCGTCCATGAATCCGGCTTTGAGCTATTTGTCCATGAGTTGAGCTGCAGGGAGCTGAAATTAAGCATATGAAATAAATTGATGATACTAGGTACAATTTTGTTTTGCTATACACAGTGTCAGAATACTGTGAATTCAATCTTTGAGAGTGAACAGAGAACCAAATTTGAAGTAGAGAATTCCTGGTCAACTTTTTTGTACGACACCTTGTCAAGTTATTCAAGTTAGAAAGCCAAGAATCACAACATTCCTCCGTCAACTGGGTCAGTGGTTTCGAGTGAATAGACCGTTCCGGGAACAGTTCCAGGAATGGTTCCGGGAACAGTTCCAGGAATGGTTCCGGAAACAGTTCCAGGAATGGTTCCGGGAACAGTTGCAGGAATAGTTCCGGGAACAGTTCCAGAAACAGCTCCGGGGTCAGTTCCAGAATCAGTTCCGAGCACAGTTCCGTGAACAGTTCCGGAAACGGTTCCAAGTGACGTTAGAAGTTTGAGAACTGTTCCAGGTAGATGTACTCGTTCGAGAACTATTCGAGGTGGAGTTGCAGTTACATGAACCTAGGTAGGCGTCCTGTTCCAGATTGGAAGTGCTGTTCCTGCGTTGGTCATGGTTCTTGTTCCTCCAATTCTGACTGTTCACGGAATTGGAGCTTTACCTGGAGCAGTATTCGCGGCCCTATATCTCGGAGAAGTTCGCGAAACCTCCTCGAACAGAGCTACTACCTGGAACAGTTCTCGAACTTGTACCTTTTATGGTAACACTTCCCAGAATCGTACTTTTGGAGGAGAACTTCTGGGAACTGAATTTCCTCCTGGAACTGGTGGCTCAGTAATTGGCCAACTTTGAATTTGGATGACTCGGTGGTTGCACATGAAGAGGTTGGGGACGACTGTTCCACTCGAAATTATACCAGCTTTTTGCACTCTCAAATATAAAGTACACAGTTCCGGGCGTGTATAGCACATGGGGAATGAAGCATTGGATGGAACATTATGTCTCGACTCCGAGGTGTCTTGTTTATTTCATTGACGGCCGCCATACCTTAACCCTTCGTTACTCGCGTACGCGGTGCCGCGCTCACAGATCTCGGTTCCTGTTTGAGAGGAGTTAGTGAAAGCTGTGAATAGATTAGAAGGTCTCCATTGAACCATCTAACAATACATGCTCAAGTTCTCAATGACAATGTGCCAGTTCAATGCACATGGATTGATTGCAAATCCTGGCCGCAAATGGATAAATTGAAGTCGAACGGTGAATTTGATCAAATTCAGACCATCTGGCAGAACTTTGCTCACTGTATGACATTGTGGCGGCGCGCCGCTTACGCAAATGATGTCGCACGACATTGCGCGAGTAACGAAGGGTCAGAATTGGATTCTTACTTACACAATCGATTAATACTACTGCTGTCTGAGTGTCTTGGAGGCGTTGCATCCTTCTGATTGGTGTTGTAATCGCGAGGTCTGTGGCGGGGGTGGGTCGAGCCCTCCGGTGAATCCAAACTCAGGCTCTTCATCCGCAAATTTAACCGCTCCCGTCTACGTTGTGGACTGTGCGGCGCTTCGTGTTTCATGATATCTATTATGAGTCAGCCCTTCTACCGTAATTGTGTTCGATGCTCGATGTCGTCTAACGTGCGAC
This sequence comes from Asobara japonica, assembly GCA_026005395.1. Lineage (NCBI taxonomy): Eukaryota > Metazoa > Arthropoda > Insecta > Hymenoptera > Braconidae > Asobara > Asobara japonica. The sequence continues at coordinate 2,758,843 of BQMI01000028.1, forward strand.
TGATCGTTCATGAATCAGAGACTCGATATTACGACAATTAGGACGATCCAGGACGCTCATCCGAAAATTGGAGGTTTCCTAATTTTGATTTTTTTTTGGGGGATGCAAAGAGCTCCTTCGTGCTCATAAAAAGTTTGCTCAAAAGTTTTCTCAAAAGCGTTTTCAAAAGTTTTCTCAAAAATTTTTTCAAAAATTTTCTCAAAAATTTTCTCAAAAGTTTTTTTTAAAAGTTTCCTCAAAAGTTTTTTGAAAATTTTTCTCAAAAATTTTCTCAAAAATTTTCTCAAAAATTTTCTCAAAAATTTTCTCAAAAATTTTCTCAAAAATTTTCTCAAAAATTTTCTCAAAAGTTTTCTCAAAGCTTCTCCTAGACATTTTTGAATAGGTTTGACTTTTGGAATTTTTTTTTACATTACAAAAATTTTGAGCGTTTGAAATAATAAAAAAAACTGTCAAAATGATTTTTTTTTATTTTGTCACTTTTGTTTCTCAAATTGGAAATTTTTCTTTCCATTTTTTTGTCTTTACAGTCTTCAACTAATTATTATTTCATCATTAATAAAACTTGTTTCATATGTTGAGCTAGTGATTAAAAAAATTCTATAATTGTTGTGGAGAAAATTCAATCTTCGGATAAAATCCTTCAATCATCACTTGGCATTTTTGCAACCTTTTTCAATCTTGTTCATTTTCGAATAATTCGAGTCTCGGTTCTGTTACACGATCATTTGTACTACGCTATTTTGGTACACTACTATTTTTTATGCAACTTTGGGTTTGTTGGGAAGTCAAATTCTGTTGGCGATGTTATAGGAAGAGATGAATGAAGATACGTGTGAATAAAATCTATAGAGTTGCCCTAGGGCGTGCTACGTACTACACAATATTTTGTGAAATATAATTCAATAGAACATCTAACGGGTGTTCTACAAAATTCCTATGGGGCGCCCTGTATAATATATATATTTCTATATATTTCTATGGGGCGCTCTATATAAATATTCTATAGAGTCCTCCGTGAAAAGATCCTATAGAACAGACTATTGGGAATATTCTGTAGCATGCTCTACAGCAATATTCGCCAAAACACCCTGGAAGACTATTCTAGAGAATATGCTATAGGAATATTCTATAGAGCATATCTATCGAGCATTTCTATGGAGCATTTTTATAGAGCATTTCTATAGAGCATTTCTATAGAGCATTTCTATAGAGAATTTCTATAGAGAATTTCGATAGATTATTTCTATAGAGAATTCCTATAGAGCATTTATATAGAGCATTCCTATAGAGCATTCCTATGGAGCATTTCTATAGAGCATTTATATAGAGCATTTCTATAGAGAATTCCTATAGAGCATTCCTATAGAGCATTCTTATAGAGCATTTCTATGGAGCATTTCTATAGAGCATTTCTATAGAGCATTTATATAGAGCATTTCTGTAGAGCATTTCTATAGAGCATTACTATAGAGCACTTCTATAGAGAATTTCTATAGAGAATTTCTATAGCACATTCCTATAGAGCATTTCTATAGAGCATTCCTATGGAGCATTTTTATAGAGCGTTTCTATAGAGCATTTCTATAGAGCATTTCTATAGAGCATTTTTATAGAGCGTTTCTATAGAGCATTTCTATAGAGCATTTCTATAGAGCATTCCTATAGAGCATTCCTATAGAGCATTTCTATGGAGCATTTTTGTAGAGCATTCCTATAGAGCATTTCTATAGAGGATTTCTATAGAGCATTCCTATAGAGCATTTCTATAGAGCATTTCTATAGAGCATTTATATAGAGCATTTCTGTAGAGCATTTCTATAGAGCATTACTATAGAGCACTTCTATAGAGAATTTCTATAGAGAATTTCTATAGAGAATTTCTATAGCACATTCCTATAGAGCATTTCTATAGAGCATTCCTATGGAGCATTTTTATAGAGCGTTTCTATAGAGCATTTCTATAGAGCATTTCTATAGAGCATTCCTATAGAGCATTCCTATAGAGCATTTCTATGGAGCATTTTTGTAGAGCATTCCTATAGAGCATTTCTATAGAGGATTTCTATAGAGCATTCCTATAGAGCATTTCTATAGAGCATTTCTATAGAGCATTCCTATAGAGCATTTCTATAGAGCATTTCTATAGAAATATTCTACAGAATATTCTATCAACCAATTCTATAATTGTGAGGAAATAATTCGAAAATTGGAGGGAAAAATCCTATAACAAAGCCAATTTTCTATAGCTTCTCTATAAGAAATCTGTCGATTTTTTTCATGCGTTCGCATATACTCCAGTTTGATCGTCTAATGAATATTTTGAAGTTTTGAGGGCGGTGGAAAATTTTTTGTTATCATCTCGTTCTATTACTTCGCAACAGAATTATTAAACTATGTATTTTTTTATTTGCAAAATCGATTGGCACGTTCGACGTTAGCCTCGAACACGTATTACATTTATGTGGATATGATCAATACACCCAAAAGAAGGAACATATGGTTGGGAACATTCTCGGTTCAATTTGAGATTGTTTTGAGAATTTTTAAAACTTCTCAAACTGTTTAAATTTTTCAAATTTTTCAAATTCTTTAAATTTTTCAAATTTTTCAAATTCTTCATTTTTTGTAAATTTTGCAAATTTTTAAAAATTTTAAAATTTTTAAAATTTTTAAAATTGTTAAAATTTAAAAAAATTTTGACATGAAGTTTTTTATTGAAATGTTTTAGAATCTCAAATCGGATTGAATGTGTTGCTACAATAGTACAAAATAGTTTTTTCCAATAGATAAGAAGAAGGGATCACAGAGCTTTTGGACGTTGAAAGTATAGAAACGACTCGTCTATAGAACGTGCCATGTGGGGTATCAATAAATTTCCATAGATCGGGCATTTATGCATGCACTTTCTACATATATGCATGTACATATATGTATATTATGATAGAGTAAGCTTAGGGAAGTAGACAGAGAGGGGGTGTTGGGGGGGGGGGGGGGGGGGGGGGGACGTAGAATGATGCTGAATTAATGATTTGGGGGGGAGGGGGGAAAGTGGCTCTACACTGTTATGAATTAAATTTTCCACTTTGAAAATCGGAATTTTAATTTTGGAAAATTTGCCAGATTTTTCCAAATTTTTGAATTATACACTTATTTCAGATTTTTTTTTTCAATTTGGATTTTTTTTTGAAATTTTCGAAATTTGCAATATGTTTTTTTTTCAGAATTTTGAATTTCTTTTATGCGAGTTTTATGTCTAAAATTTCGACAATAGTTTCGAAATTTTGATAATTCTTCGAATGTATGAAATGTTTTAACAGTGTAGGTAATTTTTTTCCAAATTCAAGATGTAAAAATGGTGAGCGCCATAAAATAATGGTACCATGAAAAAGAGGGAGGGGGGGTGGGGGCACGACTCGGTTCGGTAAGAAAATGAGAGATATTAGGGACGAACTCATAAATAACATTTAAAATTGATCAATAAATATTCTGTATTTTTCGGGCAGACTCCATAATAAGGATCACATTTTTCTTCCCCTTAAGGTAGCTCCTACGGTACCCTTAAGGTAGAATACATTGAAATTTTCCATGGTCGAGCTACCCTTAACGTATTTCTTGGATCATATAGTTATCCCCGAAAAGGGTCCACAAGTTCCTGATTGACAGATCAATAAAAACTTTCGTGAAAGTGAAAATCCACTTGGACAGCTAATTTCCAGGTATAAATATTGCGCAGCGAAGTTAGATTTTTTGACCTGTTTGATCCACGAGGCAAACTGTTTTGCTTCTTTACGTACACTCAAACACATTAGGCGCGCGACGGACGCGGCAACACCGCATTACACTACAAGAATAATCCACTGATTCTATTGCACGACTCTCACCGAAAGCCATTGACAAACTATTGGAATGCAAATGTATCACTTTTTAAATCGCCAGTTGCAAAAAAATATAATGAACTTTCATCCAGCATTGATATTTGCTACTTGACTATTCAAATCACGCGCGCTCCCCCCACCCGCATCGTTGCCGCGCCGCTCCCGCTCGCCCCGCCGCACGCGACGGCGTCCTCAACTAGGGTCGAACCCTCGAACTGTTTTTCGCGAGTAGCTAATTTACTAAGCGTCAGATTCAGGTCAAATAAATTTTAAAAAATCCGTCAAAGATTCCTCTATCGCTTCCTAATTTTTGAAACCAACTGTATGAGTTTTTACCCCCTAGAAAAATTCTGACCCCACGTTAAGCGTATTTAGACGAAAAAAAGCCTATCAATGATTTTTTTTCTCGTTTGCTACGTGTCAGAAAATTTTCAAATTATCTGGACCAGTCAGACGCAGCATCCTCTGACGGTAATAAAAATTCCATTTGATTGGGATGGGCTGATATGCACCCAAGAAATACGCTAAATTTTTGGTGTTTTTTGTCGAATGACATGTGCTTTTCTCATGGAGCATTTTTTAGCTCAGCTGAACAGGCTCATACCCAGGGCTTTGAAAATACGCGGCACATAATAAGAACATCAGTTTTTAGAAATATTGCGGCTATAACGCACAGATGAGGAGGCTGACACCGATGGCGGTGGTGAATTTGATATAGATGGGGCAATCAGTACCAGGGGCTGGCCGAATGGTCGAGTACCCGAAGCCGATCCACCGCTACCACGCCCTAACCAATTTCAATCAATAAAGATCAATGCTATAGGAAACGTGCTAAAACGTGATAAGTCAATTTGTATCCTGAGTTCCGCATATCTCGAAGTCTGCGAGCGATTCCAACAATTGTATAGCTATATTTGTGGACAAATACAAAGGGGAAGAAATTAATCATATAAAACTGAAAATTGAAAAAAAAATTAATATTTTGTCAATTTAAAAAATCTGTGTAAAAAATTAATTTAAATATTGAAATATTTTGTAAGTCATATTGAATCGGAGAAATTCAAGTCAGCTAAATATTACGGTGAATATCCATCATTTCGTTATCGATATATATATATATATATATATCTATATATGTGTGTGTGGTGGAAGTAAAATACTACTCGGAGTCAAGTCACATCTGCCCACGGTACGAATGGGAATGTTCAATATTTTTTTAATTTAAAATCCAGTCCACATAAAGGGAAAAATAATATTAATAAGTAAATGAAATGTTTGTCCCTTGAAAAATACGCGATATTGGAATGTAAAGATATTCAAGTTTCATTATGAAACGCGTCCCATTATGGAACGCGGCCCATTATTTGACGCGTCCCACTATACAACGCGTTCCATTCTGGTAATTAATGAATCTTACAACATTCTATAGCGAAGCGGTAAACGGAAGGTAAGCACTCTTGATAAGTGTTTCTGAAGATTATCTCGGAATCTATGGAAAAAAATGATTACCTGATCAGCATGTTTTTTGTAGAGAAATTTGCGCTCTACAAAATCCATGTGTTCGAAGTCGAGATGATCCAATATGGATGGTCGGTCAACTCCGATCGAATTCGGAACTAATCGGCATTTTGGGCAGCAGCGAGGACCCCCACCCCCCGTAAAATCATCATAACGTGCAAGTAGAGTAAAAGTTCAAGTTATCCGGGCAACACGTGTTTCTCACCAATTTAGATCTTTATCGAGTCAATCATTTTCAGTAATTAAGAAAATTATCCACTGCAATTCATCTAGAGACAGTCTCACCCCCCTTTTTTCTGTTAAAGTCAACGTTTGTCCGTGTAAAGAGACGTGTGTAAAATCACGCATATCAATTTATCCTGAGTTAATCAACCTTGAGTAAATCATCCAATTATTTATTGCTAATTAGCTAAAGTCAATTATCAACAGACAAAACGAACAGACAAGTGTCATCGGCGATACCCAAGTCGGTGGAATAAACTCATAGACAATAAACCGCGTGTTTATTTTTTGATATATCACCAAATTCACCGCCAAATGCTACAACCCCCTAGAATTCAGTCCCTCTTCAAACACAACGATTATGAAAATTGCTCTACGTCCTCCAGATTCCGAGATATTCATCAAAATTTCTGTGAAATAATGAAGAATCCAGATTTCCTATCCTAGTTCACCGCTTTCTTATGGATATATATGTATATTCGTTATTGTATATATAAATATATATATATAGTTCAACTGCAAATAAATCCGATGACATAATTTTTTTCAGCAAGCTGCGATTTAGAGACATTTAACGAAAATCTACATATAGGTTGACTTATCTCGTTTTAGCACTTCACTGCAGATTTATTTCAGGCGACACACAAGTGGCATCCAATGGTTTTTCCATCGTTCTTCCATCTTTTTTTCTTATTTTGTTGCTCTTTACCGTTGCTATATTTATGCTCTTTGAGTGCTAATCAACGACGATGATCTACGATCTATTTGTAAATAAATTTCGTCCACCTTCGGGGAGTAACACACGATAATGCAAATATATAAATAGTATAATCAATAGCTTTATATCGAATTTGAGGACGTCAATGTGGCACAGTCCTTGAAATAGAATTGGCCCCCAAGTGCTCACATTTTTAGGTTTTTCGGTTATGTATAGCTATATATGGGTCATTCTGTCAATCATCGGGATACTTTTCCATGCTCCCATCTATTTTCATTTTTCTTTTAATTCATCCCGGATGCAACAACCTTGGTTCAATATTGTGGAATTCATCCCGGATATTGAAAAAAAAAATTGGCGGCATTTTTGAACCCTTAAGGAGTTCCGCCTCTTCGTCTGACGTCATCGGTTGCACGATAAGCGCTGCGCCGCACAACGTATTTATCAATTCGGCGAAATTTTTTTCGATATCTCGGAATTATCATTACGTCATGTTCGAACTAAAAAAAAATCTCATACGACAGGTCGAAATTTTTTATAGAATTTCTATGGAATTACCCATAGGAAATCGTATAGAAATGCTATAGGAATTTTCTGCAAGTTTTTTTCTGCTAAAATTATTAGATAAACACTGAAGTTTCGAGAAATTATGGACAACTAATTATAACCGGCGATTTTCGCTCTTCAACTTTTACTACATTTTTTATTTTTATTCACTATCGATTTTTTTTATGGGTAACATGGAACGCCTATTGAACATCGGGGACAATTCCAACTTTTTCAAGCACAATGAATATCGAGTAATTACACGCACAATAAAATTTCATAAAAATAGAAAATTATATTTTTAGGCGGAAAATGAGATAAAAAATAATTACGAGATAATTGCTGGGAAATTATCGACAATTTATCTTTCGTTTTTCCACAGAAATTTTGGATCGCGATCCTGGAATTTTTTCAACCAAATTTGGGGAATATTCAAATTCTCAAAATGCGCAAAATTTGATTTTCTCGGTGATCATTTTCAAGGACTGTGCCACAAAATCACTGAGCATTTAGAAAAGGGCCTTCCACTTCTATGTGGAATCAATTTTCTTCATTTAAGCCTTCAGGGGTCGCACCGCTCGCATGGTGAGCGTTCCGCCGCCCAGCGCGTTTTTCAATTTCGAGAAAAAAAATTTCAAAACACCGGATCAATATTAAATTTTCAATATTTGCAATCATTATCTGATGTTCATCTGAAATTAAACGCAATTATTCTCGACAATTAAACAATTTCGGTTTTCGGGTTACACACAGGAACTTCTTGCAAATTGCCACAATCCGGGGCAAAACGGCATGGCACATTTATTCTGTAAAAATAGGTTAGGGAAAGGGTTATGAGGTGGAGAATATTTTTTTAGATTTGTTTTGGCTCAAAAATGGAAAACCGCGAGAAACCGCGGAAAACCGCGAAACCGCCTTGGCTCACGGCGCGACCTCTCAAGAGCTAAAGAGATGCATCTCACAAGCTGGGTGGATGAAATAAGTGACGACAAATGAGGTACAGGGTTGAAATTATTTTTTTTTCGAATTGCAATAGTTGAAAAAAAAATGTGTTACTCTTTAACTCATCTCAATTTTACGTTTTTTTTTTTGGCACTCAATTAAACCAATTTTCGTTTGGGCTGGGGCGAAAAAGCCTTCAAACAATAAATAAAATGCTGCAATGGTGCAATTAGCTTATAATTCCAAAGTCTATCAAAATAAAGGCACAAACGCAATAATGGGAACCAATCAGGGACCAATAAAATATCAAAGGGTTAATCGATTTGTACCACAAAATTTCCATTCGAACATATTCATTATTCCTGGTTTTTCAAGGGCTAATATTTTTTTTTCAATTTTCTGAAATTTTGGAAATTTGGAAAATTTGGAACATTCGAAAATAAAAAAAAAAAAAAAATAGAAACGAAACGAAAATGTTTGCAAAAATAAATTTATATTTTGGGAATATATTTTTCGTTTCGAAAAATAAATAATTTTTTGGAAAAATTTATCGTAAAAATATTTACTCCAAAATTCGTAGAATCAATTATTAAAGGCGAAATAAATAGTTCGAATAATTTCGTGCACTTGACGATTTGGCCTATGAAAAAAATTGAAAAATAGGAAAAGAGGAAACTAGAAAACGCCACATTGCCGCATGAATTGACTATTAAATGAGTGACGAATGTGATGAATTGATAATTAATTAATACGAGTATGATGTTTTGAATTATTTGAAATTTTGGCGGTGGGCGATAGGGCGGGAGGGGGGGGGGCATAGAGGGTGGGGTGGCAACGAAAGGGTTGATATACGAGTCGTGCCCCTCAGGACATGGCAATATGTAATTTGCAGAAATTTTTGGCATAACTATCCACTGATGGATGAGTAGAGAAAGATAATGGAGCCCCATATTTACGAATTACCTAATTAAATTGTGAGATAGCAAAAAAAAAATGATTACAGCTCCAGCTTGTGGAAATTGTGGAAATGTCCCAAATTTTTCGCAATGCTTGAAATTTTTAATTTTTTGGGGCAAATTTTTAAATTAAACAAATTTTTTTTTGCTATTTAGATTTGGTAGAAGTTTTTACTTCTGAGTTTCCAATTTCTCATTGATCAGTGTGTAGTTATGTCTTCAACTTTTCAGATTATACCAGATGGTACAGAAAAATTATACCCGATTTAGGTATATTACCAAATCCTATTCATGGCATTAAGTATTCCTGATTTCGGATTGAAAGATTAGGATATACATATCTCGAAGTTCAAGTTCCTTAACTTGGGGATCTACATACCCCCAAGTTGGGGATCTACATATCCCCAAGTTGTGGATCTACATATCCCCAAGTTGGGGGTCTACGTATCCCCAAGTTGTGGATCTGCGTATCCCCAAGTTGTGGATCTGCGTATCCCCAAGTTGGGGATCTACATATCCCCAAGTTGTGGATCTACATATCCCCAAGTTGGGGGTCTACGTATCCCCAAGTTGTGGATCTGCGTATCCCCAAGTTGGGAGCTTACGTATCCCCAAGTTGTGGATCTACATATCCCCAAGTTGAGGGTCTACGTATCCCCAAGTTGTGGATCTGCGTATCCCCAAGTTGGGGATTTACATATCCCCAAGTTGGGGGGTCGACGTATCCCCAAGTTGTGGATCTGCGTATCCCCAAGTTGGGGGCCTACGTATCCCCAAGTTGTGGATCTGCGTATCCCCAAGTTGGGGGCTTACGTATCCCCAAGTTGTGGATCTACATATCTCCAAGTTGAGGGTCTACGTATCCCCAAGTTGTGGATCTGCGTATCCCCAAGTTGGGGGCCTACGTATCCCTAAGTTGTGGATCTACATATCCCCAAGTTGAGGGTCTACGTATCCCCAAGTTGTGGATCTACATACCCCCAAGTTGGGGGTCTACGTATCCCCAAGTTGTGTATCTGCGTATCCCCCAGTTGGGGGCCTACGTATCCCCAAGTTGTGGATCTACATATCCCCAAGTTGTGGGTCTACGTATCCCCAAGTTGTGTATCTGCGTATCCCCAAGCTGGGGGCCTACGTATCCCCAAGTTGTGGATCTACATATCCCCAAGTTGGGGGTCTACGTATCCCCAAGTTGTGGATCTGCGTATCCCCAAGTTGGGGATCTACATATCCCCAAGTTCGGGATATACATATCCCCAAGTTCGGGATATACATATCTCCAAGTTGTGAATCGACATATCCCCAAGTTGGGGATCTACGTATCCCCAATTTGTGGATCTGCGTATCCCCAAGTCGGGGATCTACATATCCGCAAGTTGGGGCTCTACATATCTCCAAGTTGTGAATCGACATATCCCCAAGTTGGGGGTCTACGTATCCCCAACTTGTGGATCTATGTATCCCCAAGTTCGGAATCTCCATATCGCCAAGTTGGGGTCTACGCGTTCCCGATTTGGGGATATACATATCCCCAAATTGTGGATTTACACATCCCCAAGTTGGGAATCTACATATCCCCAAGTTAGGGATCTACATATCGTCAAGTCGGACAATATATATATATATATATGCTCAGGTCGGAGTTATACATATCCCGGACTCGTGAATCAAATATCTTTCATACTGGGATAAAATCTTCGAACCGGGGATATTTTATCCCCACCTCAAATTTTGTAACTACCTCAATCGAGTATTTTTTCTCATGATGAATGTTATGTTAGAAATGGGGTGTAGGTAAGTTAAATATTAAAAGGATTGATGAGTGTCTTACCAGAAGTGGACGAGGAGCAAGGATGGGATGCTGCACTCCTTGCCGCTAGTGGACCACTGGATGGATGATCCACTGTTGGTGGTGTTGGTGGTGAATTGGTGGCATTACCACGGATTTCACCTGCCTGTTTCAGCACCTGATACGTGGCATCCACGCCTGCTGGGGTATAGGATATTATGTGAACATAATGACGAATGTATGCCATAGGGTTACATTTTATCGATTAAAGCGTGAATTATCATCATGAGTGAATTGACTGGAGGGAGTAATGACGGTAGGTTGGTAGTAGATCGCTGGCCTATAAGCTGCAGATTGTCTAAAATTCCAAACCATTCGGAAAACACACGAGAAGCGTAGAATCCGAAAAGGGCCCACTTTGTCGGATTCGGCTTTCCACCCATTCACTGTTCATTCGATTGTCTGGTTTTCCATTATGACATCATACGACCAAGATTTTTGGACTATTACTCGATACCGACAAAGTGGGCCCTTTTCATGTTGACGGCTATAAATAACTCCAATTTTGGGGGCTAAGTGGTAAAGGGTAAATCTAAAAATGAGATTGCGACTTTTTTATATAGACCTTTCTTATCGAGCAGAATGAGATATACAAATTTGTTTTAAAGCAAATTTCTATATCTCTCTTCGGTATCGAGATATTTAGAAAAAACGGATGTCCGGGTATAACCAAACATCGATTGACCGATTCGCTGTTAACTGTACTGATTGTGTACGTATTGTAAACTTTACCACTTGGCTTGCAAACAATATAGGCATATTAATGTTCTCTAGGTCCAGGCGACAAGTTCAATTGAATTAAAATCTTATCACAAGCGCAATCTGATTAAAGCGCCTAGATTAGTGTCTATCGTAATTGTCATATTCCGAAAATAAAGAGAATTATTCCCCGTGGAAAAATATATATTATGGAAAAATGTGCAATCTTGCAAATAGATTTAGCAGATTTTCATCTATTTCTCATATTTTTATTTTGTTTTTCTTCCATATATGTAGCACACCAATTTTCCATGGGCTTGAAACTTGTCCAAATTTGCAGAATGCTTCCATGGGTAACCTTACGTTGGTGTGTAACCCGGAACACTTATCTTCGCAACTTCCGGTTGGTCCGACAAAATGCGACCTAACCGAGCGAAGCGAGGTTAGACTCGCGCTTTAGCGGCCTAGTATCAAAAATGAATATTTTTATCATTCCATTACGAAAAGCGCGCTCTCTATAAAGCCGCGTTCGCCAAAAAACTCATTTCCGCCCCGGCGTGCGCAAAGTGCAATTTTCCGCCCGCCGCGCGGGACAAAATTTCCTTCTACATCCAGGCCGGGACGGAATACGATGTTCTAGCCCACCTTCTCCTCGGCTCTAAGAATTCTATTTTATGTCTCCAGGTCCGGAAAATGGTATTCCGTCCCGGCGGGCGCAAAGGAAGATTTCCCGCCCGCCCAGCGGGATATTCATCGAAATTTTGGATCTAACTCGCAAACTACTCGACTTAGCAACAAATTATAGAAAACATCTTTTATCCGAAATGTAATTCCCCACAAAAGTTGACTGATAACATTTTTTCGTAAACTCATTTTTGAACGAGATATTCAATTTTGAAGGAATAAGTGAATTGTATTTGATGAATTAGTTTCAAGCCCATGTGGGAAATGGGCGTCCCGTTTGATGGACAATGAAATATATTTTTGTTTTTAATATGACCAATTGACCCAATTTATATATATTTTCCAGTGTGGGGTGGTAATCGATTACTCACTGTGCTCGGTGAGAGTCTCGTCTGCATGAGCTGTCATTTTTTGACGGCGTAATAGGGGTATACCGCCGGCGCGTTTTGGCGCTAAACTCGGACAATTGCTGGGTTGAACGAGACTTATGCAATCGGCATGGGCATTTGTTTTGCAACCCCTACATCTTAGACCTTGTCGACTGTGGCCCCTAAGTACCTGGCCACATGCATCGCAGGGTGTAATTTTACGGTATGTGTACTCGCGCCATTGATGCCCACCCTCCGACTCCAAGTTTTTTCTATAATTATGTAATAATCAAAATTACAATGCACTTGTTAGACATGCATATTTTGTTGTTTTTTTATTTTTTTATTATTATTGTTATTATTATTATGAAAAATCTAATGAGTTGAAAATATTGAATCTTGATGTTTTACGGTTTTTTATGATGTTTCATTAACTTCTTTTAAAAAATTGCAATTTTCGGAGAGATTTCGAATCTTCCGCATTTTTCGATTTTTTTTTTTGTAATTTCATTTTTTTATGCTTACGTACTTGTCGCATTTTTCGAAATTTTTGATATGTACATTATGAAATTTCTGGCGAATTTTTTGGGTATATGTCATTTAAGCTCTGGTGTAATTAGAAAAATTCTAGAAAGAGTGATGAATTCACCGTATTGCAATAATGTTACAATTAATTTGTTAATTCACCTGGACATGGCAACAACCGTGGAGACTGCATGGTACATGGTTTGTTTTCCCCTTTTTTCGCAATAACAATTGGTAATGTTGTTAGTAAAAAATAATACAAAGTTTACTGCATGGAAAAATATATATATATGGGGGAGATGGAAAATTTTATGCATAAAATTTGCATTTTTTTTTGCATATGGTTCCGTATTTTTTTGATTGGTCGTGAGGAGAAAAATAGTGATCTTTTTCTTCATATCATCATGAAGGGGGGGGGGGGGGGTGCCCCCCCCTCGCTCCCCACCTGCGTCGGGTTGGGTTCCCACCCGGCCGTGCGGTCTCATCTTATGGATGACACCGCTAGCACAGACGGCACGTTAAGGCGGAATCCATGAGAAAACATTTTCCGGAGGCCGGGCGCGAACCTCGATAACCTTTAAGATGGTAGGCCGATGCTGTCCCCACAACACCAAAGCCCCGACGTTTGTGTATGTCTACGTGTTTCGGTGCGCTAGTGTGCATGATTGTGTATGCGTGTGTCCGTGTGCCAGTAGGCGGGTGGGTCGGTGAGTGTGGGTGGGTAGGTGGGTGTGGGTGGGTGGATGGGTGTGGGTGGGTCTGTGTGGGCGGGTGGGTGCGTGCCCCCGGATGGGTGAGTGGGTATGGATGGGTGGGTGTGGATGGGAGGATGGCTGGGTGGGTGGGTGGTTGGGTGTGGATGGGAAGGTGGGTGTGGATGGGAGGGTGGGTATGGGTGTGGATGGGATGGTGGGCAGGTAGGTGTGGATGGGAGGGTCGGTGGGTGTGTGTGTGTGTGTGTGTGTGTGTGTTTGCGTGCGCATACACTATTCCCAATCTGAATTCTTCACAACGCTCTACCCCGACAACGGTACAAACTATGAGAAAAACTATCAAATAAATCTTGATTCTCGCGCTAAAGTCCACCCTTAGTTCTTAAGTTTATCTTTCTGTCTAATATGTCAGACGCACCCCTCATACACATATTTTTCCATGTGAGTTAAGTTGAGTATAATCAGAAGTACGGTTGATAATTTTGATACTGTGTACGTACTTGTCGCCTGTGTTGGTCGGTGAACTCGTCTTGAGGCTTTTGAAGGCTTTGAGCCATTTGTGCTTTGTATTACTACCTGTCGAGCCATTTGACATTTTGCGATTGTTGATGCCATCAATTGGCCCAATGTCACTGGTACCGAAGAGCTCTTTCTGTAAAAACAAGACAAAATGTGATTGTAATTTTTGTGTGTCAAAAAAGGCGGGGATTCCCAGGTTCTAATCCTAATTCCAAATTTTCGGGTCTGATTCACTAGCGCAATGATCAAGAGTGTTGTCGCCCGCGGTCCGTGTACCGTGAATATCTCGAGATCTAAAGGCGATAGCAGTATTGTCGTTATGACCTTTTTTGTAGAGCATAATGAAATCTACAAATTTGGTAGTTAGAGAAATTTCGCTATGTGCCTTAGATTTTGAGATATCTGTGGAAGACCAACGCTCCGCAACTCACAGCAGACTCACAGCCAAATGTGATGGAAATTCGATTATGGTTCTCCAAAAATGTAGCTCACATAAAAAAAAACTTTCATGCAATCGGATTTATTCCAGTAACACACACACACACACACACACGTGTGAGACTGGTGGTTGGTTTCCTTCTTTCTCTTTCTTGCTTGAAAAATACACATACACACATACACGCCACATGCACACACACATACACGCACCCACCCACACACAGAACCTGCATCAAAAAATTGTCAGAACCCTGTGAAAACTGAAAAAATCATGATCCTGGGACACTTCATTTTCTGGGTAGTAAAAAATGGCTCATTTTCCTTCAAATGGTTAAGGATATTCCACCTATATTGGCGAAGATGTACGAATTGCTTGAAATTTTGACATAATGTTTTTGAAGCGATAACAGATGCCTGTATGAAATTTGAAATTGATTCACAACACCGTTTTGTAGTTATTAATTATCAAATTTCTCAATTAACACGGCCTCTTATGGGAAAAATAAAAATTTCTGTAAATACAGTTCAAAATGTACAAATTTGTTGAAATTTTGAAAATTTACTATTGAAGCAGATATAAAACGATGGTAAAAATTTCATGACGATTGACTAAATTTTTTCTCATTAATTTGTTTAAACAATATAATATTGATTCGGAAAATCAAATACAATATAATAATTTTCTATGGCTATCACTTCAACTAATTAACGCATTGAAATATTAATTGAAAATTATTGGCGATAAATATAACGAATTATAGAAAGGGTCATAAACTTTTGTTTTGACTATACCGGTTGAATATCCTTAAAAAAAAATTCGAGAAAACCGTCTCCGTTCGCGAGGAACCTGGTAAACAGTGCAGCGAATTTTTTTTTGTTTACAAAACATGGCCACTGCAACGTCAATAAAACAGGAATTTCCCTTCCTGTAGTTTCGTACTGTCCAAAAAAATTGGAAAATTTATGATTGAAGCACAATGTTCGATTAAGAAAAAAAAAAATACTGCACCATAGACACCATAAAAAATTTGCGAAAAAAAAAATGCGAGGAATGGGGAAATTGTTCACATGCACAATTTAATTGGTGATTATTTGTCAACTAACAATTCTCGTGCGCAAGGTCGTCCAACCCATGATTATTTATTTAATTTATATCAACTGTTAAACTCTTATCGATGAATTTTTCCCCCTGACCTAGACTCTCACAACCACTGGGATAAATTCTCCGTGGATATGAGAATAGCCTGAGAAAGCTTGAATATGACCCAGTTGTTACAGCGCATGTCACTGTGATGATTGCGCACAATATCATTTCACTTACTGCCTATTTATTTTTTTACTTATCCAAATATTTGGTATTCTGTTCAACAGCTGAGTCTACTTATTCGCAAGTTCCTCATTATTTGTATAGACCTATGATCCCCTTAATTCTCAGGAGAAATTAATGGCGCGGAAAAATTAATTATTCATTTCTCGAAAAAAATTAAACATCAAAAATTAATGTAAAACTTTTTTTAAATTAGGAATTAATAATAAATGATCGAAAACTGATTTTTCAAAATTATTTTTAAAAATATCTAGGAGACGGAGCAAATTCTGGAAAATTTTTGGCAAAGCGGAAATTTTTTTTTGATGTTTCAGAAAATTATAGAAATTTATATGGCTTTGCTGGAAATTTCTGCGAATTTTTAGGAGTGGCAGAAAATTTGTATGGGAAAGGTATAACTATAGAAAATTTATGGAAATTTGAGGAGAAAATTTGTGGGGTTGGTAAAAGTTTCAGGGCAATTTTAGGATAACTTTAGAGAATTCTGGGACATGAAAAATTAAAATGGGTAAATAACCCTAGGGAAAAGTCTCAGGGGATGCAGAAATTGTCAGGAACGAGGGTGGAAGTGTTAAAAAATTTAGAAAATATTTTGAGAACAATTCGATAAGATTGACCTATTGAGATACTCTCAAGAGTTCTTCGGAAGTCGATATGAAAGTTATGGCGTTTGAAATGTAACGAAAATTGAGGGAGCCCATTCAGTGATTGCCCAATCGCAATATCAAAAATCAAAAATTATTTGCCCAATGGCGACCACATTTTTTCGTCACCCGGTCCAATAAAGCGCGATTGCAACCCCGCTTCGCTCCGTTAAACCGCGCTTTAGCGGCCTAGTAACGAAAAATGGTTTTCCGTCATACTGTCCGTAAAATGCCGTTTTACGCCCAGTATGAAGAAAAGGCTATTTCTTCATACTAATTCCTGACCAGTTTCTGAGAGAAATACTGTAATTTTTGGGAGGTTATGTTTGATTATTCAAATTTATATTTTACAAAAAGTTTGATTCATATTTATATTTATTAAGATATTTTATTTTATAATTTTTTCTTTTAAATTTTAGTAAATTGTACCTGAAGGAGGAAGCCCAGAGCTTCTGAAACGTTGTATATCAGAAAAAATTTTATTAAATGGAATGGAGTTCCGACGTATGGCCCAAAGTTGACTATATTTTTTGTGAAATTGAAGCAGTCTTTTATTAATTTGAAGAAATAGCTATGTTCGTCACGAGGCCGGGCAAACTTTTCGGAGCGTCCGTAAAACGGGCTTTTACGGACAGTACGCCGAAAAATTAATTTCGTTACCGGGCTGTAAAAATCATTTTACGGCCGTGTGACGAAAATAGATTTTCTATGCTCCTAAATAAACCGAGTGACCGAGGCCTCAGCAAAGTTTCGCTTCCATATTTTTTTTCCATTCCCTCTACACATCTAACGATGGCCAAATAAAAAAAAAACATCTAACGACGGGTCAAATTGCCGCACTCCTTTTGCAAAAAAAATCATAATTTCATCCGCCTCTTCACTGTGAACTTTTTGACACATATTTGAACGCAGCATCCGATATGTCAACACAATACTATGGATATTTTCCAGCTTGGCGATCTGTCGGCGAGTGGTTTTTTATTCCATCAACTTCCCATTTTTCATATTTGCTAAAACCATGCTCATACGTATTTCAAGGCACGTTGTCGCGGGCACTAAACGAGTCTGTCTGTATGTTCAAATGTCATCAGTGTGGATGATGGTTTCACTTAAACGAATGAAGCGATTCAACTGTGCTCACCGTCGACGGCCGCTATATGCGTTTGGCCAAACCGGAAGTGTATCGGTCGGCGGTGTCCGCTATATTATGTCTATATCGTCTTGTCTCGATTTTTTTCATTTTTCAAGCTCTGCTTCGGAGCGACTCTTTTCAAAGGCTCAAAATTTTTACACTGTTGAACAAATGAAATTTTCTAAATGTGTAAACAATTTATTATGATGATTATTGGTCCTTAGCAATCCTCGGGTCACCATAAATTTATGGTGGAAATGGAATTTTAAATCTGAATTTACCACCCCCCTCTCCCCCCCCCCCCACCCACCCGGAAGCGACAACCATCCTTGAGCTTGGCTCCATTGGGTGTGTACGTCGCCCTGGCGCCACCGTAATCTTCCATTTCTTTTTCTATACCACATCCATACCACTGCACCTCCCACTCGTCACCACGTCACAAAACAAATATACATATATATATTCATGCGCAAATTTTTTGGAAATTTTTTTGACAACTTGTTAATGGA
This sequence comes from Asobara japonica, assembly GCA_026005395.1. NCBI lineage: Eukaryota > Metazoa > Arthropoda > Insecta > Hymenoptera > Braconidae > Asobara > Asobara japonica. The sequence continues at coordinate 2,777,030 of BQMI01000028.1, forward strand.
GCCTAAACACTTAAATTTTCCCGCATTTTTTTCGAAATTTCTCAAATTACACAGAAAATTTTTCCAAACCGGAAGTGGCTCAAATACTCGATTGATTTCCCTGAGCCGTGTCTCATCTCTCCCCAAGTATTGAATACCAAACTTGGTGCTTGTCCGGACTTGACTATTGAAGGTTTAACTTCGAGGAACTTACCTGTGCTTGTACAGAAGCGAGATGCAAATGAGCTACACCAAGGTCGAAGCGTTTCATCGATATATCCTCCTGCAACTCAGCGACTTTAGTGAAGAGGCTTCCCTCAGCGCTTCTGCAAAAACAAAAGAGAGCCAGTAATGAGATTACTTATAACTCACTACCACTAACAACCACTCGTTGCGGTTGGTATTTATAAGTAATCCAATAATCACTAAAAATATTGATATATTCACTTGCGCTGAATTCGCGTGAGTGCATCTAGGGAATCCTTGAGTCTACCAATTTTCAAACCAAGATCATCTGCCTCGTGTCGCAGATCCTCCAGTGTCTCCTGGTTAACTGCACCCACTGCAGTTGTTACAATTTCGTCTTTTAGAATTGGCACTGCGTTGATTCTGTCTGTGGGAATTTGCTCAGCTGGGGCAGGCGCTACGAATAATCTACGCGGTGGTTTCTTCGCAACAGCAACCTACAACGGAAATAATGTCATTTAATCATTAATTTTGGGCTTACCAATACTCTGTGAGAGAAGCAAAATTTTGGGGGATTTAGTTGTATGCAGGCTCACGAAATAATCTCATCAGACTCATCACAGCCTATTAAGTACTATCACATGAACGTGCTGTTGTCGCATGGTTCTGATAACACTTTATTGAAGTGAAACTTCTTATGGCGCGTAACAAAAAAATCGACGCAATGTTTTTGAGGAGATCTGCCAACCAAGTTCAAGTTCTCCATCCCATAATATCCTGCGTTGAAGAACTCAGAAAATGAGGCAAATATTTCTGTTATTCAATCCAGTTAATCATCCATATGCGGGGGAGTAGGGAGGGGGGAGGGGGGCGTGTCCGAGTGGGAGTGGTCGAGGTCCCCGTCACCATTCGCTGTATTATCCGCGGGTGGGCGTTCTCTGCAGGTGGGAGGTTCTCTGTGGGCGGAGCGTGCTCTGTGGGCGGGTTCTCTGTGGGCGGACGTGTTCTTTATGGGCGGAGGCTTCTCTTCGGACGGGGCGTTCTCTATGGGCGGGGCTTTCTCTGTGGGCGGGTTCTCTGTGGGCGGAGGTGTTATTTATGGGCGGGGCTTTCTCTGTGGGCGGGTTCTCTGTGGGCGGAGGTGTTATTTATGGGCGGGGCTTTCTCTGTGGGCGGGTTCTCTGTGGGCGGAGGTGTTCTTTATGGGCGGGGCTTTCTCTGTGGGCGGAGGTGTTCTTTATGAGCGGGGAGTTCTCTGTGGGCGGGGTTTTTCTTGTGGGCGGGTCTTTCTCTATGGACGGGGCGTTCTCTATGGGCGAGGAATTGTCTATGGGCGGGAGTTTTCTACGGGCGGGGGGTTTTCTGTGGGCGGGGGGTTCTCGGCAGATCTCCCAGCAGAGGCTCGCCTATATACCGATTTCGATATCCAACTGGATGTTAAAGGGTGGAGATAGTGACACATGGAGACATTGGTTGGCAGATGCTCTTGAATCTGGAGGATATTCCATATTCTTTGCTGCAAACCCTCAAAAGCTCAGTGGTATTGATATCCTTAAGATTCGATCATCCTAAAAAGTATCATATATAGCACTCGGTGCGTGTGACGTCAGTTGATCATGCATGTATTGAACCAAGTTAGAGAAGTATTCACGAAGTATTGCGTGGGAGATTTGGCAAAGAAACTGCGACCTTCCGCAGATAGCAAATCAATATTGAAGACAAGTAGGAAAACATACTTTCTATTGAGCGTGTTTTTTCCTGGATCAAGTGTAATTCCGTTGAAAAATTGGGTTCAATGGGCGTGAGTCGACGGGGCCAGACAAAAAATTTGCCGATTTGTTTCCGACGTTGTAACTAATTGAACATAACGTCGGGGTCGTTCCGCGATGGTCATTTCCCCGTGCGTTTGCTTACAACTCTTTTTAGCTCTTAACGAAATTTAGTGCAAGACAAATTTTGGAAATGTTCATTTCCGAGGGCATCCAGCCAGGTCCCTACAGTGTTCTACATGGATGAGGCCCGGGATGGTTCAAATCGGTTAGGTGATGGAGTTGTCACTAAAAGGTTGAATTGAGATCCAGCGCTGATTGATACGAGCACCAATGTAATTGATTCATAAGTACTTCGTGTAGAAATACAGCATACAGACTAGCGTTGTGGACTAATACAACGTTAAATAACGATAAAAATGGCGGAAGAGCCACCGGTAAGGCACTAGTAAGTGTCTAAACTGATACTATTGACTTGTGAAATGCAAAAAGTGGGGAATCCAGCACAACCTGCCTGCCTTATGTCTGCGTTATGCTTAGGCGGCGCATATAATGTTACCAGCGACAAAATCACGTTTAAACTCAACAAATTGCCAATTATTTGTATGCGAATATTGAGAACGAATTTCTACGATTTTCGTGCTAAGTGGTACTTAGAGGGCTAAATCAACTAATCTAAAGGCTTCAATCTACTAATGGGTTTATTTTACAAATCTGGGTTGCATGCACGTTATTCCATAATTGGCATGGAATGACTCAATTCAGGGGATTTCTTGTTTTTAATTAATTAGTCGGAGAAATATAATACAATTTAGACACTGTTGATTTACTTGAAAAAAACCATTGGTGAGATATAAATTTTGAATATTTGCAAGAGCTATTTAGGTCTACAGTTTTTTTTCTCGCAAAGCCTCCTTCGAATACCCACAATTTTAATTTTTTTTTTTGCGACTGTTTCAACCATTTAAATCTGTCAAATGTTTAATCTATAAATACACGCAAGGGGAAATTTTGATTGTGAGGCATACGGCCTTAATTTAAGCATTATAAGCCGCTCAGGGCAATGCAATGTCTCAATTCAGGACGCGCAGCATTCGTACACTTGGACGTTTCTCCCCTCCCGCCCCCCCTCCCGCCCCTTAACTCAAAGCATTCGATGGTCTTAGTTTAACCCAAAACTCCCCTAAATTTAATCGCCAGGAATCAAACATGGCAATCTCTCAATTTTAGGATTTTTTAATACAGTGCACTTCGCGTAATTCTCCCAGCGCCAGCAAGGAGATCGAAATGCGCCCCCACTACCCGTGACGTTCGGAATAGCGGTTAAGGGGTAAGGCCGTTTTGTTGCATACCGTTGCGCGTGGGCTTAGTTGCGATGTAATATAAACGTTTTGGAGTGGTCACGGCTCCATAAAACATGCGGGATTCTCCCTCCAGTCATCAGATTACCCCTCTTCGTCCGTGGCCACGCCCACTGCGAGCGTGGAGGGGGTACTCTATAACTCAAGTGCGCGCGGAAAACCCAGCCCACATACTGGAGAGCTATTGGGTTTGCACTGTAGTTAAATTAAGCTCGTATGCCTTTAAGGGGGGCGGGTGGGTTGGGGGGGGGGGGGGGGAGGGAGGGGTACGGGTGGCTTAAGTGAAACCGTACGAGTGCCCTAAATTAAAACAGACGAATGTTCCGAAGATAATTGCTTTACGTCGAGACACTCAGTCGATGTTCCTAATTCGGGGAATCAATACCGTTTTTTGGGCAGGTAACAAGTAATTTGATAAAGTCAGATCAACAATACGAACCGATGATAAATTCCTTGCCAACGATTGCAAATCTGTCTGGGGAGAAATAGCCTGTGACTCTTTGCTGAGAATTTGATAGCGCTTGGATTGTTCACCAGCGCGCTCAGTGCTGGCTTCGGATATTCCAGTAATACAATTGGAAGCAATACCACTGAGTTCTTCATAAATTTCCGATATTTCGCCGAGTAGACTGGGCAGGCAGTGGAGTTGATAATATTCATTGAGGGCATTTGTTGCATGTAATTGAAGTACGTAGGCATTGTGGGCATCTATGTAGGCGCGTCGGAGGGCGCCATAGTCGTCGTCAGTTGGTGCGGAGCCAGCGCCACTCGGGGATTCCCCGTTTGATGATTTTAGGAGGGCTTCGTAGGCACGCTTGTAAGCGACACGGGCCTTCTGCAATTTTTCCTCGGTCTTGGATACTACCTGCTCGTATGCTTCACGATGTGCAAATACCTGAAGATTTTAGAAAATTATTAGAACAATGTTGCTAAGTAGAAAAATGTGACTGTCTTTCGTATCCGTTTTGGTTATAATAATAACAATGATTATTCAATTTGCAAACGGTTTGTGCCATTCGAAAGATGAGACTTGAAAGTACTAAATTGAGAAAACAAATTTGAAATACAGAATTTGTTAAAGTTAAGAAAAAATAAGAATATATTTGACCAAAAATTTTCGCCACTGAATTTTTCCATGAAAACATCCAATATTTGCTCTTCCATCTGATTTACCTTTCGCGATTGAAGTTTCTTCGGAAAGCTGGCCTCCAATGTTGGTCTTGAAAGCTGCTTCAAAGTCGTTGCAAGATCAAGATGTGACGATGCATCGGTCTCAACCTGTCGCAATAAATTCTCCCAAATTCTTTTCATTCCGCCAATGTCACCTCGCATTTCCCCCGAGCGACTTCGAAATTCGTCGACGAGGCGCTGCATGGTGGCACCATGAACGTCCATTGCGCATCCCAATTCTTGGGCAAACTCGGATACTGAAAATGTAATTGTAATTATTATATACTGACGTTACACATTATGTAATATATCTATATATATATCTAATCATTAGATATATATCTATATATATCTAGAGATTTTAACCATTATTGCTATTTTAAATTTGTATTTGATATTGATTGGAGGATCGAATTTCATCATCAGCTGGAGAAAACCTTAATCTTTCCAATTTTCTTTTTTTTTCTAAAGAGGCTCCTGACAAATTTTCAATAAAAGTTGTGTATGTGTGTGTGTGTGTGTGTGTGTTTTCCGTCCTTGGCCCTTTTCCACCCCACAGTAGCTGCTCTTCAGCATTTCTTCGGCAGGCCCTACCCGACACCCATCCACGCGTCGGGGACCGACTTCCGCCACTTAGGCCATCGTATTTCTGGACATAGGGTAAACCCCCAGAAACCCCTAAGCTACGATGGTGTGTGAAACATCCTCCGGAGGCCGGGCGCGAACCTAGGATCCTCAACACGGTAGGCAGATACTGCACCCACCACACCAGAGTCCCGTCATTGTATGTATGGGTGTGTGTGTCGGTGGGCGGATGTATGCCATCATTTTGTTCTTCTTTTGCATTTATCTCGTACAGCATTCAGTGTAGAGAAAAATTCTGTTTATCTTTTTTGTCACCAATCAGATTTTTCATATAAACGATTTTATGACATTTCTTTATATCTCTGATTGTTCACCAGTTATCACGGAGAGATATTGACGAGTTGAAGTTTCACAACATTCATAAATACCTCGAAGTGTGAGTAGAACGGGTTGAGCCGTTCGATGTGCGCATTTGTTTGTAGGTGTGTGTGTGTGTGTCTGGGTATGTGTTTGCGTGGGTGTGTGTTCGCGTGGGTGTTAATATTTTTCGATTGTTGACACTTTCGAAATTTTTGAAATTTGAAAAATATTTCCAATTCTTTAATTGAATTAGCTTGCTACGCTGTCATTTCAGAAGCAGTAGAAAATACGAATTTCAATCAGACAATCCAATAACTCATAAGCTTGCGTTTAAAATTCTAATGCTCACCTCTTTCTCTATTTCCGTTCTCATTTTGAACCATTCGCATTTGTAGAGATATTTCAAATATTGAAAGAATTGTTTTCAATGATTAGAAATTTTCACAAAATTTGGAATTTGGATTTGTTTTTTTCCCCCAATTTTTTATCATCTCTCCAAATTTGAGAAATTTTCTTAAAAATATTTTTGACATTTCTGAAATTTGTAGAAGTTCCAAAAAAATTGTTAAAATATTTCCAAGAATTATGTTAACATTTCAAAAATGTCATAAAAAATTCTAAACTTTGGGGCAAAAAAAAAATTTTAAAAAACCCCAAATTTTTGTCAAAATTTTTTTTTTCCATATTTCATTTTCCATAATAATTGAATAAGCTCATTGCACTATTATTCCCGAAGCAGTAGAAGACATTGATACCAATGAGACAATCCAATAACTCATAAACTTTCGTTACGAATGTTAATGTTTACCTCCATCTCTATCCTCTTTCCGATGAAGCCTATTCACATCGTCTGTGGTAAAATCCCCCCCCCCCCCCCCCCCCCCCCGCCCACCCCCTCATCGCTTGACATGCATAACTAGATTCCCATTCGGCCTATATTTGTAAGCTGGATGATATTTATGCTATTACAAAGAAAAGTCGTATTGACAAACAAATGGAAAAGGGCGGTGGGGCGCTCCATAGGATATCATACAGAGAACGTGTTTAGTCAGGGGTTGACCTGAATTCAGGTGGGGCGAATCAATACCCTGCCTATTCACCTCGCAGTTACCGTAGCAACCCTCGCACTCCCTGCTTTATTAAATAAGTAATATTTTATATATATAGTGAGGGTGAGCAAATAGTCATTCGATTGGGCTCAATCAAATATTGATAAGCGTTATCAATTTCAGATCGTCAAATTGCGCCGAATAAACTCAATATTTCTACGTCAAATTTTATGGATTTTTTTGAATACTCGAATATTTTTTTTTCATTTGAATTTTTTTGAGATTTTGGATATTTTATGATTTTTTGAATTTGTGGGAGTAGTCACTTAGCAGTTACCGGGGCAACTTGCGCACCCCGCTTTATCAGATAAGCAATATTGTGTATATGGTGGGAAGGGCAAGTCAGTCGATTGGGCTCAATCAAATATTGGTATTCGTTATCAAGTTTAGATCTTTGGGTTGGGGTGAAGAAAGTAAATTTTCTGAAGCTAGAAATTCAGAAATGCTCAGAAAGTTTGCGCGAAAATTTTTTGGAAACAATTTTGGTCAAAAATTTTTGAGAAGAAATTTGTTCAAACATTTTGGAAAACAGTTTTGCTCAACAATTTTTGAGAACAATTTTGCTCAAAAATTTTTGAAAACAGTTTTGCTCAAAAATTTTTGAAAACAGTTTTGTTCAAAAATTTTTGAAAACAATTTTGCTCAAAATTTTTTGAGAATAATTTTGCTCAAACATTTTGGAAAATAGTTTTGCTCAAAGAATTTTTAAAACAGTTTGGCTCAAAAATTTTTCAAAACAGTTTTGCTCAAAAATTTTTGAAAACAGTTCAGCTCAAAATTTTTGAAAACAATTTCGCTCAAAAATTTTGGAAAGCAATTTTGCTCAAAATTTTTGAAAAAAAGATTTGTCCAAAAATGTTTGAAAACAAATTTTGTGTGTTGATAAATACACAGCTAAAGGTTCTTCATTTGACCTCGCAGGGTTAGAACATCGCTTTCTGTCTCTTCGTGCCTATAAATAAAGATCCTCTCCCCGCTCAGCGGGCGGAAAATTTCACTTTGCGCCCGCGGGTGCGGAAAACAGTGCTCGAATGTGCAACTTCGTTTTAGACCAAAATTATGTAGCTTTGGAACATACTTTGAACAAATGTGTGTATGTTGCTATCCTGCACGCCCAAGTTCTTCTTCGAATGGGACCGACAATTTTCGTCTGACAAAATTTGTTGCACTCGGGGAGACCAATACATTTTGCTTCGTCATTGCACAATAGCGAACACGATGAAAGTCTGGATAAACGTTTGTAACCATATCGCGGGTGTGTGTAATAGTGGGAACCGTTATCAAAGTTGTTCAATTTTCCCGTCATTGATCTCCAAACGTCATTGTAATCTCCTCGGAGAAGTATCCACTACAGGTTGAGAGGCAAGATAGGGAATGCTGTTGGTAGAATTAATAATCCACCTTTGTAGATCCTGCGACGCAGTCGGTAAAGTTCTGTGAGCAGTATCCTTGAGGTACTCCCATAAATAAAAATCCAGTGGAGTGAGGTCTCGAGATCGGGGGATCACGCACGCACGCACGAGATGACTACAAATGTTACTCACGACTTTTGATTCATGGATCTCAGTTTTTTACAATGATTAGGGAAATTTTAGAATTTTTTGAATTGTTTGACATTTTTGAAATTTTTGATTTTTTTGAAATTTTTGCAATTTTTGAAATTTTTGAAACTTTTGAAACTTTTGAAAATTTTGAATTTTTTTTTTTTTTTATTAAAGCACCAAATGTTATGATTTATACAGCTCAATATAAATATAATTACATTATGGAAGTAAAGTCATTCGTTATTATGGCACGACATTTGGTTCGTCATATACTATACATCGGTCTTACATATGCTCAGAAAGTTGGTAATAATTTGGATACATTTCAGATTGAGATTTTTCAATAGCGTTTGAATATCGTAGGGAGGAACCATTTTAATTAATGCTAACGCTTGGTACATGTTCAATCTCTGTTGATTGTATCGTGGGCAATCCCACAAGACATGGTGTAATGTTTCGCTAGGATATCCGCAGCCGCATTGAGCGGACAGTATGAAATTTTTTCTTTTGAGCGAGGCAGCAAGGTGATAATGATTTGCTCGGGCCCTATTGACCCAAGCTACTGTCCGCCGTAAAAGATTTTGAAATTTTTGAAATTTTTCTTGAATTCTCTCAGGGCCTGAATTTTTTGGCCCTGTGGACTCTTTTAAATTGTATATAAACTTTGGTCACAAAATACAAAATTTAGTTTGAATAATTCATACGATTGGAAGAATTTATCCTATCCACACGATTCAAAGGGTCCGTTTTTACTGAGCCTCGAGTACGAATTGAATTAAATTATTCATTCTCAGTTACCGAGGAATTATTCATGAAAATGAATATTCGTAGACTCCTAATAACTCGATACAGATGTAATGGTCGTATATAATTTTTTTCTGAGAACCAATTACCCAAATACTGAGTATTATAGGGCAGTCCCTATTTTGGCGAAATACTTGTTTCCATGAGTAAAAAACCATATGTATGGTAATGTGACGCAATTGCAAGATAGCAACCGGAATTGAATATCGATAAAACACATTCGGAAAATGAAGTTTTACGAGAAGTTGAAATATCGCTTTTATCTATTCCGCCACCCCATTTTTTCCTTCGATCATAACCTTTTTGGTATTTTTAGAGGATGAAAGCTTCCTGATTTTAGCAGGCCTCCGAGATACGAAATTTGATTTTTTTTTTTTGTTCAAAGAAATCGTGGAGCAGAAAAAATCCCAAATTTTTAGAAAAATTTCCAAAACTGCAAAACTTTTGCAAATTCTTAACATTTCGAAAATTCTAGAACCCCCAAAAATTTTCAAAATTTCAAAATTTTCAAAATTTCCAAAGTTTTCAAGATTTTCAAAATTTTCAAGATTGTCAAAATTTACAAAATTTACAAAATTTTCAAAATGTTTAAAATTTTCAAAATTTTCAAAATTTTCAAAATTTTTAAAATTTTCAAAATTTTCAAAATTTCCAAAATTTGAGAGTTTTGCCAAATTCCTAACATTTTGAAAATTCTAGGACCCCCAAAAGTTTTCGAAAATTTCAAATTTCTCAAAATTCTCAAAATTTTCAAAATTCTCAAAATTTTCAAAAATTTCAAAACTTCGAAAAATTCCAAACGTCAAAAACGAGCTTGAGGGGAGGGGGGTCCATCATAAGCGTCCGCCCCCGTAGCGCAAAGATTTCTGGAGGTTTACCCTGTGTTTAGAAATACGATGGTCTAAACGGCGAAAGTCGGCTCTAGCCTTACGGATGGGTGTCCAGTAGGGCCTTTCGAGGAAATGCTGAAGAGTCGTTCCCGTGGTGGGTACATGAGATGGGGACGTTGGAAAACACACACAATTCCGGAAGTTAACGACGCGGCCGGTCAGTTCAATCTTGACTTCTTGCTCTCCAAAAATTCAATTGGGGTCGCCACTTAAAAGGCTAATGGCAATTTCTCATAAATATCAGCGCCAACATTTAATTGTCTTTTTTGATAGTTGACGAAACAATTTAAATGGTAATCTGACGAAATGGCAAGATAGCCAGAATTGAATGTCGAGAAAATAAATACGGGAAAGGCCATGAGCCGCCGATAGCGCTTTCAGCGGAAGTTAAAATATCCTTTCCATCTGCCCTAGCACACCATTTTTTCCCACTGTCATTGCGTTTGGCACATTACTTCCCATTACCCCTAATTTTTAAAAATTTTCTTTGACATTTCAGAAGGGTGAAGTGCACTTCAATCTGTAACTCTCTAAAAGCCCGTGTATAAGGCCAATGTTGGCTATTTGATTGCTCGAGAGTCATTCAGTAAATTTTTTTTAAATTCTCACTAATGCATATTGCGCGTTGGAAGATGCTGATAAAACTAGGAGGCTGGATGGCCCATCTGGACCACACATGAATTACATCTGTAACTTCTTCACCCAAAATTTTTTTCAAATCTTTCTCAAGAATAAAAATGAGGAGCTTCAAAGGAAAATTCTATTGAACCCTTTCCGTAGGAAATCCCATTTTACAGAATTTTTTTTTTTTTTAAACAAATTTGCTACATCGCAAACGATCCAGCAGCAATTTCCAGAATTGAGCCATGAATTTCATTCAAGTATAAACTGCTCATAAAATTTCAAGCTCAGCCAAAATTCCCCGTGAATCGGATGAATTCGTGTAAAAAACAAGAAGTAAATTGGCCAACTCACTTGAATTTTTCATTAATCTATCAAATATTCAATATGAAATTTCGTTGAATTTCTAATGGATTGAAGATTCACGGATAAATTGACCTGAATTTTCCTGACTTCCATCGCTTCTCACTGAATAATGGAACTGCCATTTCCGTTTCCCATCAGCTTTTTGACGTGGATATGTCTACGGTTTCGATTTGAGGGCTTTTTGTAAAAGGTCACTAAAGTCTCCCACATACTTCCGTACTTCATTCTGAAATGTTTCAAAAGAGTTCGGAACTCGCTAATTTGATAGGATGTTCCACGGAGTTCCAGAGAAATCGTGGAACTTCGGGATTGCTAATTTTCGGAATGGTCTGCGGGGTTCGGGAACACCCCAGAACATCCCATAGATTCTTCAAGTTGCCGCTTAACCTTGAGATTCGGATGTGTTCTGTGCGGTGTTCCAGTAGGTTCAGGGAAGTTCCACTGTTCCCGTTCGCAAGGATCTGCTGGGTTCAGGAACACCTTGGAACATCCCATAGAATCTTCAAGTTCCAGGTTGACCTTGAGAATTCTGAAGTGTTAAGCAGGGTTCCATAGGGGGTTCCAGTAGATTCAGACAAGTTCGACTGTTCATTTGGTGAATGTGCTACTAGGTTCCGGAACACCTTGGAACATCGCATAGATTCTTCAAGTTCCAGCTTAACCTTGAAAATTCGGAAGTGTTCCATGGGATGTTCCAGGAGGGTCGGACAAGACCGACTTTTTATTTTGTGAATGTTCCACTAGGTTCCGGATCACCTTGGAACATCCCATAGAATATTCAAGTTCCAGGTTGACCTGGAGAATTCTGACGTGTTAAGCAGGGTTCCATAGGGTGTTCCAGTAGATTCAGACAAGTTCGACTGTTTATTTTGTGAATGTTCTACTAGGTTCCGGATCACCTTGGAACATCCCATAGAATCTTCAAGTTCCAGGTTGACCTGGAGAATTCTGACGTGTTAAGCAGGGTTCCATAGGGTATTCCAGTAGGTTCCATAGGGTATTCCAGTAGGTTTAAGAAAGTTCGACTATTCATTTTGTGTATGTTCTACTAGGTTCCGGAACACTTTGGAACATCCCCTAGCATCTTCAAGTTCCAGGTTGACCTTGAAAATTCTGAAGTGTCAAGTGGGATACAATGGGAGGTTCCAGCATGCGTAAAATTCCCAAAATATTAAAACAAAAATGGCAAAAAATCGCTGGAAAATGTCAGAGTCACGAAAGACTTTTACACTCATGTTCTTTGCAAAGCGACTAATAAGCCCCCCCAAAAATAGCCCACGAGGAAATGTCAATTGTACCCTTACTCACCGGTCTGCACAAGTTTGAGAGCATTCCCATTGTGTTGCTTAAGAGATTCATTGAGGTTGGCATGTGTCAATTCCTTGAGAGGGTTGCAGCCCTCCTCCCCATTATTCCGATTATTTTGCATAATTGGAGAGTTCCTTGAGTCCCTCGTTTTCTTCACGCTTTTACTCTTCTCACGTTTAGATTCGAGGATGAAAAATTTTGAGTAATCACGACTTTTACCTCGCCGATTATTATTATTATTATTATTATTAACAATATCACATTTATTAACACTATCGATATCAATGTTTACATTATTATTACGCAAATGATTATCTATGATTGTCGCTTGGTTTTCACGTAATTGTTCCTGCTCGTCAGTTTGAATTTCCCGCGCAATTGGTAATTGGCGATTTAGTAATTCAGAGCGAATTGGCCCTTCATAAATTTTAAGAAGTTCCTCCACTGGATAGATAACATACATGCCCGTATAAAATTGTTTTGTTCATCAAGCACTTTGTCGTATACTCGAGGAATGAAAACATGACGCCACAATTCATCGTTGATATTTTGATTAATAACGCCACTGGTGGAGTTTGGGAGACGGGTTTTCAGTAGTTTGGGCTGTACACTTAGAGACTGCTTTGATGACATTATGTCCATTGTAGCGGCATTGGTAAGTGCGGACTAATGGGCTTTATTTTAACCGGGATTTTTCATGTTGATTGAATTTATTTCTTGGTACATTGGTGGGCATCGCACACCTGCAAGATGAGTTGGAAAAAAATTAATTTGGGAAATTTGGAAACGCGAAAATTTTTTGGGAATTTTGAATTTTTTTAAATTTTACAAATTTTGAGAATTTTGAAAAGTTTCAAATTTGAAAAATTTGGAAAAATTCCAGAATTTTCAAATTCCAAAAATTTCAAAAATTTCAAGAATTTCAAAAATTTTAAAAATGTCAAAATTTTGAAATTTCAACAATTTCAAAAATTTGGGAATAGGGGAAAAACATTTTTGGAAAAATTTTGGGAAATTTAAAGAAGTCAAAAATTTCAAAATTTTGAAAATTGTGGAAATTTTGGAAATGCGAAAATGAAACTTCTAAACAACTCCTAAAAAAAGAAGCACACAAGTGTTTGTGAATAATTTGAGTCGATTACTGATGGGTCCCTCTGATGACATTGTATCCTCTGTAATAGGATATAGATTACTCGATAGTAATGAGTTTAATTACAGAGAGGATATTTTATCTTGCGGGGGAAAATTGCGCGGCTTTATTGTTACATTGTTCATTACCTAAAACGTTAATTTTGGTTCTGAATAAATCGAATTATAGGGCTGATCGAGTTATAATACTGATAACGTGCGATATTATTCCGTTGAAAAAATTATGGGCGTAACCCAGAAGCGCAAATCAAATTCAAAATTTTCAAGATTCTCAAAATTTTTAAAAATTTTTCAAAGCTTTCAAAATTCCCAAAATTTTCAAAATTCTCGAAATTCTCAAAATTTTTAAAATTTTCAAAATTTTCAAAATTTTCAAAATTCTCAAAATGTTCAAAATTTTCAAAATTTTCAAAATTTCCAAAATTTTCAAAATTTTCAAAATTTTCAAAATTTCCAAAATTTTCATAATTTTCAAAATTTTCAAAATTTTCAAAATTTTCAAAATTTCCAAAATTTCCAAAATTTTCAAAATTTTCAAAATTTTCAAAATTTTCAAAATTTTTAAAAGTGTTGCAAATTATCAAAATGTTTATCCCCCAATTCCGATAACTCAAGCCATAAAACCGGTGAAAATTCATCTCGCGAGTGAGTGAAATTGTGCTCAACGTATAGATATTTTCAGTTCTAACATGTTGCGTACCCGGCGAAATCCACTCCGAATTATATACATCATACATTGACCTCAATCCATTGCCACCCTATTTATACTGTGGAAAACAGCCCGAAGCTTTGTTAGAATGAAATTAGAAAATCGTCGGGCCGAAAAGTGCGATAATTGCTTGTCGTCATCCGTTAAATAGAAAAGAAAAATATTAACCCTACCTGAATGCAAATGCTCATGACAATTTAAAAACGACTGGCAACACTGTTGAGTTGGTTGTTCCCAAAATAAACTAACACACGAATTACAGTACCAGCTTTATTTTCTCGTTTTTTAAAATTACGTTCAATTTAATTACACTGCCCAATATGTAGATTAATTTCCCCCCCCCCCCCCAACCTAAAAAATCTAAAAAAAAATATAACAATCTACGGAAGGAAATTCGAAGACTAATTTCACTTGATCGCAAGATCTACCGAATTTTGTTCTATCAATTTTTTTTCCTGGAAAATTGATCTGAATCTGGAGTTGTAAAATTCCGCAAAACTCCCCAAAATTTCTGATACTCTCATTTTTTCTATTCCTGTAAATTTTATCCCATAAATAAACAAATTATCACACGTGGAATGTGAAATAATGTTGTAATATTCTAATTCGGCTTCATCGGTTTTTTTTTCTTGGCTGCATTCAACATTCTAAAGAGGAGTGAGTCGAACGTACACTTGGCAATACTCAAAGAGGATTTAATTTTACTTTCACTATATATAGAGACATTACCGCTCAAAATACCCTCAAAAATATTCGAAAATTCGGACAAAATAATGGAAATAATACAAATTGTATGCTCGATTTCCGGTTACAAAATTCTATACCGGGTATTACTTGACGTATTTCTCGAACTAAATATTTTATAAATAGAATTGGTTGAGATTTTTGTGGCTGATAAATGAATGTATGCTTAAATGGTCATAAAAATTTCTAAAATTTCTGACGTTTAGAAGTCGAGAAAAAAAAATCCCAAAGTTGGTCTGTTCCATCACCCCGAATTGAATTCTCGTGTATCGAGACGAGACGAGAGAAGACAATTCATTTTCTGGTCTCATCTTGAGATGAGTGTAGTCTCTCGTCTTGTCTCGTCTCTCGTCTCGTCTCTCGTCTCGTCTCTCGTCTCGTCTCTCGTCTCGTCTCTCGTCTCGTCTCTCGTCTCGTCTCTCGTCTCGTCTCTCGTCTCGTCTCTCGTCTCGTCTCTCGTCTCGTCTCTCGTCTCGTCTCTCGTCTCGTCTCTCGTCTCGTCTCTCGTCTCGTCTCTCGTCTCGTCTCTCGTCTCGTCTCTCGTCTCGTCTCTCGTCTCGTCTCTCGTCTCGTCTCTCGTCTCGTCTCTCGTCTCGTCTCTCGTCTCGTCTCTCATCTCTCGTCTCTCGTCTCTCGTCTCTCGTCTCTCGTCTCTCGTCTCTCGTCTCTCGTCTCTCGTCTCTCGTCTCGTCTCGTCTCGGCTCGTCTCGTCTCGGCTCGTCTCGTCTCGGTTCGTCTCGTCTCGGCTTGTCTCGTCTCTTGTTTCGTCTCTCGTTTCGTCCCTTGTCTTGTCTCTCGTCTCTCATTTCGTCTTATGCATTGTCTCGTCTTGCCCCTCGTCTCGATTTTCTCGTCTCTCTCGGCATCACTACTGAATTCTCACATCAAAGACTTTCAATCATGTAGTGAAGTAGGTGGAATAAATTCATGTGGAATTCCCATGATTCATCCATAGCCTATCACAAGCATCGCAAAGGGCCCTTTCACTCCACTCATGCCAATCACGAAATACCTTAAGCCAAACTTTGAAAAGAAAAATTTTATGCAATACCAATGTCATATTTCAATGTTACACGTAATAGTCCTTTTTTTATGTACTCGCGATGTCATGATCAATCGTGCTATTTAAACAATTTGATAAAATGAGCAGCGAGAAAGGTAATAAAAAATGTTTATGCCTAAAAGAATCCCATGACATTCCCATAGGATATATCATAGACAATCTTGGAGGATTCTCATGGGAGATCTATAAAAATCCTCTCCAGAATCGTGATTTATTTAAAACCTTTTCAGCGTGTTTTGAATATGTAAAATTCTTACGGATTCCCCATAGAATCTTCTGGTGTACTATGGAGAAGCTTGTAAGAACCCTATAGAATTTTTTCGTACACATTTTCGATTTTCCTATTGGAGCCCTGTAGGATTTTCTATAGGATTTCCTACGGGGTTTTCTATGGAATTTTCTGTGGATCTTTCTATGGAACTTTGTATGGGGTTTTCTATGAAATTTTCTATGGGATTTTCCATGAAATTTTCTATAGAAGTTTTTATGGGGTTTTCTATGGGAGTTGCCATAGAATTTTCTGTGGAGCTTTGTATGGGGTTTTCTATGGGATTTTCTGGGAGCTTTTCTATGAAATTTTCTATGGAATTCTCTATGGGATTTTTCATGGAATTTTCTATGGAATTTTCTATGGAATTTTCTATGGAATTTTCTATGGGATTTTCGATAAGAGTTTCCATGGGATGCTTATAGGATTTCTAGGGAGAAGTTTAGAAAAAAAATCTGTTCGACCATTCTGAATTTTCTATAGCATCTCCATTCCCATTGTCATCTTATGGGTGTCCTATGAAAATTTTTACACACGTTTCCTGAGATTATTCACGTTCGTGTGAGGCACTCGTAGAATATCAATGAAAATTTGACAAAATCGCAGTAAACATTGAACTATGGTAAAATGCCGCTCTTAATAATTTTAGGGATATTTGAATTTCCCGCGCAAATTGAATCTCATTGTTCGATGAATTACGATGGACGGTCCATACTTTGTTCTTCATTTATTGTTCCGCAATTCCATCCTTTTTGCTATGTCCCAATTTTGTACGGTGACCTATATATATTTGTTGCTATCAGATAAAAAAAATCAAAATAACATAAATAAATAGCTCGAAATATAACATTCGAATCCCCCATTTTTTTTACATTTTTTTAAACATCTCTGACAAATTTTCGGAATTATCGAAACGTTCATGTATCAGTTTTTCCCATTTTTTTCACCTTCAAAAATTTCGAAAAATTTACAAATTTTTTTCGGTTTCTCGACATTTTTTTCCTCTGCTATGTTTCAATTCAATTTTGATAATTCCCGTAATTTCTGCAATTTCTTGAATTTCTACATTAATTTGTCCCCCCCCCTAATTGCGCTTAATTGGCCGTCGGAAAAAACTGAGATTTCTTTTTTTTCTTTTTCTTCTGAACTTGTGAATTTTGAGATTTTTGGAAATTTTTGAAATACCAAAAATTTTGACAACGCATCTTGATTATAATTTGTTATAATTCCACGGAACTGCGGGGCTTAACGAGCTCGAAATATGCCGCGTTTTTATTACGGATTAAACTTCAGCCGCGAATTTTTTTCACCCATGTGAGACTGTCAACGCAGAGTTGCAATTTTCTTATCAAGTTACTTCTTCATTTTTTGTATACACTTGGTATATGATATATGTATGTGTTCCCAGCATCCTCACGTTGAGGATCTGGCTTTGGGAAAAATCTCTTCTCCGAAAAAACTGTATTGTTCGTGTCACAGATTTTTTCCATGAATGTATCATGTGTGAATGTGTTATCGTTATTAATTTTTACTGATTATAATGAACTACCCGACGGTCGCGTTTACTCTGGCTATTTAAGTTACAACGAGCGAGCGGTCCGAATCCGCGCATTTTTTTTTGCAATTTTTAAAAATGTTTCTCGCCATTTTGCAGAGTTTCCAAATTGGGATTTTTTTTGAAATTTCACAATTCTACTATTTCAAAATTCCAAAGTTTTCAAAATTTTCAAAATTTTCAAAATTTTCAAAATTTTCAAAATTTTCAAAATTTTCAAAATTTCAAAATTTCAAAATTTCAAAGTTTTCAAAATTTCAAAATTTTGAAAATTTCAAAATTTCAAAATTTCAAAACTTCCAAAATTCCGAAAATATGCAAATTCCAAAATCTTTTAGACATGTGTCTTATATATAATTTCTCATGATTACACTAAACTACCGACGTCAAAGAACTCGAACTATTCCACACTTCTGCTCCTAAAAAGCTATCATTCGCAAATTGTTTTATCACACATGGTGATTGCATATCGTACCAATTTGTCTCCAAGTATACACGGAGAGAAAAGTTTTTAAAAAATTACGTAGAAAGTTCCGTAATCCGCGAGTGAAATACAATTCAGTTAAAAATTACGGAACGCGCCGGAATTTTAACGCAACCTTCGCGTAATTTTCCTGGCAAGTTCCGTAAAAACTCTGGCTCGTTTACTTTTTACGGAACTTTCCAAAAAATTACGGGAAGGTTGCGTCAAAATTCCGGTGCGTTCCGTAATTTTTAACTGAATTGTATTTCACTCGCGGATTACGGAACTTTCTACATGATTTTCAAAGAACTTTTTTCTCCGTGTATAATGAACTATCGGAGGGTGCTGTTTGCTCTCCCTATTTGGACCATCGTGAGCGAGCGGTCTCGTTCCAAAAAGTTCCCCCACATTGGAATTTCAGATTCACACTTTCCAAACTTCATAAATCGCTAAAAAAATTTCGATGTTAAAAAACGTTCACTATAATTTTTCCAAATTTTCCAGAATCCCAAATTTTTTAAATCCTCCAAATTTTGTTCTCCTGAATTTCAAAATATGCAAAAGTTGCGGACATGTGTTGCGTATGATGTGTTGTTATAATTACACTAAACTACCGACCTCAAAAAGCGCGAAATATTTCACATTTTGATTAGGCATGAAACTTCATTAGGGGTTTTTTTTTCACCGATGGTCGTACGAATTTTTTCCTAATTGTAATGAACTACCGGAGGGTGGTGTATGCTTTGGCTATTTGGACTATCATGAGCGAACGGTCCTCCCAGTACGGGATTCCGCGCACTACTGACTCGCTTTTCTAATAGTAGGAGTCAAGCGACTTGTGAAAACAACAGCTATCAGCCCATCTGTCTTCGCGGATATAGATTTCACGGTAGATGCTCTTTATTTTTTAATGTGTCAGCGCATTCGTCGGCACTTTTATCGGCTCCCCTAATTAATTGATACTCACTATTTCGGTAATAATTCAATCAAGGCTCTTGCGAGGTGAAAATAAATTTGCTGAATTTGCCTTTGGCCTTTTCTCGTGACATATTGCACATGATTTTTTTCAGGGGAAAAAAATGATATAATGTGAAAGATTTTATTTTAGGTAACGCTCACACTGCGCAGGCGCAAGACATTTTCTCATGTTGCCTTTTGCCCCTCCATACGACACTGTGTGTGTAGGGGCAGTTCAACGTATATATGGTCCACGTGCCAAATTTTTTTTTTTTGGTTTATTTCCATTTTTTTATTTTTTTGTATTTTGCAAATTTTGAGCATTTTCAAAAATTTCAAAAATTTCACAAACTTCAAAAACTTCAAAAATTTCAAAAATTTCAAAAATTTCAAAAACTTCAAAAATTTCAAAAATTTCAAAAATTTCAAAAATTTCAAAAATTTTAAAAATTTTAAAAATTTCAAAAATTTCAAAAATTCAAAAATTTCAAAAATTTCAAAAGTGAGGAATATGCCTCTACTTTGGACAAAATACTATTTCTTGCTTCGAACAATCATAATAAGCAGAAGGGAGTTAGATTCTTCGAAAGGTATCATACAAATTCACATTATCCCTGGTACAAAAATTGTAAATTATCGAGAGAGTGTAACGTAAGTGTAAATCGCATTAGAGCAAATCATTACCACCTTGGAGCCTCTTTGCATAGAATTGGAATTATTAGTGATCCGAGTTGTTGTTGTGGGGCGGGAGTGCAAGACTTCGTTCATGTTTTGTGGTACTGCACGTATCTCGAAGAGCAACGGAGCAGATTGTTAATTAATCTAAGAAAGTCTACGTGCTCTCCCCCCTACATATCACAAAAATTTGCAGATGCAGCTGACCACAAATATATCGAAGTAATATGTAAATTTTTAAGGGATTGTAAAATTAGAGTGTAAGCTAGGTTACTGTTTGTCAGAGTATTGTTATGAACGAGATTATTTAAAAAATCACAATATTATACTTGCATCCGATAGTGTACATAAATCTCATTTGTGGATTTCAGCACTCTAAATAAAAAAAAAAAAAATTCAAAAATTTTAAAAATTTAAAAAATTTTCGTCTCAGCATAAGAGTGTGATTTTTTTGTCTCACTCTCTCTCTCTCTAACAGTACACAGAGTTGGCCACGCGTTCGTACTTTGTGGATGATGCTACGGATTCGAATACTCACGTAATACGACTGGGGCCGACTTCCGTCATTCGAGCGATATTTTCTACTCACAGAGTAAGACACCCACAAAATCTCTATGATACGATAGCAGGTGTCCCCTCCCTCCCTTCGCGGCACGTTCTCACTATCGGTCAGAATTCATGAGATTTATTTCACAATGAAAAATGTTCTCCAGACGACAGGTACGATCCTAGCGCCTTTAACACGTATGTTTTTTTTTGTCACCATGCCCCTCGTTTGTACTCCCCACGGTAGCTGCTGTTTGAGCCTTCCTTTAGGGGGGCCTACCGGACACCCATCCGGGCGACTGGGGCCGACTTTCGCCATTCCGCCATCCTATTTCTAGACACTGGGTAAACCTTCAGTGCTACGATCGCAGGCGCCTATGATGGACCCGCGCCTCCTGCGTCGGGTTAGGTTCCCGCCCGGCCTTGCGGTCCCATCTTACGGGTACCGCCGATAACACACGGAACGTTCCTGCTATGACTCAGAAGCCATGGAAGAACGAGTAAGCAGATACTGAACCCACTGCGTCAAACCCCCAACACCCTGTGTGTGTGTGTGTGTATGTTTCGTTGCAAAAGTGCATAAATCCCTATAAATGGTTACGAACCATACATTCATCATCTAGCATTTGTCAAATTTTCACACTGTGCTAAACTTCGCAAAAGAGATAATTTTTCAAATTTTCATTTTTTTTTCCAAAATTTTTCAATAGTAAAATTTTTTAAACAATGTCTTCAAGTTGTAAACTTTTGGCATTGTTGAACTTTAGAAAATTGAAAATTGTTTTGGAAACTGATATACTCGTAGTGTTGAATGTTTTATTTTCAGCAGCAGCCACTTTGCGCATGCGCTTGGGTGTTGTACTGTTGCCTATCGCCCCTCGATCTTACATTATTCCTACGATTATACGTATGTGTATAAGTTATATATACATATGGACGTATACATGGTCCACGTGCCCGCGGAAACCGACCTTCCGCTCACCCGTGTTGTTTTTTTTATTAGTTATAGATAAAAAACATTATTTGAAACGTTCGATGTGAGCGTCTACGGAGAGCTCGATTTGAACTTTCGCTGATTGAATTTGAGACTTCCTTTTGGAGATAAATTGGACGAAGTTGGAAATTCGAATTGGACGCTTCAATAGTTTCCACAAATCTTGAAAGACTCGCGAGAAGTCTTCTCAAACTAGAGCTCACCTCAATATCGTGATTTCGACTATTTGGCACCACTAATTGGTAATCTTTTCATATCCAATAAGTTCAGACATTGGTAAAGAAAAAAGGGGAATTGAAGGCAAAAGTCAATATTTCCATAAACACACAGGCCGAGTGAAGTGTGGCCACGCCCACACCCACCCGCCCGCCTGAACCCACCCATCCACAACCACCCGCCTACCCAGACCTCCCCCCACACCCACCTAGATCCAGCCACCTACCCACACGCCCCACACCCAGCCACGCCCACACTCAACCATCCACGACCACCCACCCAGCCAGACCCGCCTTCCCCCCTCCCACACCCACACCCGCCCAGCCACAACCACCCACCCAGCCAGACCCGCTTTCCCCCCTCCCACACCCACACCCGCCCAGCCACAACCACCCACCCAGCCAGACCCGCCTTCCCCCCTCCCACACCGATACCCGCCCAGCCACAACCACCCACCTACCCAGACCCCCCCCCCCCACCCACCTCTGCCCACACCCAGCTATCCACAAGCACCCACCCACCCAGACCCTCCCTACACCTACGTAGATCCACCCATGCCCGCACTTACCCATCCACCCAGACCCTCCCCCCCCCCCCCACACCCACATAGATTCACTCACGCCCACACCTACCCATCCACCCCCCTCCTAGACCCACCCACATCCACACGCAGACGCCCACTCACACACATACACACCTTGAAACCCCGATTTTTCGAATTCAGGTGCGAATCAATAACTTCCTATCCGGAAGTTAAAAATTCAAGAACTCTGTAACTTTCAAGATGCTCGAACTCTCAGCAGTCTTCAAATTGAAGGTAATTTTTTTTTGTTTTGGACTAACAAAAAAAAGTCCAAAAACATTTTCAGAAAATCAATAGAAAATCTTTGGTACCGTAAAGATCTGAATTTAGATTTTTCCCCAATCTCAGATTGGCGTTTGTTTATAATTATATACCGCCGCGAAATGGATCTTCAACAATCTGGTCTTCAATGCTTCTCTATTTGTTAACTAATGCGTCAAGAGTGTTGATGCCAATATCAAGCGCACACAGATAAGAGGCTTCGTAGTTGTATGTCAAATCCATGGCAACGGATTTTTTGGCTAGCTTAGCTACTGTTAATCACGACAAAAAGGACAAAAAGGGAGGTATACTGCCAAGTGAAGTAATACTGCCAGCTCGAATAATTTTGTTGCAATTTTTTAAACTTACGACATTTTCAAGATTTCTTGCAATCATTTGAATTGTTTTTTAATTTCTAAAATTTTCGCCATTTCTTTTCGAAAACTTGGTAATAATTTTTTATACTTTAGAATACATGTAAGTGAGTTTGAAAATTTTCAAGATTTTGCAAGGCTTCAAAAAATTTACACATTTTGGATATATTTGCAATTTTTTGAGTTTATGGAATTCATTTTCTGGATTTTTCGATAAGGATGGCAGTGTTTCAAATCATTTTTTGACACTCAGTGCGTGAAGCCTGTTTTCACGCACGCTTCGCGTGCGCGAAAACCCGCCCACGCCCTTCCTGTCAAAAAACAATGTTCGTTACTTGGGCAAAAAAACTTTTCCGGCGATTGTAAATGGAATCCTCGGCTTCGCCTCGGACTGCAACATCACAATCGCCAAAAAAGTTTTTAATGCCCTTGTTACGAAAAGTACTATTGAAATTCAACTGCAGGACGATATTTGCAAAAACTCCACATAATACCAAAAATGTGGGTGTATGTGTGGGTGGGTAGTTAGGGGGTTGGGTGAGCGAGTGAGTGGATGGGCGGGCGGGTTAATGGGCGGGTCGGTTGGTAGGCGGGTCGCTTGGTGGGCGGGGCGGTTGGTGGGCGGGTCGCTTGGTGGGCGGGTCGCTTGGTGGGCGGGGCGGTTGGTGGGCGGGTCGGTTGGTGGGCGGGTCGCTTAGTGGATGGGGCGCTGGGTGAGTGGGCGGCTGGATAGATGGGTGAGTTGAGTGTGGGCGGGCGAGTGAGTGGATGGGCGGGTGGCGGGGTGGATGGGCGAGCGGGTGGGTGGGCGAGCGGATGGGCGGCTGGATAGATGGGTGAGTTGAGTGTGGACGGGCGAGTGAGTGGATGGGCGAGTGTGTGGGTGGATGGGCTTCCTATAACGTGGAAGTTTGGATAAGAGCGCTTAATTTAAATTAACAAAGTCGATACGAAGCTGGTATCAATCTTTAACGAAAAAGAAAGAATGGGCTTTGGCAAATTAAAAGTTTCTCATTTGCAAGGGTCAAAGTTAATGAGCAAAATTGAAGTTTGTAAATATGCAACTTTTAGCCGCTAGTTTCTGAAAGTTTTGCCGTAAGCGTTCTCCAGGTCATGGAATACAAGTACATCATCGAAGGGAGAACACTTCTTGTTTTTTCTCTACGTCAATCTCATAGCATAGTCCTCTCGTAATTTCACCGACTTTTCCTCCTGTTTTGAGATAATTGCAATTTACACAATACTAGGACTCGTTAACTTTGAAGTGGAACTCCTATAAGCGTCTTATGCGTAATAGGGTACACCCAATGGAGCAAACAGCTGGAAAAATTTGGAAAAATTAACGAGACGTGGGCGGGACCTTTGCCTGGTCTAATCAATAACTTTCTGATGTGTGTGTGCGTGTCTATGCAGCCTCTCATTATATCTTGTGGACATCAGCATGACGGAAATTAAACAGCCAGATAAATTACCTCGTTCAGTATTTTACGTAAATTGATATTTTTATTTGTGGGAAATGTTGGAATTAAAATGTTATGCGGTTTTTCCTAAAGTTTTTATAAATCCCAAAGCGTCAAAAATTTTAAAAATTTCAGAAAACCTCAAAAATTTCAAAAATTTCAAAGATTTCAAAAGGTTCAAAAAAATTGAAAAATTTCAAAAATTTCAAAAATTGCAAAAATTTCAAAAATTTCAAAAAATTCAAATATTTCAAAAATTTGAAAAATACAAAAAATTGCAAAAAATTTCAAAATTTTTTAAAAATTTCAAAAATTTCAAAAATTTCAAAAATTTCAAAAATCTCAAAAATTTCAAAAATTTCAAAAATTTCAAAAATTTCAAAAATTTCAAATATTTCAAATATGTCAAAAATCTCAAATATTTCAAAAAATTCAAAAATTTTAAAACTTTCAAAAATTTCAAAAATTTCAACAATTGCAAAATTTCAAGAATTTAAGAGATGCTGAAGCATTTTCTTTTTCAAGTTCCACCACCTAAATGGAAAAGTCTCATTATAAGCTCATGAACGTCCGCGCTCGTATACTCAGACTATGCGATAATGACATTTGCCACTCCCCCAATTTCGTTACCCAATCAGAAATTAATGTACCAGCTAAGTCATAAAAAAAGTTCCTCGAGAATCTTCATTTTATTTCTCTTAATACATTATTGTTTTTTTTCTCCATTACAATACATACATACATATTTCCTACCGTCAAACTCACCCTTGATAAACCGTCACCCCAATAATTACTTGAATATAATGTCCTCTTCGTGTTTTGTGATTTGCCCCTCATTATATATCGAATGTTGCGTGTTTTTTTTCTCACGCACTTTTTTTGTCGTCACGCGAAAAAATAATGAGTAAAAGCTTTTTTTTCTCCACCCAAAAACAAAAATAGAAGTTGAGATCGTATCTAAAATTTCTAAATTGACATCTCTGACAAATATAGAAATCAAAAAAGAAAAAAAATTTTTTGCTCCAATTAATTTCAAGAATTTAATTATTTCAATTATAATTACGATTACCTATCATTTAATTGTAATCATAAAAGCAAAATAATTTTGATTGATCATTTAATTAATTTGAATGAAAAAAATTAATTAGAAAATAAATGATGTTAAAAATAAATTTGGTCAATTTTTTGTTATTACAAATAATGATTTTAAAAAAATTTCGTAATAAAAAAAATTATCCACTGATTTTTTTTAAATTCTACTGAAAGTTTTTGAGGCTCCCAATTTCAGTGAAATTTTTAATTATAAATGTGAAAATTAGAAGATTTTTATTGGAGAAACTTTGGAAATTTTAAAACTTAGAAATGTGGAAAATTCGGAAAATTGAATATTCAGGAATTTGAGAATTCATGAAATTCTAATTCAAAAGCGAAACCAGAGTGCAATTAATTTTTTTTCTCATGAATTTTCCAATTTTTTTGAAATTTAGAACACTCTCAAATTTCAGAATTTTCAATGATTTTAAAAGTTTGGAAATTGTGGAATCATCATTTTCGAAATTCACTATCGGTTTTCTATGATTTTGGAAATTTCATAATTTGTGACATTTTTTGAAAAATTAGAACTTGCAAGAGATTCGAAAAACGACGATTTCCAAAATTTGACAATTGGAGGATTTAAATTTTTTTGCAAATTTACAAAATTGAGAGAAAAATCACAATTTTCAGCCTCATGTAATTTTGGAAATCCTCAAATTTTTTGTTATTTTAAAAAATTGCCATAATTTTGGAAATCGAAAAATCGTCGTTCAAGAAATAATAGAAATTGTATCTAAAAGTCTAAATTGATATCTTCGTGAAAGCTCGATATAGGACTCCTGGGAGGCCAAATGGAAAACACAAAATATCAAAATCCAGTTTCTAGAATTTCAAAAATGAAGCATTAAGAGCATCTCAAATTGACATTTTTTATCATACAATCGGGAAAAAATTACAGTCAATCTGAGATCGCGCAATATGAAATAAAAAAAAATCCCGTAATCCTCAGCACAAACCAACTTTTTTAATCTAATGATCGGACCTTTTGAATCTCAATTCAAAATTGCCTAAAGGACGCGCTATAATTTTGTTTTCAATTTTTCAAAATATCAGAACGTTTAAAAATTAAAAAAAAAAAAATTATATTTGACTCAAATTTCTCTCGCTTTTATAAATTTTTCGGAAATTCAATTTCCAGTGAATTTTTGTGAACTTTGAAATTACGAAAATTTGGCGGTCTGTCAAAATAACTATCAAAAAAGTTGAAAAACTTTTAAAAAAATAGGATTTGGAAATAGAGAAGAAAAATCTTCCAAATTGAGATTCAAACTGCCAATTTCTACTTCAATGTCAATTATTGACCAAATAATTGATCACTCCAACTTCTGTGTACACCCAATATATGTGCTCTCTGCAGTTAACGTATATGATTAAAAATGCATTTTGTTTTATGTTCAATCGGATTATCAACATGCATAGTGTATTTATATTATATAGCATAATATATTCTATACATATTCCATACAACATACATTGTACACATTATATATACAATATATTACAGAATCATAGGTATTTCTGTAATAATGGTGATGCGGAAATTTCATAGCATTTTTTCATTTCTCATAATGCTCAAGTTTTATACATCTAAATTTGCCCCTATTAATCGGTCCCATAAAATTCACACATATTAACGCATACAATACACCTCGTTACACAATTAATCATAATAATATAGTTATAGTAATTATATATATACAGAGGGGTTTTTTTGTGTCTATACGGAGAAAAAAGTTTCACAAAAATTTCACTTCTCAGTGGTAAAACTGTACCGTGAATCATTTTGGGTGCCTGCGTGTGTGTGTATGTATGTGTATGTGGGCGGGTGGGTTGGGTGCTTGGGCGGGTGAGTTCGGTGAGTGGGCGGATGGGTTGCGTGAGTGGGCGGGTAAGTTCAGTGAGTGGGCCGGTGGGTTGCGTGAGTGGGCGGATGAGTTGAGTGAGTGGGCGGGTGGGTTGCGTGAGTGGGCGCGTAGGTTGGGTGAGTGGGCGCGTGGGTTGGGTGAGTGGGCGGGTCGGTTGGGTGAGTGGGCGGGTCGGTTGGGTGAGTGGGCGGGTCGGTTGGGTGAGTGGGCGGGTCGGTTGGGTGAGTGGGCGGGTCGGTTGGGTGAGTGGGCGGGTGCGTTGAGTGAGTGGGCGGGTGGACAGGTGGGTTGGGCCGAGGGGGGGGGGGGGCGAGTGAGTGTTTGTGGGTGAGTGCGATTTTTATCAAACTTTTCTGTCCGTGTATAGGAATAAATTCGGTGGTTCAAGTTATACTGCAGGTGACATATTGGTTTTATTTTCGGCATTTGCGTTCAAGCTTATATGCTTTGTGTACTATTTAATTAGTGGATTTAATTGACATCTTTGGATTATTATTAACAGATATCGCTCATTTTAGATACATTGTATCATTATCGTGTTGGCATACATTGTCACGGTTGTGACAAATGTCCATGCATTTTGAAGTGAAACCTTTTATAGGGCCCCTAAAAATCCATACTTCAATTTTTTTTCAATTTTAAGGACCTTTTGAGAAATACTCATTTTGTTGGGATTTTTGAGGTTCTGAAAATTCATGACAATTATTGATTGAGAGAAATCGAGAAAATTAAAATACTTGAATATTGCACAACAATTTGTTTAATTTTTGGAAACTCAAAGAAATTCCAATATTGCCAAGAATTATGAACGTCAAAAAAAATTTCACATTTTCATCAAGAAATTCCAACAATTCCCGTTTTTGAAAAAGCGTAAGCTCTTGACAATTAAAGAATAATTGACAAAATATAGAAACCCCAAAACAATCAGCAAAAAGTAAAAAAAAAAATTCAAATTTTAAAAATCTCCCGCCAAAAGTTTCACTTCCGTCGCAAAGCTCTAAATGCAATTCACATGTCCGCACCTCCCACCACCCCATCCTCAACACTACAAATAAATATCAACATTAACAATCGGCTCCCTAAAACACCTGTAAACCTAGTCCTCCCAAAAAAATCAAGTAGAACTAATCGTTTATGGTCAGCCACAATAAAACTTGTTCCACCAAAGAAATCGGTACTTTCCGTTAAATTACCAACCAAAAAACGTTTAAAACGTCCGAATGGCTAAGAATATTCAATATATATGTCATTTGTGGTGTCGTACCTTTGTTCATTTCAAAGAAAAAACATTTTGTTATTAACAATAAACAAACTTATAGATTATACAGTAGAACCGCCTATCAGAAATTCTGAACGGAGAAACGAAAATTAAAATGTGTTTTTTTTTTTATCAACATACATACGCTACGATCTATACTCTGTGATCGCTTGCGTGTCGATTCATTTTTTTTTTTGTATCCTTTTAGAGATTTTTTTTTCTTCACATCTAAATGCTTTTTTATTTTGGAACAATTTTTAGCAATTACAGTTAGTTGCGGCGGGATTTGCCGGTTGATCGGTTAATCGTTGGCCCTTTGCCTGGCCTGTTCCACCTGCCATTAAGGTCGGATCGTTATCTAACGATTCACTCATCTTGTCGCATATTATGTCGACGAGCTGTTCAAACACCGCCTGAAATGTTGAGCAATCATTAGTTGTCAATATCGCCATTGGCTTATACAAAGTTCGCCCGAAAAAAGAATTCTTATTTCATAAAACCTCAATCGTAAATTACGCTTCCCAGCATTGTAATTTACGATTTTTAATCGTAAAAAAAAAACAATTTACGGTCAAGGAATCAGGTTTTACGTTTTTTAAATGTAATTTACGTGTGAGCAATTGTAATTTACGAACCCATGAACATAATTTACGAACCCGTAAATGTAATTTACGAGCCCATAAACGTAATTCACGAACCCTTGAACGTAACTTAGGAACCCTTGAACGTAATTTATGAGCCCTCGAACATAATTTACGAATCCGTAAACGTAATTTACGAAGCCGTAAACGTAGTTCACGAGCCCTTGAACGTAATTTACGAATCCTTGAAGGTAATTTACGAACCCGCAAACGTAATTTACGAACCCTTGAACATAATTTACGAGCCCTTGAACTTAATTTACGAGCCCTCGAACATAATTTACGAACCCTTAAACGTAATTTACGAACCCTTAAACGTAATTTATGAGCCCTTGAACGTAATTTACGAAGCCGTAAACGTAGTTTATGAGCCCTTGAACATAATTTACGAACCCTTGAACGTAATTTACGAGGCCTTGAACGTAATTTACGAGCCCATAAGCGTAATTTATGGCCAAAAATAGTAATTTGAGAATGAGGAATAGTGAGTGAATACTTGTAATCTACGGACAGCGAATCTTAATTCTGCTTAATTTATAATAAAGGCCCAATCGCAGATTACGATCTCCGTGTCGTAAATTTGCAATTATTAAATATTATTTGCAACCAAGCAATTAGAATTTACGATTTTTAAATATGATTTACAATCAAGTAATCAGAATTTACGATTCTTAAATGTAACTTATGGCCGAGAAATCGTAAATTACGAGAAGGAAATCATTGAGGATGAATACATAATTGTAATCTGGAACCAGCGAATCTGGGTTCTGCTTAAGTTATAATAAAAGCCCAATCGTCAATTACGGTCCCCAGTATTGCACTTTACGATTTTAAAATGTGGTTTACGGTTAAGGGCTCGCACTTTACAATTTGTGCAACGTCATTTACGGTTAAGTAATTGTATTTTATGATTCCTTGACCGTAATTTACGTCCGAGAAATCACAATTTACGAGCGAGGAATCGTCGATGGTGAATAAATAATTGTAATTTAGAATCAGTGAATCTTTATTCTGCATTGCAGAAGCGTTTGCGAAGTCTTTGCACGGTTAAAGTGACCTACATGTGCAACAATTTCGCAGAAAGTCCGGAAAGGTCGATATTTTCAAAAATTTAACATCATCAAAAAAATTGAAAATTCCAAAAAAGTAAAAACTTTGGTGAATTACATTAAAAAAATCGGTTTTCAGAATTCTTCAACTTCGAGCTCTAAGTTTCAGTAAAAAATTTTCAAGACTGTAGAATGTTTTCTTTTTATCAACAACAGGATATAAAATTGATACCTTGACATTAATGTTCTCCTTGGCAGATGTCTCAAAGAATTGTACATTCAGCTGCTCCGCCAATTGTTTACCCCTCTCAAAACTAATGACCCGTTCATCCTCCATGTCGCATTTATTACCAACAAGAATAACTTGAGCATTATCCCATGAATACGTTTTAATCTGTGTAATCCAATCCTGGACCGAGTTGAATGATTCCTCATTGGTGATATCGTACATTAAAATGAAGCCCATTGCTCCACGATAATAGGCCGTCGTTATAGTTCTATATCGTTCTTGGCCGGCAGTGTCCTGTTGGAAAAAATGACAAATATTCATTGACATATTCTCTAAATACAGACGGGGCTAATGAGGGCAGGTGACGTGACAACAGTCACAAAAAAGTAATGAGCCATTCATTTTGTGGATAGTTTTTTGACCCCACCCACCCACTTACCCACACATTCACCCACCCACACACCCATAAAATGAGACCGCCCGGCCGAGCGGGAACCTAACCCGACGCAGGGGGGGGGGTGGGTTCCATCATAGGCGCCGGCCATCGTAGCACAGGGGTTTCTGGAGGTTTACCCTGTGTTTAGAAATACGATGGCCTAAAAATGGCGAAAGTCGGCCCCAGCCGCATGGGTGGGTGTCCGGTACGCCCCCTGAAGGAATGCTTACACGGCCGCTACCGGGGGCGTACAAATGAGAGGGACGGAGGAAAAAACAAAAAAAAACCACCCACACACCAGCCCACCAACACACCAGCCCACCAACACACCAGCCCACCTACACACCCGCCCACCTACACACTCGCCCATCTGCGCACCTGCTCACTAACCGACCCGCCCATCCACACACCCGCGCACACCCACGCGCCACCAAGACACACGCCCATCCACGCACCCGCCCATCAATGCACCCGCCCCCCAAGACACACGCCCATCCACGCACCCGCCCCCCCAAGACACACGCCCATCCACGCACCCGCCCCCCAAGACATACGCCCATCGACGCACCGACTCACGCACACCCGCCCCCCAAGACACACGCCCATCCACGCACCGACTCACACATACCCGCCCATCCACACACCTACCCATTTCTTATGTATAATATATATTCCATTTTTATTTCAATAATTAAAATAAAGAATAATTAATAAAAAAAGAAGATTGTTTTTTTTAGCACAGTTATCATTCAACCCAGTCTTAAGAAGTAATTATGATTTTAAAAATCTAATAAATAACATTGAAACACATAGGTGAGGTGCGATGATTTGAATTAGTCGCAGGTCCCATTTAAATATCTCTAAACAGAACTCTCTTTCCCCTACCAAAATACTTTTCGAAAATTTCTCAAAGTTCCTTTTAAGGATTCCAAGATAATCATGACAAATTCAACCGGAAGACACCTTAATTTATCACATTCCACTACTTCGAAACTATTACAACATAATGTAGAATTATGCAAATAAATTTACTGACCCATATTTGTAGTTTGACTCTCTTATCGTGCCTAAACACAGTTTTGACTTTGAAGTCAATTCCAACGGTGGAGACGAAAGCCGACGTAAATGAGTCGTCAGCATAGCGAAACAAGAATGATGTTTTACCAACTGATGAATTTCCGATGATTAGCAATTTGAACATATAGTCAAAATTTTGATCGGCCGCATCTTTTTGCCACTTAGGATCCTGACCCGCCATCTGTAAAAAAAATGTGATTAATAAAGAGTCTGGGGATATTTGAGAGGCCAAATGGACCAAGGATGCTCCTGGTCCAATGACACTGATGGCCCAGCCGTACTAAAGGCCCAATGGGACTAATGATCCATTACCAAATGGGACTTTTTTGGAGCATATTCCTTATCTTTAATTTCATAACAAATTATTGTCTATTTTTTTTTTGTTTTGAAATACATTTTGTTTCCTTATTTATAATTAGTAAAGACTTGGCATTGATACCGAATGTGTTATCTCAACGATGGAAATCATTCGGGCCATTTTTGTGCGCAGATTTATACGAGAATCTCGAGATTTGTCGCTACTCACTAGCCATTGCTTTTTTTCAAACCACGTTTTCATTTTTTTTTTAAGCACTTTACCCCACTTGTGATTACGGAAAAAAAGTATCACGGATTTTCACAAATATTTCTTTCTGACTTTTTCTATATTCAGGAATTCTTAATTTTGATCCCTCCCCTCAGGTCTCAATCTTGTTTTCGATTTCTGGATTGATTCTCCATTTCTTTTGGTGGTGGTGATCCATGCACTGTTTCAACAACCGAGTCACCGTATTGTAACAATATTCACCTCCCCTCTAGGTGAAGTCAACTTGCCAGTTTATAATGACTTTTCCTTATCGCTAACACTCTTCACTATTCTGGCCTTCACAATTGGACTGGTCATGCACCTGGCCAAGCCTTGAACCACCTGCCAATTTGTACGGTCATTTTGAGGACAAAATTGCCCTGCATAAAACTGTTTATTAAAATTGTCAGAAAATTTTGAATTTTTACATTTTTTTTTTTACATTTTTGAAAAAATTGAATTTGTATTTTGTATTGATGGATTGGATTTCATACCCAAAATTTGCCCCCCCCCTTCTTCCCCGAAAAAATATTTTCGATTTTTCAAGTACTGCTGAGGAACCGCGGAACCCGCCCCCTCCCCCTACTCCCCCCCCCCTCAATATTTTTTGGTGTTGTGGGAAAGTTTGTGAAAAATTGTAGACAAGTTTGCAATATTGGAACTCTTTTCTCTCACATTTTCAACATTTTTGACATTTCCAAAATTTTGGATTTTTCGGAATTTTTGAAAAATCCAAATTTGGGTTTAAGATCGATGGATTGGATTTCATATCCAAAATTTGCCCCGCCCCCCCCTTTTTCCTCGAAAAAATATTTTCGATTTTTCAAGTACTGCTGAGGAACCGCGGAACCCGCCCACCCCCCTCCCCCCCCCCCCCCCCCCGTCGTAAAATTTTTTTGGTGATTTCGAAAGAAGTCCTCGACTTCACCTGAGTACAATATCTCAATCGCCACAAAATATCTTCACTCAGCCCCACACAGTACTACTTTATCACTATATTATCAGACTATATATATAGATATAGCCGCCAATAGTCCGCGCGCTGCAAGGTTCAAGCCCCAATCGATCCCACCCAATTCATCGAAATTCACTCGAAGGCCAATAAATAAAAGACCTAATTAACTGCCCTCCCAACTTCATTTCAATTTCCCAAGGTCAAGTCCACTCAGATAATATCTTCATAAGGAAAACTAAGCCAAGAGGAAATGTAGCTGATAAGACTGTACTACTTTGGAATATATAGTACTTCCCACATGACAGCGGAAGTTCAAAAAAAAGTCGAATAATTTATGACAATCGCGCACAACTGCTCAATACGATAAACCTAATTCAATTCATACATTTGTCGACAAAAACAAAATTGTTTATACAGACGGTTATCCAAAGTGCTCCAATTTCCACACAAGAGTTGATCCCGAAATACGTAAAACTCGAGCTATCTCTAAAGTAAATCAATCTACAGAAGAGTGATAAGGAACTTTTTTGTCGGCCATCAAATTTTGTACAAAAAAGGTCATATAACATTTTGCTCTAAAGTCGCTAATTAATTAATAACGCGGTGAGTTTCGTTTTGAATGATGAGACATGTCAAACGTCACGTGAGCGTGGCCCTTTACTCTCAGTCATAAAACGAGATTATCTCGTCAACAAGTGGTTTTACGCAAAAATGTTATTGATCATTTTTTGTAGGGAATTAGATTTGCAATAAAAAGTTGTTGATGTTATTTTGTCGGAAACCGAGTGGTTGACGAGATATGGAGTAAAATAGTTGTGGAAAATCGGTTGGATCAATCTCAGGTGATTGAGTAGATTCATTTTCACACACACACACACACACACACACACACACACACACACACAAACTAAAGATACTACTACTTGGTCTCCATTTTACCAATGACGTCGTTTCACACACACACACACACACACACACACACACACACACACTGAAGATACTGCTCCTTGGTGTTCCCTTTACCAATCACGGACGGGGGCAAATCTTTGGTGAAGTCTCTATCCGAATATTGATATTGATTTGTTTAATGATAGCCACAGCTATATCGTGCTAGAAACAGAAGATACTGTAAAAAAATTGTATCATCTACACATAATAATTTTTTTTCATTTTACAGTTTATGCTATATATACACGATAAAAAAAAATCGGAACTAGTGATACACCCTCAAACTCTATAAAACCCTCGGCTCTGTCAAACTTCTATATATGTCTTGTATCTATAACATATATCTTTTCTTGTACACACAATTTCTGGAGTAGCATTGCGGGGCCCTGGGCTCTTCGACTTTCACAGTGCGATGAATAAATAAATTGGCCAGTGAAAAAATTTTCAAAGTCTACATTAGAAAAGTCCTAGTGCACTGAGAATTGAGGAACCTTGAGTGAGCGATGTATTGCCAGTTGGTCGTACGAATGGGAAAAATCGATAAGGGAAGGCAGGGCAATATGCAACATTTTTTTTTATGATAATTCACACCGAGGCTTGGGATATATTTTTTTTTTTGGGCTAAAAAATTTGTTGCATTGATCGCAGGGTGAGATAATAAATTAAAATCCTCAATCCAAGTTATTGGGCCATGACGTTAGAACATGACGTATGACTTCACAAGCGCCAATCGGCCAATTTTTGCGACATTTTCACGATTTAATGAGTTTGCCGTGCTCCACAATGGACCCACTCAAAATATGGATCAAATAAAAAAAAATTGATAATGAGCAAATTGTTATTTTTGCCCGACAATTGCGTAATAATTACCTCAAATCGTGGATTATGTACAGGAAATTTCGTAAAATCCTGATACACGAAACTAACGCAAGTTTCTCTACCTCACTACAAAAAAATTAACAAAAAAATATTGAATTATTTTGAGAATAGTCGCTTCCAGCTATCACTGCAACTGAGTTAATCACTATTTTCTATTTTACAATTATTAATTTCAACTATTTTTCTAATGGTGGAAGGAAACTGGACTCGGTTAAAGCGTCGCGCAACCACTGTAGCGGGCGCTAAAATATCGACCATTTCGAAGGAACCCCCGCCCGTACCAATCGTGAAATCGACCTCCTCTGCGCATGCGCGCCACACATTTTCCTAGTGATATACAGGGTGTTCCATAATAATTTGTATGGGTAAATAACTAGCGCACCAGTGGACTGAATGAATGTGGCGCATAGGGACTACACAAAAAACCGATTCGCCAGTTCCGAAGACGATTTTTCCATTCGATTTTTTCGATTTTTTATTAACAAGCCAAGATATCGTTAATGAGAGATTTATGACATCAATAACGAGTGGGCTGAATGAGTTCGGCCTGCGTCGGAAACACGTAATACACTTACCGATTTCCAAGCTCCGATTTTTTTTTCTTTTTTTTTTTAAACTCCGATTTCTTCTCAATATTGTCGTGACGAGTCGAATATCAAGTTAATGAATTGATTTGAGAATTGGTGGGTGAATGAGTATGGCCCACGGAGGCCACCCAAACACTTTTCCGATTGATTAGTTATGCTTAAGTTGAATTTTGAGTTGCCGGTACAGAAATATTGATTTTCTCTCCGAATTAGAAAAATCGTTTTTCAGTCAGAGGGCTTTTTTTGAAGAATTCCCAACAGTTTTGTACTATTTTTGAATAGTGGAGTGTGTGCATGTGGGGGGGGGGGGGGGGGGGGAGAGTACGTAGATGTGACTGGATGGTTGGATGGATGTGGGTGAGTGCGTGGGTGTTGGAATGTGGGAGGGTAGCTGGCTGGCTGGATGTGAGTAGGTGAGAGGGTGTTGGGATGTTAGAGAGAGGGTAGGTGGGTGGCTGGATATGAGTGGGAAGGTGGGTGGGTGGGTGGATGTGGGAGGGGAGGTGGGTGTGGGAGGGTGGGTGGATGGGAGGGTATTGGAATGTTACAGACAGAGAGGGGGGGGGCGCGGCTGGATGTGAGTGGGTGGGTGGCTGTGGGAAGGTGGGTGGTTGTGGGAGGGTGGGTGGATGTGAGTGGGTGAGAGGGTATTGGAATGTTACAGAAAGAGAGGGGGGCGGCTGGATATGAGTGGGTGGGTGGATGTGGGAGCGTGGATGGTTATGGGAGGGTGGGGTTGGTTGCGGGAGGGTGGGTGGATGTAGGAGGGTGGGTGGATGTAGGAGGGTGGGTGGATGTGAGTGGGTGGGAGGGTATTGGAATGTTACAGAAAGGGAGAGGGGGGCGGCTGGATGTGAGTGGGAGGGTGGATGGGTGGATGTGAGTGGGTGGGAGGGTGTGGGGACGTTTGAGACAATGTGGGTGTTGACATATGAAAGGGTGAGTGGGTGGCTGGATGTGAGTGGGTGGCTGGATGTGAGTGGGTGGGTGCATGGAAGATGGTGGGTGGGTGAGTGTTGGTTTCAAAATCACTTTCGAAAACGACGAAAAATATGAACTTCAAATTTATCTTCAGAATTTTTCAAAGAATAGAGGAACTTAATATGTTGCGAAATAAAATTCCCTAGAAAAAAAAAGTAATTCAAAGGCCGAAAACAAATCTGACAAATGAAAATCTCAACTGACACTTTATTCACAGGATTATGTGGAGCGACAGAGTTTTTCGTTATATAAATAAATATATTGGAACATGTTTTAATTTCTAAAGTCTAGCGAACAATGAATGACTATGTAGATGGTCCACCAAGCCGAGTATGGTATCCTCCAGAAATATCTGCTCTTATCAGTGAATATCGTACGAATCAATTTATTTACATGAGGCATGCGTTCCCCAGATCCTCCAAATTTTTCGCCCCCTATGCTTTCAGGTAAGTGTGCACAATTTCTATGTCTGTATTATTGACAAAAATAATTATGAGGAACATGGAAGTCACTCTTGATCCATCGAATATATGAATTTCCGCTAGAGATTGGAGAATTCCCATATAAGACTTTTCTCAAATATTCCACAGCCTCCTTGAATAACTGATTTTTTAAAAAGTAATATACTTCACACACACACACCCACACCCACACACACCAACACACACCCACACACACCTACATACATCCACCCATCGACCCACCCCGCACACACACACACCCACCCTCACCCACTCCAGAGCAGCTACCAGGAGAAGTACAAACGAGAACGACGAAGATAAACACACACACACACACATCTTATCTGAAAAGTTTTTATCTGAAAATCATCTGCTGTGCTCCAAAATGGACCTACTATATTTCATGGATTTGCCCCATGTAATTTTCAGGATGACAGCCATAGGCTTTCCCTATCGAAAAGTTTCTCAAAAATCGATAAAATGGGAAAAACAAATTAACAATTCCAACATTGATAATTTTTTTTTCAGACTTGTTTCAGCTAAGGAGACCACTTTACCGTATTTCACCGTAAGCGCACATGGTACAACACATTACACATCAGACGAAATAGTTTTCACGCCCTTATCAATGTGGAACTGCGAATACGAAAGATATCTGGTGTTAATGGACCTGAAATTACTGCGGCTGTATCGTATGTGGAAGGCATTTTATGTATGGAGAAAAGATATTAAAAGTGGAAAACTATTGAAGGCCAGAAAGTACGTGGAGGAAAATTCATTTTTCTGTGATGACGACTTGAGAGATGGTCTCTTCAAAATCATGGAAATTCAGTGGCCAATTGCGGAATTCAATTTTTTCGATATATCAAAAAATGGAGGAGATATATCGGTATTCGAATTTATTGAAATGCAGGTT
Organism: Asobara japonica; assembly: GCA_026005395.1. NCBI lineage: Eukaryota > Metazoa > Arthropoda > Insecta > Hymenoptera > Braconidae > Asobara > Asobara japonica. The sequence goes on from BQMI01000028.1 coordinate 2,815,041, forward strand.
TGTAAATTAACATATTTAATTCAAAACACAATTCAAGATTTTTCAATAACGATTTCTGAAATCGACATTTCACAAAACAAGTTGAAAATTTCGACTCCAAATTTCATCCCTCATCCACCCCCCCCCCTCCCCACCCCGTTCCCAGGAAAGTCCGCAAGTAAGGGGCATCCTTTACATTTTTAACTTACCGATTTTTCGGGAAGTTATTGTAATCACCCCTAAATCGCTTTTGTTTATTTCGATTTGTAACTAAGGTTTTAAGTATACCAAAATGCTTCCCGTCGAATTCTGAACAAATGCATGTGTGTGTGTACGTTTGTATGTGTGGAGTCGGAATTTTCCGTTAACGATTTCTCACGAGCTGGTCGAGCGAGCTGGGTCATCGAGGTCTTATTCGGAGCGTCTTCATGGAACTTAGATCGGATTAGTTTTTGGTTTAAATTGACCGAGCCGTTTTTTTCTTATCAAAAATTGAATTGTGCACAACGCTCTATTTCAAAAACGATAAGAGATACGACAAAAAGTATTAAGCAGAATTTGCTCTGTAAGTGGAAATGCATATTTAATTTCTTATCACTTTTTTCCATACTTGTCATAATTAAGGAGGTATGACGGGGTTAACCCTCGAGCGTTCGCACCCCTATTGGCGTCTCACTCCCACTCCAGTAACGCGCATAATTCTCGTCTTCACGCTGACTATGCGGCTCGTCAAATATTCATAATGACCTGCTTGATAAATGGGATTGGAACATTTAATTGACGTATCGGAAAATCTAGGAATGGCAATCTACGCTCAATCAGGGAAGAATTATAGGAACCATCATTTACCTTTGATTTGTATTTATTTGCAGTTAGGAAAAATCGAAGATACGAAAAAGAAAGCGCAACTGCTCCGAGAGTTAGCAGTGAACGAAGCAATGACCACTTGCATGAAGTCAATGGCGCACTTTACACATGCAAAAGAGCCAGAATCTATTGATTGGAGAAAAAAATTGAAGGGTCGAAGAAACCTAACTCCGAAAATAAGTTTCGTGGAGGAAGCCTGGAGAAGAAACAGACTTCTTAAATTATCACGGTAAACTGGATTAGTGATAGGCCATGTATTATTAATGATTAATTTAGAATCATTACAAGCAGTAGGGCAATTACAGCTGACTCCCCCACTAGTGCACTGCGCGGGACCGGCCGCTCCACCGCCCTGTCCCACAAGTGACCTTCCCCTACTTCTCCGACTCCCGGATACTAGTAAGCGCAGTGAGGTAGCATTCAAAGTCACGCGGGACCGTTTGCACAGTGGTGGGGAGGCGGCGCTTGAGGGGATAGTGAGTGGTGGGGTCATGACGATACTGACTATAGGGATCCATCAACTTGTGGGACGTGCACTGGTGGGAGAGTTGACTGCAAGGGGTAACACCACTGTAAGCCTTGTGCTTGGACCGCTTTTGCGCGATTTTTTTTAGACCCGAAGGAGCGGGGGTAAATTAATGAAATCTGGGTAGGTCGTTAAGCATGTATTTAAGAGTACAAATTATTTTTTTCATCACAAAAAAAACAAAATGGCGGCGATGTGGCCCCCGCACTGAGGTGTGTTCCGCTGGAAGCCCTCCACGGCACGCAGCACAAGTGGTGTAAATTTCAACCTTCGGGGAGAAAAAAATCTCTTAATCTAGATCAGTATAGCTAGAGAAACACGTACGGATTTGTAAAGATATTGATTTTTGTAGTTTTGGCGAATGTTTGAACAAAAAAGTGAAGATTGCACTTTGGATGAGAGCTGTTTTTCGTTAATTGAAAATCGCCAAATTAATTTATCAGAAAATCCGTACGTGTTTCTCTACGTATTTGCGGTCTCAGGATATAGTCAAAATTTCAAGCGAAAATATTGGAAATTGTTTGAGTTATGGTGCGTGCCAATTTCAAAAACCGTGTTTGGAGTATGTGAATGCGATCAAAGTTTTGATATGTGATTACATTATGATAAATCTAAACTTTTCCATATTAAAAAAATTCTTACCATTAAAATTTGTTTCCACCCAATTTTTGTTTTACAGATTCTAGGGTAGTTAAACTATTTTTTAAACAAAAAAAGTCGATTTTGTGAGAATTCTACAGTGGTGTTACCGCTCAAAAGTCGTTGTAAGAATTGTATGTTTTACAAATAATGTAATCGATGCATCTTCCGATAATTTCAGCTTTCTCCATTTGACGGATCTTATAACCATCTTCATGCTACTCAAATTACTAGAAAATACATATATACAGTTTCTGAAAGTCTTAACAGAGAATGCGAAATACGCTCCCGATAAAGAGGAACTAAAAAGCAATGTGGATAATGGAAAAATTGACGATATTTCCCATGACAATAACACACTCTTGGATTCATCAAGTCAGGTATCGGTATTCAACAATGTTCGCCGGCACTTGCCGATTTTAATTTTCGAAAACTGCTCAAACAATTTCATTTGTTGGTTTGGAAAAAAATAAATGGGAATCGAGTGTAACCGTGGACGGGTCGCATGAATAACTTCCCGATAGTGTATGTGTGTGAGTATGTGAGTCGCAACGAACATATATATGCAATACGCTATTATGAAAGCCACTTGAAAGAGAATATCGATTTAATATTGTCCATAATTTTCCCCATTTACAACGTTGAAATTCCATTGACCAATGAATATACAATCGAAATTCATGAAAATTCCTCAGATTTATCTTACACTGCTCTTTATTTTTTTTAATAACATTTTCTTCTTCCAGTATTCATTTATTTCAATAGATGTAATTTTATCTGATGACGGCGATATCACAGTTGATCCCGACATAGGAACGCTCAATTTCATGATAACTAAAATACAAGCTATTTGGGAAGCTAGTTTGCAAGATATTCTAGAGTCTCATACAACAACTACACATTTTCCGAGGTCTATGGAGTAAGTTATAACTACTAACTACCAACTACTAACTTCTAACTACCATCTACTAACTTCTAACTACCATCTACTAACTCCTAACTACCAACTCCTCACTCCTAACGCCCTAACTACCAACGCCTAACTACCAACGCCTAACTACCAACTCCTAACTACCAACTCCTAACTACCAACTCTTAACTACCAACTCCTAACTACCAACTCCTAACTACCAACTCCTAACTACCAACCCCTAACTACTAACTCCTAAGGCCAACTATTAACTACTAATTACCAACTACTAACTACCAACGACTAACTTCTAACTATTGGGTATTGAATATTAACTACTAACTACTAACCATTATTTTTTGAACGAGCAGATCTATGGTTGGCTTGGGTCCAATCAATGTGCAATCATCAACCAACACTTCACGACTGTCCAACGTCTTACAATCAAGTTTGATCATTTGTAATGATAAAATCAAATTAAGAAAATTAATTGATTTGAATACCACATCGGTGCAACTATATTGTCAAAATTTTGACGTCATTCAGTCGTTTTATAAGGAGACAATATCTTACCCGATCGATATAATCGAGAAGAACGAGTCGAGCGAAGTGTTTCGCACTTGGTGTTGCGATTATAGAATGAAGGAAGAGGAAATTAATGAAATCGCTGCTGCTCAATCCATTGGAATATTCACTCTGCAATTGGACAGATTTAAGAAGCAAGTTTTAGCGGTGACGATCGACAATCAGAGGAGACTCGGCGAAGTTATACCGAAGTATTGAGTGCCATTTTCGCGATTGAATATGAAAGTTTCAAATGAGTCCGAATTGAAGTCCAAAACTCAAATTTTCCAAAATTCCCAAAGCGATTCAATTTGAAAACAACTTTAGCAAGTTCGTGAATGCTGAACTTTTTATGAACTTTTTTTTTTATGGAAATTTTCAAAAAATGGAAAAAATAATGTTTCGAAATTTGCATAAATTCATATAAAAAATTTCCAAATTTTCAAGGACGTAAAAAATTTTTGAACATTCGAAAAACATTTTTTTTAAGTCGCATAATTTTAGTAAGGACTTTTCTTTACTAAAATTAGGCGACTTAAAAAAAATGTTTTTCGAATTTTCAAAAATATTCAAAGATATTCCCATATAAAGATGATTTATCTCTTTTTCAAACTAGGATAGGAAAGGACAAAGTTGAAATTTTACTCGCTAAAATATTAGACGCAAGAACTTACCTTGATAGTGAACCAATGACGGTAATCAGTTTCGCCGAATACATGACCTTTCTCGAGGGCGTCCAACAATTGATCGATAATATCGAAATCGATGCGGACTACATAAAAGAATTGTACGATATAACCGAAGAATACGGTATTCCAGTGGCAGCCGGGGACTTCGCTGATTATTTAGTAAGGGAATAATGTTAAAGAGTCCTTACAAGAACGAGGAGGAATATATTATAATATAATATCGAAATGCTCATCAATATATACGGAGGGTTAGTCGCGCACCCTCGTGGTCACAAAGTCCTTGTAAATGAGTATATATATTTCCAATACATACATTACAAACGCGAAAAACATACAAAATCTCAACTCATCAAATGAATTCGAAATATGAAGTGTTTTACGCTCGAGCGACATCGTTGCTGGCACCCATACATTCAATTTTTGAGAGATAAAATTTCCACTCGGGCACTTCAATGAGCAATCAATGTTGTCAAAAGTATCTAGGTATATCACAATATAGATCCATTCAATTTTATTTGACTGAAGAAACTAACATCCGGAGGTTCAACACGAAAATTTTTCCGCACAGACTCACTCACGGATTTGTTTGTTTGTTTTTTCACTTCCCGACCCTAGGGAAGTTACTGTAATCACCCCGAAAATGAAAAATTGGTTTTTCCTCATATTTACGCGTTTCGAGGTTCCTCCCTTCTTTTTTGACCATATTCCAAAACATGTCTGTATGTATGTGTGTGTGTGTGTGTATGTGTCAATGTATGTGATCGAAATTTTCGTTCACGATTTTTCAAAAACGATTAGTGCAATCAGAGTGATCGAGTTCGAGTGCTGTTCCATCCAATTTTTTTAAACCGATATTCAAGAACGCTTGGAAGATCCCTGCAAAATTTCACTATGCCCGAAACGATAATTATGACGTAAATTAACTCCAAAGTTGCTACTGATACATGCGCTTAAATAGAGTGATGATAAAAGTAGTATGTTCCGTGCAATACCGGCTGGTCGGTAATATAGGAAAAATGCTAGACCGCTGAGCGCTCATGAATATTCTCAGCTTATCAACCCTTTCGTAGACCTCTCATAAAATCTGACTCCCTGTTTTTTTCAAATTTATTACAGGTCATCAACGTTTCATTGACGAGCTTGAAAATTGCAGTGACCGAACGGCTGAAAGAGTCTGACAAATTAATTGCGCGGTTCAACGACACAATCAGCAATGACATTGGAAAGCTGACGGATCAAGTGTCCATCATCAGTGAATTAATTACGGTAATGTCTCAATTAATCCCATGAAAACGTATGAGCCCGAATTAGGGATGAAGAAAGCACTAACTAAAGTTGCCGCAAAATCAAGAAATTATACTGATGCTATACTGTGAAGCAATTACCTCTTTCCCTATGAGCTAGCCTGAATGCTCCGACGGATGCTGTAAACAATTCGTTTTACGGATTTACAATTCGTTTGCAATATTTTATTAACTCAAAAAGGGGTGGCATGATTCCATTACTTATCAAGGCCTTTCGAACTGAATCATTACGTCGCCCTTTGCACGTAACTGCGGCTTACTCTTGAAATGCCCTGCCTATGTCAATCCGTGATCTTCCTTCTCTCCTCTCTTTCAAACTCGCTTTGCGCCAATTTCTTCTTCATGAGTCCTGAAATCTTGATCGCTTTCTTTTCACCTTCCCTTGCTCTCACTCTCTCATTCCCTTTTTCCCTCACTGACGCTTTCATTATTTCATTATTTCATTATTCGAATTTATGTAGTATCCGTGCCAGAAGTGTACTGTTACTTAACTGCTTATATAATTTTTTTTTCATTACTGGGGCCCAATAGATGGCTCTTACAGGACCTCCACCCAGAAGGGGTAAAGGGGCGTTTCCAGCGCATCGCGATAAGTAGCTGCCCAAGGGAGATAAAGTAGAGAGGCAAACGATAAGGTGTCATTTATCACCCATGGGAGATAAAGTTGATTCTGAAGTTTGCCGCGCTACGTTCGTTGTCATGGAGTTCAGGCCACCATATCGAATTTACGTTGTTGACATAATTTACACAAGGCCACACATCAACTGTCAAACTAATAAGTGAAAGTACAATAAAAAAAAAGGAACAGTGGAAGATGGAACCCAAAAACACATAATCGTGGGCGTCCATATGAAAAGGGCCCTTATGCGCGTTCCTAGTTCCCGAGATATAAGCATTTTTGTGAGTTGGGTTGGAATTATAATTTTTTTTTTATTGTTTCGAACGAAAGAATAACTCTTTCCGCGTCGGACTTGAGTCGAATTTGCGCTCAAAATTTCCAGAATTTCGTCAGAAATCCACCCATATACCTAACTCCATATCGCGCACAAGGGCCCTTTTCATATGGACGCCCACAATTATTCCGTGACAGTGATGAAAGTGATGAAGATTCCCCAAATTTAATTTACAATCCTGGAAACTGTTCAAAGTGAAATATTTGTGTTGACAAAGTGAATAATTTTGTTTCTAAAGACTTTTTGTTTTGGCAGGGGGGGGGGGGGGGCGAAGCCCCCCACCGGGGGCTTCGCCCCCTGGACCCCCTCCCCGCCCCCTCCTTACCCCACCCCTTCAGGGCCCACGTAATAAAAAATAGTATGTGCAATTCGGGCGATAGCGTTGGTTTGCGAGTCGTGTGAAGTTTGCAGCACGAGGTATGGCAAGTCGGAACCGAGGCCGCTTATCGCCCTTATAGCACAAATTACTATTATTTTTCAAATGTCTACTGTTTAGCTATTTTGACCTTCGTCAATGTAATTTTATACAACATAATGTACAGTGAATAAACCAGTCAATCAATCAATCAATCAATTAAAACAAAATAGGGTTCCTCATAATTGTCCCAGTTTAACAGCGATAGTTCGTCGAAATTATGAAAAACATTGGTGTTCCCATTGACAAAATAGGAGCCGTGGCTGCTGGACCCAGCGTCCGACTCAGACCATTGCCTCAAAACCCTCAAGGATTTCGCCTCAAAATTGGAAGAGATCGCTGCCATAATCACCAAGTATGATGAATACCAGGAGCGCTTTGGTCTTGAGGTCATTCGCTTCGACATATTGGATCAAGTTCGCGATGAGATTCATCTTCGAGATCTATTGTGGGAGTCTACTACTGTCTGGACCAAAAATTCCCAAAACTGGTACGAGTGTGATTTCACCGATTTAGATTGCGACCAGATGAGCTGGTGCATCGATCAATGCAGCAGGAATGTTGGAGAGCTGGAGGTGGGCTTTGGCCGGCGGCCCATCATCGTCGGGTTGAAGGAAAATGTCGAGAGCATCCGAGGAAAACTTCCAACCATCAGGTCCCTGAGGTAATCAAAAAACAGATACAATTCCAACTATCGACCCCCCCCCCCCCCCCCCCCCCACATCAACAAATCTCTAATGAATTATTTTTTTCTGTGACTAATTAAGGAACAAGCATCTCAGGAGACGCCACTGGCTGGAGATTGAAATAATATTGAATTACAAGTTCAAATTCGACACGAAAGTGACCCTGACGTTGATGGAGAATCTGGGGGCTTTCGGCCACGAGCAGGAACTTGGGAATATTTCAGAGAGGGCTACCGCAGAAGCCAATGAGGAAGCTATTCTCAATAAAATTGATGAATGAAGATCTTGTGAATTTTTTTTTTGATAGGACATGAATAAATGAAGAGCATGTTCTCTAGAAAATATTTTCCAGAACTCTTACAATATTTACTATTGTTGATTGATTCTTGGCTTTTTCGGTCCCTACCTCACAAATGTGAGGTTTGTCATATATAGATATACTTGAAGAGTCTATCTATTTACAAGAAATACTGAGAGAGCATTACTGTTCCGCAATGTTTCGCTCTCAGTTTTTTTTTTGTAATTGAAAAATTTTCAATTAATTAATCATTAATGAAAAAATTCAATATGCACAAATCAGAAAAATCGGCAATATTTACGTGTTACCGGCAACACTGACTAGAGATCGGCCGCCGGGAGAGACCGACAGATCGGGCAGAAAATCGCCATGTTCGGTCGAAATTGGACGGCATTGATATATATTGTTGGATCCAAGGAAGAATAAAGACACAGGTTAATGAAATGTTTGGACGGTTTATTAATTAGAATGGTGGAATACGATGTGGCGAGTGCGAGAGATCCGAAGAGACTCCTCAATCCCTTTGTTATTAAGGAGACAGTCGTTGCCAAGAGAGCCACGTTCAGATCAATCACAATTGAATTAGGGTCCGAAGGGGGACACGTAACAATATAGTAATATGATTTATGTGTGTTTCGACCGATAATGGCGGCACCAATCAACAACCAGATCTGCCGATCTATCGGTACCATTGAGAGACCACTAACGCCATTGGTGGCGAAGTTCCGTACTCACTGCTGCATTTTTCATACATATCTCTGAAACTAAGTGAGATTCCGAATTTTGCAAGGAGACCTTTTTGGTAGCTCTGCCTTCAATCTACAAAACCGGTCTTCATGAAAATTCCGCTATCTCCCTTAGATTTCAGTAGATTTCGAGATTTGTGCCCTCGTCGTAGGTACAAGAGTTTCTCTCCGAGCCCGCAGCCGTTCAAAGGGATAAAAAAAAGTATTGGGGAAGGGAATGAAATAATCCATGAAAACCATAATTCTGCTTATTACACATTTACTTTATTTCTTCAAAAACATCTCAATGAAAAATATAGTATCTTCACTGCCAAAGCACTGGGTAAGTATTGATTACTTGCACTGGGTAATGTGAATCGATTACTTAATTTTTAAATAATAATAGTACTGGGTTCCCGAGTTGAGAGGCTGGTCAGAAATGAAACCCTGTTGAAATGCGGGGAAACTTTTTTCCAAAAATTTGTATCATTCACAGCATTTACTGGAAAATTGGCCAGTTCACTTTTACGCCTATCCTGAAAACTCAGATATTTTCTTTTCGAGTTGACTCTACAAAAAAAATGGCGTAAGTTGAGAACCGCACCGCAATTGTTGAAGAAATTCGTTAAAAATTGAGGCTCAAAAATCCTGTCCCGAATTTGATTGAAATTGGTCTGAAAGGAATAAATACAGCGAGGTGATTGGCAGACGACGGTGCCACCATCTTGGCAGAAGGGAAGGGGAACCAAAATTGCGGCATCCAGATCCGACGACCACTTCGCATATTTAGAATTTTTTTCCCAATCCTTCGGTTCTTGAAAACACTTGCAATTAGTTTTATTCGATAAAGGCGAAAGGAACGAATTTTTAAGAATAATTTCCATGTTTTTCGATGTGATTTCGGCGGATAAAGCTGAAACAAAGTTTTCCTCGCATTTCCATGGTTCTCTACTTTCACGGCCTCTCACTAAATGCACAACGAATGAGTATGCATGGGATATACATATAATACAATTGTTCTCACAGTGAAGACAATGTTTGACCTTTGCCCAGAGAGTTAAACAAAATAATGAACACATTTTAGGTTACATGATTTTTTCACGCAGGAAAAAAAATTCTAGATTTTGCGGAAAATATGAAACACAGTTGTCCTACTTCACAGTGAGCAAAAAAAGTTTGGTTGCTACGCGAAATAGTAAATAAAATATGAAATGAGTAAATAATAGTTTCACTTTAAATAATGCTATTTTCTCACAGCGAAAGAAAAAAACTTCGTACTTTGCGCAATATATTGAACAAATTTGTAATGCAAATATGAATCGTCGGTATTATCGTGCGGTATTTCCGCACTAAAACAATTCTCTTCGTTTTCGGTTAACATTCATGGAGTGATAGTAGAAATCAGTCTCATCGATGGTCCACATTAGGAGCATGTAAACAGTGATTATTGATGCCATGAGAAATCTATCAATTCTGAAAACAAAAATTAATGAAAAGAATTATAAAGCCTGCGTTAGCCCTATAACAGAATAACAATCTCGATTTTATAACATGTAACTTAATTGTAAGTTGTTAAATGTAACTTGTAATATAAGTTGATAAAAATTTTTTTTTTAATAAGATAAGATCAGACTTTATATAATCAAAGTCATCTGCACCAATGAAAAACTGGTTTAAACTTTGCTCAAATTAGATATAAAGCCAATGGCCGGTGATCTATAGATCACTGATGCTATGCCATTACATCAGTACTGTATCCAGCATATATATATTCCTATTCAAGAAAGCGCATGCACATAAGTGAACATCGTTAGAGTCGAAATATCTCGAAAATCGTGGCATGATTTATTTTTCAATCGTCATTCATTTATTGCTTGATCAGATTAGTCAGATAACATCGTCAAGTTGGTTGGTAATCGCGTTTGCATCGATAAACATCGATATTTGGGATATCGATTCGGGTATAGTTTTCAAAAGTATGACAATTGTTCAAGTTGCCATAGCTTATGTAGTTATTGAAAATCATATACACAGAATATTTTTTGACGTTCTGTTAATTTATCAAGTTTCGAGTGTTTTACATATTCTGTCCAGTGTTGACAAATTTTATATGCACGCGATAATTACAGAAAAAACAAAAGATGCTTGCGCCAAATTGGAAAATTGAAAGCTCTCATTTTGTTCGGAGTCAATGATTAACAGTATCTTCAACTTCGGAAAATATATTGTTACTCCAAATATCAAATTATAATTGAGCGCGCGAGGCGCGCACTCGGGCTTGTATAAATGACAATAAATTGTTCAAGTCAAGACAAGTAAACACTTACGTCATAAGCGGATGAATCCACAGAATAATAATAAAAGCTGTGAAACTTGGATGTCTCATGTGTAATAGGTATCGTTGATATTCTTGTGATTTCGTTGACATTGGGCACGGTCTGTTGGACATTTTGTACCAGACTTGCTTGATGCCCGTCAGCTCCGATATATCTAGCATAACACAGCCACTGTATATGATGAACCAGGCAAATAAATGGCAAGCGCTGAACAACAGCCACACTTTATTATTGGCAGTTGTGTCAATATGCCAAAATGATATTGCCGGTATTATGTTCCAATTGCACATAATTAAATGCAATGCCGCAGCGCTTGCAACATTGTATATGCTTCTCTCCATTTCCACTATGTGCAATTTTTCGTACAATTGTTTGACTATTTTACGCGACATAAATGAGTGCTGAAGCATAAATATACTCAGAAGGCAACTATTTATCATCATTTGCCAAAGTGTTGTCAAGTGCTCATGGTCATCTAAAAACAGAAATATCAATTTCAGCCAAATGATTTTGAGTAAAAAAAATTGAAAAAAAAAAAATTTTGTGTAAACTTTTTGTTTGTTAAAAAGTGTTTATAACCTAAAATTGTTGTTAGGGATTAGCTGGATAATTACCTTTGGGAGATTTGTTGATGAACTTCTGATCATAACTCTGGGAAGACGTGAAGTACATGAAATTATATAGCACATGAAATGTGTATAGAAAACTGATTGAGCTTGTCAACAAGCCAACGACACTTGACCCCATATTTATTATATATCCTATATAGTATATCTCGCTTATATTATTATGCGACTAGACGTGATAAACTCGTACGATTCATTTGAGACGCGATATTTTGATTCAAGGTCACGGGTATCGTGAAATCATGGGGAAATCATTTTTTCGCATAAATGCGAGGAGAAATAAACAGAAAAACTGTTCGGATTTAGAACAGCTGAAGCACAACCAATGGGAGAGCTTGGCGGCGCGGCGCGCGGACATTTGAAAATCGCGCCAGATTTGAATGACGCGGCGCATTGATTATAATGCATATGTTGCGTAAAACGGGATATTTAGTAAAAGTGCCTATAATAGAACGGACTTTTAGTCTATTCTCATAAATTATCTATTGGTCTATCGCAACGAGTCTATTGCGCTCGTAATTCATTGAGGTTAGCAATGTTCGTTGAAAATTGGCAAATTTAAATGGCCTCCAATGGAAACTCAGTTAATAATTTACAAGCCCGAATGCGCGCTTCGCGCGCTGAATTACAATTTGGTATTTGAAGTACCAATATATTTTCCGAAGTTGAAGATACTGTTAATCATTGACTCCGAACAAAATGAGAGCTTTCAATTTTCCAATTTGGTGCAAGCATCTTTTGTTTTTTCTGTAATTATCGCGTGCATATAAAATTTGTCAACACTGGACAGAATATGTAAAACACTCGAAACTTGATAAATTAACAGAACGTCAAAAAATATTCTGGGTATACGATTTTCAATAACTACATAAGCTATGACAACTTGAACAATTGTCATACTTTTGAAAACTAAACCCGAATCGATATCCCAAATATCGATGTTTATCGATGCAAATGCGACTACCAACCAACTCGACGATGTTATCTGACTAATCTGATCAAGCAATAAATGAATGAGGATTGAAAAATAAATCATGTCACGATTTTCGAGATATTTCGACTCTAACGATGTTCACTCATGTGCATGCGCTTTCTTGAATCAGATACTTGGGTTCGAATGTAGAAGTATGAGCGACAGCAAACAAGAAAAAGAATAGTTATCGAACCAAATACAATATGTAGTAAATATATCACTAATTTATTGGCAGGAAAAAATTTACACGGAAACAACAACAATAATCCACATGTCTTCAATTTTTTAAATATTTCCCTATATCAAGTAGTATACATAAATCGTGAATACGGTGAAAATAATGTTCAGCATGTTCAAATTCGTCAGTAGAGGTGAACTGGCAGTGCTCCTAGAAATCGTCTCGTTTATCCAATCTAGGTAATAATCCAATCGGCAATAGACACCTGGCGAATTGGCGACCGCGCAACCTTGTCCCCAGGACACTAAACCCACTTGCATGCCGTCACAAATCAGGGGGCCCCCACTGTCGCCCTGTGGATGGGAAAAAAAAATATATATATATATAGGGCCACGTGGATTTTTATGATACTGCACATAACTATTCATCAGGTGAAAAAATCTCACAAGCTATATCACAACCCTATAGTAAAAAGGAGAGACGAAAAAAACTATCGATATATCTCGAAATTATCGAAAACCGTAAGACCGAAACCGACGCGCCACCAGTTAGCACGGCGAAAAAAGGAAATGCGCGTGCGAAGCACGCGTCACCGACTCGTGATTGTAAAATTAGATGAAAAAAAAAAACACCTGACAAGCATCGACTCCACCATCCTTGTGACCAGCGCATATCTGACCGTCATGAAGTGTGTGGGAAAAAAATTAACTGCATTTGTGGGTCGGGATCAACGGCACATTGGCATGTCTGAGGGTACCACTAGAACTCTACAAAAGAAATGAGGTCAATACCAACAATTTATCTATGGACTCTTATGTTAGTATCTTATTATGCTTTTTGGCAAAATTAGTTCCAAGGTCAATGATTGATTAAATAATATTTCCCGCATTTCTGCATAAACAGCAATAAATAAAAATGGTCCAGCTAGATGGCAGTGTAATTTTTATCACACTCTTTACTTGACTGGATTCGCTTGTTTTTCCCCAGCCAACCACTTGGCATCCTTTCGTATACTCTTCGAAGAAATCTTGACTGATTTGCATTGGAATAGGTGCATATGACACGTAGGGAGTGATAGTAAATTCAAGCGACGTCTGCAGGAGAAAATAAATCAATGTAAATAGAAGCAGAAATCCACGTGGAGTTCATGAGAAAATATAAAGATATATAGGTATACAGAGAGAACATATATAGATATATATTAAGTGCACAAATTTGTTAAACAAACCTACAGTAAAAAGGAGAAACGAAGGAAACTATCGATGTATATCGAAATTATCGAAAACCGTAAGACCGAAACCGACGCGACACCAGCCAGTGCGGCGGAAGAAGGAAGTGCGCGTGCGCAGCACGCGCCACCGGACGCGTCTTTCAAAAAGAAAACATATTTATTTTAGTTACTCAGAGCGTGTCCGTTACAAGCTGTTTTACTATAAGGAAATGAAGAACATTAAAAATGTTGTGCGAACAATTTTCAACCTTGAGAACTCCAATATCGTGGACCATTGAGATAAAACTGAAGAACGGATGAGGAATGACACTGTCGACATTTGAAACTTGCCAGTTCGGGGAATACCACAATGTCGTAGATCCAGCCATAACTGCCAACATCCATGGGCTCTCGAGAATCCAATAATGACCTTTATTGCTGATAGTAATATGATTTAGTATGATAAATATTACACAGTGTCACTCTTAGAAGCTACAATTACCGAAGGTAATTGCTATATTCTGTTTCACTTGTCAATCAAGGACTGACTGATGAAAACACGCTCTCATAAAACTTTACGGTACTGAAAATTGAATGACCCTGATCGTAATTTGTAAAATCGTAAATTACGGTTCGCAAAATATAAATACTTGTAATGAAGGTTAGGTCTCATAAACATGAAATGCAATATATACCTGACTAAACAGTGGGCAGCGGTCAACACAAATCTTGGCATAATATAAGTGCCTCCACAGTGATGCCGGCCAGAGTAACGCCACTGAATTGATATCTAGGCAATTTTTTATTAATTAAACATTAAACATTTTTCTCATTGGCGCGCCTGAGCGTACCCACGTGACGCGGTTACGACAGCGCCGCCTATGTCGAAGTGCGCGCGCTGTTGCCACATGCGCGGCAAATGAAAAAAAATTATGTTATTCGGGGAAAAGTCTCTCTCCCTTTTGCATGGGATTAGTAACTAATGTTTATGCAAAAGTATATCATCATCTTTTGCTCAGTTTTAAGACATAATAGACACCCCAGCTATACCGTGGATTCCACATCGCCAGGGTCGCCATGTGACAACAGCGCCGAAAAAAAAATGGTTCATTTCGTTTTTAATGCAACACTTAGGAATTTTTTGACTCAACTTCGTGAAGCTTGTGAACTTTTTTGAAAATTGAGAAATATTGCCTTACGATTTTAGTTATAATTAAAATTTTTGTGACGATTAATTTACTATATATGGGTATGTCTCAATGCTGGTTGCTTGACCTCCAATTATTCGGGTTCCAATGGATATATCAGGATGATCGTTCAGCGCCTCAAACGCGATAACAGAACCTGTTAAATACCATAATTTATAAATAGCCAAAAAAATTCTCAGGACGGACATTTTCAGTTATAACCTTTGGTGAATTTTAGGTTCAACATTGTAGATGGAATTTGTTTTGTTTTCAACGTTACGTTATGAAAAGCTGACAGGAGTGTCAAAAATTGGTGTGAAGAAACTTATTTAAAATGGCGAACTTGAATGTTTCTTTTTTCGGGCATATCTTCTCCACTTCACTTATGACTTTTAGCTCGTTAAAGGTGCGATTTATGAAAAAAACTCATAGAACATAAAATGTGCATTTTCACGCGAGGAACAATTTTTGTTGCCAACTTTTTTCTCCATCTCACACCGCTTTTGTGACAGAGCGTTGTAAACAATTGAAATTGTTAATAATAATGGAGAGTATCTCCCTTTTCAGATCCTTTCAGATTTGGCAATCTAGGAGACATGTTGATAACAAACATGGAATTGCTCCGTTAGATTCGTGGGGAAAGTTGAACAAAATTTTGTTAACATACACATACACACAAACTGGCCGTCGGTGCTCTGTAAACAGCCTAGCGCCCTAGCGGGAAGCTCCGGAAGCTCACAAGATCAGCAAAACCTTGTTCTATAAATTTGGCTTCTCCATCAATCATCATAAAAAAAATAGGAAGAATAACGAAAATAAGTTGAGATTGGTTTGAAAAGACATAAATAAATTGAAGAAAAAAAAATTGAAAAAGTCACGTGATTAGCTGACTTAGGTGGGTGGCACCTATCCAACCAAGATGGCGGCGGCTGGACGTGGCGACCACCTCCGATGTTCATAGAATGTTTTCATTGCTAATATTCGTCAGACCACTCTCAACTCATTATATTCCATTAGTATGAAAGTGATCAATTTCGTTTCAACCCTCTTTCATACTTTTCCATACTATTTTGATGGAGAATTCATGGCGCAAAGTTTGTACTGCATCTCCATTTTTCTTCTTCACTTTCGCAACCCGTCAACTGCGGTATAAACGATTTTTACTTCCACCTGAATAAACTAAATAAGTTATTTTGTGGATTAAACAATTTCCGCTCAAACATTCCAATTTGACAAACATATCCCCGAAAATCTAAATATTGTGGTGCAAGGCTTGTTCACGCGGCTCCAGATGGCGCAATAACAACTCAATAAGTCAAAGCACAAATTATGTACAGAAATGTTTTATTCCTTAAATTATGCACAATTGCAATCAATACAAATGTATCTGAAACAAGCAAGTTGGGGGATATCTCAGTGTTGTTTGGCTGCCAAAAACCATTTCCTTTTTTTATTTCCTTATCAATACACCATATTCCATTCATTTCAAACGAAATTGGCAGCGCACACAGTTCCGTTTACAGTTATTTAAGGTGTCAAAATACGTTTGTTTAGTTGTTTTTAGTTATTTTTTAATCATTTTTTTCTTTCCAATCAACCATCATCAGTGTACGTTTATTGCTTAGCAATGATTGATTTTTATTTAGACACGTCCGATTAAGTTGTTGTCATGTCCGGAAGAAGAGATTAAAGACAACTGTTTTAAATTGGAACAAGGCAACACCACGAGACAATTTAAAACTGCTGACTAAGTGATCATCTATTACGTCTTTTTTAAATCTTTATTTTTATGGGTTTTTTTCCTTAGTACTTTTAATGATTTTTTTTTTTGTATTTTTCCTTTAATAGCTTAGTATAGTAAAGCTAATTTATTTGTTCAGACATCCACATTTTTTTATGATTTTTTTTTCGTATTCTTTCGACTAAGTAGTAATATAGTAATAAAGGTAATGCGCTAAATCTGCACTTTCAGCTAGACTTTAGGTATCATAAAACATGTATCAATTTTTTTTTCTTGTCTGGCACATCGTACATTGGTATTGCTAAATATAGATTTTTTTTTTCATCATGTGCATTGGTTCACATTTGCTATCTTTCTGTAATGCATTTTTTTTTCATTTACTTTCTGTTGAAATTTTGTAAATTATCATTTGCCAATTTGAGTTCTTTTTATTCAGTCCAGGAATCTCTAATATTGACAGATTATAAATTAAGGAACAATAATTACGTGGTACAGGACCAAAAGCCACTATTTTGTTTTTTGTTCTTTTTTTTCTTCTTCTTCAAAATATGAATCAACAAAATTGGTGATTCAAGTACAAACTATTTAGCACTCAAAAATGATAATGAGTTAATAAAAGTCAAGGAGAGGCAAAAGGGGGGCAAAACGCAATTCGTGGACAAGAAAAATTAATTAATAATAGTAATCAAATAAAAAAGAAAAAAAAGTTGATAAAGTAATAAGAACAATTTAACATTGTGAAAATAGAATGAGGAAACATCATTGGGAAAATAGAAAATTTTGTTTCTCTTTTTTTTCTTCTTCTTTTTTTCCTTCAAATGCAAAACAAAAATTAATGAATTTGCCGTGTTGCCGAATTTGTAATGGATGCTAATTTTCTCGTTAATTATTACTCTTCTCATTAATAAATCACATCAAATTTTCCTCGTGAAATGACCCTGTTACTTTAATTATTTTTTTATCAATTAAATTCAAAGTAGAGAGACAAAGTTTACTCTTTCCTTTACGAGTCAAATTCGATTGATTTTTTGTTGCCATCAGCTTTCTTCTTTATAATTCGTAGAATGGGATCAATCGTTGATTTTGTTGATCATTAGGAGACATTAATATTATATTTTCTCAATAAAGGTTGGTTATGAACATCGAGACACTGTCTCGAGATATTTTCATTTTTTTTCTTTTTTTTTCTTTCTTTTTTTTTTTTTTTGAAAAAAAGTTGAGGCACGGTTTCATAATCCGGGAAGGGTCTCAAAATATTTTGTTTTTCTCACTCATTCGATGAAATACGCTCGATGTTTTGATGCACATTTGTCTATGCACTTATTCCGTCATTTCATCGATTATTTTTTTTTAATCCCCATGCTCTCATCAATATCCCAATGAATGCGTCCATATATCAAACATGATAGGCATAACTATCATTTTTTTTCAAACTAAACCATGCATGGATATTAATATGTCATTAAATGTTTTTTTTTTCAATTTTGCGTAAGAACGACTTTGTGAGTTTTTACGACTTTTAAATTTTTATCATTAGTTGATGACTCAGTAAAACAAACTGCAGTTACAGGTTAATAATTGTAACTTACAGTGTTATCCGACGAGTAAGTAACTAAGTATCATTCTTGGGTTAATCATTTTAATTGATAATTATGTTGCGTTCCTCGGTTAATCTTCAGTCCTTGCAATGATCGGGTAAAGCGTCATGTGTCCGTGGCTCAGGTGTCCATTGGACTTTCTCAGAATTCGTCAGTGATTCATTGTTTTTTGTTTTCTTTTTGTTTTTCTTTTCGAAGTTAAGGTGTCTATGCTCGTGATTTAGGCGCCGACATCGACTAAATTTTCTGCGCGTCAATCGGGCCTCTAGAGATGGGCCAGGCATAACTATATCTGGGGGATTTTTAATATAGTTAATGTTCAGGAGTTTAACGTGCTTAATGTGAAATTTTGCACATTTACGAATTATGGAAGTTTGTTGTATTTAGAATTGAAAATTAAAAATTAAAAGATAAATATTCAAAATGTAAAATTCGAAATTTCAAATGAACAATTTAAAATTTAAAATTTTATAAATTCAAGAAAGTTGAAAATATTTTGCAATACCTGCTCCGAGCTCGAAGAAGAAATGATGAGTTGATGGACATTAGCCACTGGTACCATTTACCAGAGTTTCCTTGGGCTTATTGTTGGAAGGATATCGCCAATTAACCGAACGACGCTCCCGTTGATTTTTATGGCCGCCTGGACCAGCATTCTTTAAATATATAACGTCCTTAAACGAGGGGGCCAACTCCTTAGCTGTGCTAGTTTGATCAGCCTGGCCTGAATTACCTAGACAAGCAACAAAAGGAAAAATACAGTAAAACCTACACTAAGCGAAGTAGTTAATCACAGCAATCCTATTTCGCTTCCGTGTCTCTATTTGTAAATATCTTGTGATCTAGAGGCCATAGTAAAATGACACTAACCATATTCCTTCAGATTGGCCCTGCCTGAAAGTTCATTCTTTGGATTCAAATAAATTTAGCCTGTTTATGAAATATTTTTTGTAGTA
The DNA here is from genome assembly GCA_026005395.1 of Asobara japonica. Lineage (NCBI taxonomy): Eukaryota > Metazoa > Arthropoda > Insecta > Hymenoptera > Braconidae > Asobara > Asobara japonica. The sequence continues at coordinate 2,834,401 of BQMI01000028.1, forward strand.
AAACGAAGAGACGAAGAGAAATATCAATATATATCGCAATTATCGAAAAACGTACGACAGGCACCGACGCGACACCAGACGGCGACAAAAGGAAACGCGAAGCACGCGCATGCGCAGCACATCGCAGGGAGAGATTGGCGGGAAATTGACTCTAAACCGAACTTTCTATCATCGTTATGAAAAAATGTTGAAAATTTTGCAATAAATATTACTAACAAGAAACTATGGCAGAACTTGGAATTTTATATTATTATTCACTTAACATGAAATAACTTAATAACCTTGATGATCGGTGTCTGGAGTGGCACTGCGTCGCCTCGAACGATTCTGCTGTCGTTTGTTCTCCCTAGGCTTTCCCTCGACACTCGATATCGATTCTACGTATTACAAACAAACCATCGTGACCATCTCTATAGTTTTAGGTTAATTTGTTAGTTTATTAGTTCATATTTTTGAAGCAACAATTGGTCAAAGCAGCTCTTCCCCTATTGTTAAAAGTGTTCGGAGCGAAGAACGAATAACAATCATGAAAATTGTATTCATTATTGATAAATCATTAATATTAATCATAGAAAATAAATGTGACAGTGATGCACATTTTCGTGCATTTATACGTTTTTTTTTTTCAATAAAAATTCGAAAAGTGGACAGAAAAAATCGAAAAAATTTATAACCAAATAATGGTCTGGGGAAGCAGGAACTTATCAAAAGATCTCCAATTTTTTTAAAATGATAGAGCTGCCTTGAGCAATTGTGAAAATGTTAATACATCCTAAGGATCAGGATTAATTGATTAGATGGTCACAAAAGTTTATCGTCAAAATTTACTCATGCTGGTGAAGCCCTACATATGATTGTGTGGGTACTTTTGGTCCATAATTGGGCTGTCCAAAAGTGCAGTACCAAGTTTTAAAAAAAAATTCTCGCATACGAGTGCTCACATTAACAACGTATAGCAATTTTTCCTATGCCAGTTAATTTAAATTTTCCAGGTATTGTTTTTCCTTCAAAAATAATTGGATTGCAAGTTGGACTCTAATAGTTCACACATAACCACTTGATCAATGGAGGTAGCACATGTGACAAATTACCTCGGTCGATGCTCGATACTTCTTGACTCTCAAGAACCGTCTCTTCATCATCTGTCGTTCGACGTCTATCGTCCCTGCGATCACGTCTAGGTCCTGGAGGTCTGCCCTGTCTATTGCCCGTGTAACTACCTCCACCACCGCCCTGATGACCTTGGTGACTACCTCCCCTAGGTGGTAGGTCCCTCACTCGCTCGTCATTACCGTCCGCTGTGTCTCGACGATTCCCTATCAACACATTTCCTGATGTATTTAACATAATTTTGGCTTAGAAGGATATGGGCCATTCCATGTCAACTTAGGGACCCTAATTATTTGGTCACTATAAACATGTTTGTCTGTTATAAACATCATTTGATTGATTCATGTAACCAATCAACCGTTCGTCCAATATTCTTGGTAAAAGCTCAAATTTTCAAACATTCATCCCTTCAACAAATCAACCGAATTGAGCGCATAAAAAATCATTTTTTTTTCGCTTGTTCAAATACTTGAAAAATCAAAATATTTCAGTCTCATATCATTGATTATTAAGACAATCTTATATTTCTAAATTTTTCATGATGAATTTTTCTTTTACAAGGGCCAGTCAAAAATTGAGTTTTATTTTTCTATTGTAATCACAAAATACATTTGTTACTTTGAGAGTTTTTTTCGACAAAACTGTCTGACATTTTCTATGTAAAAACACTAGAGCACTGGGAAATAATGTTTGCTGGATCTTTGAAAAATGAATTGATTTTTATGTGACGTTTAGTGTGTTTGAGAACCATTTGGAACAAATACTTTATAATTCTTCAGTACAAATCAAAATTTTCCGTTTTTTTTTTTCCAAAAATAATTACCGGTATTGTGTCGTGCTGGTGCTCTACCTCGACCACGTCCCCGTGATTGTCCACCGCGTCCACCGCGACCTCCGCCACCCTCTTCGGGGCCCGACGACATACCCCGTCTGACTGGTGGAAAGCTGGGCATTGGTCCTGTTGTTGAGCCATGCATACTTCGCAATTGCTGATCGATTTCCAGTTTTTCTTGTCGAAGTTGCTCTACTTCCTGAAGAATAATTTTAAAAAAATTTTGTGGCTGTTTATTAATCCTGTGCATTTTTCGGTTTAAAAAAATCCTTGACGTTTCCCATTTGTATATATCATGCTAAAACAGGCGAGGGATTTTCTCAATGTGTGATAAAAAATAAAGAGCAAACGAAAGTTACCTTTAAGTGTGCTAAATGGTATTCCAACAGTACTTTTGCATTTGCAATACTCTCAACAGTTCCAACAAAAACGAAGGGTACTTGTCCCTCTTCACGAGGAATAGTCGGCTGAGGCTCATTATCACCCTCGATCTTAACTCGCACCTGATAGGAAATTAAAAAAACGAATTAATACAATCATAATTAAAGGTCTCACCTTTCCACACATTTCAATTGAAAAGATGATAATTATGAAAAGAATTTTGTAATTTATTCGAAAAGAAGATTGTGATGAAGAGAAAAACTCTCTTCTATGAGATTAGAAAATGTAATTTATTCGTAGCAACTTGAGATTGAAATAGCAAAAAAATTTAAAAATTAGGAAAAAAAAGTAGCGAAATTTTGAAACTGGTTATCAAAATCTCAAATTGGGATTTGTCTCAAATATTAAAAAAAAAAAAAAAAAAAAACAAAGAAAATGATCAATGCCTAGGGGAAGGAAAACATTTAAAGAATTTCAAAAATTGAAAAAAAAAATCTGAAAAATGGTTAAAATGGGCGAAATTTTCCAAACTTGCAGCATGATCAAGATTACGAAAGTGTGATGAAGTGTAGTGTTCTGTTACTTATCAAATATAAATCAACTAAAAAGATTGGCGATGAAAGTTTATAATTTAATTGGTGAAACATTAAAATAACGGAAATATTGTTGATAATACACACCATTTTTTTGAAAACCGCATATTTTCCAAGATGTCAAAATCTTGGAAATTTTTTTAAATGACAAAAGAAGCAAGAGCGTTCAAAAATTACAAACAAAAAAAAAACAAAATCAAAATGTGAAAAAAAAATGTTTAATTGAAATAAAAAGAATTCAAATATTGTAAAAATTTTAGAAGCATCCAAAATTTGGTAAATTTTCAAAAATATCTAAAGTTTCCAAAAACAGAGAAATATTCGAAATTAATATTCAAAAATTTCAACCAAAATCTTAGAAATTCCATGAAATTAACCGAACTGTTAAAATGGAGAAAAATGCGAAAACTTACATAATTTTATAAATTTTCAATTTTTTGAAATAAAAAATTATCGAAAATTATGCAAACTTTCCATATACTCAAAAAAACGTGATAACGATGAGGCGTATTTTTTTGTCACTCATCAATTGAACGACCCAAACTTTCGTAGCACAACAAAAAACGGATAAGAAAAGAAGAAAAGAGTTTTTCCGTGATGTGTTTAAAGCAAGACGTTTAACGTGTTTGATGTAAAATTTGAAACATTCCGAAATCTTACAAAATTTTATATTAAAAAAAAATCAAATTAACGATTTGAAAAGAAAAATCGGAGCAATGAAAGAAATGAAGAAAAAAAAATATTATACTGTTTGAAAACCCATACAAAAACTTAAAGTCCCAAGTCATCCACATATTCAACTAAAAAATCGAAGGGGTTAAAATGGGCGAAATTTCCAAAACTTGCAAAATTACCAAAATTTCCAAATGTCTCATTGAAAAAAAAATCTAAAAATCGTTGTAAAAGACAATAATTTTTTTCTCACAATTGATAAAAGTGACAATGTGAAGTCCATGAATTCATCACTTATCAGTTAAATACAACAAAACTGAGTAAAAAAATTGTCACCAAGCAATTTTGTAATTTGTTCACAGCAACTTGAGATTGAATATCTCAACAAAAAAAAAAGTTGAACGATACAAACCAAGGAAACCAAAATATCCACAAAAAAGCATTTTCCTACCTTCTGTCAATGATTAATTATTTTATTTTATTTTTTTCACAATTTGCTAAATGATTAGAAAAAAATGAAAACTGGCCCGAGTGGTTCATGTATACATTTCCTATAAATATGAATATATTCAAGTGTTGCAAGAGTGAATATTTCACCAATCGAATTCTCATTGATCTATTTTATTTTTAACTTGTCCCAGATTACTCTATTTTCTCATGTTTGTTTTTTTTATGGAAAAGATGAAATAAAGTCACAAACAATATAAGGTAATATACTTACTCTATCAGTATGTACATTCCCACTCGAGCCAGATGTAATCTACCGAAAACAAACAATGTATGTCAACAAAATCCCATGAAAAAAAGTCAATTGAATCTTGAGTTCTATGCTTAATTTTTTTAATTTTTTTCTTTTAATTATTTGGAAAATTATTTGATCGTTGCAATAAGTAAGACACGAATTTTTTATACCCCCTCATTTTTGATAGTACACTCATTTGGCGTTTTCAATTAAAAAAAAAATTTTTAACTGAAATCAAAAATGAACAATAATGGAAAAATAACACAAATTATTAATAACACTCAACATAAACAAATGTAAATCATAAATGTCTATGTTTTGCTAGATCATCAATGAGAATCTTGTGGCATTCATAAGCAGTTAATAAAAGTCTCATAACTTATTGCAAGCAATTCATTTGTATATGTAACGTATTCAAAAAATTATAAATAAATTGGGGAGGGAAATTATGTGAAATTGGTACTCACAACACCGCTTTTGTCCACAATCTCTTGAATTATACGACCATTTTTTCCGATTACTTTTCCAACGAGAACACGAGGCACTTGTATGGATTCTTCACTGTATTCGAGCATCGAGCGGGCTTTTTTCACAGCTTCATGAGTCTGTAATTTGGAATTTTTGGCGGGTGTTAGAATATATGAATAAGCTCGGGAAATATTTTTGGAAAGACAAACTTGGGTAGAAGCTTTTTTATTTTTCAGTGAAGTCCATGTAGCTGAAGTAATCCAAATTTTATTCTTATAAAAAAAAAATAATTTAGAAAATTTAGAAATTTTGAGTATGAAAAATTGAAAAAAAAAAAACATTATAGGTGATGTTAGGACTGGTAATTTTTTTCCTCCAAAATGTAAGAGCTCAACAGACTTTATTCAAAAATTGCTGGGAAAAAAAAACAAAAAATTTGTTGAAAAAAAATAGGCAATCATGTCTCGAGAAAATTTGTCATATTTGTTTTTTAATCCAATTTTCTCAAATTTTATTTGAGTGGGAAATCCGATTTCACTGGTCCAACATGCAACATCACTTAAACTGGATCATAGACATTACCTCGCCATATATTTTGAATGTACACGAGTTCTCCTCCAACTCAATGTTCGTGATTCCCTCGACTTTTCGCGCCTGTTGGATATTGACTCCATGTGCTCCAATGGCTAGGCCCATCAGGTCTTCGCGAACATTGAATTCGTCCGTATACCTGATAACAATAAAAACGTTACTTATAGTTAGCACGAGGAAAAAATCATTCGACCTGAAAATCACAACTTACAATTCCACAAGAGCCTCAAATTTTTCCGGTATTTGCCAATGGATTTCTTCCAAACAATGCGAATTTAGCATTGAATTTTTTTCTGCAAATACCCGAACGATTTGGGAGGTCGAGTGTTAATCGAGTAATTAATTTTACTGTCAAAATCCTGACCAATAAAAATGATGCATTTGCCAACAGATTGTGCAACCTACTCAGGTTTTTCTGAAATGTTGTCTTTTCGGAATAACATTCATTTAACAATTTTCTAAATCTTTGACCGTTGACATAATAGATCATCAGCGACAGTAGAGATAGTCGAGAGCCATTGAAGGACTTTTGTTCATTGAAATAACGCTCCTTACAGTGGAATACGAGGGTGAGCCATTTAGCTCACACAAAAAACGAACTCTCTTGAATATAACCCTCTAGCATCAATTGTTCGTTGCAAAATTTCTCCAAAAAACGCAAATATCTCATCAATCCTTGAGAGGTCGCGCTTACAGCAGGCGCCCAATTAGACTGTCTCCTGCCTATCAGTTCCCGCTGTGAGAGGAGAGGGCGAATGTAACGCCACTTCTAAAACGTGCTTAAGTGATTTCACGAGAAAATGGCACTAAAGATTTTTTGTAGGTAATTTTATCCAAAGAAGAGAACCCTAAATGCATAGCATGTTCCTCGGAAGGATATGCTACACACATAGCTAGGAACACACACGCACACACACAGATAGATAGATATTGCAGTTTATTGTTTAGATAGTTAAGCAAACAGAATACGTGATTAGAATACATAGAAATTACAACATAAAATAATGATACATGAGTAAATAACTGAATGAGTAAAACATAAGTAATCGGCAGCGAACGGGCGAGTAGGTTAGGTTACACAATACTGAGATTATAAGCGTTAGTTTCCAGAGAACAAAGTATGATATAGATCAGGATAAATGGCTGGAGCATGAGCATCGACCAGGTCTACAAACGAGCGAGTGAATTCATTCACAAGTCCACAAAGGACATCAGCAAAGTCAGCGGTTACTTCCGGTTATTGCAGCCGAGATGGATGACGGGAGAGTATGGTCTCCGGCAAGGGCCTGCTGGTATTCGTAGCAATAAAGGCAGATGAGGTGGTGTCCAGATTTAAACCAGTCGATAATGGTGTCAGATTTATCAAACAGGCAGATATCAAGCCAGGTAGAAGACGTAGAAGTGCTGTGGGTAGCACCATGCGGGACTGGCTTCAAAGATAGATCCCTCGACAAGCTTCGGATGAAGGTCGCGTCGGCATTGTCAGACAGTTGGTCAGCATTGAAGTCACACATGATGATTTTCTGACTGTAGCCATCGGTCAGAGTATCCAACAGAGCAGTAACGTTAGTGAATATGTGAAATGGACAATGAGGAGGCCGATAGACGACAGCAACAAAAATAGGTGTGGAGTTGCCAAGCCGCACATCACAACAGAGATACTCAACTGTACCAGGTCTCCCCCGCCAAACGGCACTGGACGCACCGATTTTGGTAGCTTTTATAGACTCGTGGCAGTAGATGACGACGCCGCCCCCTTGTACATTACGGTTATGTCGAACTAGGTGATAGCCTGGAATATTTGGGATGGAGCTAGGGATGTCCACTGATAACAATGCTGCTGCCTGGGGGCGAACCCGGTAGCGCTGGAGTGCCAGATGAAGCGAATGAAGACAAGGAAGCAATGGTAAGAGGGGCTCTACGTTGGATAGTCGTGCAGACGGGAGTTGATGCAGGCTAGCTATGCGCTCAACATCAGAATGGGAGTTAATTGTGTAGACAAGGTCACCGTCTTTGAGTTTGGCATAGACTACTTTACTCTTGACCCAGATGTAACGGAAACCTAGCGGCTTAAGGGCTGACCTGGCCGCGGTAGCGAGACGAAAAGTCGCTGGACTATAAAGCTCGTTAACATTGATCTGGAAATCTACGCCGCTTCTTAAGTCTGGGGTCGAAGCTGGGGGGAGAGCAGACACATCAATTGAAGAGAACATGAGTTTTCCCTTTGCTCTCTTGGCACTGATGATAGTCTCGAGAAGTTCATTGGACCCATGAGAGGCAGCGGTTGTTTCTCGACCTTATCCTTGAGAGTAGCGACCGTTTGTTGTAACTCTCTAATATCGCTGCGCTGAGTTTGAAGCTTAGTCTCGGCCTCTTCCATAAATGTCAAGAGTGCAGGGAAGGTATCAAGATCTTCCAGTTGGTCTGTAATGCTCGAGAGCTTCTTGTGCATGGTATCAACCTTTAGGTGGAGCCTCTTATGCCTTTCCAGGTCATACAGACGTTCCAGAATAGCGTCCAAGGCTCCAGCGACCGAACCAAGGGTGCACTCGGAGGGGGGTAGCCCACCGTAAAGGAAACGGCCTCCAGGTCTGGACGAGAGCCCGGTGCGCAATGAAGAGTCGAAAGATGGGAGACCCTTACTACAGAGGGGGAGAGAGAGAGTATTCTTAACTGACGGGTACTCCTTAAAACGTCCCTTTAAGGATGTTACGCCGAAATGGTGTCAAAAGAAAATTGCGAAAGAATTTTTTTTTACAGAAATTTTGGTGAAAAAAAAATGCAATTATTCAAAGCAAATACAATTTTTATTATGAAAAGAATGAAATAGTGAAAAGAAACACGTGAGAAAATGAAACTGGTGTCTCATTATTGGTTTCAATAATCCTTAATTTTGGTATTATGTCAAAACTTCATGAAATTTTTTTATTAAAATTCGGAGTAATTTTCTTCGCGTTGTAGGGCCTTTTTAATTATATCCACTCAAATCGCCATTACGTCCGTATTTTTTTTCCGTAGTTTAATTTGATAGTTCTCATTATTAACGACAAAAAGAAATTATAGAGACATTGAAAGAAGCGTAAAAGAGCAGGAAGTCGCTATCAGTAGCACAAGCGGAGAAAAAGAAACGAAAAATTGAGCGGTTTATCAATATCCGGTTTCTCGGGCAAATAAACACTGCGTGCAATTGGAGTTCATGCAGATGAGATAATGAATTCTGTTAATGTGGATCGATATTTTCTCATGTATCACAATAGCTAAAAATAAACAATTCTGTTTCGCGGATGACTAGCGCAACAAGTGAATTTTCCACCACGAAATAAATATTAAAAGTTAATAGAATTTGAGTCGAGTATACATGAAGAATTTACATTTGTACGTGAAAGTCCATAGCAAAAAATGAGTGCAATATTTCCTGGTTTATCAACAAAAAATGCAACAAAAATAGTTCCTCGAAAAATGAAAAAAAACGAACTTTGAGTACAAACATAAACATAAAATACATATTATTTTTTTTTGCAGAATTTAAAACTCAAAACAAAATTCCATTTTTTTTGGTGATTCATACTTGTCCCAAATTGCGTAAAAAATTTTCCAACAAAAAATCGGATAATAATATAAAAAAATGGGCCTTCATATTTTCCGTATCTTAATCCCTTGTTATTTTCCAGGTGTTTGAATTTTTTTTTTTCATGAAAAACATACAAATATATCACTGTATCTCAAACATTGGCAGGCCAAGGAGTACATTTTACACTCAAAAATATTTCAGTCCAATTGTAATTCACGAGTTGCTCAGTAAAAAAATTTCTCAAAAGAAATTTTTTTAAAAAAGACTTTCAAAGAGAATTTTGAGCGAAAAATAAACCGGCTGACTGCAGTCGGTGTTCGAATCCTGGACTCCCAATTACGCGTCGAGCAACATTACGACTAACCTATCGAAGTAACGAAAACGCTTTTCGATGGAAATTTACCTTGCACGACACATTCAATAAATCGAAGATGAATCAAATCAGAGGAAACACAAGTCTCAAACATCTTAATCAGAAATTCGATATTTTTACGCCTGCGCGTCATACTCTTTCAATTCGCAATCGTCATGAGTTTGAATTTCGACAATTATTCGTGAGCACTGAAATGAAAATCAAAAATAAATTTGGTTAAGCTGACAAATTGAGAGAAAACGATTGAATTTTTTCCCCCATAAAATTCTGAATTGTGAAAAAATGAAAACTGCAAAAGTTGCTAACATTAAGAATAAAAAAAAAATTTGAATTTATCATTCCCCGAAAATTCTTCAAACTATAGAAATATTCAAAACCTCAAAATTCCAAACACAAAAAATTTTTTGAATCTTCAAGAAGTTCAAAAAAAAAAATTCAAAGCTTGTCAAATCTGAAATGAGCATTTACAAAAATTTATGCACCCACAAGTCTTCATAAGTTTTACAAACTCAAACGAAATTAATGAATCACGGAGATCGCGATCAAAATTGATTACGTCTCACCTTGAATTTGATCTGGCCCCAGCCTCATAGTCTGAGACACGTTGATATTTAAAGTTTGATGATCTAAATTTGCTGAAAATGAGAAAGATATTGAAAAATACCAAACACGCCCCGATTGACAAAATGCACGTTTCTCTAGTTCAATTACCTCGATTCCATTCTGTCTGTTTTAATATCATTTTTTTTCTCGTGTATCTTTTCAAGAAAGTTGATTATTCAGTACTAATAATTGTCTACCACGTCCCCAAATTCTAACAAATATACACGGACGAAGACATTTCAGATGAGTTCGAATTGTGTAATTATTATATAGACTTTTTAGGGGTAGATTAGGCCCAGATACGAATTTTAGAAACCTCAGAAAATTTTGGAGATTTGAAAAAAAAAATAAGACAACAGTCGTAAAAACTCTGAAAATTTCTATGGAGAAATTCTGCAGCATCCACAGGCTTAAATTCGACAAAGCGTAAACGACCTACGAAAATTCGGTCCCCCAGGAAGTTAGATTTTAGTCACATCTTCATCCCCTCATTCTGCAAATTGCTAGGGAATTCTTCGAAATTTCTTCCTCTGAAAACTGTACAAGTTTTCAAAACTAGCGAAAATTTTGAAGCTCCGGAACATTAGATATTCTTTCGTATTTTAGATATTTAGGAACTCCAATTTTTGTAATTAAAAAACAAATAGATAAATAAAAAAATGTACGAGTCTCGAAAATTCTTAAATTTGAGATTTTTCAAATTGTCCACACAAAAAAATTGTCCTAATTTCGCGCTGTAAAAAGAATGACGCGCCTCCCGCAGAAATGACGCCATGACATTATCCAGTGCATGCTTCGTGTATAGCATAATGCGAATAAATTTGCAAATGTATAAAAATGTATTGGCAGCCTGAACGAGTTAATGCAAAACCACAGACAGGATGGCAAACGGAAAATGGATGTGGATCTAGGTACTGACAGTGTTAGAGCAAGAAAGATAGCTATAGAGCAAAAGGACCCTATGAAAGTTGAGCTATTGCACCCAGAAGTATTATCGCATTAGAAGTGAAATGCAAAGAACGAAGAGAAACAATTTGATCAGAAACGATGCTAGATAAACTGATGGTGCTCACCCTCCCACTGTCTGAAGTTTTGTTGATTCAAGCTGACGAGCTGCCTCTTCTGTCCTTTTGAGCAAAAGTACCTGTAATTATAAGTAGGGAGTAAATATTGATGGATCGAAAAAATTGCAATCATTGCCCAAAAATTCTACATTTATCAGTACATTTTATAGACTATTTGGTTTCCAACCAAAAATCTTTTATATCATTATCTTCGAGAGGAATTTGCTCACGAGACATATTGAAAAAAGTTGCCAATACTTCGGTCTAATAACATTACATATTTGCATATATTACATATATTTTATGTAAAATTAATATGAATATTTGGGATGACAATTTGGGGAATGAACAAAAATTTTAGGTATAAACGTCGATACAAAGTAAATAGTACCTGTGCTCCAAATTGCTCAAAACAATTTATAAAAATCACGAGACAGCTTTTTTCAGGATGGAAATTCCCTGAAGCTTGTCAGCATTTTTTTGAAATCAAAGAACAACATATCTGTACTGTCTCAAAGTTCGGAGGGCAACAGTGTCCCATTTTCTATATAATCCAATAATTCTCAAGCATTATGAAATTACCTTCTGCGTGAGATTCCGAAAGTGCATTTCTTGAATCATACTGCTATTCCTACGAATATTCTCATTTCTCGATATCGCCAAAAGAATTCCTCTCTCTGGTATATACCGACAAACAGCCGCACCTATGACTTTCTGGAATTTCTTGTGCACGTTATCCATTTTGGCACTGAAAAAACAGAGTAAAAAAATGAGCCAGTTCTTACATGTACATAGAACTTACTGAACAGAATATCGAAGAGCTTACAACTCTCGGAGCTCTTCAGGTACTTCGATCTCGATCTTGTGAAATGTATTTTTGTCGATTGGAGGATTTGTGTTTTTCATTCTAATACGTTCCACGCCGACAATTTCTGTGTAACTGTACTCCCAGCCAAGGTAATCAACAACATGAAAACCACCTTTCATCATCTGAAAAAAATCAGTGGGTCAAAATTGGGAAAATTGTTGGATATGTATTGCATACGTGTCACACCGAATATCTTCTAAAATTCCTTTCAAATTTTGTTACATATCCTATATAAAGTTAGATGAAAAGCTCTCAACTGAAAGTCATCCATTGCATTCGTTGATTTCATAGGATTTAATGGAGGCCTATCCTATGAAAAAGGTATCAGCTTTCCATAGCATTCCTATAGGCATCGCATAAGAGACTTCCACAAAATGTGGAATTGATTAGCTAATATTAGTCAGAAAATATAACTAATGTCAATGTCAGTTCATAGAAACATGTTAAATGAATCTTTCCGAAGGAAAATTTTGCTTCTCATCACAATTAAATCATTTAAATTTCCATAAAAATTATGAATACTCCCGTCCCACCTTGATGATGGCTTTCCACCATCCACAGGCCTCCTGGTCATTCGACCTCGAGTATACCTCGATTTCCTGACTTTGCTGAAATTCGGGTTTGGGCCCATCTTTCATCGGTAGACGTACTTGAGCAAATGGAAACTTTGATTCGGGCTGCCAACTGCAACATAAGTAAAACCATGAATATTGGAAATTAACAATGCATACTAATTTAACTAAAACACAGAATTATAACGCCCAAATTCTAAACTAAGTCTCCACTGTCTTTAGTTGTAAATAGAAAATTGGACAACTCCAGGAGAATAAACATGGAGCCTAAAATTGACTAGAAAAGTTTTACATGGGCTATATTCTATATATACTAGCTACATATATAATCATGCAGATATGAACAAAGGAATGTGACTCGACATTCTTTTGTCGCGTCTCAGGAACCTCCCAAAAAATACATTCAATTGTGCTCTGGTTTTGAATGAAAATAAATACAGTCGAACACGAAAAAAAAGCATCTCAAAAATTATTGTCTCACGAGTGGCATTACATAAGTGACAATAAAAAGATTGTCATTAGGTCCAAATCATTTTTTTTTGTCAACTAAAAATTTGTTAGATTGAGAAAAAACTCGATGGCACAAAAATCTTCCAATAAACAAATTCTGTTTTTTTTTTTTTTAATGACACAATCTACGAGTGCATGACAAAACAAACTCAGATTGCCATTTATCTGAAATACAATTTTTTGACGCACCATTTAATTTTTGAACAGCAATTTAATAATATAGAAGAAAATAACGAGAGGAAAAAATATGACGTCATTTAGATTAAAATCAATTTTTTGGGATGTGTGGAAAAAAAGGAAGAAATAGTTTTGCGCAAAAAAATTTCCCCATCACCAAAAAAAAAAAAAACCAAAAGATCTCCATTGTCCATCAAATTCCACAATTTCACAAATGCCAATTTTCCAAATCCCCCAAGAAACAAAAGTACTCACTCATTGTCAAAGGCCACCAACACTTCATCCTCGAATACATCAGTGACGTAGGCCTGAAAAATAAACAAAAAACGATTAAAAAAATCGTTAAAAAAAACGAAATTTTCCATGTAAAATAATTCCAAATTTTGCCCCTAAAATTCGCACATGGAAACCGCGTCCCAATAACTCATTCGAGCAGATCACTGATTATGTCTAGACCCCAAAGCTCGCAAGTGTAAAAAAGAATTTAAAACGAACTAAAAAATTGCACGAACAGTTCCGAAAATTGGTCTGTCCATTTGTGACAAAAAAAAAAGGTCCACAAAATTTGTGCGCTCGGCAATGGGGGAGGGGGGGGGGGATGTGTTTAAAATGTCAGTGATGATTGGTAATTGTTCTGCGGTATTGCAATTGTATACAAATGAATTGAATGATGTGAAAAAAATGGTAGAAAAATCACGCCCTGTCAAATGGGGAGGACATGGCGTCGTTCTCGCGGCGCGTTGCCCCTAGAGGCAGGTGAAAAAAAAGCCGTTGAAAAAGTCGTAAGTATAGGGGTAAAAATGGGAAAAATCGTGTAGCAATATTGTGGAAAAACTGGGGATTATGGGGATATGTCAATTATGGGTAATTTGCTTATACTTATCGCAGGGCAGACCTTATAATACGCTCCGTTTTCGCCGCATACTTCGACTGCGAGATCCTCCATCTTGCTTATATGTGTGACGGGAACTAGTGCGATCTGCACGAGTTGGCATCCGATTTTCAATTCGTGTTTATCAAGCGATTTTAGTTTTCAATGAGCGAGTAAGCGACTTGCATACATTGGCGCGAATTGCAGTATCGTTTGAATTTGAATTTCCGTGCCCTTTTGTTTTTCCCTTGTAGTTGTAATTACGCCAAATGACAATCAATTTTTTTTAAACGCAATCAATTTATTCAATTCAGGTTTTTATATGTGTGCGTGTGTGTGTGAGTTTGTAAGTTGCGTTGAATGGCCTAGAAAAAAACATGGGAGGTTATAAGTGCACCCTTTGAGGTGACACAAAAACAAATCCCATTTATTATTTCATTGAAGATAAAATTTAAAATTTTATAATTTTTTAGAAGTTTTTGACAATAAAAAATATAAAAATGTGAAATGTTTTTTAATAAGAACAACAGCATGACCGCTTCTGGAGTGTCGATGTTGATGGTTTTCCCTGTGTCAGAAAAGAAGCACATACTTGCCCCCCCCCCCCCGCCCCCACACACTGCCGGAGAATATTTTCTAAAATATTTTCTCATGAACTCTGACCGATAGTAGTTCCGTGTGTGCTATCAGCGGTATCCGTTAAATGCGACCGCTCGACCGGATGGGACCCTAACCCGACCCAGGGGGAGGGAGGTCCCCCACAGGCGCCCCTCATCGTAGCACAGAGGTTTCGGGAGGTTTACCCTGTGTGTAGAAATACGATGGCCTCAATGGCGAAAGCCGGCCCCAGCCGCACGGATGGGTGTCCAGTATGCCCCCTAAGGGAATGCTCAAACAGCATTGTTAAAAGCCGCGCGCAGTTTAGACCAGAGAGATGGAGTCAAAAAACCAACGCGCACACACACACACAAACTGTGCGGAAAACTACACAGGATTATGTGAACCATTAATACATTAATAATTTATACCCATACTTCCAGTACTATATCGATAAGCTTCTTTGGTAGAATTTGCAGATATGAAGAACTGCGCCGTTGGCAAAACACTGTCTTCGTTCATAACAACAATCGAACAAGAATTATGTAGAATTGTCCAGTTTCCATGGTTCCTCTGTTTACTCCTTCGAATGACTGACACTCGCCGATGCGTGATAATTGCACATACAAGTTCGTCACCTTCTTGCGGAAGCAGCATGGGACATATAATCGGATTGCCAACGCCAGATGTTGGGCGACACTGCATGACAATTGGACAATTGTAGCTTACTTAGAGCGACTTCCTAGAAAGTGCTGAAGTATGCAATTGACAATGTCAACGCCAGGTGTTGTGTTTTGACACGAAGACGATGAGTCAGGCTGCCTCGTTCTCGCGGGGGGTCTTCGCGGCTTCAGAAATCGCCGGTATTTCATTTGCCAAGACGACGCTCGGCAACAAAAATGGCAACTATCGACTTCTGGGATCAACTATATTTCAAACCGATGAAAATTGTGTCGTGCTTGGGTGGCCAATGGCCCTACCATACACCTCTGCAAAGGACAATCTTCAGAAGTATACTCATTTTGGCTGTTGGCAGTCAGCTAATAACTCAGGTCAATTATCAATTCTTGTCTGATCCATATTGTCACTAACTCGTTTTTAAACATTCGTACCCCCCCCCCTAAATCGAAAAATGGGAGCAGAGGCTTCTATGCAATGTCTCATATTTAATATTAGCAAAAAGAGATTAAAAAACGATTTTAGCTCGCAGCGCTTTTTGAACACCCAGGCGATCTCGATTTTGTGATGGAATTGGTACCACCATTTGTTATTGAAGTAACATGCTTCACGAAGATGCTCAATGGTTACTTGTTTTTGGATAAAGTAAGCGATTAAAAATCATCTCCACTTGGTCAATGTGTCTCGCCTCTAGTGAATGTTTACTTACAGATAAAAATCCTCCTGGAACAATTGAAGGAGAATTGGAAGTTATATCCGAATGGAAAAGAGAATGAATTGCTTCATCAACACGCCAAATTTGGCCTTATACTGTCTCTGCTATTTTTAGGTGAAAAAAAAATCATCATCTTTTATCTTGTAGGGGCACATTGGTTTTTTGATGTAAGAATCCAGTGTGACATCATTTCTCACAATGCAGCTATGAAACATGAGAAATAAGCAACATGTATATGTTTCGACCTTCTTTCGGTTGTGAAGAGATGCGCGCGCAGGATCGAGCGTCGCCTTTTCAGGCGACGCTCGAGCGCTTTGCTATATGCGTTACGTGAATACATAGAAACTACTACAATAATTTATTGGTTATGACTGGGAATATTATGCGCTCTGTAACATTTTTTACCGTAATATATAGACATGTAGTCCTGTAGTATTTGCCATTAGATTCTTAACTCCGTATTTACAACCCGTTACCATTTTTAAAATTATGAATACAGTGTTCTGTAAATAAGGTGGATGGGGAAAATAGTAATTATAGGTTTAAGGGAGTAATATAGTTTTCAAAAGAGAAGTAATATAGCTAGAGTGAATACAGAAAGAGGGCATAGTATTTAAAATATAAGCGAAGTTTAATGCCAATGAAAATAATTATAAATTTCTATGATTTTTCAACAGGAGCTTTGTATGGTGCTGGTGTCATATTCTCATTGGCGCCATTTCAAATAATACTTTTACAAACTCTTCGCCATTCGAATGATAGCTGGCCAAGTCCGTTACTCTTTGATGCTAAATGGGGCTCAATTGACGTTCAACATTATTACTTTACATTCATTGCAATATCTACATTTTCGAATACTTGTCTGGTTACCATGCTCGTTGGCATAGACTGTGTATTTTACATGGGTTGCGGACATATTTGTGGTTTATTCGCTGCATTGGGGTAATTTAGCACTGGAAATTGGAAAATCCAAAGTTTTTATTAATTATGTGTTTTTGATAAGATACTCGATTGAACAATTCAATTTCGACAAGCAATCACAATCCGCAGATCACGGATATGCATTTCTGAGCAAATGCATTCGGATACATAACAAAGTGCTAGAGTAAGTTTTGCTAAAACTATTTTTCTTCTATAACGTTTTAAATTGAAAGGGCGTGAATGGACAAATTTACAAATGCCAGGAAAGCTTTATTCCCCCGATTCATCATTAGAAGCATATGAAACAATACTCAAATATGTGTTCTTTTTACAGCTGACGGGTCTGCTCGCGGCCATCTTGGTCGCATACCCGATCTCGTTCTCACAAGATGGCGGCATGCACATGCGTCAATCAATTCACGTTTTCAAACATCTTTTGCAGTTATTTATCGCTTTTAACTCTGCCGCCAGTTGATTTTATTACAACATTCTAATGAGAACAATCTTTATAAAATATTTTTTCATATTTTTTCATGTTGATTTAATGAAGAATTCCTAGAGCAAAGTGTTCCTTACATTTCGATGTTGTGTTCTCACCTCTAAGACCTTAGTTTTATAGTAACTTATAGTGAAATCTTCCAAGATTGTGTTCAACAATGGCCTCGAATACGTTTCTAAAAAATGTTAAAAATTATCAAGTAGCTTATTGATGTAATAACTTTTTTACAGATTCTCAGATATAATGGAAGACGTTGTTACGTACAATTTTCTAATAATGCTCGGCTCTGTTACAATGGCGATGAGTCTAACTGCCGTGCAGGTGACTACAAGATGGAGCGATTCACGAAAAAAATTGACTTTAATAATAATAATCAATTTTATTCAATAGATGGTCATTAGTCTCAATTCCGCGGAGAAACTTCTGAAGCACCTAGCGTTCGCCAATACGCAGATAACGCAGCTTGCAATTAAATGCTGGATGGCCCAGCGCGTCATGGATTACAGTGTCAATGTTAAATTCAACATGTGAATACTAACAATTTATCCTACAGGAAAAACAAAAATACTACCTCTATAGCTATATAGCCATCTAAAAGCCATATGACGTTTTTTTTTTATTCTTGACAGTTTTTTCTATTGATATTTTCAGCATCAATTCGAAGTGGTATCTTGCACCTCCAAAGACCCAGAAATTAATTGGACTGATGATCATGAGAAGTGAAGTACCATGCGAGATTACAGCTGGAAAAGTTATTGTTATGTGCATGGAAACTTTTTCATCGGTGAGATATTCTGGCAGTATTTCCTTTACCTATCACCAATTAAAACAAGAATTTGCTCAGCAATCGCCAACTGAAAGTCCTCGTATATCCACTCGACTACCAAATCTTATCATCCCACAATTTCAGATTGTCCGGCTCTCCGCATCCTATTTCACCATGTTCCTGGCGCTGCGATAAATGAAAATGGGAAGTAATTCGTTATAAATGCCCATCCTGAGTGTTCACTGTACTCGATGATCAATTAATATTTAGATGTGTAAAAAAATTGCATAACTTTCCCTATAGAAGCCTTATAGAGTATGCTATAATGATTAATTTTTTGTAGAAATCTTATCATAGTTTTTTAGTACGCCCAGGATATCACTTTCACACTTCCTGTGACAAGTAGTACGACATAACAATCAACAAAATAGATTTTGACATAGAATAATTAGGCATATAGCTAGTAGGTCTACGAATAAAAATCAATGAACTAGTATCCCCGATCACTAACAAAATGTTCACTCGACCCAACCTAACAAATGGAAAATGAAGCGAAAGTATGAGGAAGAATAAATATTCACTTTGATGTTAATGAGTTTATATTGATCCTTATATTAATGGAGAATTATTCAGACCTCAGGACTTGAATATTTGCTCAAGATAAACATTTCTCTAATAGCAGATTGGAGGAGAGAAGAAAAGAACCGCAAGTGAAGGCGTAGTGTGCACAGAGGTTAGAAAATAGAATGAAAGTCCAACAAGATTGTTCTACTAATTTTCATTTGCGCCATTTGATGAATCTATAATAATACAAAGATCAATTAATTCAATTGAATACTTAAAAAATTAATTACCATTAACAAACAAATTTATTACAACGTTCAACGCGTTTTGATTTCAAAAAATATTTGTAAATAGCGCTCCGCGCGCCCCCTCTGCGCATGCGCAGATGCCTAATTCCCGCAAGTCAACAGTGGCAAAAACTGTTGCGGCGAAAACACCAGATAGTGATCAACGTGTTGAGTGCGAGTAATGTAAAAACTGTTTTCCAAATATTGACTTGACATAACTGAAGAATCGAACGATTCTTTCCCAAAATTAATAATGTTCGCCAGAAGATTTCGCACATTTTTGAAAATTCACGATCGAACGACATTTCGTAAGTTGTCATGTGACTATGTAGAGCATAACCTTAAATTGTCATCACAAGCCTCTACAAGATCTACAGAATTACTTGCTAGAAGGATATGTCTGCCTGCAAAATCTATGCCACCAATTTCCTACTCCCAGTTATCGAAGACATTAAATATTGAGCAAGAGTCCCAGAACGTTGAAGATGATAACGAAGTTACGCGCAAAGTTAGAGTGACTGAGAATAAGTGCGCCTATGATGTTCTTGCGAAGAATCCTCGCTATAAGAATACCATTGTTCCACCAATAATTCCTGATGAAACATTTTCGAATGAACTTGTTGAGAAAATTTTGATGAAGAAGTGGACCACCTCCTCCTCAGGTATGATTAATTTTTTTTAATTCCCAGAATATTTTTTTTTCAATTTTTAGAATTAATTTTCAATGCAGTTAATATATATAAATGGCTATTCAAAACTATTTACAAATTACAGGTTTAACACTGAATTTGCATTGTTATGTCGACGAAATTTATCAACGTAATTTATCAATTTATAAAAAAAAAACGCTGATAAAAAGCTCTCTGACCACTACACATTTCCTCATTTATTAAATTCCAATTTTTTACAGCCTCAGAACTCCTCGAGAACTTCAGAATTCTCTCATATCACTCGCGATCGAATCACACAGAAATCTCAGATCGTCACACACAAATTTTCGAAGCCCTATCAAGTGTTTCTAAAGACCTATTAGACGACCAGATATGGCTTTTGCTGAGATACCTGGAGATGTGGCACCCTATGCGTCGTGCAACGAAGCCCAAAATTTTGGAGGATTTGGAGGAGTCATTGGACCATCAGTGTTGGAAGCGAGGTCTTGAATGGGATACAAATGAGCTTTTAATGACTTGCGACTTGATGTTCCATTTGAGGCGTCTTAGGCAGTCCAAATTTGTGAAATTTGCTCTTAAAAAATTAGGAACGAAACCTAGTAGAATGACGTCAGATAACTATCCTCATTACATGTTTGTACTGAACCTCGGCAGAATGCCTTCCATCAATGTTTATGAGCTTGAATACAGATTAGAAAGTATTATCGAAGAGTACGATGTTGAGGAGCTGGCTGTTATTGCTATGGGATTTTTCAAGACTGAAACACCAATTAGAAATTCTGCACTATCCACATATATTATTCAAAAGTGTGTGGATAACATGACGACACTTCACGAAATTTTCGTTACTGCCGTTATGAAAATGGCTAGGTAATTATCGTTGAAAGTATTGCTCAATCCAATCTGCAAACAATTTGATGTAAGCGTCGGAAATTACCACCATTTACGATCTTTTAATTCTGTAATACTCTTCTTTCAGGCATAGTTTACATCTTAGGGATAGAGAAATATTGAGAACTCTTATTCGACGATTTTTACTTAGAATCAAGGACACTTCTACAACGGGTCTCGTACAGACTGCACAAACTGGTGCAACCACATTAGTTTATGAAAAACAAGTTATGGATTTAATAATGAACGAGTAAGTTTTCGGCGTTATTAATTAAGGTAACAACGGTGAAATTGATCTCATGAGTTTTCCTTTGATGGAAAATTTTTAAAAAAATTTTCTTCAATTTTTTGACCTACTTTTCATTTTGTCATACAGTATTGGTTAATCTAATCAATTTTCAGTACACGCAAATCTTATTAAATCCACCAATTAAATGAGAATTCTGGAAGGTTTAAAAAAAATCTTAACTCAATTTTAATTGAACTATGTAATGAAAAATTCGGATTCGTTCATTTTTGCACAGGCTGGTGGAAAGAGGCCTCGCCGATGCCAGACTAAAGGACATTGAAAGAACCCTCTTCAGCCTTATGATATTTAACTACCCTAAGGAATTTCCACTGTATCAATTAGCTGTCGATGAATTGAGAAAACCCGTACGTAAGAGTGAACAACGAAAATTTGCACAGACGTACGCCTGCTCCCTGATGTATCTCTCCCTAGTGGGCATATATCCTTTGGATATTATAAGCAGCCTTATGAGTCACGAATATATTAAGGATGTTTATCGAAATAACGCTTTCAAAGTGGGAAGGGAATATTTGATACTCGAATGTGGACTCAACATTGAAGTGCCTGAGTATAAAGGGCCATTTTTACCAGACAAGATTTACAATTATGTGGCCAAGGTACAGTTTGCAAATCAGTTCTAACTTTAGAATAAATGAATGAAAGAATCGTTCTGGAAGGAAGAAAAAAATACAAGTCCCCAATTTGGCTTTTCATTTTTAGCATTTTAAAAGTCATTAAAAAAAAATTCTGAAACATTCAATTAACTCCGAAACGAGGTCCCAAGGAAAAATGTTGCTAGAGTTTTTGTTGCAGAGAATTTGGTTTTTGGCGAAGAAAGTATTTATAAAATTTGTCTCCATTGGCTTACTCTCGAGACAGCTCTGCAATTCTCTGTGGATGTGATATTGTACGGGTCGAATGTGCACAATCTTGATCTCGAGTCAATATACAAATTGCAATGAAGCAATAGCCAAAAACAAAAAATTTCAACAATAAGAGAATAAAGCTCCAAGTTCCACAATACCATTAAAAAGCAATGATAAAAAATATATTTTTGTTATAGAAACATGCCTCGGCAATTGTATGGAGGACAGACCCAACGGAGAGAACGCAAACGTATCAAAAATTTTTGGCCGAAGTGTTGCATTATCTGAAGGTAAAATTACTCTCAATTCACCATGAAAAAGTCATCCTTTCCCTCATTTTTTCAATCTCTAATTCGTGATTGATCGCACCGATCTGCTGAAAGTGGATTCTTCGATTCATGCAAAGATGAATATAATTGGATCGATAAATTGCAATTAATAGATCACTGGATTGGAATTGAGCAAAGATTAAAAAGGCTATAATCCGCATAAATTTGTTATTCTCAGGGTTTCGTGGGCGAGAAGAATTTCTATCTGGACCAAGTCCTTCCCCAGCATAACAGGGCTGACATAATACTCTGCCTGGACAGTGATAATAATTTCATTCCGCCAGAGCCCATATTGTCCGCATGTCCCAGTTTTAGGATAAAATTCGCCCCTGAGCCCAAGGAAAATTACAAATGGATGGCTCTAGTGCTGCTTTCTTCCAATCACTTGTTCCGGGGTACCGCTCTCGTCAGTGGTACACTGAACGCCAAATTGAGGCAATTAGAAATGATTGGGTACACTCCAATACCGGTAAGCTGTTTTCAAATCTTTACATATTTTAGATTGGCCAAAGACAGGAAATCGGTAGCAAAGTGGCGAACTGTGTCAAGTCTGTGTTTGCCTGGAGACGCTTCTACCCGAATTTCTCAGAGTGTGAGAATGAGATTATTACATTTTTTCTAGAGTAGAGAGGAGACTTAAATGGAAAATTTTTGAGAAAGCCAAAAACTTTTCCACATTGGGAGAAGAAACTCAGTTATTGTAGTTAACCAATGCATCACATACATATAAGGATAAACAGTTTTATTACTCATAAATTTAAATAAAAAATTTCAAATAATTTCAGATAAAGCTGCCCACGTGGTCCAATTTCAAGAATACCGAACGACCAGAATACCTTAAAAATCTGTTAACAGAACATGTTACTAGCAATAAAGTGAATAGTTTGTCTTAAATAATAAATCTGTATATAATCTCAATTAAGTACTAAGGTAGTCGAAGTCAACAAATTCATTGGTCCACTATTTGGAGTCGTTTGAGCGATTGGTCTCCAGGATTCTATAATTTTTATTTTTATTTTTAAATCTCCAGAATTTCATCATTTTTTAACGGGATGGTTACCCACTGGGATGGGAGGAAAAGATTTTGTGCACGATCAAAATTCTATGACGCTATGACACAGTGATTAGAGGGAACACAAGATTTTTTTTATATATTTGCACTGTATTTGTGTGACATTGAAAAACGATGGATTACACAATTTCAAGTTTCATCGCTTTTCATGATTTTTATGTCAAAATTTTGAAGAAAAAATTTGGCATAATCTAAAAATTGCATTTAGTGCGAAAGTTTGGCAATCGATTCGAAATTTCGTGAGGAGATTCAAGATAACTGTATTTAAAGTGAGAACTAGTTCACATTAGCCATATGTCCACCGAACTCTGTTATTTTGTTTCTTCGAGTGGAATCCATCCTTAAGGAGGCCCACGGGGCAATTTTTTAGAATTTTTTTGTCTAATCATTAAAGTACTTTTTTGACACACCGTGCGCAAAGCAACGTTTTCCGCACGCTGCTCGTGCGTGAAACCCTGCCCCCGCACATTGTACCAAAAAATATTGTTCGACACATGGGCGGAAGTAAGTTTTCTGTCTCCTGCGTTGCAAAACTCGTCTTGCAAACTCCTAGTCGTCAGAAAAGTTGTTTCTGCCCTTGTGTCGAAGTGTACTATTGGGATGTAGAACATGCAGGAAAGTAAAACTCAGCCCTACAATACAGGCAAAACTGCCAAAATCACAAATATTGTTTTTTTTTGTTCAATCTGAATTTTCTCAATCTCAAAAAATTGGAATAACTAACTCTTTGAGACTAAACAAATGATCCGCTTGGCTGAGTCAACTTCAGTTGCGTCCTCCTAAAATATATATACACATATATATATATATATATACGTCTCGGTGAATTCTGGAAATCGTGTGAGACATCTCAATCGATTTATTGATCCAAGAAAACTTTGGATCCATTCTTTGTGCTTACATTCAGTCGATTTCACGACAATTGCAGAATTCTAGACTAATTTTTTACACGTGTCAAACGCCCACTAGAGACTGTAGGTACTTTCTGGAATACTCGTATGTTACAAATAGAGTGGCAGTTGCTGGTATTGTCCTTATTAGGGTTGGCTTCAATCCGTTGTAGAGCGCCAAGGTTCCCTCTTTTCTCATGATTTCTTTCATTATGACTAAGGCTGGTTCGGTTAAATTTTGTACCTAAAAGGAAAACGATCCGAAAATTAAAAAGCATTCCAATCTTTTAAAGCCTAAAGAATATGAAAATTTGATAAATTCTCAAAGGTGGCAAATTTTAGACACTTGAGAGTTTTCCAAATTCGGAAAAATAAACGAAAAACAAATATTTCATAATATGGAAAATTTCCTAATTAATGAATGCCATGTTTTTCCTAATTTGAGGTCTTTAATATGCTTAAAAAAAAATTGGAAAATTATAAATCCTCTCAAGATTCGCAAGATCTGAAAATGACACAATTTCTAGTGATCGAGGTTTCTCACGTTTCACCTGGAAAATTCCTTGAACGTCAAGTCCTTTTCCTATTTTACCTGTATACGACTCTTCACAACATCAGCAGGAAAAATGACTAGCCACAGTATAGTCCCACCAACTGCACCAGCTACCATGGTCTTTTGCCACCCAATGTCTTCCCTACTTTGACCAGGCTTAGCTAAAAGTTCTCTGGTGGCCTCATATCCACCAAAAAAGAAGAAATACCCCGGCATTTCTCTGGCTATCGTTGACGAGAGGCCGCGGAAAAGTGCAGTGAATCCATTTTGACGAATTATATCTCTTGTGAGGGTCCACGGTCCTATTCGTTTCTAAAAAAAAATGAAAAGATTTTTTTTCACATTCAGCTTTCTCTTTTTTTTCTAAACGAAAGCATTGCAATTAGTCAACATTCAGGTTTTCTAATTTCTTCTACAAATAATCTTGGCTGGTCTAAAACAGGAAATACAAAATTTGAACATCCTGTCTGTATACCATCAGTGTATCGGTTTTCGAACAGCTAAGCAATGTTCGCGAAAAAGTTGCTATCTATTAATAGTGGACTGAAGCAATGAAAAGTTTGGAGCTTAAATTGATATTTTTCATATTTTTTCTCTCTTCAATAATCGAAAATATATCGATTTATTGATACGAATCATAAAAAAAACGATGAAATAAAAATCCTGCGTGTACGTCGGTTTTCGGACACTTCCAACTGGGTGCGTCCGTTTTCGGACAGACACGGGTCGGTTTTCGGACAGCCTAAATGAAGACTGGAAAACGCAAGTGTACGATAGAGCAACTATTCAGAATAGTTTATTATGCAGACCTTGACATAACAATTTAATCAAATATATAAAAAACACAACACGAATTATAATATTTATACAATTTTTTGTTAGATGCGATTTTCGTGGGGGGACTGTTTGTCTCTTCTTCATTAGGAAAATCATCTAATAAATTTGGAACTTTTGAGAAGTTTGAGAGTTGAAAAACTTGAATTGACAAATTCACAATATTGAAAATTTTCAAAATCTTGTGTCCGAAAACAGACATACCCGCAAAATTATCGACATCGATTTTCGGACACTGTATTTTATAGAAAACTCACATATTTCCACTATTTTGTACTGGTCCTTCGACTTAAAATTCATCACTTCATTACAAAAATCAATTTTAATTAAGAAAATACTCACATTTCGCTTGGAATGGTCTTACGCGATATCGAGATTTTTTTGCGGTTACGTACAAGCGAGCTCTCGCAGAATCAGTTGCAACTGGGCATCAGCGCCAAAATGATCCCTATTAATTTTTCACTCAAACCAAACAAAAAGTGGCCGGTATATACAGGGAGACGTTACATTTTTCTTCAAAACAAATATACATTCATAATTATTTCTTCAATAGTAATTCGATAAATCCAGTATAAATACTGAGAAATCGTGAAGTGTCCGAAAAGGGACACCTGTCCGAAAACCGATACACTGATGGTACGCCATGTCAGGATTCCCAAAAGTTTTGTTCCTTTTTGACGATAAAGCAAAATATCTGCAACTCACGATTGTCTTGCCAGCATTCAATTCCAGTGATTGAACTTCCCTCATAGCTTGCAATCGGCATTTGATGAGTTCAGTTGGGCACAAAGTTAATGACGAAAAAAATGCCGCAAAAAATCCAGCGCTAGCATTGCCAAATGCATTCAATTCCTCAACTTTTTTCTTCCCTGAAAATGGAGAACGAAATTTGAATGTTAATTCACTTAACTCATCAATTTGAAAAGACTAACACTATATGCAGGGACATATTAAATTATGAAGATACCAACATTTTCGAAAAAAAAACAATTTTTTTCATACGTGTATTTGAAGTCATTATAGTCCTCCTGCTCTAATCCTTCAATTTCACTTTCAAAGAAATAAAAATATTTTTGAAAATATTTAGTTACATATTTTGACGTAATACATTTTTTTTTTTCGAAAATTCCATTTCTTCTTCTGTCAAAGTGTATGTAACATTGCGTCAAATTTTGACATAATATTATAGACTTTGTCAGAAACTTTTCCCAATATATGCAATTCTGAGCCAAAAATGCAGACGAAAAGAAAATTACAAGTGGCCCAAACTTCTCAAACAATATGAACAATACAATATAAAAAATAAAAAAACAACAATATAATAATGTTATCCCTATTCATCATTGACAAAATGTCAAAGCCTTACCTGTCAAATGTGCAATGGCACTTTGACATCCCCCATACGCAGCAAACAAAACCGAATTTTCAGCAACATTAGCAACAATAGCTGGTGCAGTGCCTGCATAGAGTCCCCTTGCTATTCCATCCTGTCTAAAAGTTTTCAAAAAACAATCTGTCATTCCTTTATACAGATCTGGGAATGTTTGCATCTTAACTTTAATTGTGTCCAGAGGTTGTCCAACATAAACCAGTGCAATTCCCCCTGAAAATATTCAAAAATTTATTAACAGTTGTGTAAAAAATTATTGTTCAACACTATCCAATATCTAACATTGTGTTTACCATCTTCATCCCTAACGATGCCAAGATAAATTAATTAGATCACTCCAATCTGATAAAGTGATGGTACTGAGGATTTTGTTAAGATAAGAAGTATTAGTGAATTGACGTAACAAGAAAATTGCTACTTCAACAATTCGGAAATGTAAAAAGATCATTAGAAAAGTTCAGCAAAATTTTAAACAACAAATGATGCAATATTTATAGATTTACCCAGGGAACCAGCGACAAAGTCAATTATTCCAGTTTTCAAGTGTTTAATGTTATCTGCAGGACTCTCGGCAGTCTCCATGGCCATTATTATCACCTGTCACTTAATTGTTTATTTAAAAAAAAGGGTTAATTAGGCTTGCGAAATTTTCACAAAAGAGCACGTGCTCTCACTGTCAGGCCGGGGATTTTGTACAGTAGAAAATGAATGAATAGGGGAGATAATAATTATCATTGGCGAATGATTGTTATCAGAAATCTTATTTTCAACATATATTTTTTATAGGAGTGGTAGAGGCATGGTTTAATGAAATCGTGGAAAAGTGGGGGGAGACCTTCAAAGATATGAGGTTTTCAAGTTGTTTCGTTTCACCACATGTATATCAATATATAGGTATATACGTAAGTACATGACACGTGGGGGAAATGCTTCTGCGCATGCGCAGTTCCCTTGAAATCGCTCGGTAATGAGCATCAGCTGATCGTTAGAATTGAATTAATTTTATACAAATTACTTGTTTCACAAATTATCATTTTCGTGTCTTTTAAGAGAACCTTTGAATGGACTTCAAGTTTTGTTAATATATTTGAGGTGGAAAAGCGTTTACTAGGAATTCCCTGCGAAGATTTATCGCGCTTTTTCAGCAGGAAGAAGAAGAGACGTCAATATTTACTAACATAAATTAAATATGCTCAATCTATCCAATTACGAAGATTCCTCTAACAATATAATAGATCCAATATAGAATGAAAAAATATTTTCTAATATCCGAAAGCTATTTTGACATCGATTGTTGCCGAGCAACGGCTGCTCATTTGGCGCCAATTGGTCGTCATAGTAACGCAGGCGCGCCATTGAAAATTGATTAAAAAACTCCCCAGATACCGAGCGCACCCTGGAGAAAATTCCCAAAGGTCACGTATGTCGAAAAAGTCATCGCAATTTCCTCAAAGTCGATCAAAATGTCAAATACATCGATTTTTTCCTAATTTCAGTATCACCTTATAGATTTATGGATAAAAACACAGATCCCCAAAATTGTCCGAAAAATCCCTAGCGCCAGCATGCTCGCCGGAAAACCCCGAAATATGACGTATATACTCGATCGTGTAATTCCTCAATAGTGATAATACATTTATCCCAAATAAAAATAGGAATAGCATTGATCAAGATTTTCCTCATTATTAGACTAATCTCACATTTGGGATTAATATAATTCCAAAATTTTGACATAATCGTGAAATTCTGGAGTGTTGATTTGACGATAGAAAGACTTGGTAGTGTGCGTGTCTCGGTCAATCTGCCATGATAGGTCGGAGCGCGTCCCCTTTGCGACCCGAAAAAGTTCAATGAATAAAATACGAAATGCGTGAGCTTCTCTGTAACGAGCAGCACTTTATGGTGAGTATTAATAACCCAATTATTGTGTGATTATTGCTTAATAATTGGGGAACAATTGAAATGGTTTTTGCAATTTTGTTTTTGGATTTAATGGATTTGCACAGTTGTGAGTGTTCCGTCAGCGGCCATTAGCATTTCGGGGCATGGGCGACAGACTTTTGTGTTAAATTACCAAGTAATTTGGAGCTTTTTGGTGAGTGCAAAATGTTACTTTGGTTTGGAATTAATTATTGACAGTTGATAGTTATTGTACGTGACAATTTTTCACGATATTGGAGAGTTTTTGCCCAAAGCGAGCTACCTCCATTATTCGAATCTTTTTTTTTCGGGCTTAACAATTCAACGCTTCTTCTGCTCCTCGGGCAATAATTCAGTTTGTTAATTAGTGAGTAATTTCGGGGAGTGGGGAAGGTCGTTATTGGTGGAGTAATTATTGGTGCAACAATTGGGATATTGGTTCAGGTTTTTTTTTTGAGGAGTTTTTGTCGTGCTCGATTGTTGGGTATTGTTGAGTTTGTTTATTTATGTTTTTTTTTTGACAGGGAATTTGGGGGGTGATGTTGGTAGGGGTTTTTTGTGAGCGATTTTTTTTTTTTTGTTACTTGGCACGGGACGGATTTTGCAGTGGAATCTGACTCGTATGTTTTGAACAATTGAACAATGCAGGTAATGCGTGCAGCAAATTGTTGGACATTGGAGAACACTGTACTTTTTGTAAATTGAATTTAGTGAGGGATTTGACAATTGAAAATTTCTTTAAAAAATTGTTGGCATGTTTTGCTCTGGTTTAGCAGTGAAATGTTCAGTGAAATGACAATTTTTTGTCGCAAAAATCATGTGTGGTGCATCAGGAAAATTGATCTACATATTTCCTCATAACCAAAGTGCGTTAACACTAGACTGGTATTTTAAGGAAACAGGGCAACATGGAATTCCAGAGCCAAATTACTATAGTTATGGGAAGATCCTATACATCCTTTCGAATTATATTACAAGTATCTACCTGTTAATAATAATCATAATTTTGACAAGTGATGCGGAAATAGAAATCCCTCAATTCGTTCAGCAATATATTGCAATAATTGAGATTCAAAAACTAACCGAATAGGTTAGTTGAGACACATTTATTATGACTTAACCAAAAATATAGAGCGCACAAATTGAAGAGCTAAAAAAAACACTGTTAAAAACTTTTTTTTACATTTTAATATTATCCTACTACAAATCTATATAATATTATTTTCATATAGTCATGTTATATTCAAGAATTTTGACAGTGGGAACAGTCATTTTTAACAATTTTTGAAATGTATTGAATTTTTTTTTCTCAGAATATTTAAAATGTTGTCACCAATATCTTGTATATATATATATATATATATATATATATATATATATATGGAACCCTCGACACGTTGTGCACACTTTCAGGGCCGATAGGGGAAGTTATTGATTTGCCCTCGAGCTTCGCAAATTCGATTGTTCATCGGATGTTTTTTTTTTTTTATTAAGTTCATCGGATGTTCATACCCTTTCATTGGAAGTCGACATGTCCCCCATTTGTACAAGATTTACCCGAGTGTATCCTCTCCGAGAAACTCTCGGAATTTGCCCTCTGGCGGCGCTTGAACCGGCGTCCCTCAGCGCCACCATCGTCGGTTCTTCCCCCAATTTCCTACTCACGAGTTATCCCACGAGGATGCAACATATCGCGATCAGTGCCTTCACGTATTCCACAGCTGTCTTTTGGGGAGAACATTTTTTCCTACAATCCCTTGTTTGTAAGATATTGCAAAGACGAACAATAATGTTGGAAATAATGGAACAGAAAGTCATTCTCCCCTCAATGAGCCACATTCATTATTCGAATTTCAACCGACGCCCTTACCCGCGTGGCGGCCCTGATATCATACACCGATTAAAATTTCACTAACTTGTTTTGGTTATTCAAAACGACTGGAAGAAACAGTAGAAACTTGTCATATAGCTTGTGCTAGCATTGCCCATGATTTCCGAAGTTCTAGTAGCACAAAACAGAATTTTCGTGCACGAGTCCGGTGGCGCGTGCTGCGCACGCGCATTTCCTTTTTCGGCCGCACTGACTGGTGGCGCGTCTGTTTCGGTCTTACGCCTTTCGATAATTTCGATGTATATCGATATTTCCTGGCGTCTCTCCTTTTCACTATAGGATTCCCGTGGATCGATTTGTCGCGTTCGTAGCGCGGCGCCATATTTTCAAATCCGAATTATAAACTTCGACTCAATCATCAAACTGGGTTCCCATTCCGGATTTTGACGATTTGACTTTCATTCTCCAACTTGCAATTGAAAGCTCGTGAATGGAAGCACTTTCGAGAAGAAGATCCCGGGCACTTTGTTTTTGATTTATGATATTGATAGTTCAAAATATGAAATATTCAAATATAAATCACGTTTTTTCTTTAATTTTCAGTGAGTGTAAGCGTTGCAGAATGGTGGTGGATAGTCTTTCAGTTCAGGGGTCGGCAACGACAGTGAGGAAGCACGAGCGTAGACTCGGTGGCATGGTGGGAAATAAAATGCAGCCAAACGGTAATGCCGGTGGCGGTATGACGCCCAAGGAATTGTGTGACAATGATGATCTTGCCACTTCTCTCGTGCTTGATCCCTACCTGGGCTTTGTCACTCACAAAATGAACATTAGGTGGGTCCAGTACCGGGCGATCCAAATCTAATTCTTATTTCTCTAACTCAATTATTTTATCTCTACCAATTACATCGGTGCTTCTGACAAATCCAAGAAAATCTATTGAAAAATTAACCATTTAGTATATCAGAAAATACACGAAGCCATTTGTTACGTAACTTTTTGTAAGAGTTTGTCGAACAAGAATTTCAAGTGGAAAAAAAAAACTAATGGCTACTTGAACAAAATAGCTTCGGACTGAGCTTCAAAATAAGCGTCAGAATTAGCTATTATACCAAAACACAAAATTTAGAATCAATATTTTAAGTTTTATACAAGTTTGACTAACCAAAGTGTCAAGTGAAAATAGGAGATAACAAAAAAATTGTGATATTTAAAAAAAAATTAGAATAATGAAAAAAAAATCAATAAAAGAAAATTGACATAATAAAAAAAAACTGAGAAAATTGGAATAGTTTAGATTAGGGGCAATTTTCCTCGGTCTCCTTAGCAGCTCAAAAGTTAGAAGCGTTGATAAGAAATTAAATAAAACACAATTGTTTTAAAATAAGTGTTTTGCAGATTTTTCGAATAATACTCTATAGCACATGGGATTTAAAAAAATCAAAAAACAGATATTGGGATATACTTTATAATGGAGCTCATGATGATCACTTCTATTGATTTCAGGTATCGACCATTGAAAGCAAATCGCGATGAGCTCCGTAAAATAACCACGGATTTCATCCAAACCCAGAATTACGATAAAACATACAAGAAATTGATGGGAGGTGATTGGGGAGCAAGATTGCCACACACTAAATCCAAACAGCAGCAGACCAATTTGCAAGGACATGTTTATCGCTATCTCAGGGTTTTCGATAAAAATTCGGGTTTCGCTATTGAGCCCTGCTACAGGTATTCCCCCTTCACATTTTTGTATGAACTCTGGATAGGGAAAGTAATTGCAATTACCCTGAAAATGAAATGTGTCAGATCTGTGAGACGAGGCCAGAATTTGGAAATATGGTAGAAGACTTTTCTATTCGCAATAAAATTTCCTACAAAATATGTTCAATAACATTTTTAAGTAAAATCACTCGTTCACGAGATAGTCGAGTTGTTTGGGAAAAATAATACTGGAGGCAATATTAAATTGAGAAGTTGCTCGTAGTTCTAGGGAAGTTTTTGGATTAATTTATACTGTATGTTTATTGATGCAGGTACTCATTGGAGGGGCAAAAGGGCGCCAAAATATGTGCCACACGCAAATGGCTCAAGCACGATAAAATTCCATGTCTCGTTGGCTGTATTGCTGAATTAAGTGAGAAAGAGGAAGCTGCACTATTGCATCCTGGGAAAAATGATTTTTCTGTAATGTTTAGTTGTAGGAAAAATTGTGCACAACTGTGGCTTGGCCCAGCAGCCTACATAAATCATGACTGTCGGGCTAATTGTAAATTTGTGGCCACGGGACGTGATACTGCCTGCGTTAAAGTACTGAGGGATATTGAAATCGGAGAGGAGATCACTTGCTTCTATGGGGAGGACTTCTTTGGCGATGGCAATTGTTTCTGCGAGTGCGAGACATGCGAGAGGAGGGGCACTGGCGCTTTTGCCAGTCAAAAACCTGGAGATGAGTTATCCACAGGTATTGACAGAGTGTTTCCCCTTGAAACATTCAAATATATTTCATTATTCCTGGAATGCGAGAAAACCATGAAAATTTGACAAAAATTTTAGGATTTTCGGAAATTTACCATAGTTTATAGAGGAAATAAATATGTTTCGATCCCAAAAATTTTTAAAATATCGAAAATATTTTGGAGATTTCCAATTTTAGAAAAAATTACGAAATTTAAAAACTTCTAGCATTTGAAAATCTGAAAAAAACTAGTGCTTCAAAATGGATAGGAAAAACATTTAATATTTCAATAAACTTTTTGAAATAGCAACGATTTGAGGTACTCCAAAAATACTGAAGCTGGGATCTCCCGGGAATTAGAAAAGAGCATTGAAAATTTGAAAAATTCGAAAAATTTAACATTCTGGAAGGTTTGAAAAAATCGCCAAAAATTGAAAGTTTTTTTGAAAATTTGAGGATCTTCAAGACTGACTTGAAACTGAAAAAAATGGTACATTGTTCATATATACGTACATATTTAGAATTTGGAAAAGTTCGAAAACTACAGGACAATAAAATCAGAGATGAAATCGGGAAATTGACTAAAATTAGAACGCCTAGACTTCATGACATTCAAAATATTGTTTTTCTTTGGAATGTTCAGAAATTATTTAAATGAGATAGAAAGTACAAAACATTCAGAAACTAGTTCAAAAACATTCAAAACATGCAGAAGCTGCAAAAGTTTTATAAAATTTTCCAGATTTCAAAACTTAAGAAAATTCCAAATAACTGGAAGAAATTATTTTTTACAAGCTTGTCCTGTCTCAATTTTCCTTGAATTCAGAAACTTGTATACTTCAAATAATTTGAAAATTATACCGACACTTATCAACCAATAGTAGTAACAATCGTGGCAAAACTGATTATTCATTGTCTCTCCGTAAGCCAGAATAGAAACATAAAGGAGTGGGGGGTTCGTAAAAAGTCCAATCAGGTAGAGCTGAAAGTACTAAACACATATCTGAAAAATCGCCTTGGTTACGTGTCGCAATTCAACGAACGAGGAAATTGTCAGTGACTTTTTTTGACCTGTCACTAGAAGTAAGAGACCTAAATTCGAAAAGTTTCCGAAGAATTACCCTTGCGTCAGAGATCTAAGCGTAAGTTTCAGAATATATTATGAAGACACACTGGATGAGAAGCTGAACTGAAGTTTCAGTGGTAAAATCTATTACGACGATATTCGCATTTCGATCCGGTTTTCAACTGATAAAATTTTGATTATTGTGCTGTCAAATTTGCAGCACAAATTTTCATAAACTGCTTTTTTTCTTTTTATATTATGTTCTAAATTGCTTTTTTTTTCCTTTGCCAGGCTACCGCCTCCGCGAAACTGACAATCGAATAAACCGTACAAAACATCGTCAACAGCCTCCTAGCTCGAACAAACAAGCTGACGGTGCCCTCACTGAGCGAAATTCAGTATTGGTTGGTAATGCAGCAGTTGCGCCTCAATCCTTGAGTATGAAAGAGCTACGACGCAAAGGCTTAACAAAATACGACGCTGAACTGCTGATAGCTCAGGGTTGTCGTTTTTCTGACATAGCCCAACAACAACCGCTGAACATAGACGGCTCTGTTTCCCAGCAATCACGACCGCATCCGTCCCCAATAACTTGCACGCGTAACCTACGGAATAAACAGGCCACAAAGCCCGAAACCAACAACAACACAAACGTGAAAAACGGCCAAAGTCTGAGAGCTTCACGTTTACAAAAACGAACGGAAACCAAAAGAATTCGGGCGAGCATAGATGAACGTCCAACATTCGACATTAATCATCGGAAAACTGAATACGATAGGCTAACATTATCACGCTTCAACAACTCCAGTGATGAGTCAAAAGAGAATCCAGACTCGAGAATTTTGGATAGTAAAATCACTCGTACCTGTTCGGTTCTAACGAAAAATCATGAGACAGATAATTTTGATGATCTCAATGTGAAGAGCGAGACAGATTTAATTGGTGATAGGGAAATAGAAGAGCACAATTGGAGAAATTCAATGAATGGAATGAGCAAAAGACGAAAGTCAATTCAGTCAATTTCATCGATTCAATTGTGCAATGATTTGAGGGAAATTGATCACAGAAAATCACCAGCGCATGGTGAGACACCTCGTAAATCGAATTATCGTAGTGTTGAGGGTCAGACAAATTCAGATGATGATTTTATGATGATAAATGCAGCAACAGCTGCACCAATGGAAACAGATTTTACGAAAGGTTTTAATAGAATGCATGGGGCTAAGAAAAATGGTGATAAAATTCAGGATATACATGAGGATTGTAC
The DNA here is from genome assembly GCA_026005395.1 of Asobara japonica. Classification (NCBI taxonomy): domain Eukaryota; kingdom Metazoa; phylum Arthropoda; class Insecta; order Hymenoptera; family Braconidae; genus Asobara; species Asobara japonica. Next base: position 2,869,756 of record BQMI01000028.1, read on the forward strand.
TAGGATTGAGGGGCAGGAGTTGAATGGCATTTTAGGAACAAGTGATAATTATGTAATGGATCTAATGGCTGATGATAAATGTGACAAAATTGATGGAGCTAATTTGAATAAGTCCGAGGATTCAAGGAGTTTCACACTCAAAAGATCTGAAGTGACACCAGAATTGCTTCATCAGACAACTCCAAAATCTAGGAGAAAAAATAGGCGATATAGAGGGGGTTTGTCCAAGCCCAGAAAACGTAAATTAATTACCGAAGTCAATGCTAAAGTGGCTTTAAGTGATAACAGTGTGGTCAAGAGTCGAAATGTTATGAAGACAAATGGCAGACTCACGCGGAGCTCGAAAAGAGATTTGAAAGTCATTGCAAGTGTTGTTGGGGCTGGTGATGATGATTCGGGAATTCAGGGAGATATTTACGAGTTCAATGATAAGGAGAGTAATTCGGGGGAGATTGAGATGAATTCGGTTATAAGGAGGAGCAGGCACGAGACTCAGGAAACTCAGGGGAGCCAGGAAAATCAGGCGAACCCTGATAGGAGACTGCAAGAGTTTAAGGTAAAAATTTATGAAATTTTTGGTTTCGCCCAAATGTTGAGTGGAAAAATAATTGTGAATTTCTGATAATTTTTTGGTTATGTAATTTGAGGATTAGAATTTTTGATACTGAGTGTGTGGGAATCGATGAAGCAATTGCACATCAATAAATTACGTTCTTAAAAGGCTTATATGTCAATTCTAAAAAGGACAATGTCAATATCTCGAAGTTTTGTCACGCCTAAATGCGCGCGCAACCGTGCCAGAAAAAGGAGAGATCAAAGAAAATATCGATATATATCGGAATTATCGAAAGAGGTAAAATCGAAACCGACGCGACACCAGTCAGCTCGGCGGAAACCGGAAACGCGAATTTTGTATAATATGTACGAGTAGCGAAGGGTTTAGGGAATTTTTTTCCATGCACATAAGGTCAAAAGGGGAATAAGAAAAAACTTGAAATGTTGCAGAACACATCGGGTACCAACCTTGCCTTGTATCTTAATAAGCTGGAAGCGCCAGTTTTGGAAGCCGAGGAGCCTTGGAAGGAAAATCCTGCTAGAAATTTGCGGGAAACTTCGTTTGAGTCGACTGAGAATCAGGATAGGTCCAATGTTAAGGACAATATTTTGAAAAAGCCTCATCCACCAGATTGTCATTGGCAAGCGGAGTCGCGTTGTCGAGAATGTCCGATAACACCCGAACGATCGGGCGGTCGATTAAAGCTCACACTGCGCATGAAACGATCTCCAGTTTTGGACGATATTGTGGAATCTGGTACGAGCTTAAGTGAAGATAGTTTTGAACCAGAATACGAGGTACTCAGGGTCGAGGGAGTTGAAACCTCCAGGCGAAGGAAAAAACACAAAACGCGGGATCGAGAGAGACGGCACAAGAGGCGGGAAATTCAACTTGATCCACCACCGCCACCTATGAAGAGGCTTCGACTTATCTTCGGAAATGAAACACATACTATTGATTTGCCACACTCTTAACGATTATAACCGGAAGTCGATTAATTTTTCCGGTTTCTGGAGGTTGTCTAATCAATGTAGACTAGGGGTAGGTGATACTGCCAACCAACAGTAACAGTATTGACGAACATTTTCCGAACTGACGATTTTTGATGGGTTTTACAGTTTTTGAAGACGTTTGGAATGGAGGATTTTGGTGAGAAAATTTCGAAACGTTTTGCACATCTTGAACAAGGATCAATATTTGTTGAGAATGACGGATTTTGAAGAACACTCCGGTTTTGCTATGCTCCAAATTCTTGCAATGCTGGAAAAATGCTTTAACGATTTTTTGAAAATTTCGAAATTTTATAAGATTGTGCAATTGTAAGTTTTCGAAATTTTACAGAATTTTTAAGTGCTGTCGAAGATCTAAAAATTTCTGAACTTTAATATATTTCTGTGACATTTTTTAATTCTAACGATTTTCAAAATTGAAAATAAAATTGAAAGCTGTTCATTTTTTTAACATTAGAGGCTTTACCAATTTCGAAAATGTTAAAAGATGAAATGGTTTTGGGGAAGTTTGGCGACTCTGTGAATCAGGAAGTACTGACCAACTTTCAAAATGAAATTTTGAAATTTTTGGAGTTTTCTAAAATTAAAAAAAAAATCGTTTCCAAAAAGCTTCAACAAATTGTAAAATTTTGAAAATTTTTAGGCCTCTGTAAAATCCATTTGGTTTTTGAATTCCCAATGACATTGATGGATTTATAAATGTAATAAAATTCTGATAAAATGAGGTTCAGGTCGGTTCAAGTAGAATTCTACGTTTCACCCCTAATAAATCCATATTTCATATGAAATATGGCGTATAATTAATCTGCATATGAAAAATATCCATTAATTAGAAACAAAGCATGGCACACAGAAATTTATTTGATTCCTCTACTTTTGACTCATAAATATTTCCAATTAATAAATAACTATCCAAATGCAAGGAAACGTTAATAGTCTGAAATGAACTTGATAGATGGATCCGAGAAATTTATTCGCAAACTTTTTGAGAGTTGTCTCATTCTGAAATTTTTTTAACAATTTTCCGAAGATTTAAAAAAATTTGGAAAAAATATCTTTTAATTTCACTTACCACATTGAATGTGAATTCAATGCAAAAATATGGGGAGCAAATGTTTTTTTGTGCTCATAATTTTTTTCAAATAAATTGATATTTTTTTCTGTCGCAGATTTTTGGGATAATTCAAAGTCTAGATTGACTAGACTAAAAATGGCTCGAAATTTTTTTTTGAAAAAAATGGGTATGAAATGTGAGGGAAAATAAGTTTGCGGCAAAAAAATTTAACGATGTATCTTCAAAATGGAAATCTTCGAAATTCCAGAAATAGAAATTTGCAAAAAGTTGGAAGTTTTTAAAATGCTCAAAGAGACATGGCAAAGAGAGAAGCAAAAAAATTAACTCAAAATATTTTGCTTTACGTTACAAAATATATCTATCTCATGATTTCGCTCATTTAAAAAAAAGTCGATAAGAGACTCTTTCCCCTCAGCTCATTCCATTTCACTAAATTTTGTCTAGTGAAGCCATTGTTAAAATGGTTTTACTTCCAAATGTGCATTTTTTTCCAAAAACATTTCAAGGCATATAGTCTTTTTTACATAATTGCAGGTCCACCTGCAAGAGAATGGAAAAAACTTCACTTATACTATGTACAATAGTATTAACACGAAAATAAATAACAGGTCGAAACTGTTTAGCTAGAAATTAGTATTACTTATGTACTCCACAACATTAACAGAGGCTAATTCAGGAAATTCATCGTAAAACACATGAAACGAACAGATGATCGATTTCTAATATCATTAATAATTGTACATAGCATTTACAATAAGTAAAGAAATCATTAAATGAATAACGGATTAAAGCGTATTATGTTGAGACGTTTTTTTTCACATGATGGGGGCAAAAGTGAAAATCAGCACATTTTTATTCCCCCCTTTTTCAATTTTTTCGTAGAACAGAATACTACTGAGTTTGGAAAAACGTTCAAAAATACAAGTTTTTCCCCCTTATTAAAATTTCAGTTCCTAAATACATTTTTTGATCCATGTATGGGTACTCAGTAAAGGAAATGATAATTGCAGTTTTTGAAATTGGAATTCTTTGGTCGAAGTTTTTCGAATTTTTATATAACGTGGAAGTTCGGATTGAGTGCAATTTTTCTTGTTTTTCGAAATAAAAATTATGTTAAACTTTCGAAAATATTTGCATTGGAAATCTGAGGAAAAATAAAAAATTGGAGTATAAACATTTAAATAGCTTAATTTCAAAAAATCGGATTTACTTTTTTGTTTTTTTTTTAAACTCTTGAGGGTTGCATTTTTTTTTTAATTTGCAATTTTTGATTGTTCAACATTTTTTTATGAGCTCCTACTATGGACGATCATACTATTATATATATATATTTTAATATAAACTCTGTTTTTTTCTTCCCAAGAAAAAATCGTTTTTCAAATTTTTTGAAAGTTCCCGCCATACTGGGTACGCATAGATAGATTTAAAAAAAAACCTTTTAATCCGAATATGTGGGAGTATTATGGTACAGTTAATTGGCGAATTGAATGTTTCTTTTGAACTCAATAATATTTCACGTTGTTCGCAATTTGTTAAGGTTGATCCGTACTATTATCGATTTTCGAATATTTATTGATCGCGATCCGAGTTTTCATGATTGAAATAATTAAAAATTGACAAATTGCCCATTGAGGCCATTTCGCATATTTGATTTGCTTCTATCTCATCGAACGACAAATTACCTTCAAAGTGAGATCGATAAATCAATAATTAAAAACTCTTCCTTCGATCCTGCAATAGAATTAATTCCAGACACGTATAAATAGTTATGACTAAAGTTGAGTTGGGCAACTGAACTCGATGTAAAAAGTATCTTTTAGAAGTTAAAATGGTGAATCTTGAAATAGGAACGTAGGTATTTCCTGGAGGGAAAAAGATTCTCCACTTTTTTCCCTCAGATACGACGAAAAGTTGAAAAAAAGTTTGTGATATATACTATTACTGTACCACCTAAAATATCTTCGTTTCGACATTATTCGAGAGATATCGTAGCAATTGAAATTCAATTTTTTTTTTGCCGCCTCGAAAATCGCGATCTAAACTGTAAAAAAAATTAAATGCTTAACATTCAATGAGGTGAAACTTCAATTGACTATTTCGCAAATTATAATTTTTGACTCTGCAACTTCGAACATTTATTTTCAGAAATTTCGAATTTACATTTCTATTTGACTTTTTAAAATTTCAAAAAATTCCCGCCGTTTTGGCCGCTTTAAAAAGAGGAGTACCTCAAAAATGTCTCCATTATTTTATTCCATATTTTCAAGTATCAAAATTTTTAATTTGTCGAAATTTTGAATTTCGAGCCCGAAGTTTCCCTCGCAAAAAAAACAATTCACCCAGTGAGAAAATTGAAGAGACCTCGTCGGTAACTTGAAGTCTCTGCCAAACTAGTTGCATAGAATTTTTCCACTGCTAAAAAATTGGAATAAACCTCCGACAAATTCCTGACGAGTCTCCATAAGTTCGCCTCATTTTAAATTGGCAAAAAACGCAAAGGAGTAAAATTGCTGACAAAACCGGAACTCGCACTTGTTTTTTTTTACGTAGTAAATTATTTTTCTCTCACTGCCATTAGATGAATTTTTAATTGTTATATATAATGAATATTATAAAAATTTCATTCTGAGGCTTAGGAGTGTGTGACATCGGTTATTTCATAGTAAAAAAAAAAGGAAATGACGAAATCATTGGGATCATTTTTAACACGAATTGAACAAGCATGACTTGAATTCAAATTGATTGAAACCTCCAAAAATTCCTTTATAAAAATTCAAGTGATTGTTGGTGAATTGGGGAGGGCTGTACATAGATGTAATGGAGATGAAATAATTATAATTTCACCAATCGTTCACCACCTTGGAATTATTCATTCGTAGTATTTGTAATCACGTTAATCGTTAACTGTTCGTTTTTAATTTCTCTTTCTCGTGTTTTTTTGTGTATGATCCCAGCTGCGCAAGCAGGTGAAGAGAAAACGGAGATATAAATGAGATGAGGATACATTGTCATTATTATTTTTTATGAATTAGGATATCGCAATAAACGACTTCAAATAATAACAGAGCATTTTTCATTTTTTTTTATTGGTATCTGACTTAATTTTTGACGTGAGAACAGTTTTGAATGTTTTTTTTTTAGAAGTAAATGAGGTTGACTTCAGATTTCATCGAATATCTGTTCTTCGACAAATTTTGTTTCACTGTTCTGTTCAATTGAACCATATGATAAATTGCTGAAGAAATTTTTTCTACTACCAACGTGGGTGAGCCAAAAAATTGGGGAATGTTGCAAAAAGACGAATCTTTAATTTATTTCAAATTTCAAGTTTTGAGTATGTGCAAAAATTAAAAATCTCCCAGATTTCGGTGATTTAGTAGTAACAATGTAATTATTAATTTTTGGTTGCCATGAAAACAGATAGCTAAAAATTGGGAAGTTGGTATTTTTAATAGTGATCAAAAATGGAGACGAGATTGTGAAAAAATATTTTGTAGTGTCATAAACTCTTCAATTGTTTGGCTCAAATGAGACTCGTTAGAAAAAAAATTTTTTTTTTACTTTTAATATTCCTTAGCACACTTATAAACCAAACTCAATTGGAATCCAGATCATAATTATTAAGTCTCCATTCGAATGGACCCAATCTGATTAAACAATTTGTCCTTGATGATTTGGGTCATGAGTCCCTGAATGACTTCGATAGTAGTTTTGCAGCTGTCTCTGGTAGCTTTCGTAAGTTTGTCCTCACTTTTTGTATCCTGGGACTCCGCTGCAAGTAGAAATCCATGACTGCCACGTGCTACAATTGATTCGGATTGTTCGAGTTTATCGGCCAAGTCAAATATCTGGCCAGTTGTATAATCAGCATTTGTCAGTAGGCTGGAAGAGCTTAGAGTGTTCACCCAGTATTTGTTCCACAGGGACTCTAAAATGCGTTTGTCAAGGGAGGATTTGAAGTAAGAAACTTCCAGGGGATAATATTGCTTGCAATGAACTCCAAAATCCTCGATTTTATTCAAGGGAATCGTCTGATACTCGGAGGGCTCTTCGTTGGCTGGTTTGTAGCCCTGGATGGAAGAGAGAATAAAATTGGTGAAAAAGTTATTGTTAAAAATTTTGAGAAAACTGAGACATTAAAAACATTTTGAAGCCTCCAAATGGTTGTTCCAAAACTTCCATTATCATATGATAAATAAATTGTTGGATGGATTTCCAAGAAACATTTGATACAGTCAAGAAAAATGAAGATCACATAAGTCCATGTATATAGAAAAAAAAAAAACATAAGTCCATGGAAATTAGGTAAACCAACGGATATTACCTTTGGATAAGTTCTAAATGCCCCCAAGCAGACTTTGCCAGCAGAAATAGTCCTCACTGGATCAATGACGATTGCCACGAATGGATCCTGGAAGGTCTGATTGTTGGTCTGAGTGGAGACATCTATTCCAGACAACCAGCAGCCATATCCAGGATGGCTGTGGTACCATCCAATGGCGTTTTCGCGTCTGCCAACTTGCTTGGCAGCCTCAATGTAAGCAGCCATATACTCATAGGCCTGCTCGTGGGCATTGACCCTTGTTTCTGTACCCTCCACAGGCAAAGCAAATGAGTCCATCACGATCATGGTATTGGCAGTAACTTTGCCCAAAAGAAGTCCCATAATCTCGAGAGTACCACCTGAGCGTGCATGCATTACCATTTTCAATAATGCAAGGGCGGAGATTTTTATGTCTTTGAAGAAGTGAGGGCTGCAATAAAAATCATCAATCCATTATGAAACTAGTTATGCGAGGAGAGAAAAAATGTCTCGATTTGTCATTTCCACCTAAGATTAGATTTTTGTTAAAAATTTTGGTGAAAAGCCAAATAGCTCGTTCAGAACTGCTTTCAGGAAAAATGTTATTCAACATTTTTTTTCGAGAATTCCATTTCAGATAAGAAATTTAAGGACAATTTTTATTTCCTTTTTCCATCTTTAGAGAAGTAATTCATCTAAAGATTGTGTAGATGCGCACAGAGGCGTACACGCACCCCCACATACATTCTGTTAAAAATCTCGTTAGAGATGACTCGAAACGTGTTAAAAATGAAATTGATCATGCCTAGTCATTTGGCCAGAAAAAATAATAATGACAAAAGCAAAGGGAAATGGATTATCCAAATTGACAGACAGAATGGAAGAGCATAAATAAATAAATGCGTTACTCTTTTTCCCATGGCTTAGCTGCGAGGATACTCTGCTGCTCCTGGTGATCATATCTATATATTTCATCAACTGATGATATTGTTTCGACATCATTTGACATTTCCCACATTCTCTGGGCTATCGTGGGCTCTTCCTTAGATGTTCCAGCCATTGCTCCTGAAATGCGTAATCCAACAAATGTATTTTTCGAATTGTTTACAGTTTTTCTAGTTGCAAAATTAAGGGCATCTGTCGCATGACTCTTATTTAATCATTTCTATTACTACGGGAAAGCTACTCAGTTCAGGTATCAGTTTGCCCTTTTTTAAAAGTGCACATGCACTTACAATAATTTACAGTTTTTTTTCTGCCAAAAAGTGGGAACAAAGACTGAGGGAACCTAACCTGAGTTAGCAAAATTTGTGTTATGCAAATAGAGCGAAAAAGCGCTGAATTTTTTGGTCCAGTTATGGCCCAGAGTTGTCTACACAAATTGCCCAAGAATTCGTTGCTCTCTCCATTTCACTCAACCCTGATAAACATTATTTAAGCTTAATTGTTTTTTACCTGACAATTATTGTATATAAAGAGTTTTTTTTTTCGCAACTGCAGACGCTTTTGTAAACACACCACTCTCACTCCAATCAGCGATCAGCTGTTGCGTCTTATGACATAACCTCGAAAAACCACGTGGGCTGTCAGATTTTAAAATTCCATGAATTTTCATATTTCCGAACGTAATTAACAGGATAGCACGATGAGTGAAGGGATAAACAGTTTTGAGGATTTAAAACTGAATTCCTGGATTATTAAACAGTTAGCGACGATAGGTATGTCTTTTAGGGTAAGCTGGGTAATAGATGAAAGATTTTAGGGACGTTGAAGAAACTCAAAGTCGGAGATCAAAATGTGAATCTGGCCTGCATGCAAGTTCCCTATTGGTGTTGAATGAACGAATGAGTGAATAAATAAACGGAAAAATAAATAAGGATATAAACAAGCTAATAATGGATCACTATAATTTTGGAGAAAAAAAATGATCTATGCGCTCTTACAGCAACTCATACTACTTCCCAATTTTAATTGTTATTATATTGGAAAAATTCGATTTCAGGAGTGAAACAACCTACGCCAATTCAACAGAATTGCATTCCAAGGATTTTAGCAGGAGAAGATTGCATCGGTTGTGCAAAAACCGGAAGTGGAAAAACTTTAGCATTCGCTTTGCCGGTACTGCAAAAATTGTGCGAGGAACCCTACGGAATTTTTGCACTGATTCTTACACCAACACGAGAATTGGCATTTCAGGTGATTAAGGATTAATAGCAAAAAATTTGTATTTCAATATTTTTATGAATTACGAAAATATATCGTCTGAAATTCATTTTGAGAATTCTTGTTTTCATCTTCGCATTAAATCACTAAAAAATCATTGAAAGCTTTCTGACTGTAGAAACGATCTGATAGCAATGTACGTAGTAGTTTTCCCAGAAATACAAATGAATCTGATCCAGAATTTGAAATTTTTTAGCAAGGTAAATCGACTATGAGAATGGCTAATTATTTTTCACAGATCGCTGAGCAGTTTGCAGCCATTGGCAATGTGATAAATCTGAAAAAATGTGTTGTTGTGGGTGGCATGGACATGATGGTCCAAGCTCAAGAATTAGCGAAACGCCCCCACATTGTAGTGGCAACTCCTGGACGATTGGCGGACCATCTAGAAAGCTGCGACACTTTCACCCTCGAAAAGATTAAGGTACGGAGTCCATATGTGGTATGGACTGGCGTATGAAAGCACGTCTCATTTTAAAACTAATATTTTCGATATAGTAGAATACTGACAATTAGCGCAAAAAATCAATATTGCTTGAATTATCTGGAGTTTTTTTTTCCAACGATTTGAGTTTTTTTCAACTTCCAACGATTTTTGGAAATTGACGAAGTGCATTATGGTTTAAATTTTGAATATCAATTCTAAATTTCAATTTTGAATTTCAATTCTGAATTCTAATTTTGAATTTCAATTCTGAATTTTAATTTTGCATTTCAATTTTGCATTTCAATTTTGAATTTGAATTTTGAATTTCAATTCTGAATTTCAATTTTGAATTTCGAATTTTGCATTCCAATTTTGAATTTCAATTTCGAATTTTTTTTTTTTGAATTTCCCAATTAGCATTTACGATATTCTGATGGAATCATTACAGTTTTTGGTCCTCGACGAAGCTGACCGACTTCTGGGAGGTGATTTCGACGGGCAAATTTCAACCATCTTCAAGGCATTGCCCAAGCAAAAGCAGTCCCTTCTTTTCAGTGCGACCATAACAGATACATTGGAACAGGTGAAGAGTGTAGCTTCCAATACCGTATTTCAGTTTGAAGCTGAAGATGACTCTGGCACTGCTACTGTCAAGGAACTTGACCAGAGATACGTTTTATGTCCCAATGAAGTCAAGGATGCCTTTTTGGTGGAGGTCATTCGTACATTCAGGGGCGACAATGAAAAGGGCTCCATCATGATTTTTACTGATACTTGCAAGTATGAAATTCATCAATCATCAATCCACAATTTTTCCCTTGTCATGTAATGAACATGCCCGAATGCGCTAAATTACAATTTGATATTTGAGGTAACAATATATTTTTCGGAGCTGAAGATACTGTTAATCATTGACTCCGAAAAAATGAGAGCTTTCAATTTTCTAATTTGGTGCAAGCATCTTTTGTTTTTTCTGTAATTATCGCGTGCATATAAAATTTGTCAACACTGGACAGAATATGTAAAACACTCGAAACTTGATAAATTAACAGAACGTCAAAAAATATTCTGTGTGTATGATTCTCAATAACTACATAAGCTATGACAACCTGAACTATTGTCATACTTTTGAAAACTAAACCCGAATCGATATCCCAAATATCGATGTTTATCGATGCAAACGCGATTACCAACCAACTTGACGATGTTATCTGACTAATCTGATCAAGCAATAAATGAATGACGATTGAAAAATAAATCATGTCACGATTTTCGAGATGTTTCGACTCTAACGATGGTCATTTATGTGTATGCGCTTTCTTGAATAGGATCTCAAAATTAGCAATTCAAAGATTAATTTTTTTTGCAGATCTTGTCAGCTTCTCTCTATGACTCTCAATGAAGTTGGCTTCGACAATGTTGCACTTCACGCAATGATAAAGCAGCGCGAGCGTCTAGATGCCCTCAGTAAATTCAAGTCCAATCATACGAAGATTTTAATTGCTACTGATGTGGCGGCAAGAGGACTTGATATACCATTTGTTGAGCTTGTTCTCAACCATTCAATTCCCAATATTCCTAAGGAATATATACATCGAGTCGGGAGAACAGCTAGAGCTGGACGTGGGGGAATGGCTATCAGCTTAATTACCCCCTATGACATCAAACTACTTCATGCAATTGAAGAGACCATTGGCGCTAAATTAACTGAGTTCAAAGTTGATGGTATGATGATCTTTATATTGTATGCTCAGTAACATCTGTACTTTTAGTCGAGCCCCTGAATTTTTTTGGCCTAATTTATAATTTTTTTTTCACCTCTAGTTTATCTGTTTGGGATGTCTCAACATGTTTTAATTGAATAAATCAATTTTCATTATTGCCAATTTTTAGAGAATTCGATTCCTTTAATGATTTAAAACTCTCGCAATTATGAAAAAGTTCAAAGTAGAGTCGAAAAGTTTCCGGAAATTTTGAAATGTGTCAATTTTATTTCCAAATTTCAGTTTTCAAAAATCGCAGTTCCTTCAAAAAATTGGAACAAGTTTGACATTTTGGAGAATTGGAAAAGTTTCACTTTTCATAATTTTTTTCCACAAAAATATCTGGAAGATTTACAGAAAAGTTGACTCTTGGAATTTTGTGTAAAATGTTGTCTAAAAATTCTCATTTAATAACTGTTTTTTTTTTAAATTCAGATAAAGAAATCGTAACGATTTTTACCCAAATATCTGTGACGAAACGTGAAGCAGAGATAAAGCTCGACGAAACGGATTTCTACGAAAAGAAGATGATCAATAAGCGGAAAAAATTGATTCTGGAGGGTAAAGATCCCGACGAAATGGAGGAGTTACTTGCAATACAAAAGAAGAAGCAGCGAAAGCGAGAGAAGACGAAAAGGAAAGTTGAAGCGGCTAAAGCGAACGATACCACCCAAATAGCTGACAAATCTTCCAGATAATAAATTTGATTTTTAAATAAGCATAATTTTTTTTATCGCGTTACATTTAATGAACAAGTTCTACCCACTACATTGACTTTAGCGACCACAACAGTGTTCACAGTTTTATGCTTCTAACTTGACATAGGCAAACAAAATGATGATTCATTTGATATTGAATCGAGTGATAATCGATATCTCAACATCATGATCTCTTTAGAAGAACATGAGGAATTAAATGTGACATCAATATTTTTCTAACATCAAAATTAATTGTCTATTTGCCTCCTCCGAATTATCCTACTTTACAAATCCAATACAGTCCACTAAACCAAGAAACCAAGAAGATTTTTATTCGGAATGAATACGCACACAGAACTTCCACGCAACATCCACGGTATCACGTGTGTGTTAAATCGCCAACGTATACAGTATTTTAAAAAATGCTTCGGGTTTTGGTTTATGGGTTGTTACTGATTCGTGTGCTCAAGGTAATATTTGATAACCGGCAAGTCGATTGGAATATTTTGAAGAAAAAAATGACCTTGCACTGAACATACTGACTGATATAGCCAACTTATTTTTTATCGGCAGCAGTGGTACTTAAAATTGGTTTCTGATCGGCATCAAGGTACCTGAATTCTTCCGGAAATGAAGGTTTTGTACAAGAAGAATGTTCTCTATAAATGAATATTCCGTAACATTGTTTCGTTAGACTACGTAGTAACGATATAGTAATGCTCCAAAATTTGTTTGAAAATTAATTAGAACCAGATAAGTTTGCTCATTTTAACGAACGCATATTGTCTCTTCTAGATGTCCGTAAAAACCATAAAACGAAGAATCCGCATCAAATCCCCTCCATGTTGCAAAAAATTGTTCCAGATTTTAATGTTCGTCACGTGTAGCCAAGTAGGCTTGCAATTGGATCGTTCCAAAGCATTAGAAGTTATCACTCACGCCTATGATAAAGAGCGAATTCGAAGAGGTCCTTTGGAGTACCAGGAAGAAATCAACCCAGAAAAGCCTTGAAAGCAAACATATAATTTTTTATGGTTCCAACGGCAAACAGTATAATAAACACAGCATTTGTCAACTTCAAACCAAAATCATCGCAGCTGTTCCACTAGAATCAACTAGCAAAAGCGGTACCAGAAAAATGAACGCAAAACTGATGATCCTTGCCTTCATCGGCATCTTCCTGGTGGTAAGTGCAATAGCATATATCATTCGGCATTGCAACCCTACCTTTTTCATTCCATAATAACACTCATTGAGTTCCATAAATAACGTTTGTTTCTTTCAATTTAGATCCAGTCCACGGCCGAGCCAGTACCGGATGAGTGGGTAAGTACCACAAAGTACATTTAACTACAACTTCAGGTACTGCATGCAGTACTTTAACCATAGATTGTCAGCTTCACTTTTTCTTCTAATATTTTTCATATCGCATATACTTTCAACACACATTGTTAGGCATCGGTCTCTCCCTCTTCCACATTTCAACCTTCCTCTGATTTCAACGTGTAGAAGTCTTCATGAAACAGACTGCAACGTAGGGTGCAATGAGGGCCAAATTTAAAATATTAGGACGAGTCTCAATATGTAAGAGAATAAAGAATAAATAATAAGCCCTGACGGTGGTCTGCTTATTAGCTGAAAGGTCAAGCCTCTTTGTGCAATCCTTTAATATTTCTTCAAAAATGTTTTTTTACGGTTTGTATCCTCTAATAAACTTATGAGGTACAATTTTTTGCGTAACTTTTCGTTTTTCAATTTTTTTTCGTCACTTGTAACATCGAGCTCCGAACGCCGCATAGGCCCCGACCGCTAGGGAACGAACTGAGCGGCAGCGCTCCCTACTTGAACGGCTGACGCGGGTACAATGTTGAACATCCGCGCAGCATCCACACAGAAAACAATCATTGTTTCTAACACAATTCCCTTATATTCACTCTAAAATCGAATTTTTCAATTTCAGATTTCATCGGAACTACAGGGCATTTTCGACGATTGCAAGAGAAGATGTACGTATTTTCCATACCGCCACCTTCAAACATACTTCCCATCCTCAAAATTTCCCTCATCTCCGAATTTGTTCTATTTATCTCAGCTTGAAATTCTCGAAGTTCGGATAAAGTTGAACTTTGAATCTAGAAAGTGCGACCAGTAGATTTGTGTGAGTCAGTTAACATTGATTTTTTTTCGATAGCTCGTGCTGGTAAGACCGCTGCGCAGAAACAGCAGCTGTACAAGGAGTGTGAAGACATTGGCATTCGCCGATACTATAGCGGGTAAGATCATTAGTTATGCAGTTGGACACTAAGACCTAGCTCATAGGAGTTTGTGAGATTTTCTCACCTCATTCACTATATGATTTTACAATACCTGCACCGTCACCATGATAGTCTCTAACCATTGCATTTTTTGTAGAGCTCCCTGAAAAGAGCTATAATTGAGCTTTACGTGAACATTAGCTAATGTTCTCATAGTTTTCAAGATATTTGCTAAAAATGCTTCCCATTATTAGCGCAGAATTTCTCCATATATCGTGCGATTCTGACCTCAAGAGCTCGTCATGACACGTGAGAATTCTAATCGAGTCACAAAATGTAGTTCCCATCAACTTAACTGTGTGCTAGAAATAATGTTTATTACAACAGTCTTTTAGAGGGATTTTACGATGAATCTAATATTATGTTTACCTTCTTCTTAATACCCATTGTATTTGATTTGCAGTTAATCTGTCTGGGACCATGGAACGCATTTTGGCAGAACCCTTGAAAACGCATAAGGCAATTCCGTACACGGCTACATAAGATTTATCAACTGATTGATTTTGTGGTTAACCGAATAAAGTTTACATTGATCGCATATATTTGATGTTTATGAATCGCATTTATTTTCTCCTCAACTCTCTCGTACTTTCATCGATATGAATTTACGATATATCTCCTCGTTCAGATATACCTGACTGGGTTGTCTTTAGTGAGAGGAAATGACATCATAAAATTCTCCAAGCAACCACCCTCGCAAGTGATCCTCAACTTGTGAAACGAGTGACAACGAGAGTTGCGATTTGAACATGGTCAATCATGACCTGAACATCATATCTTATTCTGGCAATTGATAACTGCATAAATATGGTGGAAAAAATGGGATGGGCTGGGATTTCTTCGACATTTAAATCTAATATAATTTTTTTATTTTGATTAGGGAGGCTATTTCAAGGGCAGGTGCAAAAAGTTCAGCCATAATTGTTGGAGTATTTGCAGATAATAAATGACGAAATGAGCTATGATTCGTCTGAATTCGGGTTGACAGCAAGAAGAGTTAATGCCAAGATTTTTACACGTTTTATGCAGGAGCTGAGGATGGTTCAGCGGTGGTGGAAAATAGGTGCTCATTGGAGGTAAGAATTCCGAGTCCTTCCACGTCAATACATGGTTGCTTATTTAAGTTGGGTACTTATAGCTATTATTCCACTGACGATTTAAGGAATATTGAGGGAGTTGAGCTCATCAAGTAATTGCCTAGCTGTAGTTATATAATTCTCCGTAGTATTTAAATATGGGTATGGAACGTGGATTTCCTGTGAGATGCTCCTGGGTTGAGAGCCTGGTATGTCTGGTTTGAATCACTGAGATTCCGCAGTTGGAAACAGACTTCACGCACTGAGTGTCAAAAAAGTTGTAATTTTATCGCTTCAGCATATTGACAATTTTATTGTAGTCCTCCGTTGTTCTCAAGTGGATTGTGGGAACTCCATTGAATTTTCATTTGAAATTTTTATCTGCGGCATTATGTTGTCCCAAAAATTAAAGAATTTTTTGGGTTTTTTTGCCACTTGTGTTTGGTTACTGACATCAAGAGTGTTGGAGTTCGCGTGTTGAGTCGGGAGGCAACCGATCTCGCACTGGTTTTCAGAATAAGATATGATGTTCAGGTCATGATTGACCATGTTCAAATCGCAACTCTCGTTGTCACTCGTTTCACAAGTTGAGGATCACTTGCGAGGGTGGTTGCTTGGAGAATTTTATGATGTAATTTCCTCTCACTAAAGACAACCCAGTCAGGTATATCTGAACGAGGAGATATATCGTAAATTCATATCGATGAAAGTACGAGAGAGTTGAGGAGAAAATAAATGCGATTCATGAACATCAATTATATGCGATCAATGTAAATTTTATTCGGTTAACCACAAAATCAATCAGTTGATAAATCTTATGTAGCCGTGTACGGAATTGCCTTATGCGTTTTCAAGGGTTCTGCCAAAATGCGTTCCATGGTCCCAGACAGATTAACTGCAAATCAAATACAATGGGTATTAAGAAGAATGTAAACATAATATTAGAGTCATCGTAAAATCCCTCTAAAAGACTTTTGTAATAAACATTATTTCTAGCACACAGTTAAGTTGATGGGAACTACATTTTGTGACTCGATTAGAATTCTCACGTGTCATGACGAGCTCATGGGGTCAGAATCGCACGATATATGGAGAAATTCTGCGCTAATAATGGGAAGCATTTTTAGCAAATATCTTGAAAACTATGAGAACATTAGCTAATGTTCACGTAAAGCTCAATTATAGCTCTTTTCAGGGAGCTCTACAAAAAATGCAATGGTTAGAGACTGTCATGGTGACGGTGCAGGTATTGTAAAATCATATAGTGAATGAGGTGAGAAAATCTCACAAACTCCTATGAGCTAGGTCTTAGTGTCCAACTGCATAACTAATGATCTTACCCGCTATAGTATCGGCGAATGCCAATGTCTTCACACTCCTTGTACAGCTGCTGTTTCTGCGCAGCGGTCTTACCAGCACGAGCTATCGAAAAAAAATCAATGTTAACTGACTCACACAAATCTACTGGTCGCACTTTCTAGATTCAAAGTTCAACTTTATCCGAACTTCGAGAATTTCAAGCTGAGATAAATAGAACAAATTCGGAGATGAGGGAAATTTTGAGGATGGGAAGTATGTTTGACGGTGGCGGTATGGAAAATACGTACATCTTCTCTTGCAATCGTCGAAAATGCCCTGTAGTTCCGATGAAATCTGAAATTGAAAAATTCGATTTTAGAGTGAATATAAGGGAATTGTGTTAGAAACAATGATTGTTTTCTGTGTGGATGCTGCACGGATGTTCAACATTGTACCCGCGTCAGCCGTTTAAGTAGGGACCGCCGCTGCCGCTCAGTTTGTTCCCTAGCGGTCGGGGCCTATGCGGCGTTCGGAGCTCGATGTTACAAGTGACGAAAAAAAATTGAAAAACGAAAAGTCACGGAAAAAAATTGTACCTCATAAGTTTATTAGACGATACAAACCGTAAAAACCTTTTTGAAGAAATATTAAAGCATTGCACAAAGAGGCTTGACCTTTCAGCTAATAAGCAGACCACCGTCAGGGCTTATTATTTACTCTTTATTCTCTTACATATTGAGGCTCGTACTAATATTTTAAATTTGGCCCTCATTGCACCCTACGTTGCAGTCTGTTTCATGAAGACTTCTACACGTTGAAATCAGAGGAAGGTTGAAATGTGGAAGAGGGAGAGACCGATGCCTAACAATGTGTGTTGAAAGTATATGCGATATGAAAAATATTAGAAGAAAAAGTGAAGCTGACAATCTATGGTTAAAGTACTGCATGCAGTACCTGAAGTTGTAGTTAAATGTCCTTTGTGGTACTTACCCACTCATCCGGTACTGGCTCGGCCGTGGACTGGATCTAAATTGAAAGAAGCAAACGTTATATATGGAACTCAATGAGTGTTATTATGGAATGAAAAAGATAGGGTTGCAATGCCGAATGATATATGCTATTGCACTTACCACCAGGAAGATGCCGATGAAGGCCAGGATCATCAGTTTCGCGTTCATTTTTCTGGTACCGCTTTTGCTAGTTGATTCTAGTGGAAGAGCTGCGATGATTTTGGTTTGAAGTTGACAAATGTTGTGTTTATATACTGTTTGCGGGTGAAACCATAAAAAATTATATGTTTGCTTTCAAGGCTTTTCTGGGATGATTTCTTCCTAGTACTCCAAAGGACCTTCGAATTCGCTTTTTATCATAGGCATGAGTGATAACTTTTAATGCTTTGGAAAGATGCAATTTTTTCTTTTTTCTTTATTTTTAAGCTTCGATGCGATTGCACGCATATGTGGCGACCCTCCCACGGTGCCGATGGAAACCGAATTCTTCCCAAACAGTACAGCATTCACTTAGTTTGGCCCAATCAATACAATGCCTACTAGACTTTACATTGCTTGGGTCAATCTACAATTGCAGGAAAACCACGGAAAACCTTAATTTGTACAGCCGTTTCTTTTGACGAAACTCCCGTTCGACTATGAATCCCTATGAATTCAAGAGCTGGACAATTCTACTCTGCTATACCAATCGGAGAGTCCCCAAACGGGGACTCGATTCGTGGACCTCGTGTGCCAAAGGCCAGCGCTCTAGCTACTCGGCCATAGCCGTCGGTAAAAAAAAATATCCAATTGCAAGCCTACTTGGTTACACGTGACGAACACTAAAATCTGGAACAATTTTTTGCAACACGTTGTATGGCTTTACGGACATCTAAAAAAGACAGTATGCGTTTGTTAAAACGAGACAACTGGTCTTGTTCTAATTAATTTTTAAACATTACTACATTGTTAACAAGTAGTCCAACGCAAGAATGTTACCAAATATTCATTCGTACAAAATTTCCATTTCCAAAAAAAACAATTCATTGAATAAAAAATAATAAATATGTCGAACTTTGACTAAATATGCATATACCGCAGTCAGTATATTCAATACAAGCTCATTTATTTTTCAACTATTGCAATAGCCGATAATCTTCATCATAATGGCCTTCACAAAATGCACAAGTTCCGCTATAATTTTTACGAGTACTAAACAAATATATATTTCTTCATAAAAAAAATTGCTGAAGACTTCCAGGTCCTCAAATATTACCTTGAACATACAAATCAGTAACGACCGATTAACCAAAACCATAAAGCGTTTGTTCAAATCATGTGAATCACGTTACCGGTCGACAATTCAACTTGCTGACTGGGACTTTCACTGTTCTCGTCGTATCGAACCATCCGATCCTGCGATGGTTCTAGGCGATTTGTCTAGGCTCTTGCGCCGTCATCCTTCTCTGTTGTACTGCCCACGGTAGCTGCTGTTGAACATTCCTTCCGGGGGAGGGGGGGGGGTTCTGGACACCCATCCATGGGGCTGACTTTCCCCATTTAGGCCATCGGATTTCTAAACGCAGGGTAAAACTCCAGAAACGCTTATGCTTTGATGGCGGACTGTGACGCCATCCTGTGATGGAACCATAGACATGTTAGAATATTCTAATATTACTGCTAACAATCCACCCGGAATATTCTTGCTATCGGGTGGAATCCATGGTGGAATGTTCCATGAGAAATGATCTCTGAACGCCGGCCACGTAGTCAGGACCGATGGGACGTAAACTCTACCCACCACGCCAAGGTCCCAACTTGTGTATGTGTATGTGTGTGTGTGGGTCTGCTTTTTAATTTGTTATTTTTCTTAGTTTGAATAAAGATATTTAAAAAAGTGTGTGTGTGTGCTTTTTAATTTATTTTTTTTAGTTTGAATAACGATATTTAAAAAAGTGTGTGCCTGTGTCTGTGTGTTAGCAAAAAATATTATAATTTTTGAAATTTTCATATTACCAAAATCAGAAAAAAATTGCAACTTTTGAAAAAGATCAACGAGTTATAAAATATTCTGAAATTACAATAATTCTTCAAGGATTTGCAATCTTGCTCAATTTTGAAATACAAAAATTTCTCCTATGCTGAATGAGTTGAAAGTACTTGGATAGTTTTAGAGGACCAAGAATCCAAACGAGACCGAAAAAAACACATACGTTGAATCGAACTTTTTTTTTATTCATAGATTTAATTAATTTCGTATGAATAGCATTAGTCCATGTTACAACGTAATGTATGGCCTATGAATGGAGTCGTGATATTTACATGATATTTACTTATGCGACGTTAAATGTATGTATTGCCTAATTAGAATCATAATGATCTGCACAGGTAGATAGGCGACTTTTTGATGACTTCATCAACTTTGCATTTGAATAGCTCACTCTGGATTGGCTCGTGCATTTGGGCTATGGGATTCTTCACAACGTATGGCAAATAAACCTGAAAAACGATAATTCACGTGAGATAATCCATAAAATATCAAACGACCGTTGCGCAGATTTCAATTTCGGGCTACCAACATAGTCGGCCCACTACTATGATTTTCTTTCAGATTTTTCCAATGCCTGACTAACCATTTCTCAATCATTTTAAGCACCAATTATTAATCATTTCCTTGACGAGTATCTGACTTGCAAAATCGATTTTGATGAAAAAATTTTTTCTACCGTCCAATGATTAATTTTGAAAGCGCGCCAGTTTTAAACACGCCAAGCAACAGAATAAGCACTCCTCGTTTGATGAGGTCATGCGTGTTTTAAAAGCGTTTTACATTTGAACTTTAAAAAATTGAACTTGAAAATTTTTTTTTCTTTTATAAACGTCTTTAAGTTGTACAATTTTTTTTGGATTTACAAAAGACTTTTAAAACAGATGTGTTTCAACTGCTCCTCAATGATTATAGTTAGACCTTTCGGACGAACAGAAATTCTTTACCTGCGAATACAATTGGTGAAGTAGTTCTCGGACATTCTGCGCTCCATTATCAGTATTCAAAACAAATTTCAACCCGGAGGGTGTCTCCAAATAATGTAAAGTGTATTTACTCGTTTTGTAATATAGAAATCCTTCCTTTGAATCCAGGGGTGATATTTTATTGACGAATGACTTTATCGAGAAGAGCATTCCGTACATCAGCTTTGCTTCCTGAAAAATAATATTCATTTATTTCTCCCTCTCCTTGCGCCAAATTATTTCCGGTGTTTTTTAAAAATATTACACAAAATCATACCAGCGCGCGCATGCGCACAGTAGCACCTGAGTTGTATTCACAGTGCACTTATCCCGAGAACGAATTTATAGAGAAAACTTGTGACTTTTTTATTAGCTACTCAATTTTACACCAAAAATGTATTACAACATTTTTTACTAAGAACCCAGATGAACGCGGAATCAACTTTTTCGGAAAACTTGTAATGTACAGGTGAGCCTTACTGTAACAATATTCCCTAAGTTTATTTATTCACATTTTTTAACATTCCATATAATTTTCTAATAATGTTGAAAACTGGCCAATGAGGTTTTAGCTTTCATAATTTTGAGATATAATCAGAATTGTAGATGATAAGGACTCAACCTCTTCTTTAGTGATGCCAGATTTATTCAGTCTGTTCCATTCACCGTAGTGCAGCAAAGTGCCATTTCTCGAGAAAATATACAAATTGTGAATTGTCATCTCTTCTTGTTCTTGTGTTGACAGATGTCGGCTGATGGAATCAAAACACAAGCTGTCAAGAATTTGGAGGTTAACGTTTATTCTCCTCAGCTGGTAACCACCTTGGCGCCACCGTTCGCACTAGCACAAGCTCAATATCGAAATTGGCGCCGCCGGTAACAGGAGATCGCCCGGTCGGGAGAGCTGGCCAGGAGCTCAGGTGAGTGGAATAGGGAAGTGAAGAGAACCATAATATCCACACTGCTGGGGAAAAAAAAAACAAAAAAGCAACACGGAAGTTATAGTAGCATAGATCTTCACATTATTCGAACTAAAGTTGGAAAAATTGAACCTCCGAATTGAAAGTTGTGAAAACTAAAAATGTGAAAATTGAATATTTTCACAATTGCATTTGCCGCCATTGCACAGTGCAGGAACAATTGGCAAAGCGCTTGCGCACTTGGTCGACCGTCGCGCAAGCGGAAATTATCACAAGTTTTCTCCCACGCCACACGTGTAGCAACACACAAAAATTGATATATAGCCAAGCAAAGCTTGTAAAAAGTTCTAATAAATTTAATTGCTATTAATTCCGTCTCAATTATCATTTTCGAGATTACCCGAACAATAACTCCACACACTTATCGTAGAACATGGCCAATTACGTTTATCTTAATTTGGACTTTCCCCACCGAATAATTCCCAAATAAAATTATTCTCAGCCCACTTCCTCTTCTTCATTTCATATCAAGCATTTAAGTAACTGCGATAACGCAATCAAAATTATAAATGAAACATAACTGCGTAGAAGGCAAAAGGGGGGAGATAAATTGAATTTTAAATACCCAGAATGGCTAATGATCGACAACAGACCGATAAGCAACTGAATTTGTTTTTTTATTCATCACACGTTTTCCTTAATTCTAAAAATACAATCTCTATTTCATACAAAAAAAATGCCATTAACTGAGTTAATTAAAGAATGTTGCGTCATGGGATCAAACGGAAAAGAAAATTATGATAATTATGAAATATTCCGAAATTGAAGTTCATAAAACTTTTTTTTTAAATTCGAAAAATCGCCTTTACAAAAAAAAAAAAAAAATTATTCATTTCGCCAAACTATGTTGCCAGTTGGTTAAACAAGTGGATAACTGGCTGAGCTGGCAATTCCGCACTGATTTTCCTTATTGCGGCTCATTTTGATGTAACCTTCCTGTCCCCAAGTCGTTCCCCAGCTATTTTTCACGAGCCAATAATCCTTGTCGCCCTCAGTTCCATATCCAACAACTAGGACACCGTGATCCAACTGCTCACTTGAGCATTCGGGCTCGTCATAGACTCCTGTAAAGAGCACAAGTTGGTAATTACTTAATAAAAAAGGTATAACGTAAATTGAGAACTCGGGTGTTCTCTCTTTCTCACTTTAAGCGAGGTCTGCATTATCATTAACAGTCATTTTCCTCACAGGAAAAAATCGTCTATTGATATTCTTGCTGATTTCATTAGGGTTTACTAATTAGGCAGAGGAAGCACTGGTGCCGTTTCCCTACATAAGACAGGGATCTATCCGATGGCCAATCGCTTCATGGATAGTCCACCTATATTGGCGAAGATATAAGAATTGCTTGAAATTTTGACATGTTTCTGAAGCGGTAACGGATGCCTGTATGAAATTTGAGATGGATTCACAACACCGTTTTGTAGTCATTAATTATCAAAGTTCTCAATTAACACGGCCTCTTATGGGAAAAATAAAAATTTCGGTAAATACAGTTCAAAATATAAAAATTTCTTGAAATTTTGAAAATTTACTAGTGAAGCAGATATAAAACGATGGTAAAAATTTCATGACGATTGACTACAATTTTTTTTTCATTAATTTGTTTAAACAATATAATATTGATTCGCAAAATCAAATACAATATAATAATTTTCTATGGCTATCACTTCAACTAATTAACGCATTGAAATATTAATTGAAAATTATTGGCGATAAATATAACGAATTATAGAAGGGGTCATAAAGTTTTTGTTTTCACTATGCGTGTTGAATTTCCTTAACTCCTAATCTTGGATTCCGCTCAAAATGTTCTGCTTGAAATTTTCGGGTTGAACCCTCCGGGTTTTATACAGCATAAATTTTTTTGTTCTGAAAAATTGGATAATTTGCGAGAAGAAAAAGAAAGAAAAAAATGCTCAAATTTGTTTAGGAAAATTTCACATGAAATTTTGTAGTAGGAAAACATGAATTTTACAGGTGAAAAATAAACATGGTTTAGTTTTCGAGGTGAATTTTCAAAACCCAACTGATTAAAAATTCAACTATGACCAGTTTGTCCATGGAATCTCCATTTAAAACCCATCAATCTAATTCCTCAACGCACATTAAACCGCCCATAAACACGCGGTATTCATAAAATAACGGAAAAAAATATATGCAGTAGCTATCTCACTAATTGGTGAAGCAAATTTCTTGACACAATTTCAGTACTAGGAATAAAAACATCTTTTCAAATTCAAATGAATTGGAAAAATGATAAATTAGTGAAAATGGCCTGATCGTATATTACTAGCTTGCCTCAGAGACCCCTAAAATAGTGAAAAGAGAGAATAGTCCAGAGGTCCCAATTATTAAGCTACAAATTCCGTAAAATTTTGAAAAAAACCAAGAACATAAAACAAAAACAAAAAAAAACATCTCCAAGAAATTATCCCTCAGTTTCGTAAAGTTGCACTCCTAAATGGTCAATTTCATTTACCCAAAAAACTTTTCTCAATTTTTTATTTTCAAATTTTGGCATTTGCAATTTTTTCGAGAAAAACTCAAATTTTACGGTTTTAAAAAATCTGCCTGGTTTGTGTTGAATTGCCATATATTTAGATGGGCTTATGTTGAATTGTGGCGCCTCAAATTTGCTTTATGGAGAATAGTCATGGACCTTAAATTTATTGACCAAAGTAATATGAGGAGTTCCATATTACTCAAACTGAAAACGGACGAGATAATGTTTCGCCAAAGAAAAGGACATACGAGGATTATGACTCGCGTCGGAAAAATGTTGCTATTGAATTTGAAAAACATTGCTCAATTCAGTAAAATTGGATCAACAGTACTGATAATGACGCTTAGTCATGACCACGAATGTATCTGCGAAATAATACATTTAACTTTTTATCGACCATTGTTTGTTTAATTTCGCTAAGTTTGTTTGCCCCTGAAAAGTTTTTTCCGTCCCAGTTTTCGAATCATGTTCGAACTTTTTATGAGTCTTATGAGGCTCCATTTTTCATGAGTTTTTTTTTGTTTGAACGAAAGTGGGAAAATAGGCAGGGGTGACCATAGCACGATCTGTGAGGGTACAACCATTACAATTGATCGAAATCAATGGACCCTGACGTAGCATACCTTCAGAGTAGAATTGGAATGATTGATGGGACGCATCGATGGCAACCGAAACTGGCCCAACAGTGGCAACAGCAGCTTTGAGCTTGTTCTCATTTCCTTGGGGAATATCGACGTAACCTACGTCTTCAGCTCCCACATTACGTGGATTGTACTTGCATTTCTCATCCTCAGCATCGTATGGGTAAGACTTCTCTGTGTCTAGGCCACGATTCTCCTTGATGTACTGGAAGGCTTGATCCATGAGACCCCCCTCACATCCGTTATTGCCGTACTTTCCAGAGCAATCGACGAGATTTTGTTCACTTAGAGAAACGAGAACTCCGCTGTGTCGGAAGTGCTGGCCCTCCAAACTGCCGGTCTATAAACAGAAAGAAGAAATGCAACTTCCATATCAACCTTTCGTCTCATTTTGTTAGGAACCAGCGAACTTCTTCGCACGTCCCCTTCATAGAAATTCATATAGACTTTGGCATATTTTATGCAGATGCTTTTTATCATTGTCACACTTAGTATTGGAAGTTAACTCAGTTGTATGGTTACTGGCAGACATAGATAGTTTTAACGGCGAAACTGTGTCGTTCAATACCTCCAAGACTATTTCTACTTATTCATTCAAATTTTTTTCATAAAATATACATTTTAATGACAAATTGGGAAACAT
The DNA here is from genome assembly GCA_026005395.1 of Asobara japonica. Classification (NCBI taxonomy): domain Eukaryota; kingdom Metazoa; phylum Arthropoda; class Insecta; order Hymenoptera; family Braconidae; genus Asobara; species Asobara japonica. Next base: position 2,895,272 of record BQMI01000028.1, read on the forward strand.
CGCTGACAGCAGGGAAAGACGTTGAAATGTGTCAAAGGCAAATGTTTCGCAAATGCAAAACTGAAGATGAATTTGGAAAAAATGTTATCAATGTTACCAAAAATTGAATGAAAATTTCAGATGCTGCAAAAGATCTACATTTTCATCGTATTTTAATTTGAATCACTTGTTTTTGATTGAAGATCATTGTAGAAATTTCTGCAGCAAAACTGGAGAACGTGATAAATAATACGATTGCTTAATTTGCGTCCTAGAAGATTCCATGAAAACAACATTGATAATAATAATAAAGGAAAACGTTAATGAAAAAATACACACAGCTGAGAAAGCCCAGCATGATCCACAATGGCCTTGATCTTTGACCGGCGTAACGGCACCGTGTTTTCTCCAATCAACACTGTTTGGCAGTTCAACATGAGCCGGGTCGATGAACCTGGCACCAACTGGCTTCTTGGTTCCCTTCAGCCCATGGTCCGTGGTCTTGTTGAAGCCGTTGACGGCACTAATGAATTCGTGATGTAGCTAGAAAACAATAAAATAAATTTACTGATTCTAAAGTTCCTGGAGCGCACAACGTGTATGCTTTAAAAAATTCAAAATTTTTGTCATTTAAAAATTCAAAGACTGAAAATTCTGAGAACCCCAAAGTTTAAAAATAATTTTCCTACATCAGGAAATTGAAAAATTTGATAATTTAATAAATGCTAAAAGTGAAGTTTCATGAATAAGTTTCTTTCAGGAAAAAATCTCACACCTCCAATTCGTGGAATATCTTTTCAATAAACGTGGAGTGATCTTCTCCGATAGTCAGTTAAATAATGAAAAAAAAATGATTATATCAACTTACCATGTCTCCGTATTTATTGATATTCAATTTATAGGACACAAGACCCATCTCATACTTGGCATTGTGTTTGGCAATTTTATCCCTGTTCTCCATGAATATCTTCATCCTGAACTTCTCCTCAATATCGTTATCATAGTTCTTCTTATGTTCGAGCTAAAAAAAATAAGACACATAATTAAATGAGTATTTTACTTCATTTTTCAAATAAAAAGTAGTCCTAAACTTGGCTTGAATACTGCCAAAAGTACATCAATTTTACATATACTTCTTGGAGAATTTGAAACGTTAAAATGCTAACTTCGCTAGATTTTCGTAGCTTCAAAATGTCCATAATTTTATCTATCACTCAAATGCAAAACACTCTTATAAAGTGTGAAAAATCGCAGTCATATTTTTTATCAGTATATCAAGTGCTTAAATATTTCTTACAAATGTGAAAAATTTCCTTTCCAAAACTTGGTAATTGTAAAAAAAAAATGGAATTGATTTACCCAACCCAAAAGTCCCACAACTCCCAAAAATTTGATCCCATAATTACCTTAAAAGTTCCCCATTCATGAACAATTAAATCCAAAAATGAAACAGCCTGAGCAGTGGCGAACAATGCCACAACAACGACAATAAACGCCTTCATCGTGCCTCCAATTCCCTGAAACCAATTAATGAACAATTATTCCACACAAGAAAAAAAAAATGTCGGATAAACAAGGATGATGAAATAATGTCAGTGCCCAGATTTCCTGACGTGAGTCACGCGCTATCTCCCTCCAATTTCTTTGTTCACACAAAACTATGGCGCGCCCCTATAAAGTCACAATCCAAAAACTGACTAAAGAACTAAACAAATTAACAAAAAAAAAAAAAAAAGAAAAAAACAAATGCACTGATGGAATAACAAAAAAAATCTAATGAGCGTCCTAGCAGTTAGAAAGCTTCAAGGTTGATCTTTAATTCTTACGAAAGATATAACGGATTATTACGTAGCTGTGCACGTCAACAAGTAGTTCGAGTGTCGCCCATCCACGCATAACAAAGAATCGTCAATTTGTTTTGACGATTTTAAACCATCCCCGGGGCGCATAAATATTGTTCTCGGATAGAACCCCATCATCAAAATGTTTAAAAACTATCAAAGTTTTGTATCAAACTATGAACATAGACGCACAATCAAGGCAAAAATGAAACAAAGGTTGCATGACACTTCCGCAGTGAAGTGATATACTATAAGTTAATTTTAATTGAAACAAATGCAGTGGGCAACTTGAAGGAGAGGAATTTTCTTAATTGCAAAAAAGTATGATAAAATTTTTGTATTTTTCAGGTCATTTTTGAGTATTTATGCGCGCTGCTGTTTTTATTATAGCGCACCATACTATGCACTATATATATATATAGATATATATATATATATACTGCTTTGTTTACGCTGCAGTTTTTTATAATTTAATCGTTAATCATTTTCAGGTTTATGGTCGTTTTAAAAGCAGTTCACTTGTTCAAATTTATGTTAATTAATTGATTGAGTTGGCTTACCAGAGTCAGCGAACGAAAAAATTTGTTGTGGACGCGATGTGACTTGTTCAACAGCTGACGCGCTTATGAATCGACGCTTGCGGGGCGCATCTAGTAAATATGGAGTGACTGTTTATATTTTGTTGAATTCTACGAGACAGCAATGGCCTCACTCGAGCCAGTCTGGCATTAGACGTACAAAATATCCATTGTGTGTAACTGTACATGAGATATTCCATGCAATATTAGAGCGCTCATGTTGACACATGTTTTTGGTGGAAATTCATGCGCAGTACATCTGCTCTATAATGTACTTTTTCAGTATTTTTTCATTCTCTTCATGTAGAAATATTTTAAAGAATTCGAAACGATTCAGTCATAAAATTTTGGGTGTATATTGTTGGGCATTACTAGGAGCAGTTTTCAAAAATTTTAACGCTTTCCCGCGATTATTAGTCAGGTAAGCATTGTACAGGTTAAACCTTGCTCATCGGCTATGAAACCAATTGTGTTACGTTCTGTATTATATATTTGCTGTGGAATTTTCTAGAGCTGCCGCGGAGCTTCTTCAAATTTTTTCAAATTTTATTTTATTTTTTTATTTTATGGACAAAGTCCGCAAAAGATTTTCGGAACGGGTCTATTTTTTTTTATTCCTATTATAGATGTTCCCTGATTTTCTTACAATTTCGAGAAATTTTCAAAAGTTCTGTGTAACTTTGTCTAGCGCCGTTGTTCTTGGACTTTTATGGGGGACTCTGGAATTTCGCAGCTTCCTGCAATTTGTTATAACAATTCTTCTATATGATATACTAGTTTCCTTCAGTTCGTACTTTGCCGTCTGAAAGCCAGCCGGGAAGTTCGCACTTTCCGCCCGAGGGCGGAAGGTGCATAAGAAACAAGTCCTCCCTCGGCCGGAAAGTGCTTACTTTGCGACCTGCGGGCGACCACGAACTTCCGGTGAGGGTTTATAGAGTTCAATAAAAATGCTATACAGGACAGCTCCCTTTATTTTCCGTGCTCGGGGGGTGACCTTGAAGCAATTTCGTGGAGAAAAAAATTAAGGAAGCCCCCCACTCTGCCCACTGGTTGGTTGGCGTGGTGGGGGTTGTCGGGAGCGGAAGGGGAAATAAGAGCAGAAGTAAACGGACTATGTATCAAGTAAATAGGTTATGTTTCATGAATGCTCGGTCCCACTATTGAGACACTGCGCAGTCTGGAGCGCATGACGTCGAAAACAAGGATAGACAAAGTACGGGGAGTGGGAGAACGTTTTTGAGGGGCGACAAGTCGTGAGGGGAGTACAGCGAAAATTAAGGGAGCTCTACTGTAACTCGATTTGTGGATATGTATTCAGATGTATTTATATTCCAGGATTTGACAAGTAAAAATCTCAATACGCGTTGATATATGAATTGTTGAGCTGATAATCAAAGTGTTCGCTGGGGAGAGGTCAAAGACCAAGTGTCGCCCTAGTGCCTTGCCCCTTCCGCCCGAAGTACCTTGGGGGCCCTTTCCTAGGGGCAGTACGAGGAGGGGGGGGGGGGTCTCAGGTAGTCACTTCCCCTCTAACGTGGTTGATAGTTCGGTCACCCACGCAAATCTCAATAGAACAAATTATCGTACCGCTTCAGGTTGTGAAAAATTTTCACCGCTTCATTGCAATATATATTTTTCTATAGCGTAAATTATATTGCATTATATTAGATTTGTCTGAAGAAGAATTCCACATTTCGGTCCATTCAAATGACATGGTTCATAAAATTTCTTGATGTTCAAAAAATACCCACGCACCGAATTGATCCAGTATTCCATAAAATGTCTGATATACTTCCTGAAACTCCTAGGCGCATGATTGAGCAAGTCACATGTGTGCTCAATGGAAATCGAGCTTATCAGCGACGAACTCTGGATGGTAAAAATTCTGTTATCATGTCACGTGGATGTTTATTCAGCACCCCTATCAGTAATTCGATGGTTAGTCACAGTCAGATGTTTATATAACGGATCTTGTGACTGCGATTGGGAAAATATTATCGAATTTATCCCACATTTCACATGGCTATTGTTTGGAAAAAAAATTCATGGAGGCGTTTCGAATGGCAGACTGTTATGTCAAAGAGTGCTTGGTCTTGTAGGAATATGAGGAATTGTGAAATTGAGGATTTTTTTAGAAGCCCTCAACTGCCTATTCCTTCTTATCAATGGAATCAATAATTCCAGATATCTTAAAGACAGTATCAATTCATATTCACTTTTTTCATTCATCAACCGGAGACTTGATGAACCTTTCTATAATTTCTTCAATTGTTTAAATTATGTATGAGCTATCAGTGAAAAAACAGATTTTTTTTCTCAATATTCGATTTAATTTCTATTAAATTCTATTTTTGAGTGTTTTCAAATGCCTCATTTCAAATGTTTTAATATATTCGTAAAATCTCAATTCCTTTGCAGAGTTAAAGTGTTAAATGTTTTTTGAAAGTTTTCGAATTTTGAGATTTTTGAAATTTGTGAAGGGTTTAAACATTTTGAAATTTTTAGTCATGCCAAAGTATTTGTCAACCATTACTGGATATTTTGGTTTCTCTTTTTCGCATCTGGAGGTCAGATGCGACTTATTCTCAGTTTCATTCATTCAGTTCATTTCACAAATCCATGAATGACCCGAGACTTTTAGCGTGTGTGTGTGTGTTTCGGAAAAAGGAAACGCGCGGCCGGACTCGTTTCTGAAATCCTGTAGTAAAAAGGAGAGACGAAAGGAACTATCGATATATATCGGAATTATCGAAACGCGTAAGACCGAAACCGACGCGCCACCAGTCAGTGCGGCCGAAAAAGGAAATGCGCGTGCGCCGCACGCGCCACCAAACTCATACGATTAAAATACATGAATGTTCAATTTGTCCTGAGAAATCATGTACCGATCTTGAAATCTGAGATGGGATTCTCTACAAAAAATGTTGGGTAAAATTTTGACGCAAACCACCTGTTAACGACATTTGACTTTCCAAAGGAAAATTTCGGTAGCAAAAATGATCATGGCCGGATGTTGCCAATCAGAAATCCCAATTACTTTCAGATCTGTTAGATACAAATAATCAACATTAATAAAAAATAGATTGTTGCCTTTTCATCGGAACTGCTGAAAACAACGATTCCGCAGTCGTTATGTTTCTTTACCATTTATCGAATGATGAATAATTGAAATATTTCATCTCTTCCGTGTATTCAACGAAGCTAATGCGTTTACTCTTCTATGAACATCACGGCATCTTACTTATCTATTCTCTATCGGTGTACGAGTTTTCTTCTCACCCAACGATTCTCGTGAAATTAAATACACTCGAAATTATAGATTGATTTTTTCCCGCCAAATTTAACTCCACACAAGCACACTTTTGGCATTTGGATTTCAAAGTTTTTAAAAAACTTCAAACCTTCAAGTATTTCAATTTCGTTGGAAACTTTAGATACTCAAAATGTTTATAAAAGGCTTTAAAAAAATTTACATGATCCGTAACAAATCAAAATTTTACATTCAATTATTTTGAAATTTTGCAACATAGTCAAAAAAATTGATTTCAGTGGAAAAAAAATCGAAGCAAAATTCCAATATTACGAAAACAATTTTATTACGATCTCTGGTATCACTTCCAAATTTGTTTTTTTTTAGTCCATACTCTAATATTAACACTTGAGCAGTAACAATTATAATACTTAATAAATTCAAAATAACCAGATTAAATTATTGAATTGTGTTAAACAATGTAAAAATAATTGAACATATAATGGCACAACTTAGCACTGCCACTGGATTATCACTCACTAAAAAATTATGTCATTATTTCAGTCTTATTTTTGATCCCTCTGCGATTGACACTGCACACCACAAATTGATCGACGGTTAAATTATCTACACAAGTACATTTACCATTGGTTGACAATGCCAAGGTATATGTCAATACATCTTAGTTACATGACTAACTGACTTGGGAACATACACGTCATGAAGATAATTTGGCAAAAAGTCGATTGAAATTCTTAAAATAAAAAAAAATTAAAACTGTCAAATTTTTTTTCTATACAGCATATTCTACAAGTTTTACTACCGGAGGGATACTCTCCATAGGCTTCGCTATGGGATTCTCTGTAGGTCGTTGCCATAGGATTTCCTATAGGATATCTCTTCTCGCTCGTATCTGTTTCCCGATAACTTCCGTTTTCATTAAGTCATGTCATGGCACCCTGTGTCTACCACCAGTTGATGTACACTCTCTTCGGTGAAAAAATTGATCAACAATTTTATTCGCTCGCAGTTATGTGAAGAGATCGGTTTTCGAAGTGATCTTCTTGATCGCCGGGAGAATATGAATTGCAGTGTACTGGCCCATCCCCAGGGGCATCCTGAGATCTACACTGTCTCTCCTCTCATTTGTATAATCCTCAGTTTCTTGATTGAGCATCCACACGGCACCCATCAATGACAGCACAAATGTCGTAATACCACCAATCGCCAATATGTATATCAGTGTCGTTTGACCAATTGGTACTACCACTATCAGGAGCCTCATTAGTGTAATAAGCTCGTTACTCTCTCTGGTTATTTCCTGTGAACATAAAAAAAAATTGCTATAGATTCCTATACTCAAATTTTCCAGAATTGGAATTTCATAAACATTCGAACTTTCAAAAAACTCTAAGTTTAAGCAAATCCAAAGTTTTCAAAAAGTTTAAAAAATAAAATAATTTCAAGACTAAATTATGAAATTTAGGAATTTTGGAAAAAGTTAAAATTTCAGAAACTGTGACAATTTTAGACGAAGGGAATTTTGAAAATAAAAAATTGTATTTAGAATGATTAAAATTTTTGAGCTCAAAAAAATTGCAGTTGCATTGAATATGAATTTTTCAATGCAATTTTATTTACTATACTTAAGGAGGGCTAGTGACATTGATCCACAAGAGATCAAGTGAAAGTCGCATAATTAGAATCGATTAATAAAAATGACAAGTATGAAAAAGAGCCAATAATTCCATCATACCAGGTCTGACCAAAAAAGTGGGACGACGAGGCCATTAAAAGCTTTGATTCTTGGATTGTACACGGTCTCTTGCATAACTAGATTCGTCTGAATTCTCGAGTTAACGTTTAGCGGTGAACCCACGTCCTAAAATCAAAAATTGAAAAAATAAACAATTATGTAATTTTTCCATTGTGAAATTTTTCGTCATGGCCATTTGCACTCACTGTATTTAAATTTTTGAATGTCGCAAAATTCATTGCTATCCGTTTCGTAAAATTCGGGGAAGAATCAGAAATATGGAAATTTGAAGAAAGTGATTTAGGATTTTATTTTTTATACGACATTTTAGGGACAAATTATACAAATTATACAGAATATTTAGGGACATTATAAAAAAATCAGAAAGACTTTAAAAGTGGCCAAAAATTTTGGAAATTCCAGAAAATAAAAATGTTCAAAAAAAAGGAATTCAATGTCAGATTCTCACCGGTTGTATGAATATTCTGGTACGATGTTTTGTTTCATCTGGTTTTAGTCCTTCAATTCCATCGAATAAAGTTGGATCTGCGTCCAGGAAATGGGGCAATGAAACAGCGGCGGGTATGTCTGAAAGGAATGTAAAAAATGAATAGTTGTCATTCGGATTTCACGAAAAAATTGGGAGTGTTGGACGTGTCTTTTTTTTTTTATATAAGTGTTTTTTCACCAAAAATTGGGCTATCAATGCGAACTAGATTACATTGAGATAAAAAACTAAGAAAACTATCAACCGATCTCCTCCATCACTTTGCTCTGGACCAATTCACATTCTCAACGAAATAGTAAATGAGGAAATAAATTTTAGTGGTTCCATCCGACAAGGCCCAAGAGTCCATACCGACTCGATCAAATTGTGTCTTTGACAAATCAACCTTTACGAGTCATAAATATTGCAAACTGATAAAAACTCCTAACTCACTCAACTACTCAATATGACTCAGCATATACCTTTCTCACTCAACATAATTCAATAATCATTATCGATCCATAAATCAACATAGATGAGCTAACGGAATTTATTGATTCACGATCAGCGCTTACCGTCATAGCGCGGAGTAATATGGGACAGTGCCTCATGTAACTCCTAACAAAATATTTCGATAATTTCGGAAATTTTAAAAACCAGAAATTCACTGAGTCACCCACCCACCCACAGCCACACTCACTCACCCACCCACCCTCCTTCCCACCCATCCACACTTACTCACTCATCCACCCACCCACCTTCACTCACCCATCTCACCCACGCACATGAATCCTACACTGATAGAAAAAATCTCTAACACCAAGAATCCATTCTCTTGAGACAAGAGATTTTCTTTGCAAAAGACAAATTCTCCAATTTGGCGGGAAATCCTCCACATGAGGATGTTCGAATGAGTTCCAAATGTTACTCGAACTTTACATTACGCGGTTAATACGTTATATATCGACATGTGCTGAGTTTATACAGAAAAAAGGGAAAATTTAAATTAATAGCAAAAATATAATTTTAGAAAGAGACATTCAATAAACTGATATGTAACATACTCATTCTCCAATATCTAACTATCGTAAAACATAAAAATTATAATAGACAGCACGAGGTACAAACACCGCTCAGATTTGAGCATTCGAATACAAATCTCTTGTCTCAAGAGAACGGATTTTTGGTGTCAGAGATTTTTTCTATCAGTGTCCTATGGTAAAAAGGAGAAGCGAAGAAAAATCTCGAAATATCTCGATATCGCGTAAGACGAAATGTGTCGAAAACCGTAAGACCGAAACTAACGCCATTACAGTCAGTGTGGCGGAAAAAGGAAATGCGCGTGAGAAGCACGCGCTACCGCTCTCGTATAGTAAAAAGGAGACACGAAAGAAACTATTGATATATATCGAAATTATCGAAACCCGTAAGACCAAAACCGACGCGCCACCAGTCCGTGCGGCGGATAACGGCAATGCGCGTGCGAAGCACGCGCCACCGGTTTTGTATACAAAAAATCGACGGTAATGGCCAAATTTAATAATTACTTCTGACAATCCAAAAGATTTCCCATAAAAATACACATTCGATATGCATATTAGATATATATTGCAAGTTTCTTCTTCACATGGAAATATATATCTCCCATGCATCGCGTTCCATATGTGTGGATTATGTCAGGTATATATTGTCTATATCTGATGAACACTTATGCAGATATGTATTTAAAGATATAATTTGGATGTATACGTAATATTGAATACATATGTCGGCATATGTATCTTCTATACCGGAAAGGATATTTACTTACTGTAATAGCATGGAGTAAGATCGGACAATCCCTTCTTCAGGCAGGTCTTCATCTTTCTGCAATAGCACTCATTATCAGAATTCATTTCTGGTGGATCGAGAAAATCGTCCGCAAATTTGTACTCAAAAACGCGCAGTCCTGCCTCCCAGGTCTCCTCCTTGAAGACTATTGGTAGAACTCGACAGAAAGCCTTCCTGAATACTCTGAATACCACATCTTTCTCAATGTGGGTGGGGAAAAGTGTGCCCTCAGTTGCACCCTGTATCCGATTGCAGATTGTATTACTGTAAAGTCCGTCACAAAGTTCATTTAGTTTCTAATGCACAATTACATGATTCATTACAAGTGTAGATCGACATCAAAATTTCCAATGGAATTAAGAAGTTGAAAGGCAACTTTTCAATTTCATGAGTTAAATTTTTTTTTTGTTGAAATCCACTAAATTAAAAAAATGCAGAGTTCGAGAATTTGTGGAGAACTCTAAAATACCTTGAAAATCTTTTTACAAATTCTCCAATTAAAAAAGAAAAATTTAATCTGGTCAACGATAAAAATTTTCTTCTCAATTTTTTTAAAAATTTTCAGACCGTCCAATATTCAAAATATTTCAACAATCGTACCTTGGCACAGTTTCGTTAGATTCACTTGGCTTGTACCCCCAATGAGAAATGCCCGGACTCCCATTATACGTTTCGATGCTGAGATATCGGCCTTCTTCATCCGACATGTTTTTATTCCCTCGAATGTTCATATTGACGACATTGGTACCTTCATCATACATCTGAAATTCAAACAAAAACAGTTTCATGATTAACGATAATACTTGCGAAGACTAGTGTCAAACGTTAACCCTGAGTCAGGAATTATGCAAGCTTTGATTGAATTCTTAACGATAATCAATGAGCGATTATCAGAGGCAGTGATTAATAGGCTCTCGCGACTGATAATGGGTTTTTGCTAGTGACCAATAGGAAATGTTTTTTGCCAACTTTTTTCTCCGGCGATATGATTAATAAACAGACTTGAACTGTTTTTTACCACCTACTCAGACCGCCCCCCCCGCCTTCCGCCATGTGCACATACACTTATGTTTTGAGTTACCGTGAAGGGTAAATTGATATTCTCAGATGTCATTTTTTCAATGGCCAATGAAATTGCAGATGGTCATTTACAGGTCTGTACGAGAGAATTGTATACCAAAGATAGTTACTTCGGTTGCCGTCAGAGGTCAGTTGTTCATAGGTCAGATTCCAATAGAACTTTCTACACTGCGGGCCCGTTTTTAGTCAAGTTACCCGTAGCTACCCCCAGTAACAATTCATAGGTAAATTATGGAAATTTTGTCAATCTTATATGAGAAAATTCAGTAAAATTTTGCAATACAGTCGACTCTCCCACTAGTGCACTGCGCGGGACCGGCCGCTCCACCGCCCTGTCCCACAAGTGACCCTCCCCTACTTCTCCCACTTCCGGTTCCTAGTAAGCGCAGTGAGGCAGCATTCAAAGTCACGTGGGACCATTCGCACAGTGGTGGGGAGGCGGCGCTTGAGGAGATAGTGAGTGGCGGGGTCGTGACGATACTGACTATAGAGATCCATCAACTTGTGGGACGTGCACTGGTGGGGGAACTTGACATAACCTTAACCACAAGTTTGCTACGGGTAACTTCACGAAAAACTGGCCCTACACATTTCAAGACAGTGTCCTTCGTTTCGGACCCCGAAGTTTACTCATTTACATAGTCCAGCTTGGGACTTCCGGTAGAAAAATCGATGGACCCTCTCTGGTAAAATGTATAGTATTGAAGGGTTATGCATTGGAATTTTTCACAATTTTCGCTCTGAACTCATTCCACATTGTTTGCAATAACAAGATTATTATATAACCTGTATTGAGTGAAAGGACTCTGGTGGTCAAGACCTGAGGAACATAGAGTATGCTGTAATAGTTAAGTCAACGTGGTTATTTCAAGCGCATAAGTGGGATGACGGCTTGATTACTGTTTCAATGAGAAAATTCTTGAGACGTGCGATTGACATACCCTGTCGAGTAGGCCGAATTTACGGAAGTTGATGAAGTTGGGAACGATGCCAGCTGCCAGACGCACTAAAGAATCCTCGTAGCCCCAGAGATATTCGTAAACGGGTATTCGAAGAATGGGCTTGCTGTTGAGAGCATGTGCTAGTTGGGCTAGAGGATAGTTGACTAACCATCCTTGATCGTAAATCGCTGATGAGACGCCCTGCGAAGCATTGTTGATGTTAAAGAAGCAGTGGCAACGCGGGAATTTCGGGGATTCCCACAATTGTGTCGTACCACACTAGGCGCGCTAAACTGTAGCGCTAACCTTTTAGCTCGGTTGAACTTGGCTTTTTGTTTTTCCAATAGCATTTATATTGACCATGTATATTATATCATTATATATTATATTATCATGTATATTATATCATAATGTATATACTCGGCTGAAGGCCCTCGGGCCTTTTGTAAGACTTTTCTGACAATAAATATCGTAAAAAGTCAAAGTTAAGTTTAATATATCATATTTTTTCTGTGGAGCGTAATTGGTTCTACAGGCTTCATATTAATGATCACTCGGTGAATTCCTTACAACTTGTCAACATTCTTAAAATTTCTGTTGTAAGAACCATTAGTTATTTGACCACTTCTAAAGTGAATGTGCTAAATGTGTCAAATAACTTCCCCACTTCATAACTTCAATTAATTGCAATGAGTAGAGATACTGGACGATTTGACGTATCATTAAATATTGCATACAAAATCGAGTGGAAAAGTTTTGATACTGCCTCAGCAATTTCCTATTCCAATGAGGACATTAATAGATGATAATGCGAGCATACTTTGTACTCAATTGAATTTTTATAAGTTGAAAAAATGCTTTTCTATTGCTTGATAAATTTTCAGAAATTTCCAAACCTTTTTTGAGGGTTGCAAGTACGCAATACGTATTCCCAGACGGGAGAAGTGAGGGGCAAAATGGAATTCTTGTTTGTAGTACTTAATTGTTCCTACAGAAAGCCCCCCCCCCTCCTTAATGTCAACATGACCCTAACGGAACATGTCGACAGTTAGTCGAGAGTTTGTCGATAGTTAGTCGACTGTTTGTCGAGAGTTTGTCGATTTTTCTCTCGACCGGTGGCAATTTTCGAGAGTAACTATCGACAGGTTCCGCGAGGGGAGGCGGTCCCCAAGATTTCAACATTGCATTATATGCTTTTGAAGTCAAGGAATACGAATCTGATGGTTGTCCTGCGTTCCCAGTGGACACATGGTAAATAAAAAAACTTTATAACGAGCCAATCAAGGCTTCGGAACTCACCAACATGGGAACGTTTGGTACGTTGACGATGTCCTTCTGAGGATCACTTCGTGACATTTCCGGTACGAAAAATACCGTTCGATTCGGGGTATAGGACATTGTTCCATTGTCGTGCCACACAATATTCGTGTGTTCTAAAACTTCCCTGAAATCATAACATGGATAACGTTAAATGGCTATGTGGTTTTAGCTTTGTGATTTTCTTTTTTTTTCTGGAAAATTTTAGAGTCTTTGGCATTGATCTCATTTATTTCTTTATAGCAATTTGTTATTTTTTAATTTTTTTTTGACATATTAAAATAGATCAAAACTTCAGTTTTGATGCGCTTATTATATTGCTTAAATTTCAGAAATTTCGACAGCTCAAAAAAATTTTCATGATCGAATCCTAAAATTTGCCTTCATTAGCAGAGTTAATCAACATAATTTTTACAGTACTTACTGATAAACATAGGGTCCAATTTCCTCAACCCTAAGCTTCTCCTCGCCGCGCAGAAAGGCCTCTGGATTTGTTATATTGAACACATATACTTTCAGGAATACACCAATAGGTGGCTTCTTCCACATGTGATAGACAGTTGACGTTGGGGTCATTCGCGATTTCTAAATGTAAACCAATAACATAGATTAAGTTAATTGCGCTTAATGAAGCAGGAGAGATAAATGATGAATTATTTACGAAAGCTTAAGCCAATCACTTACGTATTCAAATATCAATTTTGCGGGATCAATGGCATAGAGTGCATAAGCAAGTGCACTGCTGATCACACCAACCATGAATAGAATTATACATTCTGCAACATTAATGATAAACATTGATAATCGTTATTGAGTCGCAACTGCAATACTGTAACAGGTCAAGTTCATTAGTTTACGATAAGAAGCATTGCAAATGGAACTTGCTAACTATGAGAAATATTAAGATTTTCTGAAATATCTTCCGAGAATGTCAGTCCTTGTTTTTGAACTGATTTTTCCCAAAGTGTACAGCATTCACACAGTTCAAACCATGAACAAACAGGATGTACGTGTCACCCTCGACGGCTCGCATCATGAAAATTTGGAACAAATTAAACGCTATCGCCTTAATTATGAGTGTTACAAAAAAAATCATATAACAAAAAAAGTTTGTTTCTGCATGGGGAACAACTTTTATTGGAAACTTTTCCTTCTAACTCTTATCGTTCGTGTAATAGAGCGGTATAAACAATTAACATTGCTAACCAGTGATATGCCCTGAGCTATGGAAGTGATGAAAAAAAGTCGACACATATTATGTGTGTATTTTTGTATAAGGAATAACATTCATTACACACTTTTTCTCCTATCTCTAGCCGTTCTCGTGATAGAGCGTTTTAAATAATTGAAATTGTTGATAACAATTGAAGGAATTGTTTTTCAAGGTTGACACCCCTTTCCCGCCTGGACATCAGTGAGAGGTGATTTTTGGTCGAAGGAGAAACACATCGATCGAAATCACTCATATACAAATGCACACATATACACATAATCCTCATCTGAAATTTGTGAAAATGATGTAAAACGTCGAGAAAAGTGAAAATTTTTCATTTCTGAGACTCTTCACTATCAGGGTCATTACAATAACTTCCGTAATCGGAAAGTTAAAAATTGCGAAAATAGATGTAGTGCGGCCATTCGCTCACAGCGCGACCTCTCCATACTCAATAATATACGATGAGCGTCTTCACGAATTTCCTCGGCAATGGAATGTGTCAAGTTCACGCGCTTGCGATATCGCAGTTCCCAAGTAGAAAAATCAGTATTGAGTTCTTTGCACCGCATATTATTAACCCTAGGCTATTAATGTCACTAGATAGTCCTGATGCGTTAATTAATGGTCACTTGTTTACTTCGTTCAGTGGGAAATAATAATCTAAGAATGTGATAATTTTGAAAATTCAAGTTTATTCATTTTGATAGAGGAGAAATTTAGATATGCCCATTTCATTGATTCAACTGTGTGAGATTTTTTTCATGGAGATATAAAGAGAGACATTAATTAATTAGGAAAATTGCTGGTAATTGAAATAGATCGAGCAAATCGGGCCCATTGGATTCTGGAGAGAAATTCCTGGGGTGAAATAAATGGGACATGTTGAAAAGAATAGTCGTTGATTTTGGAAAACCAACATCTGAAAACTGAATTGAAAAAAATGGAGATAAACTACTCAGACGAGTCGAGCCGCGCGCGCATTTCCTTTTTCCGCCGCATTGCCTGGTGTCGCGTCGGTTCCGGTCTTACGCCTTTCGATAACTCCGATATAGATCAATATTTTCTGTTCCCTCTCCTTTTTACAATACAGATATTTTCGTCGGTCTCTCCTTTTTATATAGAGATAGAGATAAGATAAACAAGAGTAGCTGGAGTAGCAATCGTCGCGGAGGTGCAGTCGTGGCCCAATCATAATACATTTCAATTTATCCCAAACTCGGAAAGCTTCTCCCTTCATATATTTCCACGATTACACAATATAATCTATATTGTTCCACCGTTCTAAAGATTTTTTTAATTTTGAGTCCATCAAAAGTTGACACTAGATGCACTGTCCTAACCTCATTTAAAAATCCGATTTCGGGGGAGGATATACCCTGAAAATTCCCGTTAAGATAAATTCCCTGCGCGCTTATGGGACAAGGTTGAATGTCTTTTCTCTCGAGATGTCTAGAATTCCATGAGATATCCAATTTTTTCTTTTCTTTGGCGCTAACAGATGTCATCGATTACATTGTTCCAGCTGTCCCACTTCTGGGCAACCTTGACTCACATATCAAGAAAATCCTGATCGGCACGCGATCATGATCGATGCATGGAAAAAAAGAAGTTTAGAAATGGAAAAACAAGAAATTGGAAAAAAGAAAAAAAAAATTTCGATGAGATAACTATCGAGTTGTTACGATGGTGTGATGTCAGTGAATGGAGCAACATCAACAATTGCAACAAATCCGATAAATTAATGGATAACCGCGATGGGTTCAATAGTATATATAGTTAATGAATGGTAATAAATTAATGACAATGACTGATGACAGGCCTTGACAACTTAGAGGTGGAGGATAGTTGTTTTTCCTCATGTTTTTTTCGGCCATTCGGGCTGATTATCAGTATGCAATAATGATTTATTGCGGGATAAGAATATTTTTCAAGTGAATTGAAAGATGAAAAAAGAATGGCAAAGGTTGGATCACATTTTCCGCGTGATATGCATTTTCGTAGGTTGTCGCGTAATACGCATTATCTGCATAATTTGTGCATTATAATAATCGCCATATGTGTGGTATGATGGGCGCAACAGTGAAAACAAGTTAGTCGGTTTGAGGGAAAAATCTATCTGAGGATGATCTTCGCCAGATTTTTGAACATTATTCTAGCCTGAGGCGTAGTGGAAGGGGACGCTTCTCGCCGTATAGTATACCGTCAAAGTCCCAGTTCCTGCACACCTTAGGCCTAGTTCGTAGATGAACATATGAACGATCCTAACTTCTTATTAATTCAAATCAAAGCTGTTTTAGTGGTTTTTCTTGGTTTTCTCCAGTAAGGCGAACAAACTGCAATTGAATATTCAACGCTGTAATGGCATTTCATCGCGTAGGGTTAAAAAATGTCTACGATCTGGGACCCGTGCAGTAACTGGGACATTGACGGTGCACGTAGCGTGAACAGGCCAGCTGAGGAAGGGCGCATGCGCGAGAAATTAAACGTGACTTGGCTCGATAAGCTATTGTGTATCTTGATTCAATGAATTCAACTTAGGGTTGACGGATTTATAGACCAAAATTTTCTTTACAAACTAATTCTATACGTTTGCCTGGAATATAATAAAATGTACCGACAGAAACATCTGCAGACAATATGTCGACTGTGAAATGATCAGCCATCGTAAAGTTTTCGAAAAGGCCGAGGCCTGCGTCGAGGTACTTGTAGTGCAATCATCCAATGGATTATCCCAAACTAGACGACACTGTACAGATGAGATGCCATTTCCGGCACACGATCCTCAGAATTGTTTCTACCTAGCTTACTTCTTAACCAGCATTGATTGTGCGGACATCTCGCTCAAGAGAACTCGTTGAATAGTGTATAACATATATATTTTGTGTTTTATGATTATGTTCGCAAATTGCCTTAATTGATGCGTAACCGCAGATGGAATGCGCGGAGAGTGCTTGGGTGAATGCGGCGCACGCGCGCACTTCCGGATCACCCTCAGGTACTTCCGGCTTCGAAGAATCTTGGAGGAAAGCTATGTCTGCAGTCACACGCAGCCCCCTAGTTCATTAAAAAATCGGATAGAAATTTTAACGTCTTTCATTCACAATTTTTGAATGTGAATCCAAACACTCCAATTATTCCAAACACTCCCAGTACAGCACTCCAATTTTGAGCATACAAATTTTTGTTTAGAAGTATCACAAACGGAACATTTGATGTTGGATTAAATTTATTTCTTCTTATCCAACACGCGTCTTTATCTCACTCATCGTTAATGTTTGCACAGCCATGAGCATCCCATTAACACCCCGTATTTATGTTTTTGCCTCATCGTGCTGTTCCTGATAAAAGAAATCTATTTTTTGTCACTTATTCATTATTTGTCGTGTCATTTTCTTACTCACTTCTTCGTCAATGATTAGTTTTACATATGTCACCACTTCCGCGTTATTAATTTCCCTGTAGAGCAACATTTTAACACGTTAAATGGCACTTTGATGACAAGAGTGTTATTGTTGTGATGTGGCATATGAAAATGACCATCTGAATCCATTCAGTGCCGGTCTCTGGAGAATAGCTCGAAAGCAGCTCAACGTCGATTTTTTTTATGGTACACATTTTTGTTGGTTTAAACTGTGTGAATGCTGTACAATTTGGGAAAAAGTCGGTTTCCATTGGCACGGTCGCGAGGGTCATATATATGCTACATGATTGAGAAAATTGAGCAATTAATCTTGCGTGAGGTGAATGGAGTGCTGGCTAATGTAATTTTCTAGTAATTGTTCTAGTATCATTGAGTTGCAGACGGGACAAAATATTTTTTTTCTGATGAACTTACTTTTATACTGCTGGAGCTGAGCCGCTGATCTCATGACTCAATGATGGCTTGGAACCGTTGGAAATTCTTCTGAAATACATTTAAATAATGAATTACAAAAATTATGGTAATATTCTCATTATTCAAAACTCTTGCTATAATTTTTTTTTCTATTTCTATTTTTAAAAAAAGAAGAGCTTTCAAATATTCGCAGAAATTTATATAAAAACAAATTACATTTTTTTATCCACATATCCAGA
Organism: Asobara japonica; assembly: GCA_026005395.1. Classification (NCBI taxonomy): domain Eukaryota; kingdom Metazoa; phylum Arthropoda; class Insecta; order Hymenoptera; family Braconidae; genus Asobara; species Asobara japonica. The sequence continues at coordinate 2,913,621 of BQMI01000028.1, forward strand.
AATTTTCTGATTATGTTGACTCTGAAATACTGTTTTCATCGTTTTGCCATTAAGAATTTATGAGTAGAAGTCATCACTGAAAACTTATATATCTCTTATAAGAGCTTTTTGGCAGTACAGTCAACTCTCCCACCAGTGCACGCCCCACAAGTTGATGGATCCCTATAGTCAATATCGTCATGACCCCACCACTTACTATCTCCCCAAGCGCCGCCTCCCCTCCACTGTGCAAATGGTCCCACGTGACTTTGAATGCTACCTCACTGCGCTTAATAGCAACCGGGAGTGGGAGAAGTAGGGGAGGGTCACTTGTGGGATAGGGCGGTGGAGCGGTCCAGGGGGTAGAAACTCAGCCTTCCCCCTCCCTTTTTATTTGGTTTGGTAGTCTGGCATTGCCAACCAACTTTTGTGCTGTTTTGATGGTAGCAGTGATTGTATATTACCGACGAGGTTCACTACTTTTTTTTTTAATCGGAAATTTACATGATATGTGCCAAGGGTAAAAGAAAAAAAAATGCACATGGGTGCCATGGGTGCCCCTACTAGACGATATAAATTTTAAAGAAAAATCGAACCTGCCAAATAAATGGTGCCAAAAAAAAATAGCATGAGACATGCAACGAAGGATATTATCTTTGTTATGAACCCGCATTTACATAAATTAAACAGTTTAGGGCATATATTAAGGCATAATCTAATTATCGCTTTTGTGCAAAGGATGTTTCACTCACGGCATGTTTGAATTATTATGATCATTATTCGGTTAGGGAAAACGCTGAGAATCAGGGGAACCAGCCCACATGCCTAGTGGTTTTGCGCCGCAAGTTGACACTGGCGCCCTACCAAGCGGTCAAATAACTCGGCATACGTTTTACATTGAGTTTCTATCCCCTGGAGCGGTCGGTCCCGCGCAGTGCACTAGTGGGAGAGTCGATTGTGTTACAAAATTTTACTGAATTTTTTTTTGGGGGAAACTGTCTGCAATATTTTTTTGCAGGTGACTGTCACCACTTGCTTCGGCAGTACATACACTAAAATTGGAACGATACAGAGAAGATTAGCACGTGTATTTCCGGGCTGTTATTCGGGGGAATTTCGAGAGTTTGCGCTCAAGGCGAAGCCGAGAGCAGGCAACGGCGCGACCAAAAAGTCCCCAGAACGACAGCCTCGACAACATTTTTCCGTAGTGACTTTTACTTATTCGAGTTTGGAGCAGGGCTAACCAATCCCCAAACCAAGAGTACGGGAAACAAATTCGTAGTTCTATTATCAAATGAATATTAATGAAAAATTAGAAGAATGCATCCTTGAATTTTAAATTCTTTGAATATGCAGGCCGCTTTTTTAATGACAATTCATGATTAGATTGCAAGTTCATTTGAATCGAAAAAATTGCGGTTTATTGCTACAGGGGATTATTCTGTTACCTGACATCAATGTTTGAAATTGAAATCGAATGGACTTTCCTCTCGTAAATTCATTTTAATGTGACTATTCTGACAATTATGACTAGATTATACAAATGTTTGAGACGCTGATTTTTTTCTAGAAATGGGGTAAATTATTCCGTATTTGTGCGGCCAATTATGAGATCATTTTTATGGTCACTGAGATCATAGCTGAGGTAAGAAGTGCTTCTAGTTACTGGTGTTTGCTTAACGCGAGATGATGGATTATGAGAAAATCAGGAAATTGTAAACGTTGACCGGTTGATGCCATATAATCATGCGTAATGGTTTCAATTATGCATGACATTAATCAATTTGATTTGACAATAATGGGTGAGGGAATTTTTCCTGAGCCATCTAAGTGTGTTTAGTCGTGAAATTTTTGAAGTTTGGAATTTGAAATTTTCAAAATTATGTATTCTTGATATTAAAAATTTCTGGAATTTAAAATTCTAAAAATTTTGAAAATGCGAAATTTTTGAATTTTGAAATTTTTTGAATGTACAATCTTTCAAATTTTACGAGATTTAGTTGGCTTATAAACACTATATATAAAAAATGTATAAGTTAAAAAAAAAAGAAAAAAATATCGCCCGAATAGGGACTTGAACCCTAGACCCTCAGATTAAAAGTCTGATGCTCTACCGACTGAGCTATTCGGGCTTTTACGCTATTCGGGCTGTCCCGCCGGTTCGACGACCCCCTGCAACACGAAACAAAAACTGAATCCTATTTCAGTGAACATTTGACAACAAATCTAGCAAGTTCTATCAGCATTTGTAATATTTGTATGATTGATTTGAAGTTATTGTCATCAATATTTGAAATTTGGAATTTTTGAAAATGTTGGAAAATTTTGAAAATTGTGAAATTTGAAAATTTTGAAATTTGAAATTTTTGAAATTTGAAATTTGAAATTTTTGAAATTTGACATTTTCGAAATTTGAAATTTTTGAAATTTGAAATTTTTGAAATTTTTGAAATTTGAAATTTTTGAAATTTGAAATTTTTGAAATTTGAAATTTTTGAAATTTGAAATTTTTGAAATTTGAAATTTTTGAAATTTGAAATTTTTGAAATTTGAAATTTTTGAAATTTGAAATTTTTGAAATTTGAAATTTTTGAAATTTGAAATTTTTGAAATTTGAAATTTTTGAAATTTGAAATTTTGGAAATTTGAAATTTTTGAAATTTGAAATTTTTGAAATTTGAAATTTTTAAAATTTGAAATTTTTGAAATTTGAAATTTTTGAAATTTGAAATTTTTGAAATTTGAAATTTTTGAAATTTGCAATTTTTGAAATTTGCAATTTTTGAAATTTGAAATTTTTGAAATTTGAAATTTTTGAAATTTGAAATTTTTGAAATTTGAAATTTTTGAAATTTGAAATTTTTGAAATTTGAAATTTTTGAAATTTGAAATTTTTGAAATTTGAATTTTTTGAAATTTGAAATTTTTGATATTTGAAATTTTTAAAATTTGAAATTTTTGAAATTTGAAATTTTTGAAATTTGAAATTTTTGAAATTTGAAATTTTTGAAATTTGAAATTTTTGAAGATTGAAATTTTTGAAATTTGAAATTTTTGAAATTTGAAATTTTTGAAATTTGAAATTTTTAAAATTTGAAATTTTTGAAATTTGAAATTTTTGAAATTTGAAATTTTTGAAATTTGAAATTTTTGAAATTTGAAATTTTTAAAATTTCAAATTTTTGAAATTTGAAGTTAATTGAATAAAACTGCCACACTCATCATTGCAGTCTTCTTTCCCATTCGACCATTAATAGTCTCTCACAGCGCATGTAAAAACGCCTAAACTTCAATATATAATATCCTAACAAACTGGCAAATCATTGAAATGTTCCCAGAAAAACTAGATACAATTGTATAAATGTAACCTGATCACTTTGCATAAAAACTACTTCGACGTTATGAACCACCGACAAATAGACCTTTTATCGACGTCCATTTCGATAAAAAATACAGGGAAGTAAGAATGTCATAAAAATGGCCAGGAAAGTCAAGTCATTGCCGAGCGGAAGATCATCCAGTGAAAAATTACGAAGCGAATCTGAATTCTTTCTACAATTTAGCGTAATTATCCTGTGCCATCCATTAATCCGCGTTAACCGCGGTTAATGGTAAGGTTAAGCCTTGTGATTGGCCGGAGTTAAATTTCCGACCAATCGGAAGCCCTAACGCCAAAATTAAACATGGCGCTCACTAATCAATAACTGGGCCCTAGTGCTCGGCCCAGTTAACTGCGATTAATCAAGAGTTAGAGTTAAAGTTAAGCGTTGTGATTGGCCGGAGTTGAATTTTCGACCAATCAGAAACGACGAAGCTAAATATGGCGCTCACTAACCAAAAACTGGCCCTAAGTAATTTCCGGGTACTGATCTAAGTGAGACACACACACGAACGTTTCTGGAAATGTGTCAAGGTGAGTTAAAGATCCAAATAGGTTGACATTTCAGGAAAATTTCTCTGCGTTTTCAAGGTCGAGATAAATGGTTATTAGGAATTGCGAATTTAGAGAAAAATTCAAAATTATCGAAGTTCACTCATCGATATATATCGCAGAATGAACTATATGGTTCAAAAGCACTTTAAAACATAACTCAGAGACTCAGACGGCAGATCGATCAAGCGATAAGGCTATTTTTATCGAACTTTTCCCCCCATGTGGTCAAGGAAGTGGTTTTTATTTCTTCATTTTTAGCGGAAAGGGTCCTTGTGACACAAGGCCCCGACCGGTGGGACAAGCCATGGGTCCTTGTAAGACAATGTACGTGAAGGGTTAAAGAACTATCGATAATTTTATATCACCAGGGCCACTAGAAGGTGTGCTGAAGGTGAGAAAGAATATTCTACCAAGTATCAATGATGAACTTGACTTGCTCGAGTTAAAAGGACAGGGTGTCTTGTTTAAAATATGGTATTGATGATAGTGTATACAGGCAAGCTTATTGGTTGCGGCGGTGGAAAATTTTGAATGAGTATAAAACAAGGGACAAGGATACTTGCCGAGGGAATACTGTAATTACGGGTACCTGACACACCCTTCCCCTTAACGAGACGGGATCCAAGATATTAGAGGGATAACTGAGGATTACTTGGGCCAGGGACTGCGGGGACATTCGGGTTTTGACCTGTAGCGAGCTTTGACCTTACGCTAGGCGACACTTGTTTAAGCTTTTTCGAAAAATTGAAAAATGTCAAAAGTTTCAGAAATTTCAAAAATTTCAAAAATTTCAGAAATTTCAAAAATTTCAAAAATTTCAAAAATTTCAAAAATTTCAAAAGTTTCAAAAATTTCAAAAGTTTCAAAATTTTCAAAAATTTCAAAAAAAAAAATCAAAAATTCTGAAAATTTCAAAAATTTTCAAAAAATGCATAAATTTCAAAAAATTTAGAAATTGCAAAATTTTGCATATTGTCAAAAAAGCTTATAAGTAGCCGCATACTTGACAGATATTCCTCACACACCAGAGCTCGACTAAATATCTTGTACTTAAAAATCTTCTGAGTAAAAAAACCCGAGGGAGATCTAACAAAACGTCAAAATAAAGAAGACCATTCCTTCCTATTCTTTTGCGCTCCACATTTTTCTCAAATCACCTTTCCACTCCCAAACTTCATATTGCTTCAAATAACAAACAGTTCAATTTGGGTACCACTATTGCACTACAATAATTCATAATTTCAAAAGATCTACACGCAAAAAATTCTAAAAATTGCAAAGATGCAGAAACCCATAATCCCTAAAAATTCATACAAAAATTGATATTTCTCAATGGTAACTCGTCACAACCCCAAAAATCCCCGCCAAACCGAACTGCAATGTATTTCAACCCCGCATTTCTCTCCACCATACGCGCGAACAGCCGCGACTTTTGAATCCCGCATAAGCCGCGGAAAAATAAAACACGCACAAATAGTCCCAGAAATCGTTCCAGAGATTTATTTCCGTCAATAAAAATTGTCGCCAACGTAACACGAAAGACATAACGATTACGTTAGAATGAAATAATATAAGAAAATTTTTTGCCGATAACTCACCTCAGCGACTTGGCGGCAGCTCGATATTTCCCCGGTTATCTGTACACCGGTTTTTCGACGTAACGCAAATTATCACACCTCAATCTCTGAATATCACTAACGCACTGAACTCCTCTAGTGGCAGTAGAAAACCCCTAATTACGCCAAGTGAAAGTGGACCGCAATATAATAAATAAAAAAACAAAAAAAAAAATCGTTTTTGCACAACAATAAACGAACCGATTTTAGATCGTATGTAGATCGATCATCGGCGAAAATTCGCTTGATCAATTTGTTTGGTAAATTTAATGAGTACTGATACGTGTGTTACAATTGAATGACACGATCCATTTAATGGGATGCTTTAATGATGCTCCGTTTTATAGCAATCGCACACGTCCCGTAACCCCGTCGACCCTTTCGGTCCACTACCTATCGTTTAAGAAGAGAGCTCCAGCATCCTGGACGAGTGGCCGGCCTTTACTCATTTTTCGCACTCTCCTCTCACATCATTGGACGAGAGATGATCGTCTGCCCCACCAGATTTCACGCGACTTTTCCGATACGCGGGTGACTTGCTGCTGGTAATATATATATATGCGGAGAAGTTAATCGGCGGCTGTTAATTTCGGGACGATTAATAATAATTTTGGGTCAATTCTTTTTCCGATCTTGAACGTTGAGGAACAACCTGAAAATTGAGAAAAATTTTATCCTTCACTTTATATATTTTGCACCTATCACGCAGGGGTAAAACGGTATAGCGAGGCGGCAATAGGTAGGGGCAAAAAAAATTTCCCATATTCTAGCTTAATTGATAAAATTTTCTACTGGATTTATATATATAGAGCGAAGAGTGTAATAACATATATAGAATGACCAGGGATTGACTATCGAGAGAAAAAAGTCCTTCAGTAGTTCTTTGATTTTTCAAAATTACGTCTGCGGAATAACGCGAAGCAATATTTCTTATCAAAGTGGATAACAAGTAGTGAAGCGAATGTGTTGTGTAACTCATGGGATGCAAATAAAGAAGTTCTCATTTGTAATTTTTGTCTGATGTTTCCATGGTTTACAGAAGCTACTTGAGCTGTGAGCAATGCCGCGGAATGCGCGCGCACCCGCGGATTCTACCCGAACTTACGCGTTATGCGAGTGAGCAACTAAAATCATGAAAGATAAAATCGGTATTTTTATATGAGGACCATTTTGTATTTTCATACTTGTTCCTATCTGGAATCGATCTTGGCATGTGGGAGTATGAATATTTTTGATTGTTTATAACAAGGACTGGATCAGAGCAAGTTCACCCAGAATCATCCCTGGACCACATAAGAATTCGCGTTATCGGCGGTAACCATAAAATGAGAACGCTAGGCTGGACGGGAACCCAAACTCACGCGACCCGGGTTCTGTCCGAGCGCCCGCCACTGTAGCACAGGGGTTTCTGGGGGTTTACCCTGAGGTTAGAAATACGATGGCCTCAATGCCGAAAATCGGCCCCAGCCGCATGGATGGGTGTCCAGTACTCCCATAAAGTTCAGTTTATTTTTTGCTGTTTTTCTTTATTATCCCAATTTTATTTGTATATTTTTTATCTTTTTTCTTTCTTCACTATTGTTCGTTTTTACCAGCACACCAATGCATTTCTCTTTTTATATGAATTCATCTATTTCTGAATTTTCTTATATCTTTAAATTTGTGTATAGAGCCGTTTGGCGTTCATAAATAAATAAATAAATAAAACGGGATAAATGGTCAAGAGTACAGGAATGGGTGGGGTGGGGGGGGGGGGATCTCATACATATATAGACCTCCCAACCGACATTAGAATGGCCGAGTGAATTAAGCGCGCAGTCTTAGCGCTGCCGCTCGGGTTCCTAAGTTCAAATCACCGACAGGGCGAGAATTTTTTCGGATTGTCTGATGAGTGGGAGGTTGCTCATTGAGTAGCCGCCTCTATCGTCATAGGTTTTCTGTGATTTCCTGTGTCTTATCATGCGAATGCGGTGCAGTGTATGGTCCACAAACCCATACAGCCTCAACGGATTGAAGGCGTTAAAGATAATAAAATATACATAAATATGTGTATATATATATATAGACATCATTTCCAGTTTTGTTGGGGAATATATCAGTAGCAATAATTTCGTGATTCCCAATTTTTGAACTAACTTCTGTGTCACAATTATCTAATCTATAATGCGGGCATTAGGACTTCGAAATGTGACGCAGCTATTAAGTTTGATGGGTCCATTCGTTAGTCCGTGGTTACCTGAGTATCGGGAAAGCCCATGAAAAAGTGATAGGAAAAGGATTAAAAAAGAACACATGATCTGCGTCATTCAATTTACATTTTATAATATGTTGATTTCTGATTCTATCATCACCTTCTCCTAGAGATGGACACCGAAAATTGTTGAGATACCATCGGCCAACGCAAAATTGATGCAAAAAAATTGAATCCTTCGCTCTCCACATTCTTAATACAAAGTATCACAATTCAACTTGAACGCATAATCGCGATTTATAAAATCATAGTAGAACAAGTTGGTGCGTAGATCTACGCAATTGTAATTTGTCCATGATTAATGCAGTTGCGAATTGAAAGTTAATTCAGGTTTTGCCGTTTTTCGCTCTAAATATCGCGCAATTTTCCATTTCAATTAATTTTTTTTTATTCCAAATTTTTTTACTTTTTTTGTCGAATTCCAGAAATTTTGATTTTTTTTGGGAGTGCGAATAATTTTTGAATTTTGGGCCCTTTTCAAATCTGTATTTTTAAGGTGTTTAGTTTTTAATTTTGACAAATATTGAAGTCGGGAAAATTTTACTTTGAATTTTTTGATGAATGTGTATCGATGGGAGCAGCAAAAGGAATCTGCTATTTATCATTCTGCAGAGTCTTCATCTACAATCCCCATAGACATTTATCTTACAGTCGCAGTTCAGCCACTTCCATCCTCTCAAAATTATAAATGTTTCCTTAAACGGTTATCTACTGATCACGGCAAGCTAGCTGCAAGAGGCGGCATTCGATTTATGCGACGACTTACGCTACAACTATGATGAAACAAAAACTAAAATTGGAGGTTCATTTACTTACTCTGAATCCGTTAAAAGGATCAAGGACCCTCGCTTGAGCCCGCAAAAATCAGCAATTCAAATTGGCTAAACGTAATCATTAAGTATTCATTCAAAAATGAGATACACATCTTTCGCAAATATCGTGTCCTTGAGCCTATACATCTAACAGAAGAAATAGTGGGAATCGGTGTTCGGAAATTTTGTCATTTCTAGGTAAATGGTCCATTCTTTCGAGATGGTTAAAGTCCAAAATAGCGGAGTTAATGAGAATAGTTAATGCAAATCCTTTGAGAAATAATCTGATCTTTCATGGGCTGTGCATAAATGTCGGAATACAAGAAAGGTCCACACAAGTGTTTTTCTTCGTTCTCCTCCAGAATTCAAACATTTTTTTTTTTCTTAATCAAGAAATGAATCCACATGAAAAAATACCTGACACGAAGAATCCATTATGATGAAAAAACGGAAGCAACTTTCTCACCCACAATTTGCAGTTCGATCTTCTATCTTGGAAATCGATAATATGTATACAGATTAAAAGAAATGAGATTCACTGGCACTAAGTAAAAACACCCCTCATTTTCTCAATTGTCGTATATTTATCATAAACCGTAAAAGTATTCATAGATAGATTACGCATGAGGAAATAAGAAATATCTGTCTGAGTTTATTGGCTCGGTTGATTCTTTATACGCAAAGGATGAAGCTTATATTGATAGGAGCATTGCAAGAAAAATGAACTGCCGTCTACTGTAGGCAGATCTGGACTAGCTGACAACTAGCTATAAGGACTCTTCGATCCTAGTCGGCTGAGTCCCAAAGTAATAAACCCTAATGATCATTCCTAATAAAAGTATATAACTATATATATATATATGGGGAAGGAGATATATAGGGAAGGCAAAATCAGCTGAGTTTGGATGAGGCTACCTTGAGGTTCATTGACTTTTATTTCCCCCTCGAGATTTGAGGTCTATGAAACTGTTTCGAGATTGTACATCCAGTTTGAACCTCTTGTCTGCCAAACCGGAAGTAACTACCATTTGGAGTTTCATTTGAGAGTGAAATGCAATGTACTCCCCAACCCACCAGTCTCATTATTCTGAATATGGGCCACCCCTGACAAAACCTGTCGATAGAGGTGCAACTGTCGAAAATTTCCACGGATCGATTGTTAGTCGAGAGTTCCAAGTATACTTTTGCCCAGCATTATCAAGTCAGCCCGCCTCCTCCTCCGTCGAATGGTTCCGTTAGGGGCCATGGGCTAGGATGAAGTTCCAAAGCTCGACTCGGGGAGTCTGTAAATACAAAAAGCTCCCTTGTCCGCATATGTATTCAAGTTTATGTTTGTGAGTATCATTGTACCATACTTATTCTTACCTTCTCTCTGTCTGTATCGAGGGGCTACTCACTCCCGTAATCATGGTGTCCTTCCGCAATGAAGTCACACTGAAGTCAATCGGAATCAATGAAGTCACTGAAGTGACGTCAGGTGAATTCGGCTTGTTGAAGTCGTTTGTAGTCATTGGCTGTACTCAAGGTGGCTGTAGTTACGGCTCAAAGCAAAAGCGAGGGTACGGCAATCGGTGTGTGTGTGCATATTTTATGTTTTCTAAATTATGAAATCATTCGAACTCATTTGTAGTCATGAAGTCACTCAATTTGATGCCTGAAGTCATTGACTTCAGTGATTTATGGTAGTCACTGAGGTCAGAGCCGAAGTCATCCGAAGTCGACTTCATTTTGAAGTCATGGTGTCACTCAATCGGAGAGTGAGTAGCCCCTCGGTCTGTATATTGATTGCAGGACGATTTCTCCATTTGAATTTATGGAGTACGCAGGATATATTCTAACATGCAAACTATGGTTCTAGATAAATTGTGGTAGCAACATTGGCAGATTACCGACGTTACAATGGTCGTCGATAATGTTCCAATACAACTTCAGGATTAAATTTCTGAATGCTGGATATACATGACAATTTCGGCATAGTATCTACCGGCGAATTTATCGGTAAAATTAATGATACTTTTAAACTCAAACTGCTAACCCACCAGAATCCACATCTCCAAACTATCAATATCATGCTGTTATCGACCCATTCTCTATAATTCTTATCTGTCTCCTCCTCACACATTATTGATAGCGGTCTCGAGAAGTTATCTTTTCTCATACTAAACTAATCGCTATTCTCTCAAAATGATCTTTTCCAATGAAACATCATTCGAATGTTATTGAAGTTAGATATAGGACAAGTTGCTGGTGATTTAGCATAAACTATTTAACACATCAATACTAGAGCATGTATATATCATTTAGGATCAGAAGTAATTTCTGAGTCTTGAATGACCAAGTGGGCTAAGTCTTAGTCACGTTTGGATTCCAAATCTGGATATTATTCCAATCAGGATCTTTGATCTTCTAAAGCCACCGTGACGCTGTGCATATACCTTCTTTATTTCCGCTTCGATCCAATTTCGGAGTTACCGGTATTTACGTTCAATTAAAGTTTTTGCAGGAGTGGTGTCAGGAGAACGTTCAGACCATGTTTACATGAGACGTCTTCACTAAAACGTATCTGAGATTAGTCCCAGAACGCACCTTTGCTCACTGGGCCGCGGCCCGTTTCGGCGGTGTCAAGGGACACCGACTTTTTCCCAAACTGTATAGCATTCACACAGTGTAAATCAACAAACACAATGCCCAATGAGCAGCATATTTCTTGGTTTATCATATATATGAGAATATATATATGAATCAATAATGAGAAAATTATTGCAAAAGTCAAGAGTCAAGTTTCGTCAATATGGCTTCCCGTGTCTTATCATGCAAATGCGGTGCAGTATATGGTTCCACAAGTCCATATATTCCTAATGGATCGAAGGTGTTCAAGATAAAAAAGAACACAGATGTTTGGCGGCGGAACTTTTGTCCGCGGATCTAAACGTACGGACCTGTGGAAAAACACGGACCTCAGCCCCCAAACTCATCTTCATTGAGCTACTTCAACCGGCTGGTTCCCACAACTTATCCCAAACATTGAAATGCTATAAAAAGAGCATGTGTTATGCGACGAAAACCCGCTTGACCATCGTTTAGAATGCGATTAAATTTGGTGGGAGCAAACCAGTTTTACTAAGGGGGACAAGTGACGTGGGTATTACCCATGATACAGGTATACTTGCGTATACATAGTCAATACACAGACAATTTGGGAATACCCCCTTTATCAAATATTTTATGTGGCTCGTGTTGCACCCATTGAGCACTCCAAAGGTTGTTACACCTTGAAAAATTCCAATATTTATGTCTCATTCTAAAGGTCGAGTTTCCTCATGCGCAAGTCTACCGAAAATCCTTTCCAGGGTCAATTGGATTTTTTTAGACCAAATGACGTAGCTACACCGGGTCTTTTACGTAGTGTGACGTTCGAGAGGCTGCCACATTTAGGAAAAAATATTAAGGCGCTACGCAATCTAAGACGAGTTTCTGTTTAGCGGACGTATTAGTCGAGTGGAAATGCGTCAAGCGCAGCAGGCGCATTGTTGTAAAAAATACGCATAATTAACGATTTTTTTCAGGGTGCCTAATGGAGAATACAGCGGATTGAGGGAGCAGTATCGATCAGGACTACACCAATGAATTTATGATTCAGTATTTCCTCCGGTATTACCATCCACCAATTCAGTCACCTTCCCTCCCCACACACACATACACATAGCCACCCGCCCCCTCATACTTACCCACCCATCCGCCCCTCCCATACTCACCCACCCATCCGCCCCCCCCCATAGCCACCCACCCATCCGCCCCCTCATACCCCCTCACCCACCCCCTCATGCCCACCCACCCATCCGCCCCCCCCATAGCCACCCACCCATCCGCCCCCTCATACCCACCCCCTCCTACCCAGCCACCTACCGACCCCTCATACCTAGCCACCCACCCGCCGTCTCACACCCTCCCACTCACCCGCCCTCTCACACCCACCCACTCACCCGCCCTCTCATACCCACCCACCCGCCCGCCCTCTCATACCCACCCACCCGCCCTCTCATACCCACCCACTCACCCGCCCTCTCACACCCACCCACTCACCCGCCCTCTCATACCCACCCACCCACCCTCTCATACCCACCCACCCACCCTCTCATACCCACCCACCCGCCCTCTCACACCCACCCACTCAACCTGTCACACCCCCCACACGGCACCACCAACCCCCACCGACATCTATCCACATACACCCAGGCACACACACAAACATCGGGGCCTCGACATAGTGGGTAGAATATCTGCCTGTACTGATACAAAAAATCTCTGACACGAAGAATCCATTCTATTGATTTTTTCTATCAGTGTATCACCTCGTTAAAGGTCCTGGATTCCCGTCCGGCCGCTGAAGATTATTTTCCAAAATATTTTCTCATGAATTCCAACCGATAGCAAGAACATTCCGTGTGTGCTATCTCGACCCATGAACTGAGCACGCACGGCCGGGTGGGAACCTAACCCGACGCAGGAGGGGAGGAGGGCCACCATGAGTGCCTGTCATCGTAGCATAAGGGTTTTGGGAGGTTTACCCTGTGTCTAGAAATGCGATGGCCTCAATGGAGAACGTCGGACCCAGCTGCATGGATGGGTGTCCACTAGTCCCTTTCGAACAGAATGCTGAAGAGCGGCTACCGTGAGAAGTACTAGCGAGAGGGGTGAAAATGAACACACACACATGCACAGGTGCAGTCGGGACATTGGTGGAGTGGGTAGGATATCTGGATACTACAAGGCTTGGGTTCCTGAAGAGCGTGAAATGAATAAAATGGAGAAGAAGAAAAGCAACGGAATACAGAGATTCTCATGCTTTTGTATAACTGTAGATTTTATGTCTGCTTGGGGGGGGGGAGCAATATCCCGAGTTGTTGCAAACTAAACATATTTTGGCTCCAATTGACGCACCTAAAATTTAATCCACCGCTTGGAACAATCAATTTTATAGAACACCTTGGAATTTTTTTTCTCGTAATGACTAATATTTTTTTTTCCAAGACTTGAAAATGGGAACAATTTTGAGGAACTTAAAAACGTATCGGAAAGTTCAGATGGTAAAAAATATAACGTATCCTCGCATTCCTCAATCTTCGAAAATCCCACAGAATTATACATAAAGTTTATGAAATTGTGGCAAATTCCTATAAGTCTCTCAAAATTTTGAAAGTTTCTCCAGCTATGCAAAATCTGTTTTTTTTTTCAAATTTTTAAATTTCAAATTTTCACAACAATTAATATACAATACTCGCGCACTTTTTCCGGGTATCATTGGAGTATAATGAGCTTGCGCTGCTTAATTAAAGAGGGATCTACGCGTTTCCATTAAAGGTCATTCAATAATTAACTTCTTGGAAATATTGCGTGAAAACTGCGCACTCTATGTGAAATATGTCGTGCTCCTTACGCGTAATTAATGAGTATCTTGAGTCATTGGAAGAGGTATTCTCATGTGAAAATCATGCAATAAGCTTGTGATTTTTCTAAGTAGCTTCGCAAATTCTTTAACGGGATATTTTTTCCTGCGTACCTCTCTTTTGCCCTCCTCAAAGTTGCCGCATTTGACATTTCAGCGATCATATTTCTAAACACAGGGTAAACCTCCAGAAACGCGTGCGCTACGATCGCAAGTGACTCACATAGAATCCCCCCCCCCTCCTCCGCGTCGGGTTACGGTCCCATCCCTCCATGCGGTCTCATTTGAAAACTGCATCATGGGGAATATTTCCCGGAAGCAGGGCTGTGTTTTTTTTCCAAAAAAAAAACACTTTTTCAGCGCCCAAAAACTTGAGATTTTTTTAAATGTAAATGCTGGAGCAAAATCTCTATATATGTATATATGAGTTTTGAAAAAAAGTCAAATACAAATTAAATACTGTAAAAAAATCATACGAGTCCGCGACAGTGCTGGAGGAAATATTCCCACAAAAATCGGGGCAGAGACCAACAAACGACGATGATATAAAAAAAAATGTACGACAAATTTCGCAAAGCGGCAAAGACTTAAAATGCTTGCTCTTGTGGACATTAAATAATGATTCTTTATATTTCAAGGATCATGGAGGATTGAAGTTATCGTATTTTCATTTGTTGACCTATATTTCTGGTAACTAACGGGGTTAAGGCCCTTGGAATTTCCAGAAACGCTGGTGAATGCAGTTAAAAACGTGCAAGTTTTATATCTTTAGCATTGGGAAATTTTTATCGTTATTCTCTACGAAGGATTTTCTGATGAATATCCGATTTGCTCTTTTCTTTTTTCCTTACTTCTGGATTATTATTATTGTCATTTTTACTTATTTCAAGTGATGCGATCCATGAACATGATCATTTACATTGTCGTTCTAATTACATTTTACATTGAATTCACAATTTTAAATTTGTAGGTTCTGTATTGTTATATCGGAGAATAAAGCGACGGAAGTCGCCGTGCGGTTGGAGTGCTAGACTAGCATGCCAAGTGTCCCGGGTTCAGTCCTGGGTATCGGCGGTCAAAATTTGTAGCGCTCTAATCTCACAGTTTCACTGTCGAACGGTAGTCTCATAAAAGAGACGACTGTACCTGGGCAGGCCTTTCCCTCCCATACATGTGAAATCACATGGCACATGTACAAGACATGTCGATAGCAATTTTAGTTACACGCTTTTGGACAATTGTTTGCTTTAGCAGGGAGTGCAATGTGCTTTTTAAGGCGAGCAGGATTGAGCATTTAGATGTAACGTATGGATAAGAAATGGCAGAATGTGATGTTTGGTATGTGGTATGTGATTTTTAACTTGGTTGTCTTATGATTTAAGTGTTTATTTACTTATTTAATTATATGAATTTATTGTTAATCACATATGAGAGTGTATAATTTATTTGGAGGAAATTTTCTAGATTTTTGTACCTGAGGATGGAGGCCCAGAGTCTTCGAAGCGTTGTAACCCGAAAAATCTAGTCTTTCTTAGTACGAAATACTCTTCGTCTCCGTCTCTCTCTGCGCCGCCGCAGAGACTATTCGCGAGACACGGAGCCCAACGCTGGCCGTCTCCAGAGACTGGAAAATTTCATCTCGGGAACCTTTTGACTTTTATTCGTAATAAATTGGAGTTTGACATGACCGACATATGACTCAAGTGTAGAGAATTTTGTACACGAATACACACGGGCGGTGCTGTGTAAGTAACACCCCTGACGTCACAGGGTGAAGCTACAGCAGGTCGTAGGTGGGGTCCTACCCCCACTCTTACCACGGTTGCGGACTGACCTGGGCAAGGGTCACCAAGGGGTACTCCTCTTGTGGACATAAACGGGACAACACCTTTTCGTCTTTTGTACTTTCTAGTGACGGCTGAATATACGTTTGGTTACAAATCTCGGCCTTATATTTATTTCTTACAGTTCAGAAGTGGGATCTGAATTAATAAGTTCGCCAGTTTAGTGATTGCGATTGTGTTGTGAAGTGCATTCTGACAGTTATTTATTTGGATTGTTTATAAGAACTAAAGTGAGTGATGTCACGAAGAAATCGTGATCGGTCCCGGTCTAGATCCTATCGGCGGTCCCGCTCAAGATCGCGCGATCGCGCAGGTTCCACACGTTATAGTCGATCAGTCTCGAGATATACCCCACCGAGACCTGAGTGGGAAACAGTCTTTTCGAGACTCATAAAAGAGGTCCACGACTCTATGGGCAGATCAACGGGAACCAGATCACCTGAAAATAATCATTTTAGAGGTATCCAAGGGAGAAAAACGATTCCGAAGTTCGACCCAGACGATCAAAATATGGATCCACAAAGTAGAAGAATTAAAGAAAATCCATAATTGGAGCGATACGGCAGTTGCAACGTTGGCATTTGAAAACCTCGAGGGTAATGCCAAGACATGGTACAATGGACTACCATCTCTAGCGTTCAACTGGACAGAGTGGAAAGCAAAGTTGAAGAATTAAAGAAAATCCATAATTGGAGCGATACGGCAGTTGCAACGTTGGCATTTGAAAACCTCGAGGGTAATGCCAAGACATGGTACAATGGACTACCATCTCTAGCGTTCAACTGGACAGAGTGGAAAGCAAAGTTGAAGAATTAAAGAAAATCCATAATTGGAGCGATACGGCAGTTGCAACGTTGGCATTTGAAAACCTCGAGGGTAATGCCAAGACATGGTACAATGGACTACCATCTCTAGCGTTCAACTGGACAGAGTGGAAAGCAAAGTTGGTGCCAGCTTTTACTGATCATACAGGATTTCCTGAGCTGCTACGATCCATGCTTGACCGCACAAAAACTAAGGACGAGACGATGATGAATTATTATTTCGACAAATTAGCCTTAGTAATTAATTGTGGGTTGAAGGGGAAAAATGCTGCTGCTTGCATTGCCGATGGAATTCCAAATTATACTCTCAAATCCACCATTAAGAGCAAGGACTTCGAGAGCCCAGAGGAACTGCGAATCTATTTGAGTAAGATGCAGGATCCTATACCGATAACTACCGAAAAAATCGGAAATAAAAAACCCAGAGAAAAAAGCGACAGTCAACATCATAAAGGCAGATTCCAGGCGTCATCCAAGCCATTCGACAAGGAAAAAAGAAAAGCAGATGACTCACCTCCGGAAAAATCCCGGAAAATTGCCGACATCGATTGCTATCGGTGTGGTCGTAAAGGGCATTTGGCCAGCAAATGCTACTCTACCTTTGGAAAGGATGGAAAAAAATAGCAGATGAAGAGAAGAAGGTCCTCAGCATCGGGGCTGTCCCCAAGCCTGGGGGAACTCAATTCTGTGAGGCCACGGTGCAGGGTGTACCACTACAAGCGTACATCGACACGGGAAGTGAGTGCGTCACACTGAGACAAGACCACGCAGAAAAAATCAACATCAGTTTACAACCCACCCGAACAGTTTTACGGGGTTATGGCGGTGGAACCATCCGTCCTTTTGGAGTAATAAAAGAGACCATCGGAGTTGACCTGGCTGAAGCAACCGCTGAGATCCCCGTGGTACCCAATGAATTACAGGAGGTCCCCCTCATTATTGGGCAGCCTTTTCTCAGCCTACCAGGCATAACAATGCTGCAAAGAGATGGACAGCTACGAGTCTTCGATAGCGCTTTGGCAACATTGCCAGAGGTGGAGAAATTACCGCCCCCAAAAGTAAAACCCTGGAGAACGGAGACCAAGGTTATCCCGCCACAACATGCTGGAGATATCCAGGTAGCTATAAAAAACGAATATAATGGTGATTTGTATATCGAGCTAGCGTACGGAGTGAAGAATCGAAGGAATATTGTATTTCTCGATGTAGTATTAACTCAGAGCATGGCCGAGTGCCTATTATCAATTGCTAGAGCGCAGGTAGCTCGGGCGGAGACTCTTGTTGAGGGAAAATGTAGGGATAAAATATTCCAGGTTATGCAAATTCAACGATCAAGCTTAGAAAACTTACCGAAAGAAGACGTCAGAGTAAATTCCAGTGTTAACGAGACACATAAAGCAAAACTCTATCAATTGCTAGACAAATATCGGGATTGCTTTGCAATGAGTACAGCAGAATTAGGAAAAACAAACGCCGCGAAAATTCGAATTGACTTGATTAATGACTCAGTCGTAACGTATAGACCCTATCGTTTATCATATCCTGAACGCGAAACAGTGCGCGGAATAATCGATGATTTGAAATCAAATAATATTATTCGAGAGTCAAATTCACCTTTTGCCAGTCCCATCTTGCTTGTTAAAAAGAAATCTGGAGAAAGTAGAATGTGTATCGATTATCGAGCGCTCAACGGATTTACGAAGAAAGATAGACACCCCTTGCCGTTAATTGAAGATCAGCTCAATAGTCTTCAGGGTTGTTCGTATTTCACGAGCTTAGATTTAGCATCAGGATACTACCAAATACCGGTAGAGGAAGAATCCATCGAAAAGACAGCATTTGTCACCCCAGACGGGCAATACGAATTTCTGAGAATGCCGTTTGGTCTCGCAAATGCACAGGCGGTATTCCAACGCATGGTTAATAAAATTTTGAGCCCATTAAAAGGTCAAGTGAGCGTGCTGCCTTACATGGACGACATCCTCATTCCGTCCATCGATGTAGACTCGGGATTGGAATCACTAGAGTTAGTACTGAGGGAGTTAAGTCAAGCTCAATTAACGCTGAAACTTCCAAAATGCGCGTTTTTTGAGAGAAAAATAGATTATTTAGGTTATGAGGTAACGCAGCAGGGGATTCGACCAGGTCAACACAAAATCGAGGCCGTATGGAATTTTCAAGTAGCCAAAGATGTGACGAACATTCGACAGTTCGTTGGGCTAGCTAGCTATTTTCGGAAATTCGTGAAAAACTTCGCCGTAATTGCTAGCCCACTTACACAGTTAACTAAGAAAACTGAGACCTGGCATTGGGGTGAAGCCCAGCAGGAGGCGTTTGAAAATCTGAAAACGCAATTAGTGTCCAGACCCGTACTTGCTTTGTAGAATCCGCAGGCAGAAACCGAAATTCATACGGATGCTAGTAAGATAGGTCTGGGGGGCATTTTATTGCAGAAGCAAGAGGACAGCTCTTTAAAACCCGTGGTTTATTACAGTCGCCAAACCTCGAAAGAAGAACAAAGGTATCATTCGTACGAGCTAGAGACCCTGGCCGTAGTCAGTAGCCTTCAGCGATTTCGAGTCTATGTTTTAGGGCTAAAATTCAAAATCATAAGTGATTGTAGCGCATTACGGGCAACGTTTGTAAAACGTGATTTGTTACCGCGTGTAGCACGATGGTGGATTCAATTGCAGGAGTATGACTGTAGCATAGAGTATCGCGCTGGAACCAAGATGCCACACGTCGACGCGCTCAGTCGAAATCCGATTGAAGGAATAGGCGATCAAGCGACGATCGAAGAAGTCGGTTTACTTCATATTGAATTGGATGATTGGCTATTGACAGCTCAATTACAAGATTCCCGACTTACATATGTGCACGAGGTTTTAGGCAGAGAAGCTAGAGACAAAGAAGAGCGCGACATTAAGCAAAATTTTACGTTGAAAGATAATCGGGTTTTTCGTAAAACGAAAGACGGTGTCAAATGGGCAGTACCGCGAGCCGCACGACGCCGAATTATGTCATGATGAAATAGGGCATGTAGGAAACGAAAAAACTTTGAGCAAAGTACAGGCTAATTATTGGTTTGGGTCTGTGGCGACTAAGTAAAATCAAACCAAACTCGGTTATCCATCCCACTCATACTCATAGGAAAGACCCACAAGCAGGTTTGTTCCTGCACAATGAAGCGCGCCGTATCGGCGCCTATTGGGGACTCTAGGCCACTGACGTCACCGTGACGCACGTAGGCCAAGCGGCATGGCACGTAGGCCATGCACCCTCATTGGCTCGCACGTAGGGTACTGAGACCCTATGTAAGGCGGACCGACAGCCCCCAAATCACCACTCACTAACGAGCAGTCCAGCAGTACGCTTCGAGCAAGGGAGCCCTGCAATCAGCCCTGCCAAAGGAGCCAACAAAAGCGGACCAGAGGAAAACCTTGGCAGCTCCGTTAGCAACCAGTGGCCGGAACCTAGACGGTACCTGTCAGTACCACAATTCGTTCACCCGTACTTCTCAGTACGATCATTACGCACCTGTACTTTTAAGTGCAAATATATTTATACAATTTAACTTCGCCATCGTCTCCTTCTTCTCACACCTACCGTTCACACCCACAAACTGGTGACCCCGACGTGATCTGTAAACGGTGGGAAATGAACAACGGTGTAAGAAAAAGGAATGATCTTGGAACGCGACGGAAGCAGCCAGCAGTCCACCCCGCAGTCCAGCCAGCAGCCCAGCGCACACCCATCAACCTCGTCGAAGCCACGCTACCCGACACAGCCCAGCATGTCGCTTGACCAGACGAGCCTGTGGACGGCCGGACTGGCGGAAATCGGCCGAGTAGCAGTGAAGATCCCGCCTTTCACACCCGCTGACCCAGAACTATGGTTCAGCATGGTCGAGCGCAGTTTCCAGGCTGCCGGCATCACCAGCGAGGACACCAAGTTCGGACTCGTCTGCGGAAGCCTGGAGGCCAAGTACCCCATGGAAGTGAGGGACATTATTGTGAACCCTCCACCGGCAGACCCATATACTTTCCTGAAGACTAAGCTGATCAAGCGTCTCAGCGCAACTCAGGAAGAGAAAACCCGGCGATTACTAGAGACAGCGGAGATGGGTGACCGCAAACCAACCCAGTTTCTGAGACACCTCCGGGAGCTAGCAGGACCAGCCTTCCCAGAAGGGACATTGAAGACACTATGGATCACGCGGCTACCGCCAGAGGTGCAGGCACTCATCAGTACTCAGGGATCGGCCACACTGGAACAGGCCGCAGAATTTGCCGACAAGACCATACAAATTCTGAAGCCTAGGATCGTTTCCACAACGGCGCAAATCGCCGAAACAGAGTCCCACGGAGTAGAAGCACTACTCAGCCTGAAGATGTCCCAGCACCTTCTCAACCTGGAGGATAAATTCAGCGCCCTACGAGGTGAAATCGAGAGCCTCAAGAGATCCAGCCGACGGGACAGCAGCAACTCCAGGCGCGCCCGACCCAGGTCCAGGTCAAGGAGTCGTCCACCTGGAGCCGAAGGACCTTGCTGGTACCACTGGAGATTCGGATCGAACGCCAGGAAGTGTGAACAGCCGTGTAACGCCCCGGGAAACGGGCAGCTCGGTCACTAATGGCGGCTAGTGACTCCGCATCTTCGACCCGCCGCCTTTTCATCACCGACCAGGGCAGCAAAACAAGGTTCCTGGTCGACACCGGAGCAGACATCTGCGTATTCCCACGCCGATTAGTTCGTGGGCTGCAGAGAAAATCCACCTACGAACTTTCGGCGGCGAATGGCACGGTTATTCCCACCTACGGCACGATTACAGTCGCGTTGGACCTCAAACTTAGGCGAATTTTTCCCTGGCGGTTCGTCATTGCAGACGTCTCCAAGCCCATCATCGGTGCAGACTTTCTGTACCACTACGGTCTCCTCGTGGATCTTCGCAGCGGACGGTTAGTGGACTCCCTCACCTCACTCTCGGCGCTCGGACAAGTCGAGGAAATTGACTTCCCGTGCGTCAAAACTGTTACAGGCACTTCCGAGTATCACCGGCTGCTGCAGGGGTTTCGCAATCTGACCAGACCAGATGGCGCAGGCAAGCCACCGCAGCACGATACTGTCCACTACATTCAGACGACTCCAGGGCCACCGATCAGCACCAAACCTCGCCGACTAGCACCAGATCGCTTGGTTGACGCGAAAAGAGAGTTTCGGTCCATGGTCCAGCTCGGCACAGCCAGGCCATCGAAAAGCCAATGGTCATCGGCACTCCATATGGCGAGAAAGAAAGACAGCAGCTGGAGACCCTGTGGAGACTACAGGGCACTGAACGCCCGAACCATCCCTGACCGTTATCCAGTACGCCATATCCAGGACTTCAGCCAAACGCTCCGGGGCAAGCAGATCTTTTCAACGATCGACTTGATCCGGGCATACCACCAAATCCCAGTCGCCGAGGAGGACATCGCAAAAACCGCACTCACCACTCCGTTTGGCTTGTTTGAATTTCCATTCATGTCATTCGGTCTTCGAAACGCAGCCCAGACGTTCCAGCGATTCATCGACGAGGTTCTACGAGACCTGGATTTCTGCTACGCATACATCGACGACATCCTCATTGCGTCAGTAACTCCAGAGCAGCATCTCCATCACCTGAGACTCCTTTTCGAGAAACTGCAAACGTATGGCCTCCTCGTCAATCCACAGAAGTGCGTCCTGGGCCAGCCTGAAGTCCAGTTCCTGGGATACCTCGTGACTGGGAAAGGAACGTGTCCACTACCGGAGAAGATCCAAGCCATCCGGGACTACCCGACACCGCATACCGCAAAGCAGCTCCGACAGTTCCTGGGTATGTTGAATTTTTACAGGAGATTCATACCTAGGACCGCCAAGGAACAGGCACCGCTGAACAATCTTTTCCAGGGAAACCTCAAAGGAAAAGCTCCGATATTATGGACTCCGGAAGCCGAGTTGGCTTTCAACCACTGTAAGACCAGCCTCGCCGACGCCACGCTCCTGGTTCATCCCGAAGCCAATGCCACCCTGGCCTTGGTCTGCGATGCTTCGGATCACACCGTCGGAGCAGCGCTGCAGCAGAAGGTCGACAGTGACTGGGAACCTCTGGCATTTTTCTCCAAAAAGCTCAGTCCCACGGAAGTGAAGTATAGCACATTCGATCGTGAACTTCTCGCAATCTACCTCGCCATCAAGCATTTCAGGCACATGGTAGAAGCCAGAACGTTCAGGATCTTCACTGACCACAAGCCTATCACTTTCGCCTTCAGACAGAAAGCAGAAAAATCTTCACCTCGGCAAACTCGTCACCTAGATTTCATCAGCCAGTTCACCACCGACATCCGCCACATTGCAGGCAAAGACAACGTCGTGGCTGATGCCCTGTCTCGGGTCGAGGAGGTCTCGCAACCCCTGAATTATGAAGCACTGGCAATATCACAAGCAGGCAACGAGGAATTGAAGACATTTTTACGCACAGGATCGGGACTACAACTGAAGCAAATCCCGATTCCCGGCACTGGCGTATCTGTCTTCTGCGAGGCGTCGTCCACATCACCACGGCCGTACCTCACACCAGCGTTCCGGCGCAGCGCATTCCACTCTGTGCACAACCTAGCTCATCCGGGGATTAACGCCACGGTCAAACTGGTGACACAGCGATTCGTGTGGCCGTCCATCAAAACTGACGGCCGTGAATGGGCACGCGCATGCATCCCCTGCCAACAGGCAAAAATAACACGCCATGTTTCTGCACCGCTAGGCAACATCGCACCGCCATCTTGCAGGTTCGAGCACGTACACATGGACCTGATCATCCTCTCCAGTTCCGAGGGGTGTCGATACTGCCTGACGTGCATTAACCGATTCACCAGATGGCCCGAAGCGTTCCCTCTACCAGACCAGGAAGCACCCACTGTCGCCCACGCTTTCTACGATGGATGGATCTGCCGGTTCGGGGTCCCCCTCCGAGTAACGACCGACCAGGGACGTCAATTCGAGTCGCACCTCTTCAAGCATTTAAACTGCTTGACAGGTACGACTCACATAAAAACCTCTGCTTACCATCCCGCAGCTAACGGCATGATCGAGCGACTCCATCGGCAATTGAAGGCGGCGATCAAATGCCACAACAACACCAGGTGGACAGACGTACTCCCGAGCGTCCTACTGGGGATCAGAGCGGCCTGGAAAGAGGACCTCGACAGCTCGGCAGCAGAGCTAACGTACGGTCAACCTCTGCGCTTGCCTGGCGAGTTCCTAGCACCGGGTACAAGCAATCGCCACGACGACGCAGCGGACTACGTCAAGGAGTTGAGGCAACACTTTGCCGAATTGCGCCATGCCAAAACTCGACGACACGGCGAACACCGCACATTCGTTTTCAAGGACTTGGCCACAACGAAGCAAGTGTTTGTCCGACACGACGCTCCTAAGGGGCCACTTCAGATGCCCTATCAGGGTCCATTTCCAGTCCTGCGGCGCGGCACCAAAACGTTCACTGTCCATATCAAGGGGAAGGACCTGAACGTATCCATTGACCGACTGAAACCGGCATACGTCATCAGGGATGACGACCCAGACAGTTGGCACACCAATCCACGACCTGCAGTAGCAGGGACACCACCACCATCACCACCAGTTCCAGCACCATCCTCAACACGAGGTGGCATGACGACGCGCTCTGGCAGACGCGTGAGGTTCGCCAACCGCTACCAAGCAGGACTCACGTGAATATCATATTACGTTTCCATATTTTTCGCCACTTGTACTATAATTCGTGATCTAAATCACTAGCAGGGGGGTACTGTGGCGACTAAGTAAAATCAAACCAAACTCGCTTATCCATCCCACTCATACTCATAGGAAAGACCCACAAGCAGGTTTGTTCCTGCACAATGAAGCGCGCCGTATCGGCGCCTATTGGGGACTCTAGGCCACTGACGTCACCGTGACGCACGTAGGCCAAGCGGCATGGCACGTAGGCCATGCACCCTCATTGGCTCGCACGTAGGGTACTGAGACCCTATGTAAGGCGGACCGACAGCCCCCAAATCACCACTCACTAACGAGCAGTCCAGCAGTACGCTTCGAGCAAGGGAGCCCTGCAATCAGCCCTGCCAAAGGAGCCAACAAAAGCGGACCAGAGGAAAACCTTGGCAGCTCCGTTAGCAACCAGTGGCCGGAACCTAGACGGTACCTGTCAGTACCACAATTCGTTCACCCGTACTTCTCAGTACGATCATTACGCACCTGTACTTTTAAGTGCAAATATATTTATACAATTTAACTTCGCCATCGTCTCCTTCTTCTCACACCTACCGTTCACACCCACAGGTCAATGAGGCACTATGTGAAGCGGTACGTTGCTGCCTGGCTTGATTGTTTATATAGCAAGGAGCCTAGCGGCAAGCGACGAGGTAAATTGCACCCCATCGAGAAGGTCGCCGAACCACTGCACACGGTTCACATTGACCATGTCGGGCCTTTCGTTAAAAGTACCTCAGGAAACACCCAGTTGTTTGTGATGGTTCACGCATTCACCACATTTGTTTTTGCCAAAGCTGTCAAGAGTACACAGACATTGTATGTTGAGCGGTTTATAACCGCCATTAGTGACACTGTCGGGTACCCAAGTCGCATCATTAGTGATAGAGGGAGTGCGTTTACCAGTCACAGATTTCGGGATTTTTGCGAAGAAAAGGGCATTAAACACATAATGACTGCCGTAGCAACCCCGAGAGCCTATGGGCAGATCGAGCGTTATAACCGAACCATTCTCGACAGGTTGACCGCAACCCTGGTAGATGAAACCAAATGGGATCAAAAGTGGGCCAAAGTCGTTTGGGGGTTAAATAATACGCCAAATAAGTCGACAGGGAAACTTCCATCAGAACTAATTTTCGGTTTTAGGCCAAGAAATGGCTCAGAGTCAAACATCTTGAATAGGTTAGGAGAAAATTCAGTTGCATGCGATCGCGATTGTTTGAGACAAGAAGCTGCAGAACGTATCCGACAAAACCAAGTAGATCAAGAAAAGCGATATAATCAAAAGAGAGCTCCTCCCAAGCTATTTAGCATTGGAGATTTAGTAGTAGTCAGACGCATAGCTGGTTACAATGATGGGGCCAGTCGAAAGCTTTTATCGAAGTACGCTGGGCCATATCAAATCCCCAAGGTATTAGATCACGATCGTTATGTGATCGAGGACGTCAAGGGAGCTGAGCGGACGCAAAAACCTTATCATGGCGTCGTTCCCGGTGACAAGCTAAAACCTTGGCATACTGTCATCAGCGACTCCGACACTGAAGGAGATGAGAAAGAGATGAGCCAAGAGCTCAGTCCAGAAAGCACGCTAAAGCGTAAGTGAGACCATATTGTCATGACTAAAGTTACGTACTATGGGTAGAATGAAACCCATATATCTGGGACTCACGGTCTGGTTTAAAAGAAAACTGGAGGGATGAGTTTCAGTGAGCGCTGGTTAAATCTGGTGGCTGCAATCTCAATCCAACACTCGTTAAATCTGAGGCAGTTGTGATTAAGTACAAAAGACCAAGACCAGAGTGATCGGATAGTAGTAACTAGTGAGAAACAATGACAATGGTAGAACTACTATAAGTAGTTATAGCATGAACAGGGCTCCGTTAAAGTCTGAGTCAATGATAGACTAATTGCACATTTATATGCACGAAATTGAGAATGTAGCATGGAAATCGACAAGAGCCTAAGATATATCGCATGAGGGCCCAAAAATTCGGTCTTCCATTGAAAAATTGAATATTTTATGTTACAGAGCCTTGCAGAATAACCAGGAGTATGACCGCACGTGGAGATACCAAGTAGCCTATCATCCGCAGGGTCGCGAATAACATCAGGACGGCCGACTGTAGAGAATTTTGTACACGAATACACACGGGCGGTGCTGTGTAAGTAACACCCCTGACGTCACAGGGTGAACCTACAGCAGGTCGTAGGTGGGGTCCTACCCCCACTCTTACCACGGTTGCGGACTGACCTGGGCAAGGGTCACCAAGGGACATCCAAGGGGTACTCCTCTTGTGGATATAAACGGGACAACACCTTTTCGTCTTTTGTATTTTCTAGTGACGGCTAAATATACGTTTGGTTACAAATCTCGGCCTTATATTTATTTCTTACACAAGGAATTTTGAATTGACGTTTTTCCCTCAAGTGACGTATTTCCTCGTCCCTCGGCACATGTGGTACAGAGGGTTTAGAGGTGGAAAAGAGCTTGGGATGGAAACAAATCGTAAAGACCCGAAAGAGTATAAAAGAGAAAATTTTTAAGTCAAATAGTAGAGTAAACGGCTGTACAAATTGAGGTTTTCCATAGTTCCCTTACGATTAGCGGACGAAGCAAGCAACATTATTCCCACTAGGCATCGTATTCGTTGGCTTCAACCGTGTGAATGCTCCTCAGTCTGGGGAAAAAGGTGGTTTCCACCGGCCTCGGCGGAAGGGCTCGCCGCATATCCTAAATTGAATCGCAGCATCCGTTAAAGAAAAGCTTGTAATTAATAACAATAATAATGAAAACGTATAATCACTTCAGCTGGAAAATCACGGTCAGATCGTAATGCTCCGAATACTGAATGATTACCGGGAATCCCTCGTGAGGTTCATAATCATATAATGATTCTCATAATTCCAATAACCAACGTCGTCTTCCAGCCGCCAATAGCAACATCTCTACGTCAATAAAATCCCATAAAAACGTTAAGAGTTCAAATATCATTCAATAACACAAGGTGCAGGTCACAATCGTCTACGTGCAATAAATCACGTTAATAATCCCCATAAAAACAATCCAAAACGTAATGAAACAGGGAACAAACTCGATTATGTATTCTGTGAGAACAGGTTCTGATATTTTTCTTCATAGACAAGCAATAATATCTGACTATCACCTGATCTATTAACTGTTAGGAACTGCATTTGTAGGAATAATTAATTAACATTCATGAGCGATAAGTCGATTTTTTTTATTGCTTTTATGACAATTGGTATCGGCGGGTGGACAAAAAAAAGCCTCGATGATATGGTAATAAGTAATAACAAAGATGTGCCCCTAATTATCATATTGCGTCAAATCCAGGAAGACAATAATTTTTTTGTTGGGCTTGCGCTGTAGACTGCTCATTAGCTTATTATTGGATTATTTGCGTTCAATGAGCACCTGAAGCAACTGATTCTGAGGCGTACAAAGCTACTTGGAGATTTCTGGAGAGACCCAGTGCAAGATGAACAACCGAATTTGGAATTATTTTAATTTGCAGTTTGATGTATGGAAGGCTTAATCTCAAAACACCTCAGATTGGATGATTAGGTTTCAAATTATTCAAAAAGGAGCTTCCCCGAAAACCTTAAGTTAACGTTTGGCAGCCCGAACCAGCGCTGCCAATGGAAAACCTCAATTTGTACAGCCGTTTCTCTTCCGGAACTTCCGTTTGACAATGAATCCGTAGTAGAGCCTGGATCTCCACACTACTATACTGAAAGGAGACTCCCCGTAAGGGGATTCAATGCTGGGACCTCGTGTGCCAAAGACTGAACGCAATGCGCATGCGACGGTCGTGGTCGGGAGAGTTCGGCGCGAAACCGAAGACCACTCTCATAGCGACGCGACTATACTGAGCCCCATTACGAGTCCTATAGTAAAAAGGAGAGACGAAAGAAACTATCGATATTCCTATAGTAAAAAGGAGAGACGAAAGAAACGTAAGACCGAAACTAACGCCACACCAGTCAGTGCG
The DNA here is from genome assembly GCA_026005395.1 of Asobara japonica. Classification (NCBI taxonomy): domain Eukaryota; kingdom Metazoa; phylum Arthropoda; class Insecta; order Hymenoptera; family Braconidae; genus Asobara; species Asobara japonica. The sequence continues at coordinate 2,942,122 of BQMI01000028.1, forward strand.
GCGGAGAAAGGAAATGCGCGTGCGAAGCACGCGCCACCGGTCTTGTACACTAAATAGTATGATGAAATAATTCGGATAATTTACGATGGTTCATTGAGAATACGGCAACTTCAGACTCTCCACGTCGTGACACGACGTCATCTAGTCGGATTGTTTTCTTATAATGCATACAATGCGTAAGATGCGTGCGCATCAATTAGGTCACGTGATTCATATATCACGGCGTGACGGCGGAGCTGGACACTCAGTTTCATGATCGAAATATCTGGAAATTTAAGGAAGATATCAAAAATTGTGTTAACGACTTTTCGCTAGAGCTGAATGAGCTCTATCAAAAAGTTCAAATAACAAATTTGATATCTCTCCTAGGTTTCGAGATATATCGAAAAGCATCAACTAACCATGAAATTCAGTTGCTACGGCCTGCCCCTCCACTTCTGATCGAGATACGCGGTAGCGTATCGGCCAAGTAAACGTTCTTTTCAAATTTCTCAACCAAACAAAACAATTTTCCCACCGCTATATATATATATATATATATATATATATATGTGTTCTAAAAGTGACAAATGGGTAACCGATGTTTTTTTGGCGTCAAAAATCGTCCAGAAGAATTTTAAAAAATGCAAAATCGTTAAAAATTGTAACTTGATCCCTTTTTCGGGACGTGTATAAATATAGTGCTATCATGCAGATGTTTTTTTTCATTCATGCAAAGTCTTTGGCAATATTAAAATGAACCCAAATGTAGGTGTGATTTTGCTCAGGTTTTAGAAAGTTGGAATATTTTCGGGGCCCGTTATATTGAATAGTCATATAAATGCTGCGGCGCAAGATGAATGGTATCTTTGCGTAGATGGGTCGAACACGTGTGGCCGTAACGACTCAATTCTCATATTAAGGTGAGAGGTGATCGAATGATCGGAAGGCGAACTAATATTTACGCTCGGTTTTCAACTGCGCAATATTTAGTGCCTTCTCGTACGTACATGTATTTCATGAATAGATCTTCCATTACTGCTGATCCAACTATATAGGTTCTCTATCCTTAATAACCTATAATTATTTTTTCCCCGTTTATTTAAGGCCGCTATCGAACATCTACGGTTATAAGCGACCACCCTTTCTTACATATTTTGTATGTACATATTAAATACTGATAATTGTTTTGTTTTTTTCATTACGAGATCGGTGGCGCGTGCTCAGCACGCGCATTTCCTTTTTCCGCCGCACTGACTGGTGTCGCGTCGATTTCATCTTACGGTTTTCGAGATATTTCGTCTTACGCGATATCAAGATATTTTCGAGATATCAAGTTTATGGTCAGTGGATTATATTTCGAGATTTTTCTTCGTTTCTCCTTTCTGCCATAGGATTACATGGTATTACATTGTTTGTATCGAATGTTTAAAACGTGCTTCAACATGGTGGTGGATTTCAGAAACTTCATTGTTTTCTCGCATCCCTCTGGCGTGTTCACTATTCAGCATTTCTTTCCACTCCCGTGGGAGTGATGTCGAATCTACAAAACTGTTTACTCATTGGCAACCTCTCTATGTGTAACCTCTCTCGTTGTTTAGCGACGCAACTGTAATCGACTGAAAAAGTAGGAACTTTAGAAGTCCATTTGAAGGTTAAGTCACCAATAATATCCTTAGTATGAAATTCCACGTGTGAGACGAACAAAAAAAAAGGGAATGAGTCCACAATGACTCGTTGTTCTATAAATTGAGAAAGAGCGCAAAAAAGATAAAGACGATTGAAAAAAATCCAGGTAATTTAACACTCAATGAAACGAACAAGTACGTTTCCGATATACGGCTTCTACGTTTAACCTCGGGAACATTTTCCCCGTTTTTATAGCACGAATTCCGTAGCGCGTGCTGCGCACGCGCATTTCCTTTTTCGGCCGCACTGACTCGTGGCGCGTTTGTTTCGGTCTTACGCTTTTCGATAATTGCGATATATATCGATAGTTCTTGTCGTCTCTCCTTTTTACCATACGATGTTTTCTCAAGCAACAAATTATGTGAAATTCGGTGAAGAAGCTCATGCATATGCAACCAATCCAATCTCGTATTGTCTCGTCTTATCTCAATTTTTTCGTTTTTTAGGTGCTCCTGCAGAACGACTCTTTCCAGAGGCTGGTTTATTAATACGAAAATACAGGAATCGATTGAGTGATATTCATGCTAAAATTCTTCTGTACCTTCATTCTTGGTTCCAGTGTTCATTAACACCAAAATTGAAAAGTGCCATCAAATATTCGTTGCAATTATTGAGAAAGAAAATATTGGCAACAAGTGGGTCTTCATGTTGGTAGTTATATGGACAGAAATATATGTTCAAATTTTTACACTGTTGAATTAACGAAATTTTCTAAATGTGTGAACAATTTAATATCATCATTATTATTTCTTAGGATCACCATAAACTTACGAAAAAATCGCTAGTTTGTGAGCAAAATTGATTGGTTTAAAACGTTTTTTTTCGAATGCTTGTCGAGATGTCTCGGCTCTTGTGACATCTCTCTCGTATTGTCTGGACTTGACGATAATCATGAAATTGCTCTCTCGTATTGTCTCGATTCTCTCGTCTATGGCGGCAACACTAATGCGCCTCAATTTCTGACGTCGCGTGTAGTGGGGAAGCGTTCCTCTCTTCACGCTGGCGCAGGGGGAATCCCAGATTGTAGATTTACGGGAACTCCACTGAATATCGATATTTGCTTGTCCGTCCAGGTCCTTGAAAGTCCAGGGTGGCGAGCGAAATTTTTCTACCCGGCGCGTGCGCGGGCTTTCGAGCGTCGCTTCGTGTACAGTGTTTGAAGTGTCATTGTTTTCGCGGACCGAGATCGTCTGCGCATGCGCAGTTCATTTCTCTGTCACTATGGTGGCGCGTCAGTTTTGTTCTTACATTTGTGCAATATCTATAACCCATAAAAGCCCGATTTGGTCGTTTTGTTTCTCCTTTTCACCAGAATATTTTTTCCACGAAATCTGTGATTGCTTTTATAAAATGAGATCGTCTGCGCATGCGCAGTTCTCGATCCATTCTCGATACTTTCTTTCGTTCGCCTTTTTTATCGGAGATTCATAACACAGATGTATATGAATGAAGCGGGAAAATTGTGAAACTAAATACGGGCCAAAGGTCAATTGAAAATGAAAGGAACTTGGATTTGGATTAGGAAATGAAAAACACATGGCTCATTTTGATCATTGATCAATATTTAATTGAGTTTTTTGTTACTACACTTTTTAATAAAATTGCCTCAATTTTTATTATATATACACATACATATGCATCTACTATTTACAATTGCAAACTTGAACCTAAATGTGATGCGAAGACGAAATACTATTTGATAATTCAAACTGAAGGATGAATAATGAGTAAACTGCTATGTTTCATTAGTCACAATTGCCGCACATCTGACCAATAGGAAGACGATGTGAAAATAATATGTTATCTGATGAACTTAAAATAGCTAGATCACAAATATGAATGTACGATAGGAATGTAGTAGAAATTATCAGAAAAAAATTCAAGGAAGACATAACAAACAAATGAACAAAAAAAGAAATTATGAACGTGGAGCTAATGCGCAAGTTCAATCGATGAATTTGTACTTTATAACTGGATAAATTACTATATTGCACAAAATATTGTAGAAGGAAAATGTTACATAATACTACTTTAATCTTCTTATTGAACTAAAAAAAAATAGGTCAGTTCGTATTCATTACGTAACATTAAAAAAAAAAGGGATTCTTCAACTGCCCGTCCTGCTTGTTATTATTTTCATATTCGTTATAAATTTTATTCGCAAATAAATGCAATTACCTTGTTTCATTACTTAGGCGAAGTGAGAAAAAATTGAAGTTAAAAAGAATTTTTTTTTTCGATCTTTCGAATAAATTCAATCAACTTTTGTAGTTTTATATCTGTAATTAAATTATTGCTCTTTTTTTCTTAATGCTGTAAATTAATACAAGTGGACATTGCATAACACAAAGTCTTTTTGCTAAAAAAACGTTTACTTTTTATAAGTCTAATGTTCTACGTAAAATGTTCAAAGAAAAAAATTCAGCATCACAAAAATTTAATAAACTGGATAAATTTTTCCACTTCAGTCTGGAGATCAAATGCACAATTTTGTTCACCCTAATTCTTCATTCTATATATATAATTGAGTTTCAGCATATGATAAATGTTATCGATATCGTGACTTTTAAACCTAATAGTCTCTCATTGATATAAAAAAATATTACTTCAAATAAAAAAATAACGCAACATTTACTTCTTCATGCAACATCTGATGAAGCGTAAAATCGTCAATCTATTGGTCCACTATATGCATCGGCAATTGCCCCCCCCCCCCCTCCCAGCTTCGATAATACTTATGTGATCGTTAATATGTTTGATCAGGTGACAATCTCCTCTGCTTTGCCAACAGCTCGTGGTCCTTAAAATCTCAATGTAGGCTTGTTCTTAACCATATGCCTGCAAAAAATCAAATGACTCAAGAAAAGTTATTCAGTTCCTTCTCAACCCTATTCCTCATTTTTTTATTCGAAAGTTTCAATATTTTTGTTTTCTATGTATTTGATTTTTCATTTTTTTTTTTCCTAAAAAGTTCTTCGAAATTTTTTTATCTCATCCCAATTTCGTGGATTTGCCGTAAAAACAGAGAATTTCGAGAATTTGCAAACAATTTTTAAATTGTTAATGCAAATTTTTTTTTTAATTTCAAATTGTGAATAATAACTGCGTAAGAGTGGTTAAACTTTACAAATTTACGTATTATCTTATTAATTTTTTTTCCATTTTTGAATTCTTCCAAAAGTGAATCCAATTATCCAAATTTTCTAACAGTCACACACCTCTATTAGCTCACCCACGTTCCCAAGTCACTTACTTATCTAAATGCTCCCAAAACATCATCAGGGCCGCCCTATCTAGATGCCTCTTGGTCCTACTCAATTCGATAACAGTAACCGCCCACCTAGCGACATTAGCGTCCAGTTTCATCTCATCATACTTAATATGGAACGCACAAATTTTCGAGAAGATCTCCACGGGATTCCCGTCATAGGGCCATCTGTAATGTACAAAAAGGCGAAATATAGCATCGATATATCTCGATATTACAATATTCTTCGGGGATATAATGTAACGAAACAAACACTTAGAAAGTCCACTTCTAGGGAGCGAAGTCTGAGCAAACTTTGCGCGAGCGAAAAACTGGCATTTTATTCCGGGAGCAGATCTCTTATAGTCTCTTGTAGTACACACTGAGGGCTACAAGGAACCGTTATCTAAATATTCATTAATATTCTTAGTCTTGAGAAGCTCTGCCTAAAATGCTTTCACTCAATACCGCTGAATTTCGTAGACGGCGTCATTTCAAAGCACGCGATACACGTACCACGTGAAAATTGTGATCGAGTCAAAGAACGCCATTGCCGGTACTCGAATTTTGTGACGAAAAAATTATTTTTATCTCCATTTAATCAGACTGAACCAATTCCTTGGAGCATGGAAAAAGTTTGACTCAAACATTTCAATTTTTGGTGATAACAAGTTTCATAACGCAACTACTGAATGAATGAAGCCAGGAGCCACCGACGCGCCGCCGCAATCATACATCTAGTACTGCGCATGCGCATTACCATTTTTGGCGCGCTTTTAGCTGTAAGGAAAGAGAAGCGCGCATGCGCAGGCTGTATGTGCTGTTTGCTGTACTACTAAGTGTATCTCACCCCTTGAATTGCCAGGCGGGTCCCATGACAAAAACTGCCACAACCCTGTCCCAATCAGCATTATTAAGCTTTTGTGGATTATCAATAACCCGGTAAGGAACGGTGAGTCCTCCATCTTTCCTCCTCTGGAGAAGAATCTCATTTTCCCTTTTGCAACCAGATTCCCGTTTCTCATCACTCGAAACGAACTTCAGATCCTGCAAAATATTATTCCATGTTTTTTTTCTAAGAATTCTGTGATCGAAGTTATAAACCACTCCGGAAGGTGAAGCGCACACTGAGAGAACGATTTGGTTAATACTACACAGGCTCGGTAACTGTTACCTCATAGCGCGGTTAAATAAGAACAATTGAATGGACCGGTGATAGTTACCGAATGGCTCAATTGAGAGGTTAAGGTTGAGCCAACTGGAGGATTTGGTAATAGTTACCGAATCGCTAGTTGGTATAAGCTCTTTGTTATTTATTATTAAGCATTGATTGCCATATAAAAATTTCAAAATACGGGTTGTCTATAGACATATTCCTTGAACAATTCTTCCATTTTATTTTCACCTTCTATTTGTTCTTTGATCTTTATCACTAATTTTTTATCAAAAAAATTGACACGAGCTGGCCGGCGTTCACACACGTCATGGCTTCTTCACCGGGCACTGTTATAACTAGAGAGCGCGTTGAATTAGCCTCCATTCGGTAACTATTACCAAACGATCGGTTGCATTAATCGGGTGCCGGTTTGCGTCAACTGAAAAATTCAGTACAACCAAATGGTGTCAAAATCAACTAGCAGTTGAGTGTACCACCATTAGCTCTAGCTATTAATGAATGTATGGTTATGTGAACCTAATCGTAAAAAAACGTTCAACCGAATCCTTCAGGTAGATATAACCAAATCGTTCTCTCAGTGCATACACTAACCGGAGTGAGCCACTTGCAACTTATGAAATTTAGTTAAGAAGCGAGAATTAAACAAGTAACCTGCAGAATATCCTTAGAGTTGTACATGGTGATGAGCGAAGTGTTAGCACTTGGTATTATTATAATCGGAGTACGGCTCGGTCGTTTGTTCTGGGCAACTTGTTGTGGTGTCAATTTTGCAGCAGAAGTTGGCAATAGGCCGGACGTTGGAATCGATGATACAGATGTTGGTGGTGGAAGTTTTCTGACTGCAGGATTCGTTCCTTCTGTCACGGATTTTAGGGTCATTCCGTGATACGTGCCCATAGTGTCGATTTTGAAGCCTTCAGTTTCTTCTTTTTGTCGGATGAATCTGGGTGTTTAAATTCAAGGTGGGATTTAGTACACAGATAGAAATTTGATGGAGGCTACCAGGCCTACCTGCTCAGGACATATATTGAAAAGCAGTAGTTGAAAAAAGAACCCATTCGAAAACAAAAATATTGAACGAAACTCAATCGTGATAACATCGTGAAGTTGGTTGGTAATCGCGTTTGCATCGATAAACATCGATATTTGGGATATCGATTCGGGTTTAGTTTTCAAAAGTATGACAATTGTTCAAGTTGTCATAGCTTATGTAGTTATTGAGAATCATATACACAGAATATTTTTTGACGTTCTGTTAATTTATTAAGTTGCGAGTGTTTTACATATTCTGTCCAGTGTTGACAAATTTTATATGCACGCGATAATTACAGAAAAAACAAAAGATGCTTGCACCAAATTGGAAAATTGAAAGCTCTCATTTTTTCGGAGTCAATGATTAACAGTATCTCAACTTCGGAAAATATATTGTTACTTCAAATATCAAATTGTAATTCAGCGCGCGAAGCGCGCATTCGCGCCTGTATGGATTAGCAAATGATGGTCATATTTAATCTGAAATTGTATGAAAATCTAGTACAAAATACTGCAAATTTAGGCAGGAAACAAAATACCGAGGCAAAATGATGTGCCACCGAGAAAATCGCAAAAATGGTAATTAAGCAATGGATGGATTGAAAAGTATTTCATCGAGATTATCATCACGACCTTATTGATAATTCTTTCATGAAACAATTTATTCTTTTTTCATTTGAACCCGGGGAAACCGGTAAAATTTAAAAGTCTGATTGATCCTAACCGTCATCGAGTAGCATTTAAAGCATCACTATATTCATGACAGAGATAAGGAAAATGTGTCAGCACAATTTTCGCGGTGGGTCGGGAAACGATTTTCAAATTGTTTAAACCAATCCGATCATTGGACCAATGCTTTTTGCACAAATAGTGTAGACTGATGGAAAAAATTTCTGACACGAAACATCGATTCTCTTGAGACAACAGATTTGCTTTCGAATGCTCGCATCGGAGCTGCATTTGTACCTCATGCCGTCTATTATAATTCTTATGCTTTGCGATGGTTAGATGTTTGAGAATGAGTATGTTACATATCAGTTTATTGAATGTTTTTTTCTAAAATTATATTTTCGTTATAATTTAAATTTGCACTTTTTTCTGTATAAACTTAGCACATGACGATATATGATGTATTTATTGCCTAATGTACAGTTCGAGTAACATTTGGAATTCATTCGAACATCCTCATTGGGAGAATTTCCCGCCAAATTGGAGAATTTGGCTTTTGCAAAGAAAATCTCTTGTCTCAAAGATCTTCTTCGTGTCAAAGATTTTTTTCTATCAGTGATAGAACCCGCAGAGTTGCGTGAATACCTGCAAGTGTTAAGGATATTCAACCGGTATAGTCAAAACAAAAGTTTATGACCCTTTCTATAATCCGTTATATTTATCGCCAATAATTTTCCATTAATATTTCAATGCGTTAATTAGTTGAAGTGACAGCCATAGAAAAGTATTATATTGTATTTGATTTTGCGAATCAATATTATATTGTTTAAACAAATTAATGAAAAAAAAATTTAGTCAATCGTCATGAAATATTTACCATCGTTTTATATCTGCTTCAATAGTTAATTTTCAAAATTTCAACAAATTTGTACATTTTGAACTGTATTTACAGAAATTTTTATTTTTCCCATAAGAGGCCGTGTTAATTGAGAAGTTTGATAATTAATAACTACAAAAAGGTGTTGTGAATCAATCTCAAAGTTCATACAGGCATCTGTTATCGCTTCAAAAACATTATGTCAAAATTTCAAGCAATTCGTACATCTTCGCCAATATAGGTGGAATATCCTTAAAACAACCACTAACCTTTCCTGATCGTAACGATTGTAGACCGCCGGTTGGGGTAATGGTCTCATCGGTGTCGCCCGAGGTGTCGTCATTGGCGTTGGCATAGGGGGTCCTTTTTGCCTGCCCTCTTCCCGCGCTCTTATACTCTGCAAAATTGCGAATATATTTTTTGCGAAGATTTTTCCACTACTCTGGAGTATAGTAGCACGTGTCCTCCACTGCCGCTCTCTGAAAGAAAAAGGATTGTTGCTTTGCAAAATGCGGTGGCATTGCGAGAAAGTGGAAAGGGAACGAGAAACGCAGATACAGAATCACACCTAGAGACGATGTCCTTGGTATCGTCGACGTCCATGTCCAATATAACGCGCAAATCTGAGCCCATGCCAATGTCGTCGTTTTCTTTGATGGTTGTGCGCTTCTTTGCCAGACGCTTGGCCTTTATCGCGGCGATCTTCTCGACGGACATGGCCTCGGACAAGGACTTGATGTTGTCGACGGTGACGGAGGCCTCCTTCGGCGCATCCAGACGAGCTGCCAATTGCTCCTTCACCTTTTGCACGTGAGTCTCCTCGAAGCGCGGCTTCTTCAGAAGACCGCTCTCCAGGCCATCCTCAGCGCTGCGCTTCACCTGGTGAGGACAGGTCATAGGGGTTTTAGAGAAAAGTGGGACCCACACAACAGCCAACAAATGTCTAAACAAAATTCTAGAAATTATCATAATGAAAAAACCTCATAATTAAGAAAACTGAATTGGCCTCGGGATTTTTCGAAATGGTCTTCTGCAGATCTTGCATAAGCCAATATTTCATGAAGCATATATGTGCAAACAAATTGCGAGGATTTGAAATAAGAAAAACACGGAAGTTTAAGTCTCTGGCAAGTTACCAGAATTCAAATAATTCAAGCAGCTTTCTTCGCAGAGCGGAATGTTCTGCGGATTTTTAAATTTTCCCGCGTTTCAAAGGCTTTACAACCCTTGGAAATAGCCCACAAAAATACGCTGGTTTGTCAATCGAGGTAACTGCTACTAGGCATCTCTCCGGCTTTACCTGGGTCGGGATTTCCAGAGGTGCGGATTTGTCGATGGCGGCGGAAGTCGCGGTCTCTCCATTGAGGTAGGCCAGGAGATCCTTTCGATCGGGACGTCTGACCACAGGGATGTTCTCCGCCGCGGCTTGCCGTACATAAACGGGGTGAGTAAGTTGAACATGCTTGAGGAGAAAGAGGAGGCACTCAAGGGTGTAATATTCCTTCGGAGTTCCCTCCTTTCCGGACCTGAAAAGCAGGAAAACGAAAACTTCTTAAAGAAAACAAACGAGCAGGTCCTTTTTTTAATTTTTCTAAAAAAAATTTTTCTCAAAAAATTTTTTCTCCAAATTTTTTTTCTCTTAAATTTTTGTTTATTTTTTTTCATTTCATTTAATGTTGCTCATATGAAATACTCATTCAATTATTACTTGCGTCATTGGAAATTCAATTTTTTCAGCGGTCTTTAATTATCCATTAATATCTATCTCCTCAACAACAAAAAACGGATCGACTACGGAAATGAACATAATACGGGAATTATCCGCGAGCAAATGTATTTATTACCAATAAAAAAATGGTTAGTTGACTGAGAAACTCGGGTATAAAAAGATTGAGGAAATATGGGACATATTACTTTGTAATGGATACGAAATGTCGAATCCGCGAGAAAAAATTGTCGTTGCATAGTATAAATTAGTGTGATTATCTAGAAGAAAAATACATAGCGGGACAATTTCCATTTAATTCTTTATGCGAGATTTGAAACATTATCTATGGATCATATATTATCGGCATGGAAGTCATGAGACGATTGGCAATAAAAAAATAAATACAGAGATCGGAGTGATTGAATGGGTTTTATGATTATTACTTGTACGGTGGTTTGTAACTCAATTTCTGCCGCGCTTTCTCATTTACAGATCTTCGATATCTATCGATATCCATTTGGAAAATTTCGAAAATTCAAATTCGGTTTGAAAAATTCCTGAAATTTGGGGAATTTGAAAAAGTGAAAATTTTTCGACAGCGTTTGGATATTTCGATATTTCCGGTGTTTCAGGGGTTAATTCATTTTACGGAATTCAAGTAGCGGGAAAATTTGTAAAATCAAAAAAAATGATGAGGTTCAAGAATTAACAGATTCCATTTTTTTTTTTTTTTGTTTTTTTTTTTTTTTTTGAAATTGTAGAAATTGCGGAATCTACAGAAATTGAGGATATTCACGAAGGAATTGGGACTTTACTTGGAAAAATTAGCAGCCCTATCTATACGTATTATCTCTACAAACGCGCATTCCGTTAGAACTCAACTCTCAAGCGAGTAGTTAGGTTTCATCACTAATCGGCCAGAGAAATTTTCCAAATATTTAAATTTCCCGCTCAAACACCTGCATAGAAACGGTCGAAATGGCAAGGATTTCTAAACCTACAAAAATTTGCAAAAAATGCAGGATTAAAAGTCCATAAAAATTTCGCAAAAATGAAAAGCTTGCAAATTTATTCAAATTCAATATTTCACAAATTAAAAAAAAAAAAAATTCAAAAGATTTGAAATTTGACAAAAGCAAAAATTGCGCAAATAAAACAAAAATTGTCAAAAAATGCAACACTTGCAAAAATTCCCAGATTTCCAGAATGCAAAAAACGTTTCGAATTTCAATAATTTGAAAAATTTCAATAATCCGCGAAATTAAAAAAAAACTCAGCACCCCGAAATTTCCCGCCAAAACGAAAAATTTCAAAAATGCGTCACTTTTAAGTTCCCAAAAAATTGCAAAAATTGCAAAATTGTGCAGATCATCATGTACTTCCGGCTCGACTTCCGGTACACTAATAACATTCACCAACAATTTCTACCTCATCACCATAATGACCACAACAACACAAAACCACCTCCCGCAAAATCATAACAAAAAAAAACCCCCCGACTGTTTACCCTCAACATACTGCGCTAACAAATCACCGCAAACGGCAAGTACTCCCCAACAACTCACCCATAAGTCAAGTAGTTAGTTTTCACATTTTTCGGCCATGAGAATTCCCCAAATATAATCTGATTTTCCCGCTCAATGATCTCCTTCTTATTGACATTGTATTGCCGGAGTAGGCTCAATGGATCCGCCATATTTGCACAAATATCCACCACAAACTGGAATGAACCGCCAGGGAAAGGGGTGATGTGCTACAGACAAGGATAGCGCATAAATGTGGGGTTACTTGTCCTTGTCTGGCCCTCGGGGATTGGCCGATTCCGTCTTCCACCCTCGCTCCTAATCCTGCGTTCCGATCTGTGCGACGAGGACAGAACGGCCACTTTCATTTTTCTCCTCGACTCATCGATTGCAAGCGCCCCATATACATTTTCAAGGATGCCATGAAAATCTTTAAAAAATATTCTTGAAGGAAAAATTTGATTTCTCCTCCGTGCATGACCGCGTAATCTGACGATTCCGCTTACGCGCAACATGCGGCCGTCCATTGAAGGACTCATCGCACTCAATCCTGCGGTAATTGATATGATAAATGCTCATCTAATAACCATCAATCATGTCAAATGCTTAGTTTTCAAATGTTTAATGAGTTCTAAAAGAGATTTTTTGTCTGTTTTTAAGAGAAACTAGACATCATGGAGTACCGAATCGCAGACTGAATCGTCAGGGGGACGTTTTGCAGAAATCTAGATTTGCAGAAAACAATTATTTGGCTCATCAAAGCCAAACTTCGTCGGCAAAATTACTAAACTGAGGAAGAATATAAATATCCGCTTACAAGCCGTGTGTGCAGCATATTTATGTTGAAACACTCCATATTGAAATCTTTCGAAACATTTGAAGGAACTGAAACTTGGCGAATTGCAGAGAAAACAAATTCAAGGTTTCCGCTAGATCCTTGAAAAAGCCAGACAGATGGTTCTCGCTAAAAACCCTTAATGGAAGCGTACAATTTTTTCGTTGATCAATTGACATTCCACACTCGTGACTTTCGCTTTTTTCACCAGTCCTATATCACCCTTTTTTTATACTGCAACTTCTTCGCCTTGAGCTCTCACGAGGACGCGACCGAAAATAAAAAGGAAGTATTCTTTTTCTTATTTCGACTAGAGGTGTAAAATGGTAAATGAGCTGCAATAATAAATTATTGATGCGAGGGAATTAATTATATCGATGCTAATTGTGCCTGGTTATAGGAGCGACAATGCAAAGTTATTAATTTTAACAATATACAAGCCCGAATGCGCGCTTCGCGCGCTGAATCACAATTTGATATTTGAAGTAACAATATATTTACCGAAATTGAAGATACTGTTAATCATGGACTCCGAAAAAATGAGAGCTTTCAATTTTCCAATTTGGTGCAAGCACCTTTGTTTTTTCTGTAATTATCGCGTACATATAAAATTTGTCAACACTGGACAGAATATGTAAAACACTCGAAACTTGATAAATTAACAGAACGTCAAAAAATATTCTGTGTATATGATTTTCAATAACTACATAAGCTATGACAACTTGAACAATTGTCATACTTTTGAAAACTAAACCCGAATCGATATCCCAAATATCGATGTTTATCGATGCAAACGCGATTACCAACCAACTTGACGATGTTATCTGACTGATCTGATCAAGCAATAAATAAATGGCGATTGAAAAATAAATCATGTCACGATTTTCGAGATATTTCAACTCTAACGAGGTTCATTTATGTGTATGCGCTTTCTTGAATAGGAATGAATAGAATTTCTCATTGGCAAACATTTGAAGAAACTCAATAAATACACAGTTCAAATGGTTTCCGAATATGCAGAATTTTAAATTCTCCATAAAACCGAATGAATGAGTCAATATCTCGGGAATGGAAAACTCGCATATCGCGGCATTTGCTATTGGGTGATGTGTACAAATTTTCAAATGAAGAAAAAGTGGTAAAATCGCATTTCGAAAATGCAGATATTGGAAACTTTGAAAAATTCCAATAATTTTAGGCACTTGCATAATTAAAAATCACTAGAATTACCATAATCTCAGTATTAACCGTAGTCTAGGCTTAGGCGCAATTCAAACACGTGTTTCTCATCTGTCATTGAGAATACGACTAGTGGCGCCCTCTACCCGCTCCAAAACATTTTCTGCATTTACGCGTATTTATACGTCAAATGTGGATAACTTCATCTTCCAGCTCATTGTTGCTTTTTTACAATAAATTGTAGTGCCAAATCTGTCAAATTAACGTATTTGTTGACAATTTCATGACCCTACAATCGAATTGTTGTCGATACTGATGCACGTTGCTGGCACTTAAAAGACGGAGCTTTAAATTTTTAGGGAAAAATGTCAACACCTGCAGAAGCTGTGGACTGGGAAGGTAACCTAGTTCCTTGTTGGCACATTCATTGAATAACTATGGAGATAATATACAGATGTACAAAGATTGATGGATTACAGAGGAAAGTAATACTTCTATACTTTTATACCGAAAAATTTGGGTTAACTTGACACTTATTTAAAATTCCACTTGCGCTCTTTTAAGTCCAATTGCGTTGTACCATCTTCATTCATTACTCGACTAATTTATCATATTATTTCTTCAATTCATATTGTTCCAACAATTTTCCTTATTAAAAAAAAAAAAAAAAATCTCATTTCAAAAATTGGAATTTTTTTTTTAATTTTGGGTTTTGGAATTTTGATTTTTTCGAATGTTAAAAATGTTAAAATGTAAAACTGTTAAAAATGATTTTCAGATCTTCGGAAGCAGGCTAGACACATTGAGAACGAAATTGATGCTAAATTAGTGGCGTATAGTAAACTTGGCATTAATTCAAATTCAAGTCATGCAAGTGCAGATACTGTACCGTTACTGGATGAGGATCACGTGTTTGATAACATGACCTCAGAGATTGGATCACTTTTGACTAAGGTACATATCTTTGCAATAATTATTTTGTATTGCGTCACGTATAAAACAATCCTAGCTTAACATTTGCGCCAGAATTTTCTCCTAGTTATGTCTTGTTAATGCTAGCTGATTTCCTCTAACTCGTTTTCCTTACGGGGAATCCCGTAATATTGTAGGACGTTCAATCCCATTTTTTTCTGGGTTTAGGGATTTGTCTTCCTGGACCACCCCAAAAAAACCTGCAATGTTCTCCTGCAATGCTGCTATAACTTAGAGCCCACAGCAATTCAGTCAATTCATGCAGAATATGCGAAATGTTTTCTCCCTGGGAAACTCAACTATTTACCAGGGGAAAGATCACTTAAGAAATGAGCTAATAATAGAATAAAAAATGTCTAGGAAATGCAAAAACTGTGAGACGAAGCAAAAATTTCAGCCGAAAGTTCGTAGTTTATCTCATAGTGTTGCAACATTCGTCAAGTTCAAGCTGAGGAAAATAACGAAATGATCGATCAGGTTCGATGCACAATAGTCTCGCTGATGTGTCAGGCTCTCTTTGGATTGCCAAGTTCAATGTAGTTCGTCTGGTCTCCTACTGCATGTGAAAAATCTCTCGATTTTATGTACCGCCTTAATACCCGATAAACATTATTGAAAATATTTATCACCATCCAATACAACATTTCAAAAAAATGAAACTGTACTAAAAAAAATTTCAGAAAAATTTCATTTCATTTCATCAAAAATAGATAAAATAATTCAAGGTTGTGAATGAATTGCTAAATATAGCATTAAGAGCATTTCAATGTTTTCTTCAATTTTTATCGACGAAAGTTAACTATCAGACTGCGAAAAACTATCAGACACTCCAATCATCGTGACACGTCTCTTATCACATGAAATAAACCAATTGTTTTTTTCCTTTTAGCTGGCGATGATCAATGATGGCATGAGTGGAATCCAAGCTAATGGTGCTGCAATGCTTCACACGATGCAGCGACACAAAGAAATATTGAAAGACTATAAATTGGAGTTTAACAAGCTGCAGAATAATTTTATGAGCCGTAAAGATCGAGAAGAACTCCTAGGAAGTGTTCGACAAGATATTGAGTGAGATGTTTTGCCTATACATCTTAACAAAAAACGTGTCAAGTACTTCCTTGTACAAATGCTAGAATGTCTAAAAAAATTGTAAATGTGCATATGTCCCAAAATTGATGTTGCGTTCCAGGAAAGATATTAAGAGATGATTCTCCAAATTTTATTTTAAATTCTCAAAATCAGGATGGATTGAGTAAAAATTCAATTTCTCTATTAACATTAATTTCCTTTCTCTTGCTTTGGTATCTAGCAAGTACAGCTGAAGGAAAAAAACATTTTCCATCTATCCAAGCGCTCCCCCTAAGAACTAAATCTTTAAAAATTTTAATTTCTTTTTTTGTTTCAGCAATTACAAAAATATTGGAGGATTGAACAGGAGGGACATGTATTTGAAGGAGAATCAACACATACATAAGTACGAATTCATCATCTCTATAAGAAAGGGTTTTTGGTCTCTAATAAATTAATATGATATTATGTTCTTCTTCATTTCAGCTCGGATCGTCTCATCACCGATCAAATCAATATCGCCATGGAGACCCGTGACAATCTCATGTCCCAACGTCATGCATTCAAACGCATACAAACAAGATTTAACGACATATCGAATCGTTTTCCCGCCGTTAATAGTCTGATACAACGAATCAATTTACGGAAAAGACGTGACTCATTGTTACTGGGACTACTCATCGGATTCTGCACTTTTTTGATGCTACTATACGCCTTTCATTAAGCATTTCATGGATTTAATTGAGAAAAAAAATCTTTATATTGGTAGATACTAGGGCGGCCAAGTTCTTCATTTAAAGTTATTTTTTTCAGGAAGATTTTTTTTTATACAGTTTAATCGATTTCTGGATGTTATGATTATTAGCTAATCTTTTTCTTTTACATATTCTTGGATATATTTTTCCATACCATGTGAAGGGATTCAATCCTCTGTACTGGCCACACTCATAGGTAATTTTGATCCCATAGTTTTGTTTCCAATGGAAAATGTGGAATTTTTTCACGGTTTTAAAATAGAAAAAAATCATCGCAGTTTTTGCAATTTCCATGGGTAATACAATCGGACACTTTTTACAATGTTTGCAAAGATATTGAAAAAAATTATATAGAAAATGATTTGAAATTCCTGAAAAATTATTTTCGTTTTTTTTCATAGTTGTTCAATTTCTTGAAGTGTTAAAGTTCTCTTTTTTTATTTCGATTTTTTTAAATATAGATTCTATCAATTTTTCGGTTTCATTTCGAACTTTTGCATGCTCCTAGAGTTCTCTACAAGTTTTCATTTTTTCCTTTCAACATTTGTAATTTGTGGTTTCTTTAACATTACTTGAATATCCGAAATTTTCAATTGTTGAAATTTCCACAATTTTTTATAGTTCTAAATATTTTCTGAAATTTTATATTTTCGTGGGGGAATAGTTTTTATTCTTTCACATGGTTTTTTAAATATATAAAAAAATGTGTAAAAAAATTATTTGGAGTCCCCATTTCCCTGAATTTTTTTACGTTTTTTTATATCAATTGAAATTAGTAATGGTAATTAGTAATCAAAGTTTCTCCATTTATAGGTAACCCTATGATTTTTTTCCATAACATTTTCAATCGAAAATGGCACCTTTGACTTGGCTGACACCCTATCGTATCTGAATGAATTTAATTGACTAAATAT
The DNA here is from genome assembly GCA_026005395.1 of Asobara japonica. NCBI lineage: Eukaryota > Metazoa > Arthropoda > Insecta > Hymenoptera > Braconidae > Asobara > Asobara japonica. The sequence goes on from BQMI01000028.1 coordinate 2,959,749, forward strand.
TTTTTATATTCGATATATTTTTGGTGGCAATTTGTTCTTTCATTTATTCCAAGATTAATTGATAAGGCTATTGAATACTTTGAGGCAGTTTATTGGGAACAGAATTTCATTGAAATTGGAGGTGCAATGCTGATCAATGTTATTAGTGATAAAAGTGGTGAAAAATTATATGTTTGGTAGAAAGAAAGAGAGAGAAGGATGGCTGTAAATATATTCATGATAATTATGTGGTTTGAACAACTAAAACGCTCCATGTTTAATTCGTATTTAGGTACAGCTGTGTATACTCGAATACACGTAATTCACGAACTATTTCTTACTTCTAGTAGGTAATAAATTAAAATTCATTTATCAACTGCATTCTTTTGAATGTGTCTTCTTTCTTTCACTCCTGTGAGACTGAGATTTTTGGAGGATTCACCTCGGCAATTTCTTTTTTTTAGTTAAGTTGTAGATTTTTAGAATCTGATATTTTTTATATTTTTAACTTTGCGAGAAGAAATTTTTGTTCCTCCCAGAAACTGAATGATTGATTTTGTATAACATCTCCAAAGTACAAAGTTCAACTGGACCATTTTTAACAAGGCGTGTGTGTCTGTGTGCATAAGTGGGTGTGGGTGAGTCAGTGGTTGTGAGTGGGTGGGTTGATAGGTCAGGGGGGGGGGTCAGTGGGTGTGGGTAGGGGGGTGGGGTGGGTGGATGGGTCAGTGGGTGTGGGTAGGGGGTGGGGTGGGTGGATGGGTCAATGGGTGTGGGTGGGTGGGTGGAGGCGTTACTGGGTGTAGGTGTGTGGTTAGGTGAGTATAGGTGAAGGAGCAAAAACTAAAACTTTTCATGAGAGCTTTGCTAAAAAAATATGCATGAAAAAAATTGGTCATTTCACCGAACTATTAGGCCCAAACGAAAATTTCACTCTTCTTAGGACTCGTATACGGACGTAATTATATCGCAATTTGCATCCATCAAAATTCCTGAGGACCCACAGAGAACATCTCACTCAACAATTAGGAATAACCAAAAATGTCTTTAATAATTTTTCTTCCTCATCGAATACAAATTAATGATCGAATTGAGCGTAAGCCGAATAATCGTTTACTCATACTGCTAACAGGAGAAATTTTCTTTCACTACACAATTTCTACAGTAAGACAATTTGTTACAACAAATATTCCATCAAGTGCCCATTGGTTATCCACACAAAATCAATAGACAGGGAGAATAAATGGGACTGTTTTTCCCCATCAAAATTTCAACCAATAGAATTTTAGCGTTCAACGTTATTCTGCTTAAGCTGCACAAAATTCAATTGAAATTTTTTTTTGTCATCCTTGGTTGGCACTGACAGATTCAATGTTGCCTCATACCGCAATTCTTTTGGTAGAAACTTGGATTGAATAATCATGCGCCGAATGCCACTCGAGCTTCAAATTTTTCCGGAAATTCTCTCTTTTAATTATTTGAACTTTGAATCGTGGATATTTACGAAATTTTTATAGTTTCTGTTTTTGAAAAATGTAAAGTGGCATTTCGAATATTTTCAAAATTAACAAAATTGTTATTATCAAACCGACTACAGCCGAATAAATTTGAAGCTCTCGCAGTATCACAAACAATTATCAAAATGTGTCCCACAAACTGTTGCTCTTAAATCAACAATAATGTCGATTTCATAATACTTAAGACTGTCCACTATGTGTATCGAAATAAGTGAAATATTATAAAATACACTTTCAATATAAAAGAAAAACAAAATTCCTCCGATTATATGCGACTATGTAATTTGTTTATCAATTGAGTACGTCAAAAATATCACTGCTATTGCGCACAAAAATTAAATTATAGAGAATGAAAAAAGTAACATAAAATTGCTGCATTTTTCTCACCTCGAGAGAGTGGTCTATCGTTATTTTTTCTTTTATTTTTTTTCGTATAGTTATGTATAAAATTGAACTTATAATACCAGTCGCGCGCGCTGGTGTGAGCGTCTTTTTGAAGGGAAATAAAATAATATGTCTAAGGGCCCCTAACTACTTAATCTATCACGGGAAGCAACGCGCGATTATCTTTTTTGCTTATTTAGGAATTTATGTCATATTTCCGTTGATTCTTCACATAGTATTAATTCTGATCAAGCTGTGCAATGCATTCAGTCTTTAGCTGAATTTTATTTCTTTTTTTTCTTTCAATCCATTACTCCTAGTAATTAGGACAATGGAATAACTCAAAAATCCATTCAAGTCCCACAAGTTTTTTCCCCCCATCAGCTTCAGCAATTTATGTCGACAAAGTAAATTCAATTTAATAACTTAGTTTATTAGGTGAAGTTGGCTTGCTTTATATACGAAAAAAAAAATCAGGATTTAAAATGTTTGCTCTTCGGTTTTTTCGGCGTCTGATGATAGGGCTTGGCGAAGCGCCTCCATGCAGGCTTTTGGAATCAAGGTACCCACGACTTTTAAGCCGTCACCTGTAACAAAATTATTTATTATGATGTTTTTTTCCAAAAAATTGTTTACAAATCTTCCCCAAAAAATCTCGTTGCAATAAATCTTAAAATTTAGAGTTAGGAAATCTTGAATTGTATTCCAATTCCAATTGTTTATAACGCTCTATCGCGAAAATTGTATCAGCTAGCGGAATGATCACTCGACAATAGTTGTTCCGCATGCAAAAATACGCATTGTATGTTGAATGACTGTTTTCCATAATTCGCATATTTAAGGAGGTATGGCCGTTTAAAAAATTACGTACATCATACGAGAAGAAAGAACGTAGCTGTTCATAACTTCTCAATGAACCAATGACAAAACCAAATCATTATGTCTTTTTTTTCGAATGATACTGGTAGCTTGTGTATAAAACTAGTGTAATTCAATTTTTCAATTGCTAGAATTGAACTCGGATTTTTGATATCGCTGTTGCGTTTGCTCATCACCATGGTTGCGTTGTCATGCTGTGCTTAAATACCAAATCGAGAAGTTTTGTTTGTGCCCGACATGGGGCACACACACTTGTACACCACTAGTTTTTCATGATAATTAACATTTGATGTATGTTAATGTTGCGAATAAACCGAAAGGGTTGAAAGCTTTAAATAATGAAGAAGAAAAAAAAATTTCCCCCAAAAAATGAATAGATAAATAAATGAATACAAGAAATAAATGGGCAGATTACTCACCAGTTCGCAATCGTATAACTTGCATTTTAGAATTATGACCAGAACGTGCGGCAAGTATAGACTCTACTCTACTCCATACACTTAGTACAGAACCCGCTAGAACATTGTACGATCGTCGTCGTAATCCGACCTCGCACTCCATACCTAGAGTGACATTTTTGCAATTGCCCCGCCAGTAAGCATGTGAACACGTATCAACTGATGCCTCGTACTGTTGGGTCCAGTGGGGTTCGGCCTCATCGGAGGAGACCTTCTTGTACTTTTTCTCAAGTTCACCAAGACTCTCCTGCCTCAACTGCAGGCCAGTATTTGGCCTATATACCATGTAAAGCTGATCCTTTTTGCCCTCGCCCTTTTTCTTTCCATTTTCCACTGCGACTGCTAGAATGGCCGTTTGCTTGCCATTTCTTACCTGCAAGAATAGGGGAAAATTGGCATTTTGAAGACATTGGTCCGGTAAGAGCAATCGATATTTAAGTACATCGATGTTGCAGATTTTTTTCATAACAAATCAGTAATTATTATCTCACCTGATGGCTGAGATAGAATCCCTCTTTGGAGCCAACTAGCTCTGCCCATTTCTCGGTGGCCTCATTCCACTCCATCCCCCTTTCCACATGAACTACATGTAGCTCAGTAGGTGCAGTACCAGTGGCATGCTTACGAACAAATCTGTAGGTCTTCACCCTCTTGACATTTTCCCCAGATGTGCCAAGATCCAAAATTCCCATGTCAAATCGTCCAGTCTTCTTGGCTTGCGTCACAATAGCCGTGAGTGTGTCAGTGAAATACTTGAAAAGACGATTTTGCAAATCCACGGGCATTCCCAATATTCTATTGAGAAACTTTGACATGTTGTTGTAGTCCTTATCCAAGGATAAGACACCTGGCATATTTTCACTATTACAGATAAGTCCAACGCCCACGAGAGCGTCAGCTACGTCTTTGAAAAAGTCACCACGATAGTCCTGAGGGGGTGGCACTAGGGGTGGCTCATAGCTGGAAAAATTTTATTGCAATTTAATGAGATGGTATTTTGAGAATTGTAAAAATTTCGTTTTGTTAACATCGAATTTATGAAAATTACCGAAAAGATTAAAGAAATGGAATTGGGAGAATTAATTTTTGTTGCAATCTTCAAGGGTTAATCATTTTAGTATCTCAGATAATTGTCACTCGATATTTTTTTGTACATACCCCATGATGGTCTTCATGGTGGCCTCAAGAGCAGCTCGTCCATATTTATTATCAATATTAAACTGCGACAAATCGCGCGTCTCAGTTGCTCGCCTATCTCCATGTGTGAGTGCACCAAGGCTCTCCAATCGTTTGGCAACTGTCGAGGCAAAACGTCGCTCACCAGCCAAATCGGATATCAAAAATATGTACTCAGGTGCATTGACTTGATTAGACCGATGGGTTCTACCGAATTGCTGAATAGCACGATCAGCACTCCAAGGTAACTCAAGGGTAATGTGAACTCGGCGCATTTGATTGCGAGCACGTCTGTCACTTTGCAATGATATACCACTGCTTGCGGCTTCGGATATTATTGCTACTGTTTTTTCACCGTCCATAAATCTGCAATGGGATTGGAATTTTCAGGATTGTACAATACAGTGGTGAAAATTTTTTCCTCATGCATGAACTCTTCTAGATCATTTCAATAAAAAAAAGAAGTAAAAAAAAAATGAAAATTTTTTTTTTTTAATTCAAAAAATTGAAAAACATGAAACTACAAACCGTTGCTTTTCCGTAAGATTGAGGGTCTCCAGAGGGACATCGGCCTCTGATCTAGACTCATACTGAATTTGTCCGTCTTCAGTTTGAACCACTCGACCCTTTCTGCCTGTCATCTCAGCAACATTTTCAGGCCCACCCAATTCATCAATCAGTTGGTCCAGGGTATTTGGCGGTAGCTTCTCACCGAGTGCCTCAATTTGTGCTAAAAGCTCCTCTTTCATGCAACATGCTCGCTCAATTGCATCTCGGGGAGGGGCGCTATTGCTTGGCCTCATCCCAGGGTAATTCATGCCTAGAAACAAAGGTAGAAGATGAACATAATGCAGTGAAAACAGAAGAAACTTGCGAGAATCTCAAAGCTGCAATAAATATTTTCTACATACTAAAAAAAAAAAAAAAAAAAAAAATCTTGCTTTTTTTTGGCAAGGACGGAATTTAATAAGAATTTTCTTTTAGAAACTTTTTTTTGTGAACTGTTTTAATTGATGTTATCTTTGCGCATTACCTGGAGCCATACTATTAGCATACTGATTCTGTGCCCCAGAATCACCATTTTTTCTACTGTGCTTCTGGGCAGCAGCTGCAGCAGCAGTTTTTTCCGCCAGCATCGACTGAATTTTATCCTGTGTGCTAAGTCTCTTTTTCGCTGGTTTCTTGGCCTTCCTACCCGGTTTCTTCTTCCGCCTGTCCCAAGGATCGGCATCAGAATCACTGTCACTGTAAAATGGATTGAAGTCCGAGCTTGCATTGCTCTCCTCGTCAGATCGATTATCTTCTTCACTATCACTCGCTGACAATTTAAATTCCTCGCCAGAACTGTGGCCCCCATTTCCATTTCCCTCATTTTTATCCTCGTCCGTTATTTCCTCCTCCGACGACCATGCTCTAACCTTCTTTGAGGCTCTCTGAGCCGCTTGGCGCACTGGCTTTCGTTTACTTCCCCCAGCTGATACTACAGAATTTTCGTCACACAGAGATGTACTAGAACCCGTAGCTGATGTGTTGTTTTGCGTTGATTTTGGGGGTTCAAGCCCGAGGAGTCTGTGAATTCAAGTACAGATAAGAATTTAAAACTTTGGAAAAAAATATTCAAAAGAGAAGTTTTTTTTTCAATTTGAAGATAATCAAAAATTTGCAATTTTCTGATATTGTTTTTTTTTTGTATTGGGCAAATTAGAATGAAATTGTAGTCTGGTAAGAACTCTGATAAAGTTTCCAAATTTTAGACATTTCAAAAATTTAAAATATTTGAAATTATAAAAATTAAAAAAAAAAAGAAACTGTTCCAAAGAGTCTTTGAAAATTGAAAAAACGATGGAAATAGAATTAATTTAGAAAATTCTGAGTAATCCAACTGTCTTAAAATTTCAGAAAATTATAAATTCCCGAAAAACGCAAAAGAGTATTTTCAAAATTTCTGAAATGGTTTCCCTCATTTTACTTTTTCTATACACATAGATATGATTTTTTTTCGTCTTTCGGAATATTTCGATTCGTTACCTGTGGATTCGATTACGATCGGGTGCTGGGAAATGCTTCTCGACTAGGGTCTGAAGCACTCCCTTGGCCGTAGATACGAAATCACTGAGTTCACCGTCGTCCCGTTCCAATTGCTCTAGGGTTCTGGCCTCACCAGTTGATTGTAGACCAATGACAACGCATTTTCCGCACTTGACAGCCTCGCGGGCCACGGTAACCGCGTGTTTGACTTTTGCAGCGATACACAGGTATTTGAAAAATCGCTGATGCGAGGACCAAAATTGACCCCACATGGTCTTCTTCATGCGGTTCTCGGCATCGATAAGTTCGGCAGCCTCGTGAAACCTGTAAAACAAAAACGAAATAATCAATTGCGCCTCAATAAAAAAAAACCTCAACAAAAAATCAGAAAATAAATCCAAATAAAAAATTTCTGAAACTACCACAAATTAAAAAAAAATCCAAACTAAGTGGGAGAATTTGCTCCAAAATACCCAAAGTTATCTGATTGTCATTGCGAACATTCACTAACCTCTGCATAGCATCCACCCAAAGTCTCACGGAATGATCATAAACTCTGGTGAAGTCCTTGGACAGTGGTACCTCCTCAATTTTGAAGGCCACCCCATGAAAGCTCAATTGCCGAGCAATATACATGCCCCTGAGTTTCATGTCCATAGCGACAATTTCCATAGCCCCAACGCCTCGTTTTTCAACAGCGGCAATATAATCATTGAACTCGGAGAAAGGTGTGCCCTCACCCCATATTCCCAATCGCACCATATAGGCCATATTCCTGGGCTCCGAGGCCCCAGTAGCACTTGCATAGACAACACGTGCTTTTGGTAATTTATTTTGTAATTCTAAAACAGTCAAGCCGGTTTTCGTGGGCTTGGAGCTTCCCGTTGGGCACAGATTTTTCGCTTTGTGGCACTCGTCAAAAACGATCAAACCGTCGAAATCTTCGCCACACCACTGCAGCAACTGCTTCAATCGGCTTTTGTATTTTCCACCACTTTGAGTCGACTCTCCAATTAATGCTGAGTAGGTACTGAAGATCACGCCTTTCTTGACGTTACCTGGGAAAAAAGGAAATGGTTATAGGTGAGACATATGGCATATGATCAATGCTGAAGCTATAATAATTTGGGTATATGGATCTCGACAGTATTATGAATTAAGTCGAACCGAGGTTCGTCATCACGGTGTTAATAGATGAATAATTGAGTAGGGTTTTCCTGTTGCATCTTTTTTAATTACGACAAGAGAAGCGTTTCCCATCTCGCTTGGTTCTTTTGGATTGGGGAGCATGTCTATATTGGCATGTATATATTCGATACGATGAGGAGGAATAGGAATGCTTTAGACATCAGAATAGAATCTGGTTTAATAGAGGTAATGTGGGGAGGTAATGTGTCGAATCACCAAAATTAGGAAAAATCAGCGGAAATTCGAATGACGGTCCCTGCATGTGGAATACTCGAACATAACGTAATTTTGTGTTCAAGAATTTCAAATTTCGGTACTTTTGAAAATTTCGAATTCTGAAAATTTCAAACTTCGAAAATTTCAAATATCAAATTTTTTTTATTTTAATCATTCCATAAAAAATATGTATACAATTTTTTTTTGTTTTTGTTTGTAATGTGATGGGATCTTTTGATGCTTTCTTGACGTGCCACCCACCAGATGACACGACCCTACTTCGCGTACCTCTGCATGGCGTCGAGCCCTATAAGCGCGCACGCTCTGCCCAGTGAGCAATCGTAAATACGAAAAATTATTAAAAAATGAAAAATCCTGAAACTTGAATTGAACCGTTTCGTTGATGAATTTTTCTTTTCTATTTTCGTTTGTTATTTGCATATTACTTCTGGAAGTACTTAATCACAAATCGGTCATTTTGTTTATAATTAATGATTAGACATTAACTATGATTATAGTGACTTCCAACAAAGCGTGCAAATATTGAAAATGACAATAGGATTCGCTACATTTTTTTATTTTTTTGTTTTGGGACGGAACTACGATTTCGTTGTTCTTGCGTTTTGCAGGGGGTCGTCGAACCGGCGGGGGAGCCCGCATAACGTAAAAGCCCGAATAGCTCAGTCGGTAGAGCATCAGACTTTTAATCTGAGGGTCTAGGGTTCAAGTCCCTATTCGGGCGATATTTTTTTTCTTTTTTGTTTTCAAAAACATACATTTTTTTATATATAGTTTCTATAAGCCAACTAAATGACGTAAAATTTCAGTTGAACCATTTGGCTTTTTCATCGAAAAATGATAATTTCACTGCTGTGTTTCAAAATACACATGCTTATCTATCCTTACTTACGCCCTCGAAAATTTTTAATTAACTGTATTATAAACGGCAAAACTAAGTTTTTTTTCATTACCCATTACTATAGTAAAAAAATGGTAATAATAATAATATTAATAATAATATCCCACGTAAGTCTTTCAGTTCCATTAAATGAAGATTAAAATCATTTGTACCACATAGTTAAACTGAGTTAAACATTCCCCTGTAGATTGGTCAAGTTCCTCCACCCTTTGACATATCATCCGAAAACAAGATGTGAGAGATTCCCTCAATGCACCTCGAAATACCATCTAAATAATGAGGACAATATTACCATTAACAGCTGACGATATCTTGGCGTATTTAAACTTGTTGAGTGGATGGACATCAATTTTCCCAGCCCCGATGTCCTTGAGATCCCTCTCGGCGTCATACTTGAGATCATTTGACACCGACACCCAGAGAGCGCGTCTGCGACCCTTCTGGTAGTTTTCGAAAATGATACCAGCAATTGTGCGGCCTTTACCAACACCAGCGCCGTCGCCAATGAGGAAGCCCGCTCGACTGCCATCTGGGAGGAGATGCTCGTGTTGTTGGGCAGCATAAGTTATAGATTCAAGTTGAAGGGCGGATAGTGCACCAGATTTGATGGTGTCGTCGGGTAAGGAAACCTTGGAAGAAGAAAGAATTGAGCAAACACAATCTACCAAATGGTTTTACATTCCTTGGATTGTTCAATAATGGGAGAAAGTTCATCAAAAACTTGAGTTTGTATGGATCTGCGGATCTGCCGCAAAAATTCCTACCTTATACCAGACGTCAGTGGGCTCTACACTAGACAGAGAAGCAGTTTCCACTACGGGATCAGGGTGCTTACGACCGAGCTTAAGTTTTGTGGGCATATAGTCAGCATATGTCTCAGCAACTCCCATCTCTTCATCGTCGGCCTCATCCTCTTCCGGAATTGTCGGCTGCATCATTTTGCTGGGGTCCTGAGAGTTCATCCACAGCTGAGACACTGCTTTGTCTAAATTTTCAATGTTTGAGTTAGTTTGGGAATTACTGTATTGTCTATGGTATCAAGGTTGCTCAACAATCCCAAAAGTAAGTAGTCGAAATTGTCGATTTGACAAAAACATGAGTGAAGGATTTTTCGTATCTGTCAATAAACACGTGTGGAAAAAAATGTTAATCCAAAATTCTATTTGTTTTTTTTTTGTTTTTCTCAACTCAGTTTCATGCAATTTAGACATAATTTGACGAGTGGGAATTTTGAGATTGGGAATTGGGAATTGAGCCACCTTAGTGGAATGAAATCCTAATTTGGCTGTTTTTCCACTTACATGAAAAAGGGAAAGTCATTATGATTGCAGTCCCCGGATTTGTTTGTTTACAATGCAAAATAGTTATAAAATTGGTTAAAATATGTGAGATGGGTCACATAGGGTTAAGAATATATAATTCACATAAAATTTTTGTTTTGAAAAAAACGGGCGGTGTTTGTCATACTAACGAATAATGAACGAAATTCAGATACATAAATGATTTGGTGGAATAAATTTCAGTAGTAAAATAATGGATAGGTGTATATTTTTGGGAATATAAAGTATGCACATGAGTTGAAGCCATTTTCAATTTTAACAATGTCAGAATAAATGTTTTGATTGTTGTTCTGCCTCTATGTGTTTTGAGATGATAGTTTTCGAAATTTTTGCAAATGTTTCAAACGAAATTTGAAATAAATTATTATTATTTTTTTTTTTTTTATTTTGTAATCATGGTTGGATAACAAACCGAATTCATTTATGCAATCGTGAATTGCAATTGAAATTAATTGACTAAATCACGTTTTCTAATTTGAAATCCAGAATTTATTCAACTTGTCTGGCAATTATGTAGTGAGAAATAATAGAGGAGAATTCTTTCTGATTGAGGGATTTTTTACGAGGAGATCTTCGTACGCCAATTCTGATTTTCGGTATTTTATGGTGTAACTGTTATTTTCCTTAACAATAGAGAAAATATGGATTAGCATATTCAGTTACGCACTTGGCAGTCCTCCAGCCCAGTTCTGATGAAGTCCACTTTGATTCAGGAGCTGAAGGAATGGATTGGCGCCCATGTTCATGTCATTCATTCCCATAAAACTGCCCATGAAATTTCCCACTGAAAACAAATAGTCAATGTTGAAATCCTGTAATAATTTCATCAAAAAGTGGCACGAGAGCAAGGGAATATGTACGAGTTAGAAAATTATTTATACTCAAAACAATTTTCATTTCACCAATAGAGCAAGGTTTTCAGCACTTCTGGGTAACTCGATTTTCGAGTGTAGATTGACCGACGAATACCATTAAAAATTTAGGAACAAAATGTCCAAAATTTTAGAAACTTCGATTCCAAAAAAATAAAAAAAAAATGAAATGTTCTAGGCCTACAAGGCCCAAACACTGTATCAATGCTATTTTTTATTTAGTTTTCCCAATTTTGTTTCTCTTTTAATGAAGAAAAAATGTAGGCTTACTCTGCTGGAACAGTGCAGCTGCATTGAATGCATTTCCTGGGAAATTACCGAAGGGTAGTGCCCCAGCTCCGCCAAACTGCGCCATTTGATTCATCTGAGCCTGATTAGGAAAGCCCTGATTTGGAATTCCTTGAGATCCCCCAGACCTAACCATTTCGTACCCTGGAGCTGCTGGTTTAGTTATCAAACCTCCGGGAATTTTTGATGACATCTTTGGGATAACTGGAAGTTGAAAACCAAAATAAGCATCTACAATTTTTTGGAGTGTATGAATAAAAAAAAATTTTCATCTACTTTAATTTTCGAAAAATGACAAATGTTTGTCAGATAACTAAGAATTTCAGTTTCTGAATAATCTTGAACCACACAACTAAGTGGAGCATCAAAATCGATATGCTCTTTGCACCTCTCAGATTCTGTATCACAAGATTTTCCGCTCAACCTTGCTTGGGTTTCAAAGCGTTCATAAATTTAGCTAATTCAGTAATCCAATCATGAATCCGTTTATTGAACCCGATGTCGGCTTTGGACATTGCTATTAATACATGACTCATCAGCAATACCATTATCATATTAATTTTACAATTCGTCAAGCAAATAGCAAGAGTAACTATTCAAATATTTGGAATCACAGTCAATCGGAAATGATTTCGAAGTTGTCAAATAAAGTAGAAAATCAATCGCGCATGTTTGCTATCCATTAATTGTCCAGAAGTTGCAAATTGTGCATTGGATTTAGTTGCTGTGAAATGAGGGAGAGACATATAAAAAAAATCTACAATTTGAGTGGCTACTCATTGATAAAAAATTTTGTTAAGTGTGATATCTGCAAAAAATAGAACTAGAAGTTTTTTCCTGTCTACCTTCGATTTCATAATACTGATTAAAACTCGAGGATATACTGAAATGGACCTAACCTCGTTAACAAGTAAGTAGGTATTGGTACGTAATATTATCTCAGACTTCCACCTACTGATTTATTATCAATTCCTCAACTTGTACTTGCTCATTTATTGACGCTGAGATCAACGCAACTATCGATTATGTTGAACCATTCCGATGTATTATGTAATCCATCACTAATCCTGGCTGAGAATTGGAGTGGCAAAATGATTGATACTCGGAATTTTTTATTCTTCGTTTTTGCAACAATTGATTAATTTTTTTCTCGAATATATCATTGCTTAGGTCACAGAAAAATTATGGAAAATATATTATTATTTTTTATTTTGGTTTGAACATTTCGATTGTTGTGAGTAAATACTAGTCATTTATGTTGAAAAACAAATCTGAGAATACTTGAAATTTTGTAATAAAAATGTATCTACTTTTCCTGATGGAATTTTATATAGAGATCCAAAAACTGCAAGATTTTAAATCGTCAATGAGTATTGGTTATGAATATCGAATTTGCTAAAATACTGACCCCCAGGGTTTCCCTCAATCTTCACTGAAGGTGTTGCTACAGCATCTCCAGGAAGCTCGTCCTTAATTCCCGCAGCTGTGGCCAGGTCTTTCCCTCCACCTAAAGCATCAAATAACATTATTGTCTCAATAAAACTATGGAATATTCAAAATAGTATTATAGGGCTCCTTCAGTGCGAACTTTTGCAAAATTTTGACAAGTTGAATATCTTGTTAACTAGAACGTTTTCTCAAAAAAATTATGACAAAATTTAGTCATTAAATTCTCTATCATTTTTTAAACTTTTCAGATTTGGCCACGAATTTTAAACAGCATAGTTTACTTTGCTAATTTGATTTCTTGTTATGTCCAACATTTGTTTCTACTCTATTGTATAAAATTACATATTCTAAAAATTTTCGGGTTTTCTTATAATTTCGAACATTGCTTGACAACTGTTTAGGAATTTGTTGCAACTATTGGAATGGGCTGAAAAATGTGTTGCCATTTTTTACATTTTTCACACATTCCTAGAATACAGTAAACCTCTCCAGAAACCCATTGACAACTTCAAATTACAGACAATAAATTCGTCGTAACGAGTTATCTTACCAGGAACTTCGATTTTGTCGGGATCCTCATCATCATCAAAGTCACTTCCACTGCTCTCATCACTCATCGCATCCTTGTATTTTTTCGACTATAAATAAAAAACGAAAAGCAAAAATCAGTAAAAAAAAATCACATGTATCAATAGTTAAATGAGCCCTGGATCACCCCAAACTCAAAAAATGTAAATTACAAAAAAATCGCATTGAATTGACCCCTCCAAAAGAATTACATTTCTAACATCACTAACATAAGAATCGCGTCTAAAAATTTGAGGTTATGTCATCAAGCTTTTTTTTCAATTTTTACTCAAGTAAAATCAGACCTGCATAAAGTTCGATGTCACTGTTCACGTAATTAGAAAAAAAGTCTTATGTCCCATAAACCGATGAAATTCTCATAAATTTCTCGATTTTTTTTATCACTACTTATTGAATGTGCAACTTCACGCCGAGTCTATATCTATATTTATAGTTTACACTTGTAAAACTGGAAAAAAATTGTGTGTTTCACTTGATCCAATAATTGCAGAATAAATTGTCTATTCGAATTGTGTGGAATTAAAAAGTGACAGTGTGAAACAAATGTGACAATAATGGTTATAATTGGCGAGTTTATAAACACTGCGTAAGGCAGTCGGAACAGTCCACGCGCCCAAGAACGAATGAGTTGTAGAATAGAATCGAGGCTTCTCTAGGAGAGAATTGAGCAGATCTGAGATCCGCCACTTGAGTCCGAGGGGAAAAAAAAATACTGAACAAAAACTAAAGCACAAAAAAAAACGATTGACTGACAGACGGACCGCGAGTGGAGGAAATAAATGGAAATAAAATAGACGAAGATCGTAACGCTGCCCAAAGGGGGCGGGAACGGGGTGGAATTTGTTTTTTTTTTCCTACCTCACATTCATTGAACATTGCTTCGATTTTTTTTTCTGCGTGTGAAACAAATTCTGATTCTGTTATTGAGTGGTATGTTAATTGCACGTTAATCCATTTTTTTGTGAAATTATATTCAAATGTCCGGAAAAGTTTGAATTGTTTAAGCAATTTGAAAAAAAAGATTCTTAAAATTGAATTTTTGTTTAAGTTTCTTAAGTTTTTTGGATAATGTAAAAAGTTCAAAGAAAATTTTACAAACTTTGAGATATACTATTATAAGTCTTAAACCTATATCAGTATCTTTCATTTGCATTCCCATCAAGAATTTCTTTATGTACCGGAAGTGGAAGATAAAGAGTACGACATAACTCGCTTTATTCCCGATTCTCCCAATAACCCGAACAAGTTACGAAATGGGATTCAAACAAACATTAATTTTGTACAAGTCTAACATTAATTCAGCTGAGTTTAAAAAAACAAAATTTGAACCACCTGCTACTATTCCCCTCTCAACTCCCACTCAATTATAAAAAATGCCATGTGGAAAAAAGTATAAATGACGGAATTTTTCTTGAAATTTTCAAATAAAAAAAAATGTTCCCGACTTATATCTACATAATCAGCTCCTACATTATTTTTCAAATAATCCCGCCCAATTTTTTCCAATTTCACATACTATCAAGGAAAAAAATTCCCATGCGGAAAATTCTCTCATTTCCAATTGTCCCGACTAACATTATTAACAATCCAAAAATTGTCAACGTTTAAGATTTTTATCTCGCAATTCCCCTATCACAATTTTTATAAAAAAATATACGACAACTAAAAAAATAAATACCAGTAACATTGCCACTTATTTCCGATACTGTGGAAAATTCGACAAAATGATAGTAGTAAACCCGGAAACCATGCGACACTTGTCCAAAAAAGCCGCGAACCATCAATTCCCGAAAAAAAAAAAAATGACAAGAGCGTGACTTCCGACATAGCGTAGTAATATTGTTATTTTTTTTTTACTTCCGGATTTGGCCGCTTGACGCCTCATCATTAATCCTATCGTTTCTCATCTCATGAAATTGCATTAGCCCTGACGAATGATTAAAAATTCAATTTTTTAATGATTATTTCACTTACGTTTCTCTTGGACCTTGGCATTTTCTTTGATTTTCCCTGCTGTTTTTTAGATTTTATTGGCTGTGTTTAAGCTACAACAAGCACTAGGTTGACGCCATTTTAGCTCCGACTGGCACCGACCCACGGTGCACTACGATTGAGAATTACAAAAACACCCGCGTTGATTTCGACGAATCTGTCGGAGGGATTCTGAAGGCCCAAACAGGGTTGCCAGATCTCCCCTCGATTGTTATTGGAATATTGCATCCATATCATAACAAGTGTTTACAGATCATATACAGACAACGTAAAAGCCAGTAAAACTATTTTTCAAAAATACACTTCCTCAACTTCACCAATTAACCTCCAAAAATTGCATATACACTTAAACTTAACATTGAAAATTCCCCAAGTTTGTCGGAAATTTGACAACTGCGCATATGCGCAGCGCAGATCGTTATGTGATTTAAGTATTTCGCGGCAAAAAGAAAAGAACGCGGAAAGTCGTGACGGACTAACGGAGTCATTTGAAATAAGCGAAATAATGGGAGTGATATTTTTTGAGCTGGGCAAGGTTTTTAAAAAATAGTCCGAGCTCAAAATTGTGGAGGATTATTGTTAATTTCGAGCTGACTGGGTAATATTATTGTTAAAAAAAAAAACGGCATCACCCCTCGATACGATCGATCGTGGGGTTTGCGCGCGCTTACAGCGCCTCTAGCAGTCAATTTTCGAACTAGTAATTATTTTTAAGGACTTGCCTTTTTGACGCTTCTATTATGTAAAGGGTTTTTGGTAAAAAGTAGTTCCATGGGTGGACACGCGTCGTTGACGCTGGCGACGCTAGACATTTTTCTCCGTTGTTTTAAATGGTTGAATTACTCCCCAAAAAAACGGGGAAATATCGCAGTGCGTTGGAGATGGAAATTTTGATGTATAGATTGGTTAATGAATTGGACAATTATTCCCAAAATTTACGAAAATTTTGAGATATGCGCCACTGACAATGAGATGCTCCCATTTTTAAATTTCCAGCGGTCTATGGATCAAACATTGTGCGATTCTAAAGAAAACTGTTTCAGCATTAATAAAGAATATCACGTTATAGAATCGATTGGCAATTATCATTTCCTATCAATATTATGTTAATGCATTTCCGCTCTCATATCACATCCGATCAGACCCTAAAAAAATCGGCATCTATCAATGTCTAAAGGTAATTTCAACGGCGCACAATGGATGATCGCGGAATTAGAGATTGATTGATTGATTGAAGCCCTTTTATTATGCCCTTGTAAGTGAAAGAGAAACCCGAAGGGCACCTCTTACTCTATACTCCCATGATGGCGATGATAAAAGTATTGATAAGTTAATGATTTTGATAACAATACAATCTTGTATATCTGTAAAATTTGAATTTTATCTAGTAGTTGCCAATTTTAGAAAGAAATACGTAAAATTTTATTTATTGAACTTGCAAATATTGTCCAAGATTGGAAAGTTTCGAAAATTCCTTGTTATTTATAGAAATAAAATGGGCATTGCAAGTTTCCCGGGTTAAAAATCTACGAGCGCGAAGCGTAATTTCCCTCGAAAACGTTATCAGCTGTTTTTTGCCTGGCACGTGTTGGGAATAATTTCCAATATATTTTCAATACTGAAGTGTTTTATCAGAATTAAGGCTAATGAAATGAGGTAATTTTTGAAGATTAGGTTAATGCAAAAACATTGGATATGATAATACCGGTGGTGTTGTCAAAAAAATAAGCGCTGAATCTTGGCAGGTCTCTCAGTGGATCGTTTAAGCACTGTTTTTGGAAGATCCATACTCCTCATTGTTGCTGTTCAGTAATCCGCACCATCAGCTATAAGCTGATATTTTTTAGGACTAAATTCAAAGAATTGCTCTTTTCTTTTTATACATTGCCAAGATGCAAAAGAATATCCTCGAAATTATCGAAAAATCTCGAGTTGAATTCGCTGGTATACCACGTGACCTAAAATGACGTGGTTTCATTGGTCGAAATTTGGATAGTTAAAAAAATAATCAATAGACTACTTACGCCTTACTTTTCTTTCAATCATAACTTTTATTAGTTCATTAGTTGGAATCTTACAATCTGGTAAACACCAAGAACAATGACTTGATGCTATAAATTCGAAACTCATATTGATATTTCTCCCTCAATGAGCAATTTTCAGCTTTACGAACCTAAAAGTTATCCGCAAACATTTCAAACAGAATTCTAATGATTACACGTTTTCTATACACAATAATTCTATACCCAACACTGTAACATTTTTAAAGTTTGTTTTACTTTCAAGTAAGAGCTATAAGTAGGGGAGGGGGGTGTAAAACGGACGGTGCGGGTAAAATGGACCCCCTATTTTTTAATGGCGGTGAGTGTAAAATGGACCCCTCATTTTTGAATATCATTTTTTTTCATTTTCAAGGGGTGTGTGCATATGTTTGTGCGGGTGTATTTTCGTTGTTGGAGAGAAGTAGAATAAAGCAACCGTTGTCATTAGAAATGGTGTATTGGCTCAACCGGTCCATAAGGAGCAAATGTAACAACACAAATTACGAGAATATTCAAATAAATTTCGTTAATTTTACTTGATGAATTTTGAATTTGAAAAAAAAGGAGAAAAGTTGTTTGTATGGAAAATATTCTTAGAACAATGATAAAAGTAATTTTGTGAGTCTGTAACTATTTGCAGTCGACGCAGAGGAATTTTTCACTGTAGTTGTGGACAGATACTCCTGCACATAGAGCATGAGCCCATTCTCCATAGTCGTCACACTGAATCCATATTTCGTCTTCATCTGCTTTTCATCGTAATCAGACAAGGGCTGGAAGGAACTGAGAGGTTTCGAGGGGGCATCTTCATAGTCGCCGTCTTCAACTCGCTGAACCTCTTCCTGTATATCGTGAACGGACAATCTGCTATACGATCGCTCGAGCGTCTCCGCCTCACCGAATATTTGGTGCTCAGGTTCTGGCTGCGGATGGGGTGAATCAGGTGGAGGACGATTCGTAACTTCAGCGGGTGCAGAATCCGCATCAGAAAATAGATCCCGATTGAATGGGACAATCCCTGCATACCGAAAACCATTTTTTATATTCTTCTGTGTAGCAGCGCGTAGGAAAGCTTGCGACAAAAGTGGAGCTATCCGATCTTCTGTGACGGCACATGCAGGATTATTTCGCATCCACTGATTAATTTTCTGTGTGTAAAAACTCGATAATGGCTTCATAACACTCACATCCAAGGGCTGAAGTCAATGAGTGCAATGTGGTGGAAAGCATATAATTGTCATGTTGTGATGTCGTGCATAATCGATGGTTGAGAGATTCTTTGTGCCGGAGAAACATCCATCAAGCAGAAGCAACACCGGACAATCGCGTGTGGGTTCCGTTCCGATGGATCTGCTCTCCCCCAGGTACCTTCTGAAGCGTCTTCGAGTAGACTATCTTTCATCCTCTTAGGAAGGAAAATGAGTAGGGGTGGTAATGCCTCACCTGCTGCAGAAACAGACACTTCCGCCGTAATGTGTCGGACTCTGTCACTGGACACTACTTTCCCAACTTGACGTTTACTCTTTCTATTCAAGATTTTCTTGCGTCTTATCGTTGATCTAGGGATACAATATTGCCTTGCTGCCGTGCGCAATCCCATTCTGAGGATCCCAATCTTGACGATTTGGTGTTCTCTTGCGCTTCAATGGCATTTTTTCTCACAGACGAACCAATATTCGGTAATGGAACTAAGTAACATTTTCATTCAAGGAGCACTGACGAAGGAACTGAATAAGTATAGTGTTACGGGTCAGAATGCAGGTTGGAATAAGGAAGACAATGAAGATGGGCAAGAAACATCCTTTGTTTTCCAAAAAAGCGCCAGCTAATTGGTTTAAAAAATAGGGGGTGGGAAAGTCTTAAAAATGGGGGAATTTTTGAACGCTGCCATCCGATCCGCTGTTTCCATTGTTTTCGCCAGTTGTCATGTGTGCGCATGCGCGGCCAAAGGGGGCATGGAGTACTCTCAAACCTGAGTTATTGTCGAAGAAGTAATTTGAACGAATTGGAGTAATTATAATACGTTTTGGTGGAAACGAAAAAAATGACAAAAAAAAAATTTAAGGGGGTCCATTTTACCCACAGAACCTCCAAATTTTTATATAACAGACGCGCCACATGGATTTGGGTGGTCTCCTTTTAGGCTAAGGTGGAACTTTTTCGGTACTTAAAATCATCGGAAAATCATTTGTTTTTTAGGGGATCCATTTTACCCCGCTCCCCTAAAAATGCCCTATATATAGGAAAGTGCTTAACAAATCTGTCATTGTAAGATGATGTTGAGTTTCTGTTCTTGTTGTTGTTCTTAAATTCAAAATAGGGAAATCAATTGTTTTTTAGTTCTGAAAATATCTAAAAAAAATATTCAATTTGATGAATTTGCTAGACGTGAAAAGATCATATCCGGAGAGCAAAGTCTGAATGATCCCAAGGTCAGTTCCAGATGTCAGTACTGGCATTTTTTAAAAACCGCCAACTCCCGTCATTGTTATTTGTTTCCTTTTTTTTTGTTTCTACAGAATTAGATAGATAAGAGTTTGCAGCGATTTGGGTTGAAAGATACCAAGTTTTATGCATTCTACCCTTGGACTTGTGGTAAATATATTTTTAAATGAGCTTGGGATATGCGTACGGTGGAACCGCATATGGCGGATAATATATAACCTCTACATACATAATTTAATCACTGAAAACTAATCCTATTTTGTATATTGTCAATGTAAATTCCCCATTGACTGGCGACATATTTGAAAAAAAAAAACGGAAAATTAATTCACTATCCGAAAACGGTGAAATTATTTTTTTGGAAAACCGATTTTTAGTCGGTCCATTCGAATACTTTAGACATTCGAAGCTCAACTTCAAATCATTTTTTCACAATTTCACTTTACGTTGCAGATTGGTCTCTATCAGAGCCTGGTTCATGCCTCAAATTAAGACATTTATTTTTTGAATTAAGTTCTTGATGGCCTTAATTGTCTGAATTATTTTTAAGCATTGGACTAGAGAGCAAAAATATTTTTGTATTGAATAATTCTCACAATCGATTAACTAGATAATTTGAGACATGATTTATTATGTACTCCACGTGTAGGGAATTTATTATGTCATAGAACTCATAGGTAACTGAAGGATTATTATGTCATAGGCAACTGAAGGATGAGCGAAAAAGTGATACTGGTGACTGGTGGCACCGGACTCGTGGGCAGGGCCATCGAAAAAATTGTTGAAACTGACAGAAAGGATGACGAGAAGTGGATTTTCGTTGGCTCCAGAGATGGAAATTTATGGTGAATTTTGAAAATCAATAACATAATATTTTGGGAAAGTAAAAGGTACCGTAGATGAAGTATTTTTAATGAAATTTGTTTTTTATTGCAGTGATAAACAAAGTACTGCTGCTCTATTCGAGAAGCACAACCCTACACATGTGATTCATTTGGCAGCGATGGTTGGCGGACTTTTCCATAACATGTCTCACAATTTAGACTTTTTGGTAAATAAACCTCAAAATGATACGAGACTGGAATTGTTTGATTTGAAGAGTATTTGGGAAAGCAAATGAAATGATTTTGTTAGATTTAATGTGGCTCATTTGTTTACGATATAGCTTTTCTGAAAATTTGAGCTTTGAGCAAGAATAATTAATCAAGGCTGCAATGAAGTTGACTTTTCCAGCAGTTTTATCCGTCTCTGTATTCACTAGTAATTTCAATTTTTTTTTTCTAGCGGAATAATCTTCTGATGAACGACAACGTCCTTCAAACAGCTCACGAAACAAATGTTGTTAAAGTGATTTCGTGTTTATCAACTTGTATATTTCCAGATAAAACAACGTATCCAATTGACGAGACTATGGTAAAAATACAGAAAAAATTTGGAGCCCCTAAGTGGAGGGAAATTGTTTGGAAAAAGTGGAATAACGTTCAGGTTAAAAGGGTCGAACAAATTTAATAATTTCATGAGAAATATTTGAGTTCTTTTAATAAGTTAATATTGTTTTTTTATTTTTGTTGAAAAAAAAGAAGTCGTGTACGAAAGGTTCGCAGGGAAAAGTCAGAACGGGGTCATTCAGTTTAAGTCTAGATTGAGCTTTTGATGAATATCTTGAGATCTACCGGAGTTAGAGTAATTTTCATAACAATCTTCTTACTTCCATGGCCTTGCAATTATTGCATTTTCTCCTTTTACCTAGTAATCGTGTGGAAAGATCTGAAATATTTTTTTCCACTTTATTTCAGGTGATTATTAGCGAAAATTTGCTTCACCATGTTATGACATTAATTAGTTTTTCTTTCACTGAACATTTAGTTTTTTTTATGCTGAAAATTGTATGAAGTATGAAATTTCGCGCATTAAAATTTTCATATTATTGAAAATATGTTCGAAAATTGAAATAGATGATCTCCTTCATATTTCGACATATGATCCCAAGACGAAATGTAAAAGGTCTCTCTATGTGCACTTAAAAAATGTCGAGGGCTTCGTTATCCGAAGAATTCGTTAATTTGTTGTGCAAACTTGTTCCACTTTTTTCTGTAAATTTCTCCCTGCTTAAAAGAACTTTGCTAAAATTGATTAATTTTGACTTCAGGTACACAACGGACCTCCTCATCCATCGAATTATGGCTATAGTTATGCCAAAAGATTGATAGATATTGCGAATCGAGGATACTACGAGCAGTATAAAAGAATGTACACTAGTGTCATTCCATGTAATGTGTTTGGCCCACATGATAATTTCAATCTGCAATCTAGTCATGTCATTCCGGGGCTCATCCACAAACTGTATAACACAGTTAAAGATGGTAAGTCTTGAGAGAGTGCCAAAGGTTTCACCTTCGTTTGCGAAAGCAAAACCGAATACCAGAATACTTTCATTTAGATGGAGAAAAAATAATTGCCTCGTTGGATTTACATTTTCCAAATTGTGATTTTCAACAGTATTGAAAAAGAAGAGAAATTTTGAGAAAATTTAGTTGCCCTAGTTATTGAACATAGCTAGTTGATAGTGACCCATAAAAGTAGAAACAAGCCCCAGAAACATCAGAGAAATATATAATGCACGAAAAAATTAATTGACGAAAGATAATTGTGTGTGGATAATTATGAGACCAAAAATACCTGAGGCAGGAAAAAAATTGTCAACTAGATTCATAAGCAAGAATTGAGAATTTTTCATCAAATTTTATCCAAATTTAATTGGATTAAAAAATGAAAATTTTGCGCCAAAAATTTTACTCATTAAAAGTTGTCGAGTATGAATTACTGATCGAAAACAAAAGTCCCTCGAAATTGCAGAAATTGGAATTCATTGTGAGTACGGAAAAGTGGAACGGTTTCAGTAATTCGAGACAATACCGTAATATTTTCAAAACATGTTGGAATTTCGGGAATTTCGAGAACTTCAGAAATTTCAAAATGTTTGTAAAATTCCAAGAATTTTGAAACGCTTGATAATTCCAAGACCACCAAAAGACGAAGAATATTGAAAATTTGGACCACTTTCGCAGTTTAAAGCATTGCAAAAAAATTCCGAATTTCGGGAATGTCCTTTCAAAATTATAAACATTAAAATAAATCACCGAAATTTTAAAAAGTTGAGAAATTTGAGTGAAAAGATATCGTTCATCAGAAAATGGATTGGCACATAATCGATTGCATATTCTAATCCTACTGTCATTGAGGATGAATGCGTACATCTCCTCAATTCTGCATCCATTATGGATGATCGAATCCTCAATGCGTATGGCATCAAATCCATACTATCCATACACAGTTGCATTGATTTCCATAGAAGTGGGTTTGTTGCTCTTGAGTTGAACAGAATACAGGCAATCGTCGATACATTGTCGACCAGTGGCTAGCCGGGATTGTATCGATTGAGGGCCCATGCATTTCCATAGCAGAGATGACGCAATAAGCAGTTCGCACCTAACGAAAAGGGAATAACGCTGCTTCAATCAAGAACACAATCAACAAATTCTTGATGCGATAATTATTTCCGCTCAGATTTCATTTCAGACTTCCTCCATACCAGAGAATGCAGTTTTTACCGTGTGTATGTAGCTTGACGCGTTCGGTGATTTCACTTTCAATTGCAGTTTTAATAAAAGTGGGCAGACTACATGATCATATGCACGATTTTTTTAAAACCATAAAGCTGAAAAATTTCCAACATTTTAATTATGGCGAAAATTTGAAAAATTTGGTTAATTATACAGAAATTCCTAACAGGTTGACATATTTAAATTGACAGTATTATTGAACTCCAATGATTTTTAAAGTAATAATCATTTTAAAGGCTTGACTGTTCAAGGATTTTGCGAAATTTACATTTTTTGAGATCGCAAAAAATCGAACAATATCATAAATTTTGAATACCAAATTTGACTACTGTCAACATTTAAAAATTCGAAATTTTGAAGCCTGGAAAAAATTGAGAAAAGTTAGATAATCTCGGAATGTCGAACATTTTGCTGAATCCCAAAGAAAATCCACAATCTCATCAAGTTCAAAAATGTTGAAACTGAAAATTGTCGATTGTTCCAAGTTTCGAGAATTCGATTTTTCTTTAAAGACTCTCAAAATTTCCAATCCAATTTGCCCAAAATTTTCAAAAATTAGAAAATGTCAAGAATTTGAACAATATTATGGAATAATTTTTTTTCGTCTAGTAATTGAAAATAATAATTCTATTTCTCACATTTCACAATATTCTCCAACAATGGTCATGAACTAAAAATGCACTTATCGTAGTTCCAATTCCAATTTTATCACTATAACAAACTTCCAAGTATGTAATTGGGATCCTGTTAGCGTCCTCAAGCTCTTGGGTCTTCTTAAAACTAATAAATGCATGAGTCAGTGAATAAATAACCACACAAATGACTAAATAAACAAATAAGTCAATAAGCTCTCCGCATTTGGCTGTGTGACTTAACTATGAAAACGTAATGAAAACCCAAATTTCAATTACTTCCTTGGTTGCAGGAAACACCGAGGACAAAGAATTTACAGTATTAGGTACTGGGAAACCTCTACGTCAATTCATCTACAGTCTAGATTTGGCTAAGCTCTTCATCTGGGTTCTTCGTGAATACAATTCCGTGGATCCAATCATCCTATCAGGTGACTACCCAAATAGATCCTAAATTACTAAGGCATCCGTTCACTCATGGCCTTATGTTTTTCTTGGTTTTGCTTTTAAATAGAAACATTGTAATCACTAAAGTTCAGGGGTACACTTGTTTGCGTCAGAATTGCTGAATATGGTTAGCCGATATCCGGTCTAAATATTACCAGAAATATTCTTACTGTACATAATAGAACCAAGAACATTTTATATGAGCAATTTTTACAAGGATTTTGGATATTCAAAGTTTTTAATATTTTGAAAAATTTCGAAGTTTATGAAAATTTTGGAATTTTACTTTTTTTTCACGTTCGAACTAATTATGTAAATCAATCTGAACAAATCAAAGAAGCTTGTATTGAATTGACTTACCCCAAAGCTTATGATGATTGCATTATTCGTTATCAAATGGGAAAACAATAAATTCTATACATTTCCTCGATACCTATTACACACATTAAAAATATACCAATCCATTATGTGGGACTATAATAACTCAAGGATAAATAATGCAATCGCCAACTCGTACAAAATGTCGTAAAATTTTCGCTCTTTAATCTACACTACATAATCACAACTATAATTACATCGTCAATTTTCAAATGGCTATAATTTTACAACGAATACAGAGTTCTCCAAAATTTCAACAATTTAAGATTTACTAAGAAAAAAAAACAAATTTTTGTCTTAAGAGAATTTGAAATTTTTAGAAATGACAAAAACCTTCAAAACATTGAAAAAGTCGATTTTCACAGAGGCCATAAACCATCATGCCTAGAGAAATAGCAAAATAATAACTCTCCAAGTAAAGCCTACTCAATGGAAATACTAACAATATGCAAAACTCGTTTATCTTTCAAGTGGACGAAACCCAGGAAGTGACAATCGGTCAGGCTGCCGAGTCCATATCAAGAGCCTTCGACTTCCGAGGTAAAATAGTATTTGATACATCTGCATCTGACGGCCAATACAAGAAAACCGCTAGTAACAAGAAATTACGAGCTTACCTTCCGGATTTCAAATTCACCCCTTTTGACGTCGCCATCAAAGAGACCGTCGATTGGTACACCGACAACTATCATCAAGCTCGAAACTGAAAAGACCCCCCACACAATTGTCCTCCCCTACATATCCCCTCAATGAAAAGGTCAAATTTGTTGATGGCAAAAACCTAACATCAGCTAAAATTGGTATATTCCGTTTGCACCTCTAGGTCGCTAAATAAACCAAGAGGGGAGTGGAAATAATAATTGTACAGAAACTAGGTTACCCCCTTGATAAGCCTCATACAAAGAAAATTGTTCTACTTTATATCGACGGAAGCATGCGATACTTTGTTAAAAGAAAAAAGGAGCAAAAAAGGAAAAAAAAAATAAAACCCATAAATTTCCATAATCGTGCTATTTTATCAATTCAATGAGCGATTAATCAGCCAGTATAATTCAATTATCGATTTTCAATATAAACATAGGTTGACTTTTTGGGGTAGCTCTAGGAAAATATGAACACTGGACTCGATTATTTTCAATTACCAGTTCACTTTGCCATACGTGTTACCCTTTTCATTCACAAAAAAAAGGTGGAAAAAAAAATCCAAAGAAAAATGAGCAAAAGAAAAAAAAAATTCCCAGTCACTTATATGTCTTCATTCAGACGTTATTTCCGATGAACATTGATGTACGCAGGCGCTGGAGGCGTCAGACGCCGACGCCGTTCCTGGCACCCCGAGGAAAAAAAAAAAGATTACTTGTTAAAGCGTCAGTGCGCCCGAGGTAGTGTTGCCTTACGGGCCATGAAACAGCAATGTTCATTTTCCTTTCCTTTTATTTCATCTTTTAACCGACTGTAACAATAAGAAAAAAAAAACACACTACCCATATTAGCACGTGACATTTCAACGAATAACCCACTATATCTAATGATGGAAGAATAGTTATAAATTCTAATTAGTTAAGTTGTATGTTTCATCATAAACATCGTGCAATGTTAATCACTGCATTCGTTAGCCAAGTGGCTTTGCCCCCCCCCCCCCCAGAAGTGGTATTAAGTGGATAATAGAATAATGAAAACTCATTCAGGGTATTTTAAAAGGCAAAGGGGTGAAATAATCACAAAAGGTATTATCGTTAAGACAAGAGTGCAGTAAAATGGGGGGTAAGAAGAGGTGAAGTTAATGAAACTAATGTGATTAGTATTTTGGGATGGCTGGACAATTGATTACTGATGCTTTTACCGTAATGTAATTAATTTGTAAAACGTCACGTGTGCTAAAGCTTCAAGCAAAGTTCAAAAGACCAGAGGATGCTGCAGTGGGTGAGAGATACAAGAAATACTAGAATGTGACACGAACCGCGGGTATTCACTCGCGTATAAAATCGTATGAAGTTCCTGAATGGATACGAAAGAGGAATTAAAGCCGTAACAAGTCAGATTACTTGTATGAGAGGCTTTGACATGCTATTGGAGCGAGAGTAAATCCCCCTTGGAACTTTCCAAAGGAGTAAGGATGGTTAATGTAGGCGGAAAATCGGCCAATTTTGGAGGATTATGACGGCTCTGAAGAGACGAATATGTGGAAATGATTAAGGGTGGTTATTAGGAATTAGGGGGCAATAATTCTACATTTTTTTGGATGTAAATAATGCCGGGCATCGTGGTGTTCCGAAGAAGATGGAGCGTCGGAAGCGACGATCTTGTCGTACCCGGTGTTTTTCTTTTTGTACTTCACTTGATATGGTAAGTGATGCTAATGAGTAGTTGGTAATTTATGGGACGAGGAGGGAGTTTGATTATTCTGCACATGAAAATTTATTGTTTATCACTTGGGCAGTGGTTCAAGAGCACAGAAATGTTGAGTGAAAAAATTGGAATTGCAGGTGTGGATTTGCTCAAATTTCTGAAATTTATTATTTTTTAGGAGTTCATGTCATTTTCAAATTTTTTTTTAAATTCATGCAAAGGGGTGGATGTCTGTGCGCGTATGTCCATAACAATATTTTTAAAAAATTTTTTTTACTTGCCATGTTAACAAGTAGTGAAGAGAAAAATCATAAACGCAGAAAAAAACATAAGAAAAATTATGAGTTCAATGCGAGCAGAATTCAATGACCAAAGCTTTCAATATCAATGATTATTAATGAAAAATTTTGTTAATAATAAATGAAATGCGACTTCCAATCAATTTCTGCAGCCGTATAAATAATTTCGAGTTCATTTTACATTCAATGATTTCTTCATTTAACGAACATTATCGGATTATTATCATTATTGCGACCTCCTTTTGCATTATTTTCCATAAATTTTGTTTTGAAAATTTTCGCTAATGTATACAATTTGAGACGTCTAGATGTAAATATGCGACAAGTTCTCAAGTTTGATGCGTCGAATAAATGAGAAAATATTCTTGTGGTTGAGCGACGTGAAAATCGTTTTGACGGGATGTTGGAAAAAAACGAGTTAGTCAAGCAACATTTTCCGAGGCGGCGAAAGGAGCAAAAATTGTTATTTTGTTCACGCGATATATATATATATACATATGATGATAATTTATTCTTACGGTTGGAATATATAAAGTATTGAAGCCTGAATTTCGTTAGATTATTAAACAACATCAATTATGGAAGCGCGCAAGAAGGGATTATCCTGAACTAGGACACGTGCGAAGATGCAAATTTTTTCAGAGAAGCTCAAAAACTTCATTAAATTTGCGGGAACTTTTAACTGAACCTAAAATTACTTTTGTGGGATAAAATACATTTAGGATGGTTGAAACCTTCAGTATGGATATACCGCTGAACATCTTAAGTGATTAGTGATGCGATATTTTCATAGTAACATAGGTAGTTGCAAATTGCGTATTTTTGTTTGCAAAGTAGAAAATAAATTTTTTTCTCAGTTAACGTTCACCAAAATTTTCATGTTATCTAAAATCTTCTGACATTGAAATATGTTGGCAATTTTTTTAGTACCTCCAGCAAATCTCGCACTCTCGATAAAAAATCTTTAAACCACACAGTGAAGTTGATGAGAATTACATTTTTACGTGGCATCTGCTGAAACCATTTTTGACAGAGATCTTCAAAACTACGAATGTTAACAAATGCTCATGTGAAGTTTTATTGTAGCTCTCAGGATGCACTGCAAAATGCATTTTATAATACCATCTCAAACTTATGCTATAATAACATATTATAGAAAGACGGAGATAGCGAGAAGCTCTATCATTGAAGATGTAATCATTCCTGATTGTTTTTCTTTCATTAATACATTGAAGTCGGTCCTGGATTCCGACTCAATTTCCTTTTTCAACAATGCATTGGATTCAAGCTGTGCATCTGAGTCCATTCTCTCCCACCCATCAGATTTCTCATCTAAAACTCTGGCGCCCTTTTGTTTTAGTCAACGTTTCTTTAAAACATGGTATTTTTAGTTCGTAGTAATCGAGTTTTATTTAATTAACAGGGAATTTTGCCCAGGACACTACACTGAAATAGAACATTGAATGATCACTGAAGGCTTAAAAATTTGAGGACCCTTTGCGTTCCTAATTCCGTATCTCAAGAACTATCACAGATACGGAGAATTGTATTCGACAAAAAATGTTCCTCACAGAAAAATACACATTTCATGTTTTATAGTTTTTCTTCCTAATTTGCATAATTAAGGCGGAATTGCAGGTGGAATCCGCGGTTTGTGCGTCACTGCTCAAACACGTGCGCGCGCATTGCGCGGGATTGTCCACACGTACATCGGGATTTGAAAGAGGCAAGTGCCTATGCGCATGCGTCACGGTCAATTGCTCCGTGATTGTTGCATATAGCGAAATTTACCGTAGATCGACGGAAAATCCACGATTGGAATTATCTGTAGTAAAATTGATCGTGGCGCGCGTGAGTACTACTACCAAAAATGAGAAATTGGAAAGTTTTCTTGTGTCCTCCCAGGGGGGGGATTCGTTCCACTAGTTACAACATTAAGTTTATAGAATGATTTTATTTCTGGGGTATGATTCCTTCGACAATTTGTTTTTCCTTCAAGCACATGTTTATTTTGTAATTGTATTAGTGGTCATTCGCTGCTGTTTTTTTTTTTTAAACTCAATCAATAAATAGGTGAATGAAAATCCTATATATATATTGTCTTCACCAACCCACATTAATATTGGTTAATTGAAATAGGATTCTATCGTTGAGATGTTTTTTTAGAACTCTCTTATCCCCTTCGAAAAATTGTGTTATCACCGATACATCAGCCCGCCATTTATTTTCGGTGCCCCATTCCATAAGCCGGTAGTTCAGGTTTCAGTCTGTAATTCAGTAGTTCCGTGTGCCGTTGCTTATACATTATATTGCGGCGACTGCGAAGACATAAATAATAGAATATCCGCGACTACACGCCCACTGACACTAGTTATGCCACGACACCACGTGGGTGCATTATTTCCGACATTTTACATATGTATTTTACACACATATATCGCATACACATGGATTAAAGTATTGTTTGGCAAGTGTGGAAATCTGAGCGGCTATTTTGCGGGACAATGCCGGCTCTTGTCGCATTTGGCAGAACTTGGCAAATTGGTAGTGATGATTTAGTGATTCCTGGACTGACACTTGCGGGACTGCATCTTCTTGAGTGAGTTACAAGATAAAATTATTATTGAGGTCATCGAAAAATTGTCTCAACTGAACTGGATTTTTTGTTTTTATTGTTGCTCTAGGGGCGAAAATTGGCGGTTTGCACAGTTAGGTTATGTTGATTAATTTGCGCGCCTAATTTTGAGTACATGTCAAAGTCCACTTCCGTGGCGCTCTTTTTTTTTAATGTTTTCAAATCTATGGGCGTTTTGGAAGATTTCCAAAAAGTTAAAACACATTTGGAAATTTCAATTTTGTGAAAATACTTTCGTGTTTCTATGGATGGAATGCATTATTTTGTTCATATCTATATGTCATGCATATATAGGTAGTTATTTTTAGTGGGTATGAGTCAGTTTCACGATTATCACACATTGGGACGTTTTTTTATTCTCTTGGATTTTGCATAGACCTTGATTCCAAATTTTGCAAATTCAAGTTTTGCTATGGCGATAGACAAAATTGGATTGTTTTCTTCGGTTTTTTTCTGCCAGCGCAAACTTATCCTTAGATGAAAATTCAAGATAAAATAGAGAGAAGTTTTATTGAGAATCGCAATGAAAATTTACCGGTTTTCAGAAACACTTTGCTATGCTTTTCGTTATCCTATTCAAGAAAGCGCATACACATAAATGAACATCGTTGGAGGTGAAATATCTCGAAAATCGTGACACGATTTATTTTTCAATCGTCATTCACTTATTGCTTGATCAGATTAGTCAGATAACATCGTGGAGTTGGTTGGTAATCGCGTTTGCATCGATAAACATCGATATTTGGGATATCGATTCGGGTTTAGTTTTCAAAAGTATGACAATTGTTCAAGTTGTCATAGCTTATGTAGTTATTGTAAATCATATACACAGAATATTTTTTGACGTTCTGTTAATTTATTAAGTTTCGAGTGTTTTACATATTCTGTTCAGTGTTGACAAATTTTGTATGTCCGCGATAATTACAGAAAGAAACAAAAGGTGCTTGCGCCAAATTGGAAAATTGAAAGCTCTCATTTTTTTCGGAGTCAATGATTAACAGTATCTTCAACATCGGAAAATATATTGTTACTTCAAGTACCAAATTGTGATCCAGCGCGTGAGGCGCGCATTCGAGCTTGTCCTATAGTAAAAAGGAGAGACGAAAGAAACTATCCATATATATCGAAATTATCGAAAAGCGTAAGACCGAAACCGACGCGACACCAGTCAGCGCGGCGGAAAAAGGAAACACGCATGCGCAGCACGCGCCATCGGACTCGTGTAAATAAAAGAGACATCTAAAATGGGGTTTCAATTTGACACAACTGATGCGTAGTTATTACGACACTTTTTTCTCAGTATTGACTTTATTATATTTATGCTTTTACCTGGACAAACTAGACCAATGGCTCCCAATATTCAGAACGAAAAAAAACATGCCTTCACAAATATGTGAACTATTGCAATTATTTGAAAATACTTGAGTCACATACGCGCATATATCTTGAGCGCGTTTCATTATGGAAATGTATGACAAAAATTGTAAATATGATGTGAATTCCGGGTCAAGTCCCCACCATTTATTCCATCGATCCCTCCATGTCTTTGTTCTTTTCAAACGTCACTTTGTTTCAGGGGAAATGGCAAGTGGTAACATCAAGATTCAGAAAAATTGGCCTACATTCTTGGAAGATATAACTTTTTTTCTGTTATCCCCTTTTTTTGGCTTTTCGATACTGCGCTGTTCAAATTTTGTTTACACAATCTGGAGTCATAGGGAGCTTCCTGAAAACTCAATGTCAGTGCCTTATCGAAGAACTAACATTTAAATTTGCGTGAGGGTAAAAAATTAGGTTTTCATTAGATTTTAACGTTTCTGGATTAGTCAAGCATTGTGAGACCGTGTCGGAGAAAGTGTTGCTGTATGTGTGTGTGTGTGTGTGTGTGTGTGTGTGTGTGTGTGTGTGGCTAGGTGTGGATGGGTGAGTGGATGTGGGTGGGTGTTGATGGGTAGGTGGGTGGGTGGATGTTGATGGGTAGGTGGGTGGGTGGATGTTGATGGGTGGATGGGTGGGCGGGTGGATAGGTGGGTGTTGATGGGTGGATAGGTGTTGATGAGTAAGTGGGTGGGCGGGTGGGTGTTGTTGGGTGGGTAGGTGTTGATGGGTGGGTAGGTGTTGATGGGTAAGTGGGTGGGTGTTGATGGGTAAGAGGGTGGGTGGATGTTGATAGATGGGTGGGTGAATGTTGATGGGTGGGTGAATGTTGATGGGTGGGTGGGCGGATGGATAGGTCGGTGTTGATGGGTAAGTGGGTGGGTGTTGATGGGTGGGTCGGCGGGTAGGTGTTGATGGGTAAGTGGGTGGGTGGGTGGATGGGTGTTGATGCCTGTTCATGCCGTCGATGCTGTTTTCACTTTTCCCATTGAATGCCTTAAGCTAAAAATATCTCTAACACTTAAACTGTCACTTGTCCATGAAATACCAGTAATATCAGCATTCAAAAGAATTGCGCAAACTACAGGTATATCATCTTGTCGAGCAACAAACTTATCATTCTTGTCAGCCTCTTCATTCTTCCACATGCATTTTCACATTTCCACAATTTCTGGAATATATTTTTCTCGCTCCAATAAATCAGGAGGGAAAAAAAATTCCGTGTAAACTGTCATCTGCATTCTTATGAGAATTTATCGATTACTTTGCGCTTGTTAGAAAACAAAGAGTTTGCAATGAAAGGGGACTGGCTTTGAATGTTCAAAAATCGATGGGAGAACTTTGACGAAATTCATTGTATAATTTCTGGTCCTCATCGATTTCTGGAGATTTTGGGGTGAGAGGGAGGGAGGGGGGTTACGAAGAGGGAATTTAATCCCCTGATATTTTAGTAGTCGAAGAGATTATCATCCCACGAATATTTATGCCCCAACACTGGAATTATCAACAATTATGAGTTATGTACCTCCGGAAAGCGCGACCACGTGTTTTGCATGATTAATATTACCATTAATGATTTATTAAGCACACTGTATTTCAGTACCCTCACGAAGAAGATAATGCGTCATCATATCGGTATATGAATATAGTGAACGAGAGGGAAATGAGGCTTAGCGCAGGTCGAACCAACAACTTCCGGAACCTTGCACATTCTTGCAGATTACCCTGGAAAATCGATTATCTCGTAAATGAGTGGTCGGACGAAAAAATATTGTAAAACATTTTTTGTAGAGAATTTCATTTCCGACCAAGAAGTATATCATCTTTTTTTGGATAAGTTGAGCCGTTCTCGAGATAAGGCCAAAATAACGAAATCTCTCGTTTTCATTGTTTTTTTTTTTATGCAGAAAATGAAAACTTATTAGGTCGATTAGACAAATTGTTAATTAAATTTCACTAATTAGGAACTAGCCGCTACATTATCCCCTAGTCTTATAACATCCGAAAATTTGATTGTATGCGACTGTTGGATGGATTGAACGAACAGCAATTACCCAATCTATTGAACTATTATGCATGAGCCTTTTCATCCTACGATTCGAGCAATTAAACACTTGTTTCCAATTAATTGGATTAGTTGTAACTGACGTGATTAATCAATTAGGAGGGTAATTAATCAATTAAAATTGGATTTACCCCTCAGATCATCCTTTATTCAGGATTTTGTTAAAACGTTAAATATCTCATTAACAATTGAGTTTAATGAAAAAAGTTGTAAAACCTTTCTGGTAGAGAATTTTATTCTTGATAAGAAAGGTTTTATGCGATTTTTCTCTACGTCGCCTCATTTTCATGATATGAGAATAATTGGTGAAAGTTTGAAAAGTTGTTTTGCATTTGGGTGGTGGGCGGAGCGACGGGAGTCGTTGACCAATGAGCGTCAGTTGAGGCGCCAATCGGTGGGCGCGCGTCAGTGCGATGAGTGTGCGGGCTTATCCGTGCACGTTGCAAGCGTGTGCGTCAACTGTCTGACTGTACACGGTCAAAAGTTAGTGCTTGGATCAACCTTTTTCCCCTGCCACTTCCTCTAATCTAATGCGCGCCAAATTTCTACACCGATTGACGCACTCAGATAGCCTTTGAACTCATGGTTCATGAGGTATTTAAACTATTTTGCACCGTATCTCCTAAATAAATACAAATTACTTCAACTCACCTATGTTTACTTTGCCATTCTTGTATGTCAAGCGCATCTCAGAGACATTCAGATGTTGACTTAAAATTTTGCACTAAGTTACGGAGTGCCGTATTTCCTCAACTAAATTTATTCATGGAACTAGGTTATGTGAGTGATCTACAAAAAATATACAGCCTAGAATTTCCTACGAAAAATCTTTTTTTTTCTCCTTCCGAAATATTTCTTGATCAGATCTCCACGTTTCATGGCATTTCTGACCTTTCTAGACTATTTAAAACAAAATGTGTGTGTGTGTGTGTGTGTGTGTGTGTGGAAAAAATTTCCCGACACGATTTCTCGTGAACGAATTATCCGATCAAGAACTTATGATGATAATCATAAGTCTCATCCTCATGCTCACCATGCGTATACTCAAGTATTCATAATTATCTGCTTCATAAATGAGTCAGTTTGAAATTCTCAAATAGGCATGTTTTCGTTATGATAATAACAGGGGTCACACTGATTAACCGTAGTATATTGGAGAAGAATAAATTTAGTAAGTTGTGCTGAAAAACCAAATCGGGAAGTTTTGTTTGTGCCCCGAGTGGGGCACACACCACTAGTTTTTTTTTTCTGTTTTGCAGTGGTGTCACCTGTTGAAGAGCGTTATGGAAATTCTTAATAGGAAAAATAATAAATCTAGGTATTTTTAATATTTCCGAACTGAGTAATTAAACAGGGCCGAGGGCCAATGAATCAAGCAATCTTATCTGGGTAAAAGGGTAGGGGGAATATCTGGCGATAAATTCCATCCCAGGGGTAATCGAGGGCGGTCTAGTCGTACGAAATGGTATATTCGATGAGAGCGAGTTGTCGTCGAAGGGAAAGTGGGGCCCCTTTGCAAATCGATACGTCATACGGAGCGCCACATTTTTGCCTTGTGAATGGCCTACCACCCCCTACTGATTTTCTCCCCTTCCCCCCTCCCCCCATTTTTCGGTGAGTCGTTTCACGAATGAGATTTATCGATCTCTCGTAAAATTACTTGTTCATCCTGAATGAAAATCTCCAGGAAAAAAATTCGGGGATGATTTTATCGCACATTGGGCATAACTGTGATAGCTTTTATTTGAGGGTCATTTGGGGGATGAGCGTAAAAGAAAATTTTACTCATTGTGGGGGAGGATATCGCCAATTTTTTTCGTCGCCAAAATGCTTCTTAACTATGCTATAAAATTTAAATCGGCAATTTAAACCGGAGAAAGAGCCGCAAAGAGGTCAATCGGTATCGGTCGGTTTTCGGATCACGTGACTATTTTTGAAATATCTCGAAATCGGAAGGAGGGAGCGAATTTTTTATATAAACCTTTTTTGTAGAGCGAAGTGTGATCTACAAGGTTGTAAGGAAGCACTTTTCGATATCTCGCATAGGTTTCGAGATATTTAGGGGAGAGTGACGGTGGGGCTGGATGGCCTTCGTGAACTTTCGTTCAGATTTCGAAATTTCATTCGTAAAAATTCGATGGTTACTTAAATCAACTTCGAAATGGCGGAAATGACGTAGGAAAATCCTACGTCTTACCCATTGCATCGAGATATTTTTTATTTTCCTCAAAGTTATGAAAGTTGTGCGGACTTTGCAATTGAAGGGGATAAATATAGAGGGATTTATGGGCGCTGTGAAACGACAGTTTAATCCTCTGTTGAATCAGACTCGAGAGGGTTTCTCGATTTCTCGAATGGCTGAGAAATTGGGCAGATGGAAGATCATTGGTGTTGTTGAAATTTTTTAGATGCAAGGTATAGACTGTATGGTGCAAGGAGACTTCCGGGATTCGATCCTGGGACCTCGTGTGCCAAAGGCCAGGAACCTAAAAAAAATTCTTCCAATTTTTAAAATTGTTTGATTTCAGTTTTAAATATTTTTGGTCTTTATAGCACAAATTTTTTTTTTTTCAACTTTGACGATATAAAAAAATTGATTTTTAAAAATTTTTTTCTTATATTCGTGATTTACATATATATATATATATAATAATTTAATTTTTAATAATTTATAATAATAATTTATATATTATAATAAAATAATATTATTATTAAATTCAATTTATGGGTTATGTGAACTGACAGCCTAATCCTCCGTTGAATCTCATTGGCGAGGGTTTTCGAAGTCTCAAGTGTTTGAGATTATTTGGGAATGGTTGGGAGGCTGTTAGCACTTGGCAAAATCCCATATCTCTGTTTAACGAAGTGGTTTATTAATAATGTTGGATATGTTTGTTATTTGTCAAGCAATTCGGGTCATTAGTATTTCGGCAAATTTATTTCAATGTGAGTAATTTGTTAAATTAATTTGCAGCCGAAAATTTCCCTCGGCAGTGTTCTGGGGAGGGCGCTTTAAATAGTTCTTTTTTTTCCTACGGCCCATGTACCCTCGAGGGACTTCACGTCCACTTAGTGGGCTCACACGAAATGCCCTATACCACCCCATTTGAATGCTCAAAGGGTCTTTGTCTCCCCGTGTACAGCTGTACGGCATTGTCATTCTTCCAATCCCTGAATATTTTATACCCAGCAATGTAATGGAGTAGCAGCGATGAAAATCATCGAAGTTTAGGCTCCTTTTCTCAGCTTATTTGCACACCAAAAATTTGTGGCGCTCAAATTTTAGATTTCTCAATTTTGGAAGTTTTGGAAATTTTTTGAATTTTGGAAATTTTTTGAATTTTGGAAATTTTTTGAATTTTGGAAATTTTTTGAATTTTGGAAATTTTTTGAATTTTGGAAATTTTTTGAATTTTGGAATTTTTTTGAATTCTGGAAATTTTGGAAATTTGTACTAATTTTGGTAATTTTGGACATTTTGGAAATTTTGGAAATTTCGGAAATTTTGGAAATTTTATAAATGTTGGAAATTCTGGAAATTTTGGTAATATTGGAAGTTTTGGAACTTTGTCAAAGGTGTGAAACGTCGAGGGAAGTAAAAAGTTTCTGATTCTGTGGCACTTAATTTTCGGGTTGATTACAAGGGTAATGAGGGGGTGGTTTCTAAATGGTTACAAATTCCTCAAATGCCGAATATATTTTTCAATTTTTGAACTGTTATGGGGTTTTACACAGGCAACTAAGAAACATGAAAATTATCAAAGTTTGTCGCGATTTTTTCATCTTTTTTGAAAGCTAAACACTTGCGTGTCTCAGCATATCTTGCAAACTTTCAAAGGGCAAGAGACTTTTTTAATTTTGCAAAGTGTTCAAGGTAAACCAAGCGAAATACTCATCCCCAAAATGCTTTTCATGTTTCCCAGAATTTTTTCCACAAGTTATTTCATGCGGAGAGCTATTCCCGGAGCTAAGATTTTGCACAGCGATTATCGGATAGCAGTAGTTTCTAATATTTAGCTCTCACTGAATAATCAAGTTCATTGATTTTTTCGCTACCCTAGTACAGTAGGGGGTGCTCCTTATAGCCGCCATTCTTGCAGCTCCCAAGCCTTGTCTAAATATCAATATATTTTATATATTTTTAAGGAATATATTCTCTCATTTTTAAAATTTTTAAATTTCTTCAAGTTTCCACAATTTTGATCGAAGTTTTTTATTTCATGGCAACTTGCAAGATTACTGCAATTATCCAAATTGTTGAAAATGTCGGATCTTTCTGGAATTTTTTCAAATATGCAAAACATTTCAAATCTTCTACAATGTCAATATCTGTAACATTCTTAAATCTATAGCTTCTGAATCTATTACGTAATTAAATAGTTACTTTCTATAGAAGCATATATGTCTATGAGTAGATACTTCCACACAGAGAAAGACGGTAAGCGACTGAAACTCATCCCTACCTATTATCGGAATGAAAAGTCCAACCCTCCGCATTTGAACTGCGGCACTGTAGTGATGGGGAATCGTAGACATTTACCGTAAAAATAATGGTACCATTTAATCGTCTATAATTAATTATGTTTTTGTATATATGATTTTGTGTGTGTGTGTGTGTGTGAGAGAGAGAGAGAGATGTTTTTCTCAACGAAAAGAATATGATCCCACATTCGATCACACACACACACACACACACACACACACACACACACACACACACACACACACACACACATTATCGAAATCGTGTCCACCAAAAACCAAAAATGATCTCCTAATTCGAATAGTGATTCCTAGATTTATCACTACGATAGCACTCACTACAGGTTAAGAAGACCAAGTTTTCGTTGCAATGTTTGTTTATATAAGTCAATAAAACGGAATAAGAGTTAAGAGATGATCAAACTTTTAATCTGTTTCCTTTTCCTATCTTGAAAGCCGAAAAACTTGTGTCTTGTGTCTTCCTAAACTTTAAGAGGAAAAGATTATTTTTTAATTGGACAAAGTTTCTGAGCAACAAAATACATGAAACATTTCTTCCTGCGTCTGTATTTAGTTGCGCTAGATAACATTGCAGCTTTTCTCATTGGGAAAGAATTGACAACACTGATATTGAAAATAGCACCGATTAAGGCATAATTAAAGCGTCAAGAAAACGGTCCAGCGATGGAGAATTGGAAGGGTTAATGAGTTCTGAATTGATTGAATTTTATCCTATTTTTCTTCAGTTCATGTAAACATCGATAGCAAACTCACTTGCAGAAGGTGATCTACAATGTCAGCGATGGCGTATCTCCAATAACGTATAGTGAGGAAGTCAATTTTGTTGACTTCAAGATTTTAATCAAAACCAGTTTTTCTCTCATTTTTTTTTTTACGAAAAATTGTCCGAGACTCAATGCCCACATATATATGGGGACAGGTGAAATGTATATTTCAAATTCCTGACTGTCTCTCATGTACCTCAAGTCTCTGTTTCACTTTGCACTAATTGAACGACAATATGAGGATAGGAAGTTAGTCAACGCCGTTAAAATCACCTGTACCTGAATGTGCTCAAACCATAGGTCCTCATAGTAACCATTTCATGAGGACCTACGTCCTCGAAATCGTCATTATATCATGTATGTGCTCATAATCATCATTGCATGATATGTTGGTCAGAATTGGTTACTTGATACATGCTTGCACGGCGATTGAATTATGCCCAAAAAGCAGCAATTATGAATATGCAGTGGCTATTATCAAATTATCCATAGGTTTATTACATTTCATTGAGTACTTGCAGTCAAATGGGCATTCTGATAAGTGGATATGATACTCCTTCCTATTGTCCAATATCTGAATCTTGAATCGAAAAAAAATCAAACCGAATCAGCGGTGAGGGATTCCAATGAATCTTCGGTATCTCAAGCTTACTTTTCTAATCAATTCATTCCTTCTTATGAATCCGACTTGTGTGGACTGGGACGAGCTATTTCATTTTGGACAAAATATTTCATGGCTGACGCTATTTTAGTTTTCGCGTAAAATTTCATTTCAACCACTCTATGCTGCACGTAACATGTAAACTTTGTAATAGATGACGATATGGTGATCATTAACTTGATCATCTTCAGTGAAATTCACCGTCAAAGTTCTTCAAAACCTGATAAATGATGGTCTTTTTACTTCCGGATGCAAGCATTGCAATCGTAGACTTTTGATTTTTTCTAATTTTGCGTGGAAGTGGTGCAAAATGCATTTTGGCCGTCTCGTCTGTACGTTCCCAGATTATCATATAGATGATCGTCTAAGAAACTTTTCTTAAAC
The DNA here is from genome assembly GCA_026005395.1 of Asobara japonica. NCBI lineage: Eukaryota > Metazoa > Arthropoda > Insecta > Hymenoptera > Braconidae > Asobara > Asobara japonica. The sequence continues at coordinate 2,999,626 of BQMI01000028.1, forward strand.
CCCATCATTTGGGTTTATCAGAACAGATTGATCTGTAATCAAATCTACCCTTTTGATATATATCCCCAATTCACATTTACCCAATTTGGAAAGCATCATCGTAAAATCTATTAATATGGAATTAAAGGTATTGATTAATTTTAAAACCATTCGGAAGCAATCTATCAATAAAAAACGGCCAGAACACAACTTGTTCCCATACGAGTCATTCATTGCAGTCTTCATATTAGGCATTTGGTGAGTGTCCGCAAAGTATACACAAAAGATTCATATGTCCGCATAGTAGAACTTTGGTTCTGATCCTGATCCACCAAGTTGAGATTGCTATTAATTTCTCATATTCCCCATATAATGCTATTTCCAGAAAAAAAGCCAGGAAAACGTTCCCATAACGGCGATTTCAATTTTCCACAATATATAATGGTTTTTTATAGCAATTCGGCACACATATACCTTGTGTTCTCAAAAGAGTCAATCGGCATATATACATATATATACATATATACATATATACATATATACATATATACATATATACATATATACATATATATACATATATATTTGTCAGTCGTTTTTTCTTCAAATTTTCCCGCGCAATTTTCGTCCGCGAATGAAGTCGCGCACGTTGTGTACAATGTTGCGGAATATTTCTACGTCTGTTTTTGGAGTAAGGAAAATCTTGTCGTGCACGAAAACTACAAGAAAAAGATTATTCTTTAATTCCCCAAAGTTGCCAAGTGAAATGAAAATATTTCTCCTGCTTTTTTATTCTGGCATTCTCAACCGCCCGTTAACTCCACTCCACTTGATCCTGAGAGCCTTCTCCACTGTCAGGTGCCCTCCCTTCCAGTGAATTTCATTTCATTTCGTTTATTATTCATCGTGGAATTAAGGAAGAGAAATCTTTTGGATTCCCTGCTTTTTTTTCCTCATGGTGAATAATCAGCTCTGCGCCAGCAGGGAGAACAAAAAATATCTCACTTTATTTTTATCACGAGTAGGTGGACCTTCCGGTGGCGGTCGAAGTGACTTTTATGAATGAAAAGTGAAAAAGTTGAGGGACAGATTCAGACACTCTATCCTATGGGTGGGTGGGGGAGAATGGAGAACAATCTGAATAGTCGGAAATAAACAGGGGAAAAAAACAGGGAGCCATGGTGAAACTTTGCAATGGTGATAGAATTGGGCAATTCTCGAGATATATAGCCAATGAAATATATAGCCATGAATGCGAGCTCATGTGCATGTTAGAAAATTTATAGTAGTTGCGCCATCTTCTGAGTGTTGAGTGTTTTTAAAATTATCGAAATACCTTGTGAGATCTACCCCAGGTTTATCCTACTCAAGAAAGCGCATATACATAAATGAACATCGTTAGAGTCGAAATATCTCGAAGATCGTGACATGATTTATTTTTCAAATCGTCATTCATTTATTGCTTGATCAGATTAGTCAGATAACATCGTGAAGTTGGTTGGTAATCGCGTTTGCATCGATAACCATCGATATTTGGGATATCGATTCGGGTTTAGTTTTCAAAAGTATGACAATTGTTCAAGTTGTCATAGCTTATGTAGTTATTGAAAATCATGTACACAGAATATTTTTTGACGTTCTGTTAATTTATTAAGTTTCGAGTGTTTTACATATTCTGTCCAGTGTTGACAAATTTTATATGCACGCGATAATTACAGAAAAAACAAAAGATGCTTGCACCAAATTGGAAAATTGAAAGCTCTCAGTTTTTCGGAGTCAACGATTAACAGTATCTTCAACTTCGGAAAATATATTGTTACTTCAAATATCAAATTGTAATTTAGCGCGCGGCGCGCACTTGTGAAAGATGAATTTGCGATCAGATTTGATTGAGGAACCTGTTTCGTGAAACGAATGCCAAGCAAGTACCTTTAATAAGCCACAATTTTGGATTTTGAAAGGGTTCAGACTAGATATTTGAGCCTCATTTGAGGTTTTCGAGCACATATGACTGATTCTTCATTGAAACGACTCCCGTGAAATTAGAGCTTGCATGTCGTCGACCTGAGGGCCACAAGTTGGCGTGTACTTGCAGCCGTATAACGTCTGATCAAAGCTAATTCAATTATCCTCGTTTCTTCCAGAAGATAATGATAGACTTCGTGACTAGCATCCGAGCGTATAGAAGATCACACTTGGGTTATTCCTGAGGTGTGTCGCATGTTTATTTCAATGCTCTTTTATGCTTTTGAAGCTCTGAGACCAGGACAATTTTTGTTCCACTTTCAGTATCACTTTTTGATTTATGGGAAGGTCTGTCTCGCCATCTACCTCGCCACCCACTCCCTACCTATTCATTCACCTATCCACCCCTACCGCTTCATCCACCCACCCACCCCCTACCTCCTCATCCACCCACCCACCCTCTACCTCTTCACCCACCCTCTACCTCTTCACCCACCCACCCACCCTCTACCTCTTCACCCACCCACCCACCCTCTACCTCTTCACCCACCCACCCACCCTCTACCTCTTCACCCACCCACCCTCTCCCTCTTCACCCACCCACCCACCCCCTACCTCTTCATCCACCCACCCACCCTCTACCTCTTCACCCACCCACCCTCTACCTCTTCACCCACCCACCCTCTCCCTCTTCACCCACCCACCCTCTCCCTCTTCACCCACCCACCCTCTCCCTCTTCACCCACCCACCCACCCCCGACCTCTTCATCCACCCACCCACCCACCCCCTACCTAGGCATCCACCGGTCCACCCACCCCTACCTAGTCATCCACGGATCCACCCACCCCCTACCTATTCACCCACCCACCCACCTTCTACCTGTTCACCCACACACACGGATATTCCAAGAAAAGTAGGAGAAATTAAAAAAATTGAAACCCTCCCAAACCTGAAAAATGGTTCACCCATGGAATCCAAATCCACACAGATGGTAGTAATGAATTTTTAGTAGACACCATTAGTAATTTACGGGAAAGTCGTCTTTGTACATAACTCGTTCTTCGCATTAAAATTCCATCAAATCCTAGAAGCTTTGTAAATGTATCGACAACTCATAACGCAAATGTGTGTCACGAGCCCCTTCTCCTCTGTTACGTGTTTGAAGTCAGATGGAACTGTTACGTAATGGTAACAGCAATCTTGGTCGGTCCCTACACTCCTGAAGTGCTCTTTGGGCAAGTTTTTCCATCGGAAAAAGAGAGCATCAGTCACTGTGGTCGGTAAATCCTCTTTTTCCCCATGGTCTCACTGCACCCTTGGCACTCACTTCTGCGAGCTCGTGTTGTCTCTCAAAGGGTACGCGAAAATGGCGAAAAGAGCAAAAAGAAGTGGTTAAATACGAAACACTTCTGGGCGCTTTCGCGCCCGGAAATCGAGCTTTTTCCATTTTTCCCCCATCGTCTATACCCAGTCTACACTGACAGAGACAAAGTGCGATTACAGACTCCGATCTCTTTTTGAGACACTGTTGGTTTCTGAGGAGGTGAGGAGTGCCATATGGATGCAGTAGCAAAATAACTATTGTTTTTTATGGTGTAGAATTGATTTCTGAAATTTGAAATTTGAAATTTTTGAAATTTGAAATTTTTGAAATTTGAAATTTTTGAAATTTGAAATTTTTGAAATTTGAAATTTTTGAAATTTGAAATTTTTGAAATTTGAAATTTTTGAAATTTGAAATTTTTGAAATTTGAAATTTTTGAAATTTGAAATTTTTGAAATTTGAAATTTTTGAAATTTGAAATTTTTGAAATTTGAAATTTTTGAAATTTGAAATTTTTGAAATTTGAAATTTTTGAAATTTGAAATTTTTGAAATTTGAAATTTTTGAAATTTGAAATTTTTGAAATTTGAAATTTTTGAAATTTGAAATTTGAAATTTTTGAAATTTGAAATTTGAAATTTTTGAAATTTGAAATTTTTGAAATTTGAAATTTTTGAAATTTAAAATTTTTGAAATTTGAAATTTTTGAAATTTGAAATTTTTGAAATTTGAAATGTCTAAAATTTCTGAAATTTCTCGTAACTCAATTGTCAAAAAGATTTGCAAAATGTTCAGAGTTTGAAAATTTGCGATCCGGGAAGTGGCACCATTTAATGCATCGAATCCGACCAAAAATGATTACATTTCCCTGTATATTCGCGGATTCCTTTCTCCGGAGATTACGTCATATCAATTTCTGGCGAAAACAATCATACCCCAAGTAATGATCCGCTTTCAGTGGAAACTTTCTTCGTTACAGCTAAATTGAGCAGACGTATTTTGCGCGCGTAATGTAATTTTTCATCGGCACTAATTTCTTGTTCTATCACTGGAGGACTTCACGATAGAAATGCTGCGGTAGCGTTAACGAGAGGCCCGGTACGGTGGCAACGAAAGTAAATCGATACAGGCCAGGCGGTACGCACCCCCGAGAACTCATACCCCAAGCTCATCCTCCAGTATTTCCCACATGACAACATGTAACACTTTTTTTTTACGCGATGAAAAAGTTTCAACTTCGCAATCTCAGGGGTATAAATAATAAAATATACATAACCCGGAAAAACTGGTTCAGCTGGCCTATCCTAAGGAACGTCTACATTTTTAAATTCCCCAAAAAGTTCGCTTTTTCAAACTTGTCAAAATGTTTGAACATTTTGAAAATTAAAATTTTTTTTTTACTTTTTGAAAATTTTGAAAATTTTTCAACATTTTGAGAATTCTTCAAAATTTTTCAAAATTTTGCAAACTTCTGAATAATTCGAGGATTCCCCGAAAATTGAAAAATTTTGGAGAAATTCCATCAATTATTAAAATGTTTGAAAATTTGAAATTTTGCACTTTTACAATTTTTGCAATTCGCTATTAAAAAAAAAATTGGTTTGCAAATTATGAAACTTCTTCAAAATTTAACAATTTTGAAAATTGTTTAAATGTTCAAAATTTGAAAGTTTTTTAATTATAGTAAAAATTTTGGAATTTCGATTGTGTTTCTGTTCCGAAAATTTCGGCGAATCGATACAGACTAGACGCACCCCCTCGAGATAATACCCCGGGCTCATCCAGCATCCTACATGACAACATGTACCACTTTTTATCCGAAAAAGTTGGACCTCCAGAGTCGTTGTGGCATGAATAAAAAAAAAGCCGTAGAACACGGGAAAAGTGTATGAGTGGAGGATCCCGGAGGTCGTTGATTTTTCAAATGTTCATTCTTTAGAAATTTCGGGAAATTTTCTGTTCAAAATTCATGAACTTGCTCCAGTTTCGGAGTTCTTATAAATTTCCAAAATTGGCGGGAATTTTCAAATTCTTAAAACACAAAAGCTTAAAATTGCCAAAAAACCACTGCCAACCTATTCAAAATTCAGATTTATTTTTTTTTTAATTTCTCACCAAGATTAAATTTTTCCAAATTTTATTTTCTTTTGAATTCCAAAAACTTTGCTCCTCACAAAATCAAAATTGTCCACCCGCTAATGATGTCGTCCCGCCAAAAACTTGTTAGCTAAATCAATGGAGCCTCGTCATCCCTTGGAGCTTCTGCCGCAAGCTCGTTCCCCACGCTCCCCACATGACAACACGTACAGTTTTTTATCTGGAAAAGTTGTATCTCCGGAGTTGTCGAGGCGTGAATTAAAAGAAAAAATAAATAAATAAAAATCACCAGGGAAAAAGTTGTTGAGCCGCCGGATTCCAAAGCTGTTTCATTACGTGTTTGGGTGGTGTACCGTAATTTATTGGATCAAGTCGGATAGTTATGAAACCTCCCCAGGGCATGAGGGTGAGGGAATATCGAAAATAGGGGGCTTGTCGTACACGAGTCACTTCCAAAAGCAAATGTCGCATAGGAGTCAATGCACTTCCGGTTGAGCTCGTCGTTTGATGTGCCAACAGGTGCATCCATGCAGGGCTGATGTGTCAGGCGACTTTGCAGGTTTCACTGGACGTGAGACGTTGAGTTCTAAAGAAGCTCAATCATGGCTTCGTCTCTTTTCTTCACACACACACACACACACATAGATGCACCCGCAGATCGGCTCGTTCCGGAAATTGATGAATTTCATTCATTTTTTCAGCAACATTTTGCAATATCTTCTTAACTATGCGACGTAGCCTAAAAAGGTATACGACCTAAAATATGCGTTTTTACACGTGGATCAACTTTTGTTATAAACATTTTGTTGTCCGACCACCGGTTCTCCCGAAGGAGAACCGGCGGGAAGATATGATGAATTGGCACTTTTAATTTCGTCTAATTTCCACGGTTTCCCCACCTCGTAATATGCGTGTATATATGTGGTGAACTAATCATCGTGCGGCCGGAGCACTTTCCGCCTCGAATTTCCGTTCATTAAATGAAGACTGTGTTTGTCACTATCTGATATCCCTATCATCCCCAGGGAGCAGTATTATGCTGATATTATGTAGCGGTACATTGCCGCGACTCCTCTTACCACTTTGCAAGCACGTGGTGGGTGGCGGGGGGAGGGAGGGGGTGGATGGGCGGATAAGAAAAAATTTCACGCGGAGCAATAGAATTGCGGAGCATCTGCTTTTTACGGGAAATGTTGTAAGCCAGGTGACGCAAATGTTTGAACCAATCAATTTTCATTTTGGAGAACAGTAAAAAGGGGGGAACAGTCTTGGAAAAATTATAAAATCGCAACGTTAAAATATGTCCCAAAATTGAAAAAAAAAAATCGTTCAACCAAAAAAAATCTCAGATATCTAAAAAATAAATATTGAGCTGTGAACTTTTACTTCCATAGCGCGAGCGCCACATAAATTGGTTCCACCTTCCCAATCTCTGCTTTTTTAAATTCCATCTAATTTTCTTACAGGGCTGTGATCTTGGGTGTCCTCCTGGGAATAGTGGAATGGGATCGCAGTGTAACCTGTGTCCTCCTACTCTGGGAATATGTCCTGGGTTACCTCGGCATCTTCATCACTTCAATGGCAATGGAATTGGCCATTTGCATTCTCTCAACGCGCGGAAGTATTCTCGATACTGTGCCCCGTGCACCCATGCAGCATCTTTTGTACATCAAATTGTGTAAGTAAATTTCACCCAATGGTGGAGCATAATCATTATACCAACAACGATTACAGTTCTAATTGTAGCTTATAAAGTTAGATCTCTGGTAATTTATTTATTTATTTATCTATGAACGCCAAACGGCTCTGTGGCGACTAAGTGAAAATCAAACCAAACTCGGTTATCCATCCCACTCATACTCATAGGAAAGACCCACAAGCAGGTTTGTTCCTGCACAATGAAGCGCGCCGTATCGGCGCCTATTGGGGACTCTAGGCCACTGACGTCACCGCGACGCACGTAGGCCAAGCGGCATGGCACGTAGGCCATGCACCCTCATTGGCTCGCACGCAGGGTACTGAGACCCTATGTAAGGCGGACCGACAGTCCCCAAATAACCACTCACTAACGAGCAGTCCAGCAGTACGCTTCGAGCAAGGGAGCCCTGCCAAAGGAGGCAACAAAAGCGGACCAGAGGAAAACCTTGGCAGCCCCGTTAGCAACCAGTGGCCGGAACCTAGACGGTACCTGTCAGTACCACAATTCGTTCACCCGTACTTCTCAGTACGACCATTACGCACCTGTACTTTTAAGTGCAAATATATCTATACAATTAAACTTCGCCATCGTCTCCTTCTTCTCACACCTACCGTTCACACCCACAAACTGGTGACCCCGACGTGATCTGTAAACGGTGGGAAATGAACAACGGTGTAAGAAAAAGGAATGATCTTGGAACGCGACGGAAGCAGCCAGCAGTCCACCCCGCAGTCCAGCCAGCAGCCCAGCGCACACCCATCAACCTCGTCGAAGCCACGCTACCCGACACAGCCCAGCATGTCGCTTGACCAGACGAGCCTGTGGACGGCCGGACTGGCGGAAATCGGCCGAGTAGCAGTGAAGATCCCGCCTTTCACACCCGCTGACCCAGAACTATGGTTCAGCATGGTCGAGCGCAGTTTCCAGGCTGCCGGCATCACCAGCGAGGTCACCAAGTTCGGACACGTCTGCGGAAGCCTGGAGGCCAAGTACGCCATGGAAGTGAGGGACATTATTGTGAACCCTCCACCGGCAGACCCATATACTTTCCTGAAGACTGAGCTGATCAAGCGTCTCAGCGCAACTCAGGAAGAGAAAACCCGGCGATTACTAGAGACAGCGGAGATGGGTGACCGCAAACCAACCCAGTTTCTGAGACACCTCCGGGAGCTAGCAGGACCAGCCTTCCCAGAAGGGACATTGAAGACGCTATGGATCACGCGGCTACCTGCCAGAGGTGCAGGCACTCATCAGTACTCAGGGATCGGCCACACTGGAACAGGCCGCAGAATTTGCCGACAAGACCATACAAATTCTGAAGCCTCGGATCGTTCCCACAACGGCGCAAATCGCCGAAACAGAGTCCCACGGAGTAGAAGCACTACTCAGCCTGAAGATGTCCCAGCTCCTTCTCAACCTGGAGGATAAATTCAGCCCCACGAGGTGAAATCGAGAGCCTCAAGAGATCCAGCCGAGGGGACAGCAGCAACTCCAGGCGCGCCCGACCCAGGTCCAGGTCAAGGAGTCGTCCACCTGGAGCCGAAGGACCTTGCTGGTACGACTGGAGATTCGGATCGAACGCCAGGAAGTGTTAACAGCCGTGTAACGCCCCGGGAAACGGGCAGCTCGGTCACTAATGGCGGCTAGTGACTCCGCATCTTCGACCCGCCGCCTTTTCATCACCGACCAGGGAAGCAAAACAAGGTTCCTGGTCGACACCGGAGCAGACCTCTGCGTATTCCCACGCCGATTAGTTCGTGGGCCGCAGAGAAAATCCACCTACGAACTTTCGGCGGCGAATGGCACGGTTATTCTCACCTACGGCACGATTACAGTCGCGTGGGACCTCAAACTTAGGCGAATTTTTCCCTGGCGGTTCGTCATTGCAGACGTCTCCAAGCCCATCATCGGTGCAGACTTTCTGTACCACTACGGTCTCCTCGTGGATCTTCGCAGCGGACGGTTAGTGGACTCCCTCACCTCACTCTCGGCGCTCGGACAAGTCGAGGAAATCGACTTCCCATGCGTCAAAACTGTTACAGGCACTTCCGAGTATCACCGACTGCTGCAGGGGTTTCCCAATTTGACCAGACCAGATGGCGCAGGCAAGCCACCGCAGCACGATACTGTCCACTACATCCAGACGACTCCAGGGCCACCGATCAGCACCAAACCTCGCCGACTAGCACCAGATCGCTTGGTTGACGCGAAAAGAGAGTTTCGGTCCATCGTCCAGCTCGGCACAGCCAGGCCATCGAAAAGCCAATGGTCATCGGCACTCCATATGGCGAGAAAGAAAGACAGCAGCTGGAGACCCTGTGGAGACTACAGGGCACTGAACGCCCGAACCATCCCAGACCGTTATCCAGTACGCCATATCCAGGACTTCAGCCAAACGCTCCGGGGCAAGCAGATCTTTTCAACGATCGACTTGATCCGGGCATACCACCAAATCCCAGTCGCCGAGGAGGACATCGCAAAAACCGCACTCACCACTCCGTTTGGCATGTTTGAATTTCCATTCATGTCATTCGGTCTTCGAAACGCAGCCCAGACGTTCCAGCGATTCATCGACGAGGTTCTACGAGACCTGGATTTCTGCTACGCATACATCGACGACATCCTCATTGCGTCAGTAACTCCAGAGCAGCATCTCCATCACCTGAGACTCCTTGTCGAGAAACTGCAAACGTATGGCCTCCTCGTCAATCCACAGAAGTGCGTCCTGGGCCAGCCTGAAGTCCAGTTCCTGGGATACCTCGTGACTGGGAAAGGAACGTGCCCACTACCGGAGAAGATCCAAGCCATCCGGGACTACCCGACACCGCATACCGCAAAGCAGCTCCGACAGTTCCTGGGTATGTTGAATTTTTACAGGAGATTCATACCTAGGATTCCACTCTGTGCACAACCTAGCTCATCCGGGGATTAACGCCACGGTCAAACTGGTGACACAGCGATTCGTGTGGCCGTCCATCAAGACTGACTGCCGTGAATGGGCACGCGCATGCATCCCCTGCCAACAGGCAAAAATAACACGCCATGTTTCTGCACCGCTAGGCAACATCGCACCGCCATCTGGCAGGTTCGAGCACGTACACATGGACCTGATCATCCTCTCCAGTTCCGAGGGGTGTCGATACTGCCTGACGTGCATTGACCGATTCACCAGATGGCCCGAAGCGTTCCCTCTACCAGACCAGGAAGCACCCACTGTCGCCCGCGCTTTCTACGATGGATGGATCTGCCGGTTCGGGGTCCCCCTCCGAGTAACGACCGACCAGGGACGTCAATTCGAGTCGCACCTCTTCAAGCATTTAAACTGCTTGACAGGTACGACTCACATAAAAACCTCTGCTTACCATCCCGCAGCTAAGGGCATGATCGAGCGGCTCCATCGGCAATTGAAGGCGGCGATCAAATGCCACAACAACACCAGGTGGACAGACGTACTCCCGAGCGTCCTACTGGGGATCAGAGCGGCCTGGAAAGAGGACCTCGACAGCTCGGCAGCAGAGCTAACGTACGGTCAACCTCTGCGCTTGCCTGGCGAGTTCCTAGCACCGGGTACAAGCAATCGCCACGACGACGCAGCGGACTACGTCAAGGAGTTGAGGCAACACTTCGCCGAATTGCGCCCAGCCAAAACTCGACGACACGGCGAACACCGCACATTCGTTTTCAAGGATTTGGCCACAACAAAGCAAGTGTTTGTCCGACACGACGCTCCTAAGGGGCCACTTCAGATGCCCTATCAGGGCCCATTTCCAGTCCTGCGGCGCGGCACCAAAACGTTCACTGTCCATATCAAGGGGAAGGACGTGAACGTATCCATTGACCGACTGAAACCGGCATACGTCATCAGGGATGACGACCCAGACAGTTGGCACACCAATCCACGACCTGCAGTAGCACGGACACCACCACCAGCACCATCCTCAACACGAGGTGGCATGACGACGCGCTCTGGCAGACGCGTGAGGTTCGCCAACCGCTACCAAGCAGGACTCACGTGAATGTCATATTACGGTTCCATATTTTTCGCCACTTGTACTATAATTCGTGATCTAAATCACTAGCAGGGGGGTACTGTGGCGACTAAGTGAAAATCAAACCAAACTCGGTTATCCATCCCACTCATACTCATAGGAAAGACCCACAAGCAGGTTTGTTCCTGCACAATGAAGCGCGCCGTATCGGCGCCTATTGGGGACTCTAGGCCACTGACGTCACCGCGACGCACGTAGGCCAAGCGGCATGGCACGTAGGCCATGCACCCTCATTGGCTCGCACGCAGGGTACTGAGACCCTATGTAAGGCGGACCGACAGTCCCCAAATCACCACTCACTAACGCGCAGTCCAGCAGTACGCTTCGAGCAAGGGAGCCCTGCAATCAGCCCTGCCAAAGGAGGCAACAAAAGCGGACCAGAGGAAAACCTTGGCAGCCCCGTTTGCAACCAGTGGCCGGAACCTAGACGGTACCTGTCAGTACCACAATTCGTTCACCCGTACTTCTCAGTACGAGCATTACGCACCTGTACTTTTAAGTGCAAATATATCTATACAATTTAACTTCGCCATCGTCTCCTTCTTCTCACACCTACCGTTCACACCCACAGCTCTATACACAAATTTAAAGATATAAGAAAATTCAGAAATAGATGAATTCATATCATAAGAGTAATAGCAAGCCGTTCGCCAAACGTCATTGGTAGCGCGTGGAGCGCAGCGCCGGCCGATGTGACCTGTCATCATTACACAACCTTCCAAATCAGACCCGTCATAACATGTTTTTTTAAAAAATAATTCTATTGAACGCCACAAGAGTTATTGCATATTTACAATATGCAACAGGTACATAAAAATCCGAGTTTCAATAAACCGTGATATTTAAAACCCACACTGATTTTCCCTTAATTGAAAAAATTCGAGTGTCCAATAACCAAAGATAAATAACATTAATAATTTGTTCAACCTCAAATACAGGACTATACAAATTAATTGGTAATTTAGTGGCGTATTGCGGACCAGAAACCACATACACAAATCGACATTCAAATTAACGAGGAGCCGGGATAAAATTTAGAGACCATGAGAGAATTATCCATTGCTCCATGAGTTTAGCTCTCCTATTGTAATATATATATATGTATAGGGTGTCGCAAAATTGATATCTTTTATGTACATATATAGGGTGTCCCAAATTATATACAGGGTGTCCCCCAACTGCGCACTCTCCCTTGGAGGGTGGGATGGGGGTGAAATTTGAAGTCGAAAGTTCCTCATCCCCATCGGTATGCGATGCACTCCCGTAAAGTTACTTAACACTGGAGTTGACTAATCAGCGCGTTGGCCACACCCTCAGCCGTCACTGTTTCCGAATCTGTTCCAAGGAGCACTAAGACGATGGGTTTTTTTATCCCCATCGACCCTCAACAAGTCTCTAGTCCTTCGGTACTGAGCCGAATCATCATTACCCAGATCGAAAATGACTACGTGGTTTTTGACCATACAATTAGAATTCTCGTATTAATAGCACGAATCTGTAGACTCGAACCTCAACTTAGAACTAATCCGTAAATCAACTGACTATTATCAGACAAAATTCCCAGTGGCAAAATCGAACTTTATAAGTGATTCATCGTTGAATTATCAATCAATCAACAGTGTGGTTTTTATTGTAAATAGCTAGTACAGCATCGTGCACCCAATTTTATATAAATCGGCACAGCTTCGGCCATACAGTAAATTGTGGTGTAGTTATTTGGAAACCCCTCTACAATCACTTCCTCCTCCCGACCACCGGGAGTCACCGAAAATCACCAACATTTTTAACATTTAACTCCTTCCGTCGCTCTTGTACTCCCGCAATAGCTGCTCTTCAGCATTTCTTCGAAGAGGGGTACTGGAAACGGCCCTACTGGACACCCATCCATGATGTTTTCAAACACAGGGTAAATCCCCAGGAACGCCTGTGCTATGATGACGGGTACCTATGAGGGAACCACCAGCCACCCCCTGCGTTGGGTTAGGTTCCCGCCCGGCCTTGCGGTTTCATTTGATGGGTACCGTTGATAGGGCACACGAAATGTTCCTGCTGTCGACCGGAGTCCATCAGAAAATATTTCATCATGTGAGACGTAGTTTGTAAATATTTTGAACATGGAAAATTGTAAGAGAATTGGGAGTCAAAAAATAGCCTGTAAAAGAATTCATCATCATCATGTGAAACGTTCCCCCCAAGCCGGGCCCGACACCAGCACCCTTAACGCGCCAAGACCATCAATTGGCAATAACTGGTGTATCGTCCATCCGTCCTCCAACTCACTCACTGACGCAAGAAACAAATAAGGAATAAAAAAAAATATCACAAGTGGCAAATACTTTCTTGTCATTCAATAACATTTTTGTTTGTATCGATATTCGATGGGACGTGGGCCGAGACATTATTTGACATTTTATGCCACCTGACCTACTTTGCGTTTTATTATATTGCACCCGGGGGACCTTTTTACCGGGTAATGCTGTAAGCTCTCCCTCGAATAACGATTTTCATTGTGGCGTTTTTGTAATAGATTTTTTTTATTGCAATTACAACGGTATACTTTTGCCAAACGATGACAATCATGAGCGGGAATTACGTGAGGATTTAATAAACAGTCGGCTTTTTTTAAATTCATCTGGGACATGCAGACAATTTAATTTCACTTTACATTGTACTTGAGTAATTAATTGAAATGTTTGTTTGCAGTTGTATTGTTATTAGAAACTGGATGGCTGTGTGCTGGTGTCACGTGGCTCGTCTACTATTACACAAATTGTCCAGCTGCAGAGGCAAAGAAAGTCATTCTAGGTAAATATTTGAAATTCTGGAGATGAAAGAATTGTGATAAAAGTCAATTTTTTTACTCATTGTAACTGCTGACGTCAGTCTATGCAATTGCGCCTTATCCTCGTCAGAAAAGTTTTTGAGGCCTCAACAAAATGTCCCTATTTCATGCAAATGCATAAGCAATGGATTAAGGTCCGCGGAATGTCCCCATATAAACTTTTCCTTCAAAACAAATACCGTAAAGTGTGCAATAACTCGAATTAAACGTTCTTCCAGCATTAGTTATTTGCAATTGGTGTATATGGGCGACAGTACTGGTGACAGTTTGGTGCACTTATGACGCCGCCGGGAGGTCTTGGGTGAAAATGAAGAAATACCAGCGCAGTATGAGAGAAGCTGAGTCCCGAGGCGGTGGGCGGATGCATTATAAACGAAGCGGCAGTAGAAATAGGAACTGGCGGCAACGGTGAGTAAACCAACGAATAAGACTAATTTAGCGTCATTAGGATTTACCCTCGGTTTATCACGAAAATTACAAAAAAAAAAACTGCATTCCACTCCATAGCAAAGTTATCAGAGCGTACCAGGACAGCTGGGATAATCGCTGCCGCATGCTCTTCTGCTGTATGGGAAACTCGGACAGAAATAGAGTGAGTATGTCCTCGTCATTAAGAGCTGGTGGAAATATTGGGGAAAAGCTGAATGTGAAAAATTTTGTCCCTCATCAAAATATTTTCAAATTGTCAAAATTGATCTCCAGAACTCATTTGCTGACATTGCACGACTGCTGAGTGACTTCTTCCGCGACCTCGATGTTGTTCCATCAGATGTTGTAGCTGGTCTAGTCCTACTTCGTAAATTCCAGAAAATCGAGCGTGAGCTCATCGTAAAACAGCGAAAAAACGATACATACGAGTTTCTATCTGGGGTACCAATAACCCCGAGGACCAAGTTTCTATCGCTCACTGAGGATGGTGATTTGGCACATTTTCAAGACACCATTCACTACATGCACTTCGCCCTGGCTGCCTACGGTTGGCCATTATTTTTTATCAATCACACAACGGGCCTCTGCCAATTGTGCACCAGGTGAATTATTTTTAGATTGCTCTATCCATCAATACACGAGCCATCAGCCACCAACTCAATTAGCTTTCGGTATTGGCTATTCCAAATTTTCACGTGGAAAAAAATTATCGAGAAAAATGGATTTAAAAAATTTAATTTGGAGATTACCAAAAATTTTCCAATTTCCAAATTTCGAAAATTTTCCAATTTCCAAATTTCGAAAATTTTTCAATTTCCAAATTTCGAAAATTTTCCAATTTCCAAATTTCGAAAATTTTCCAATTTCCAAATTTCGGAAATTTTCCAATTTCCAAATTTCGAAAATTTTCCAATTTCCAAATATCGAAAATTTTCCAATTTCCAAATTTCGAAAATTTTCCAATTTCCAAATTTCGGAAATTTTCCAATTTCCAAATTTCCAAATTTCGAAAATTTTCCAATTTCCAAATTTCGAAAATTTTCCAATTTCCAAATTTCGAAAATTTTCCAATTTCCAAATTTCAAAAATTTCCAATTTCCAAATTTCGAAAATTTTAAAATTTTTTAAAATTGTGATAATGTAGATTTCGGGAATGTTGGACATATTTATAACTTTTGGAGTTTTGGATAATGCAAAAAATTTCCAAAAAGTTTGAATGTGAGGGAAGCGAAAATATTTTTCACTCTTCATAAAGTAATTTTTTTACCAGGTTGCGATGTTGCTGTCTACCCTGTATAAAACATGATAATGATGCCATAATAGTCGAGGACAATTGCTGTCAATGTAACTATGCAGCCTTACGACGAATGGTTGAGATTGGGGAAATTGACATTATCTATGCGACATTTCACGTTGACGTTGGGGAAACACCCTTCTTCGTGGCACTTGATTACACGAAGAAAAAAGTTGTCATCAGTATTCGGGGGACACTCAGTATGAAGGATGTCCTGACGGATCTCAATGCTGAGGCCGAAGTGTTACCGTTGACGCCACCCAGGGATGACTGGTTAGGTCACAAGGGGATGGTGCAAGCCGCTGAATACATTAGGAGGAAGATTTATGACGAGCAAATCATTGCGACGGCTTTTACCAAGGTGGGACATTTTTTCGATGTTTTTTATGATGTAGCCCAGGCGTTCAATACGAATTCTCCCTTTTTTCGCGGCAGATTGATATTCCAGTGTCGATTTTTTTTTGACACTTTGTTCATAAAACGCACAAGATGAAACGTTTCCAACGAAATTTTACTTGGTTTATAAAGTTGGAATGAGATCGATAATTTCAAAAATTTCAAATTTCAAGAATTTCAAATGTCAAGAATTTCAAATTTCAAGAATTTCAAATTTCAAGAATTCCAAATTTCAAAAATTCCAAATTTCAAGAATTTCAAATTTCAAGAATTCCAAATTTCAAAAATTTCAAATTTCAAAAATTTCAAATTTCAAAAATTTCAAATTTCAAAAATTTCAAATGTCAAAAATTTCAAATGTCAAAAATTTCAAATTTCAAAAATTTCAAATTTCAAAAATTTCAAATTTCAACAATTTCAAATTTCAAAAATTTCAAATTTCAAAAATTTCAAATTTCAAAAATTTTAAATTTCAAAACTATCTAATTCCAAAAATCATACTAACCAGCCAATTACCCTACATACTTCAAATAGGACTTAGCAAGGGGAACAGACCGTTTCGGTCTGACATTGGTGGGTCATTCCCTGGGCGCCGGTACCGCATCAATTCTCGCGATTTTATTGCGACAAGAGTATCCGGACCTGGTGTGCTTTTCCTACGCACCCCCAGGGGGCCTCCTGAGTATGCCAGCCCAGCTGTACACCCAAGAGTTCATAACTTCGGTTGTAGTGGGTAAAGACGTTGTGCCTAGGATTGGACTGAGGCAAATGGAGAGTCTTCGGGCGGACCTGATAAATGCAATAAAACGCAGTGTTGATCCAAAGTGGAAGACAATAGCATGTTCAGTGATGTGTTGTGGTTGTGGATCGACACCGACTTCGGCAGCGAATTTGGAAGCGGGTGGATGCATAGCTGAATACCAGAGAGACAAGGACCAAGCAAGGGCTCAGACTATTGTTCCAAGTGATTCGAGCATAGCGCTGACTCTTCATACACCATTATATCCACCGGGTCGAATAATACATGTTGTCAGGCATCATCAGAGCCAGGGAGAGTGAGTACATGGATTTCTCAGAGTCTTTTTACCCCTCAATCAATTTTGCAAAATACATATATTTAACCATCCGAGAACCTTCATTACACTTGTCGAGACTATTCAACTTCTCGCCCTACATGCATGTGGTACTAATAACTCAAAATAAAATTGTAAAACCTCGAATAATCAAAAGCGAGGCAGGGCTTTGCAAGGCAATTTCCGAAATACATAATGCTATCTCTGCTTATACTCTCTGCCTTACTTGCTGGGGAATAACGGTGAAGAGTTGATACATAAGCACTCAATTTCCACTTTATCATAGGCCAAGTAACCAAACCTTCCTCCATTAAATTTGACAATGGATTTTAGAAAGTTCACTAAAAGTTGAAAAGTTCGTAGTTTTTTGTTTAGGTGAATAGTAAAGCAGGGTGGTAACAATCAGAAGGCAATTTTCAATCTCGATTTTGCCAACATTTTACGGAAAATTAGTCAAGTTACATTACATCCTCAAAGGAATTTTTTCTCTCAACATGTCAGCTTAATGGTTTTTTGCATTTCAGGTCCAAGTACGAGTCCAGATGGAGGTAAGGGCAAATCTTTTATATACGTTCATTTGATATTTTATCATTTTCATTTAGTTGTGGATCTACAAAAAAAAATTCTATGCACTAAAATTTTACGTTCATTCGAAAATTTCCAACAGTTAAAAAAATGAAAAATAGGGAATTCCCAAAAAAATATAGATTACAGAATTTATGAATTTCTAAAATTTGTGGAATGTCTCAAATTCCTCAACTTTTTAAAATTGCTAAAATTTTCTAAAATTCCTAAACTTTCCAAAATTTCTAAAATTTCTAAAATTTCCAAAATTTCTAAAATTTCTAAAATTTCTAAACTTTCTAAAAGTCTAAAATTTCCAAAATTTCAAAAATTTACAAAATTGACAAAATTTCTAAAATTTCCAAAAATTTCTAAAAAAATTTTAAAATTTTCCAAAATTTCACTGAAAATATTCAGGTCAATTTGTCCTTCCAGGGATATGCTGCGAAAACGTGAGCCCGTGTATCAAGCCCTATGGGCTGGTCCCAGTGACTTTGACGAAGTGCTTATTAGCCCAGTTATGATACAGGATCACATGCCCGACACAATGCTAAAGGCCCTGAACAAGGTAAGCGATCGTCAAATTATGAACGATGAGGGGGAAGTGAAGTGTAGACAAATACCAATGAGTAGAAGTTCATCTGTGAGGCCGGGTACTTACGAGCCCCTCGAGGAGACTATCGATACTCAAGATATAATTATCGATCAGAATAATCTAGCCGAGCCATCACCACTCATTAGTCAAAATACTGACATTGCCAATCGTTCAAATGAGGGGAGTTTTTCCAATGAAAATGTCAGTAACATTGTTGTTGATGTGCAAGTGCACGGAAATTGATTATGCATTTGTCAAGTTAATCATTTAACTTGACTAATGATTGGTTGAAAGGAGAGCCCACCCGGATTCTAGAAACAAACTGGATTGTATCTATCATTTTTGCACTTTACCAATGTCGTTTCAATGGAACAAATTTGTGATTGGTTTCTATTATATATTATCAGGAATTTCAAATTATTTAAATTGCTCGGAGTCATTAACAAATTGTTGGAAAGATCGGAAACCTTTTGAGCCATTTCTAAAGCAAAATTTTTGAAAACTTTTAATTTTTTGAGGATTTTAAATCGTTTTGAATTGCTAAAATTTTTCAGCTTTTTGGAATTGGCAGAATTATCACAGTTTCATTGAAGAGTTCACGTTAGAAATATAAGATTGAAATTCTAAGAAGTTTACTCAGTTTAGAATTAATTTAATTTTTATATTACTTTTTATTTTATCTTATAGTCATTTTCCAAACGAGAAAGAAACCGGAAAAGCGCAAGAAAACTTTTTTCAAAAAGGTGTTCATTCCCATTCGTCTATATATTATGCGCATGCGACTAAAAATTCGCGTGTATCAAGCTACTGAGTTTACTTGAAACTTTATTTGATTTATACATTGAAGAAGAACGATCAAGTCCATAACTACGATACATATAATCCTTCCCGATTCTTAAATTCCGGTGCGATCTCCCCTTACCTCCAAATAGAAAGATCATGTTGAGTAGTTTTGAATAATTGAGAAGAAAATGTTGCAAATAAATTATGTTAACTTTATTTTTGTACAGTTTGTGATATACAACAGTCCACTGGTGGTAATAGTGTCAAGTTGGCTGTGATTTTGGGAACTTTGATAATTTACATTCCACATTGTGTTCCCCTTGGCCGTTTGTCGTTTATTCCACACCCGCTACATATGCCCCCCCCCCCAATTTTTGCCAAGAATGTCCACATGTACACTTGTTGGTTCGAATTACAAAATTTAAAAAATTTCTGAAAGTTGTGAAATTTTCTGGAATATTTCGAAATGGCTCAAGTATTTTTTTTTTTTTTTTTTTAATTTAAGTTCCGAAATTTTTTACTCACAACCTTTTTGGTCCATTGATGTATGTCGTTGGACCGTCCCATTTCCCGCTTCTTTCCACACACGTTATCACATCAATCCCTTCCCCCCCCCCCCCCCCCCCCGCTGTAAAAAAAGAACTTGAGCCAAGTATGCCGTATCTATAGTTGTCTACACCAAGTTATAAAAGTATAAAGTTGATGCATCTTACATTCGGTACGTGACAAAAACTTGATGCAGTAGTTTGCGTTGAACGATGGCCCATAAAGTTATGGGGCTGGCAGTTACTCCCAACGGGGGATAGTTTTAATAATAATACATCCCGCTGTGCTGGAAATATTCACCCGGTGCATGAAGAATCGCTTTTATTGCCTTTGAATAATCCATTCCAAATGTGCAAAATCAATAAGTCAGCTCTGTAAGCTCGCGCCTTATTTCCACTTTTGAAGTTAAACGACATATGGAAATAAACGGTTCATTAAATCCGTAAATTTATTGAATCCATAGGAAAAGACTGGTAGCTATATGCATATACCATGGGAGCGAAAAAATTTGGGCTTCTATTCTAAATGATCTACTCTGGTGAAAAAAAATTGTACGCTAAAAGTTGAATGACAGTTAATGTATTCTGGAGTTAATACTGCTTCAGAAATATTTCAAAAATATCGAAAGTTTACTTAACGTATCAAATAAAAAAACATTTTCTACGGACCGAATGTCTCTTAGAAATAAAATCTTTCCTTGTGATTAGAATGGGAAAATTAGTTTGCCGATATGTTTTCTCGACGGACAACCATATCAGAGGGTTCAAAGGAAACAAAATTTAGATGCGCTAAACCTGTGCCCCGCCCACCGTAACATGAAATATTGTTGATAAGCCGTGCGTAAATCACGTTTTTTCGTGATTTTGACACCATTGTGGAACTTCTCAATCAGTAAAAAAAATGTTCATGCACTCCGTTTAGAAAAGTAGTATTTATGATACACTGTGCATAAAGCGGCGTTTTACGCACGCCTCGCGTGCCTGAGGCCCCGCCTACGCACGCTTTGCGTGCCCGAAACCCCGCCCACGCACTCTTCGCGGGCCCCAAACCCCGCCCATATATGCTTCGCGTAGCCGAAGAGACGCCTGCGCATGCTTTGCATGCCCCAAACTCCGCCCGCGCAAGCTTTCCGTGCTCCAAGCTCCGCCCACGCAAGCTTTGCGTGCTCAAAGCCCCGCCCGCGCACGCTTTGCGTGCCCAAAGCCCCGCCCACGCACGCTTTGCATGCCCAAAGCCCCGCCCACACACGCTTTGCGTGCCCAAAGCCCCGCCCACGCACGCTTTGCGTGCCCAAAGCCCCGCCCACGCACGCTGTGCGTGCCCAAGACCCCGCCCACGCACGCGTCGTGTGCCCACTACCCCACCCACACACGCTTCGCGTGCCCGAAGCCCCGTCCACGCACCTCATATCCAACAATACTGTGTGATACAACGGACAGAAGTAACTTTTCTGCTTCCCGCGTTGCAACACTCGCAGTCGGCAGAAATAGATCGGGAACCACGGTCTTTCCTGCGCTGCCAAACTACTCGCTCTCCCCCACGCGCCTGCCATCTGCAGCGGCGCCGCGGATGGCAACCCATCACATGGAAGAGCGTGGACAGTTTTCCACGGTTAACCCGGAGATCTACTATTTGTGGATCAGAGTATTTTTGCTCGCGTCGAGTTGACAGTCGAGCCGCAAATCAGTCTTCACTTTTTCGAGTTTGGAAAGTAATGCAATACCAATTCCCAGACCAGAGAGCGTGACGAACAGCACGAAAAAGCTTTCCACAGTCTTGTATCGACATGGACTGAGTGGATACAGGCAGTTTGCTCGATGGAAAACCTCTCGCTCGTCGAAGATCCGAAAAAATTCGCGCCCAATTGAGTATTGGACTTGACAACCCAAGCGTCTGACAGCGCTAAGCGAGCGCGCTTAGCCTACTCTGTCATTCTGACGTCGGTATAAGAGCATATGCATATAGTAGTGGTCTAATGTTTCCAGCTGGTGCTTCTGGTAATTATCCTATGATAATATTCCTGCTGAGTGGACCAGCTGACTATGGAAAAGCAGTGTTCACTTCATGAATCCATTACTAATACCCTCGCACCTTTTGCGCTTAAAAGACATTGCTTTCAGTCACATCTGGAAGTGCCCTGGACCTTTCGATTTCACCGCAGTTCTTTAGAACTGCATCCAGTTATATCAACATTGCATTGGATGATCTATAAATTCTTCATCGTCATGAAAATTGATGAACACCATTTGCCGTATGCTAAGATCAGAGGGTCGTATAACTATCAGTTTACGGATGAAACTGCCGACACTGAGCGCGGAATTTGCTCTCCCTCAACTGGTCCATCCATAATGGATCTTCAACTGCAAACCACTTTGATCTAAATTGAAAATATCCTCCGAACCTCTATCCATTATTGAACCGTTGATATCGGCTGCTTAATTATGGGTTTGGGGGAAATAGTCTGCATTTTTCTCTTTATTTAGAGCAGACGAGTCGGATGATCTATTCTGCTGAAACAAGATACAATGTTAAAAAAAATTGAGAAGGGTTTCGTAGATATATCACAATCAGATGTCCTATATTCAGGCCGGATGCTGTCAATAAGGAGCCAATAAGAAAGTGGCAAAATAGTTTTTTTTTTCGCAATTGCTCTGACAATTCCACAAACTCGTTAGAATTTTCTATCGACCAAAGGATGCTGCGGATCTCCGATCTCTGATTTTGTAGAGGTCATCATAACAAATCAATATCATAGACATATCCTGCTTCAGCAGTCCATTTCAAATTTCCCAAGAACGAACTGGAAAAATGCCAATGTTGTCCCGACAGGTTCTCCTTGAATCGCATTTATTTGCCAACACTTCAATTGAGTTATTGAGTTGACTTTGTGGAATCGATTTTGAATCGTTAATGAAGGCAATATTCCATCGCTGCTGGAAAATTTTAGGGCTTTTGTTGTTGAGTCATGAATCAATGCTTCGGAGGCCATTGAGTGTTAATCGTCATTATGAGTCATGAAAGGAAAGTAGGGTGGTGTGCCACGGTGTGGTGAGTTTATGGAACTGGTTGTTTGACCTGCTGACCGGGTCATAGCAATAACTTGCTGATAGGTTTTGATTGTGCATTGTTGGATTATTTTTGTATATAGGCATACCCGCCTACGCAGGCACACGCCCTTACCCACCCACCCATCCACACCCGCCCACCCACGCCCACCTACCCACCCACCTACACTCACCTACCCACCCACACTCATCTACCCACCCACACCCACCTACCCGCCCACACCCACCTACCCACCCATATACACACTCACAGAGGCAGTTCAGAATTGATGCAACCAAAGTGTAACCAGCTTGTGATTTCATGGGGGGCGCTCCATTGCGATTTTAATCGTTTTCAATCGTACGCTTCGTTTGTGAGGAAACTGCACTCCAAAGTTCGGTTAGAAACTATATAGAATATATATATATATATATATATTTGGAATAATCTCAGGAGAAAATTTGCACTCACAAGTCTCGATAGAGAATTCGACTTCTCCGGATGTCCCGGGGGTAAATTTGAACTTTCGAACTCCAGTTCCGAGTGACAAATTCATCTTCATGATTTCCGAAAAAGTATCTCATTAATTCCATTAATAGTAATGTGGCGTCTTTCCACTTTTTCTCCGGCGAATCTATAAGCAAAGTTTGCGACTTTATGAATTAACGAGATTATGGCACTTGGAGAGTTGGGGTCGGAATTAAATCATCGGGCGGCCTTGTGCGCATCCGTAAAAAAAATGAACAATCACGCTTAAGTGGATATTTTGAATTTGGGTCCAAAATTGCAAAGTTTCCAAAAAAATTTCAAAAATTTCAAAAATATCACGTTTCAAAAATGCAGTGTCAAAAAATTCGAAATTTTCAAAAACGTTGAAAAGCCTCAAAATTTCAAAAGTTTCATTAATTTCGGAAAAGTCCTTCCCCCCCCCCCCCCCCCTCCCCCGTGATCTAAATGGTTCGTCTCAATACCGTCTCAAAAACATGAAAAAATTCCCTACACATATCCACAAGTTTAAACAAAGTCGAGATTCCCAAAAAAAAATTGCGAAAGATAAAACTTCTTGAACTTCCGGTGAAACTATAAAAATTAACTTATTCGACCAATTTCAATATTTTAACGTACTCGAAAAATGTAAAAAAAATTGCACAAAAATAGCAAAAATCAGAGTTTGTAAAAAAATCCCCCCCCCCCCCCCGCCCCCCGCCCACCCACCTGCCGCTTATCCCGCGATCCAATTGAAATTATCCGAAGAGTTCACGTGGCCATAATGTTTTCGCTCAAGTTTCGTATTAAAAAAAAACTGAAGAGTAGTGGAATGATGGGATTGCATGTAAGCCACTGGGGGTGAGGGAGGGGGAGATAAAATCCGATTTTAGCCCCCATGGTATCCCCTACGTACCCCCGTTACTAGGATGGAGCCATGATATTTTAATGGCGTACTATTGTGAGGCTGCTGGGAAAAATGTTTACTGCCTTACTTCCGAGTGAAAAGAATTTTGCCAAGCTTCAGACACTGAGGGATGAGAAAATGGGGTGGCACTATTTACCACAGTGGATTGTTGTAATTATCAGTTGCACGATCTCATGCCAAATGTCTATAGATATAGGCATGCGTAGCTATGAATTTCCGGCGATTTTCTTCGCGGGTAAATATGAGCTAATAAAAAAAAAATGCAAAATAAAAAAAGCAACTGGAGATATAGAGTTTGGCGTGAGATCATTCGTTTGGTGATAGATGGATTGGTATATAGATGACATAGATATCCATGCGCATGTGTAAATTATTTGACACAGCATGGCGCGTAGTCGATTATTTGTAGATAGGGATAAAATCAAAATTGTTACTTTATTATGGCAATTAGAGGCTGAGTGAGAGTTGTATACATTGTACATAAAATAGTGGGTTTCTTTTTCTTTTTTTTTACCTGTTAATATCATTTTTTGTTGTATGAATAATAGCCTCATATCTGCCAGATTAAATTATTCATACTGCACTGCATCAATCTCCATTAACAAGTCTCTCTAATTTGTTTTGTATAATTTTCATGTAAATGTAATTGTATTGATTTCGAATACAAAGTAATTACTTGTGAACAAATGGGCGTTATGATTTATAGTTTTTGTTTTTTTTTTATTTCACGTAAAAAATTAATTATACCCAACATCCTTGTGTTAGAGCACACGCGTCAATAATAAAGTGCAAGCGTGAGGGAATTTGTGCATATTGATTGGAGAATTATTTGACAAAATGTCAATTTTTTTCAAATTTTTTTTAGTGATTTGGTATCGATGTTTTTTTTTTAATAAAATTTTGAATTTTGGAAATTTTTTTTTTTGTATTCATGTTTATACTCAAAATTTACCTTTTTCCCCCAGTTTTGCAATGAAACTTTTTTCCAATTTTATAAATCATTTTTGCAGCAAAATCCTGATTTTCATAAAAAAAAGCCTCCAATGTTACTTTTATGTAACATTATGTAACGAAATTATAATTATTTAAAAATAATTTCCTTCAATATTCCAAAGAACTCAACGTTTGAAAACTTTACTAATGACGTCATTGAGATTAACGTGTTCTCAGTACTTGTAGTTTAATGTGACTGCATTAATTAGTGTGAATAATCTCCTACCGCTTAAAAAATATATTAGTATATAGTTGATTGTTGATAAATTAAGTTTAGAGGTGCGGTTGGAAGAACCTTAAAATATTACGAAGAAAAAGAATGTGAGTGTAGTTCCTTGCGCCATTGAAGTGAAACTCCATGTTAAAGAATCCCAAACTTGGTATGCGCATGCGCCCACGGAAAGCGTCCGGTCGAGTTCTCACCTCGTCTCATTTGCAGCGAATATCTCAAAAGGGGAACAAGATAGTGACATTGTTATATAAACCTTTTTTGTAGATCAAAATGGCACCTACAAATTTGTATTTAAGCAAATTTCCATATCTCTCTCCGTTTTTTAAATATTTGATGAAAACTGATGTCAGGCTATAACACGCTCAACTCACTATGCCACTTCGCTACCTATTTGTTTTAAACCGCCGGATTATCTTTCGTCTTTTATTCGTACTCTAATTAGAATAGATACGTGTCTTTCTGCGTGAAACCTTCTAGCAATTTAATTTAGAACGGGATTTAATATAATTCTTTCGAAGAGCTGAAACGGGACACATTCCTTTTCTATTCAAATAAATTTGATAATGGTTATAGACTTTTTCAAATGTGTTGACGTGAATTTCAAATGCCTAAAGCTTGAAAAAATTTGTTTGAACAGTTTGCACTTCATATGCGTATTCTGCTGCGATTCAAATCTCAAATGGACGAGGTTTTTTGTTGTGTAGCGCATGCGCAGAACACATTCCACCCCCAAACATGTGCGTATGCCTTAACCTCTATTTGTTACAACTGTAACGCAACCGTTAGACGTCTCAGCAATCCCGCACGGAAAAAAGATGTCTGAAATATTGCAATTTTAGTCTAAAAACATATTTCATATCAATATCCTGCTTGTATGGTAGATATGTACTAATATATCTTATATATCTCACATACAGCAGTTGTGACGGGCCAGATATATCCGAATATATTATTCAAATATGTCTCCGTATATATATTCCGTAAAGGATCAATAGAAGTTTCACGTGGAAAAAATCAGGAAGTGAGGGTGACCGGATATTTGATCCCCGAAAAATTCGGACGAAAATTCCCCACAAAAATTTCACCAAAAAATTTCCCCTGCGAAATTTTGCCCAACGACAATTCCTCGAATATTATATCAGTGTAAATTTTTATTTTACGCCATGGTAACTATCACAATATGTATATAATACGTCTTCAAAATTCGATTGTGCTATATTCATTTTTTTACTATGATCATTTTCGGAGAATTTTTTCCTGGAGAGATCTACGTCTAGGGACTTTTTTTCTAGTAACTTTTTGATTTGTGAAACTTTTTACGGAGGAAATTTAGTTCAGAATTTTTTTTATCTGGGGAATTTCTCTCTAGAGAATTTTTGTCTAGGGAAATTTTTTGTATGGGGATTTTTTTTCTAGTCAAATTTCTTGTATGGGGATTTTTTCTAGGGACTTTTTTGTTCAGGGTTTGGTTTTGGGGTGAGAAAGTTTATTTGGAGATTTTTTATCTGGGGAATTTTTCTCTGGTGATTTTTTTTCTCGGGAATTTTTCTCTGGGGATTTTTTGCTGGGGTATTTTTCTCTGGTGTTTTTTTTCTGGGCAATTTTTCTCTGGGGATTTTTTTTCTGGAGAATTTTTCTCTGGTGATTTTTTTCTGGGGGATTTTTCTCTGGTGATTTTTTTTCTGGGGAATTTTTCTCTGGGGATTTTTCTCTGGGGATTTTTTCCTGGGGTATTTTTCTCTAGTGATTTTTTTTCTGGGGAATTTGTCGAAAGGATCAAACGTCTGGTAAACGGTAATAAATGTTGAGAGAAAATAATGATTTCGAATGAATGAGGGCTAATTATCAGTGGCTGAGGGTGTGTGGTGTGGATTAGGTGTCAGCGGACAGAGAACATTTTACTGAGATTGGCACAACGAGAGCTGACGAGGAGAGGTGTACAGCGCAGAGGTATGATCATCTTTCAATTCAACTACAACAACAATCACCCCGTGACCGTGACGCCGACGTCTATGCCACCACACCCTCTTCCTGCCACGATACCAGGTATCTTGAATCGTCGCTCACTCGAGGTCACTGATTAAGGTCTTGAAATGCTTGGATCAATAGTGGTAAATCGATAGGGGAACTTGCACGATTATGTCTTGAGACTTCTTCTTGAGTTCATCATTACGATATCACATATAATCATTTACGTATACAGAAAAGTGGAATTTTTTTGGGTCGAACCCGGGTCTTCCCACTATCCGGGTGGTTGCTTTGGACCGCTAAGCTATCGAGACATTCATACATTCGCAATTTTTCGATCTGGTACTTGCAGGTCTGTGTTAATTTTTCGAACCTTCTTACATCGTTTGAGGCCATCATTTCTAATACATCTGTTTTGACCAATGGTTGTTTATTATTGATTGATTTGGCTTCCTCGGTCCCTACCTCAGCCATTGTGAGGTTTTTTCTATATAGATATACTTGAAGACTACATCTTTTTCA
The DNA here is from genome assembly GCA_026005395.1 of Asobara japonica. Taxonomy (NCBI): domain Eukaryota; kingdom Metazoa; phylum Arthropoda; class Insecta; order Hymenoptera; family Braconidae; genus Asobara; species Asobara japonica. The sequence continues at coordinate 3,027,436 of BQMI01000028.1, forward strand.
AAGCATACTGAGAGAGAATTGCTTTTGCGCAATTTTTCGCTTAAGTAGTTAATAATTGATGAAGAAAATTCAATATGCACAAATCGGGAAAAAGGAATGCTCGAGTCGATCGGCCGGGAGTCTATATAGAAGAGATCTATCTACTCATTTTAATCATATAACACTTAAGTTTACATGTCAAAAATAAGGAGATTGGAAGTTCACATGTTTAACCTCGAAAAGTTCAGGTTTTTGTCTAAGCAAAGCGTTCACATTGCGAAAACAGTCGAGTTTAATTAAATTTGAATGATGCTTTATCATTGTGGAAATATCGTCAAGTGGCAGTAAAAGATGAATCGAATTTTTTGCCTTCAAACCCGAAACTCCACGAGGCGGCGCTGCGCTCATCGTACGACCGCAAGAGGGCTAAATGAAAAAACTGCTAAAACAAAATTTAGGGCCAGTTCTCTGTTAAGTTAATCTATGCTAACGTTAAAATTAAGCGTTGTGATTGGCCGCAATTAAATTTTCGACCAATCAGAAGCCTTAACGTCAAAATTAAATATGGCCCTCACTAATCAAAAACTGGCCCTCACATAATGGAGTATAATCCCAGGCCATTCTAAAAATTGGAGTTGAATAACTACGATTTCATTTCGTATGAATTTATCAAGCTTAGAGGTTAAACATGGAATCTTCACTCACCTCAGATTTTTCAATATTTTTCACGCTCAAGTGGCACACGCAAAGTCCAAAAAAATTTGTCCAAAAATTTCGTGCTAATTGAATGTAGGCATTGCAATTGTTTCACATTTTTCTCATTTTTCATTTTTTTGCAAAATGCAAAATTTGAAGCGAGGCGGCGCAGTAGAGTTTTTCCGACATGTGAAGATGGCGCCTGTGACGGTTTCCTGGCGCCATTTTGTTTTTTGTATCTCTTTCATTTCAATCCAAGAATCATTCGAGTTTTTTTCAAGAAAAAGTAAAACGAAATTCAAAAAAGAATATCATTTTTTTTTTTTTTGAGAAACAGATTTTTCAAACAATTTATTTTGCCAAATTTCTGCGAAATTTTACACTCAATTATCATTTTTGCGTGTGCCAAAATGGCGTTATTACCAATAAATCATCATAAGATAAGTCATCCCCGCCATTTACCACGATACTTTCTGCTATTTGGCTGTATTGGATAGTCAGAATGTATTCCTAGTATAATAGAGATACTGAGCTTCACGCAAGTTCCCTATTGGAAGTGATAAAACTCCACAACAATAATCGTTAATCAACGCTATCACCAGTGTACCTAGCACTGACCTTATTTCATTGACCTTGAGTGAAAATTTTAATGTTTTACAACTTCCAAATGGAGGACTAAACCCTTTCAGTACATAGCATTCTCATTGTCATTCAAATCGTCATGAATCATTAAAATTAATTTTTTTCCTTTTATTTATCATTAAGAAAATGTTTTTCTTTTATCGTCAATCTAGACTTGTTATCCATTTGCATGAATACATAATGCATCAAAGGGAGTTCAATGTACGCCATTGGATCGCGCCTCGGATTTATGTTCGCGATTGCTTATTAGATTAAGGTAGCGGAGTAATCCACACCTAATTGCGGTTCTTAGGGTGGAAATGAAATATTACAACAATCAAATTTTCCCGCTAATCAATTAATCAACGTAATGGAAACTTAACTGCTCCAATGCACGATTTAAGGTAGCTCAATCATTTTTTTAAAATTAATGCAATATGCGAATATATGTATAAAAATATTGTACATAATTTTCTATAAAATACCTGTAGAAATTTTGGCTTTGTGTTTATGTGCACACTTTTGCTTTTCAAAAAAAAATTTTTTTAAAAAACAGCGAATTCGATTGAGCTACCTTAACATCACCCGACCGCCTTAAGGCAACTCAAACAATTTGCAAATTCAAATTTGCTCTCAGTAGCTAACTATATCGAGCTATCCTCCGCATGCAGTTAGTTCATTGCACGTGCATCTCAGGACCAGCGAAATTTGTAAAAAAAAGTCCCAAGTACACACCGATAAATATTGAAGGACCAAAACTTCAAGAAAAATCATCATCACCAGGATTCGGGGGTTTGAATGCATGATAATTGCGAGACGTAGCTGATTGAACATGAGTCTAATCTACCAGTGAATGCCTAGAAGAGTGTAATTAGAAAGAGCAGCGGATGTAAAGTAGGGGTGAACAATTCCCTCGTCAAATAAAAAGAAAACACTGAACCAGTAGTGTTCGGCATTAGTGAGTAAAATATTTTTTGTAATAGCAAAAGCATTCGTAAAATCAAAAAACATTACCCACTAATATCGAACAAATTTTTTTCATCATCGAGTGTGGAAAGTTATGGAAATTATGGTACCCAGGGTTGAGCATAATGTCCATAAAATGAGACCTGAAAAATCCCTGAGGAGAAAGCTCAAATTCGAATGACAAGGGTGTGTTTTGGGGGTGGTGCGGATTTATCAAAGCAGAGTCTTTTGAAAGCGCTATCTCTTGATTTTTGGAAGGTTGGTATCCGGAGACTCGTTGGGGATATTTTTTGTCCCTAGACTGGGCTTCAAAGTCATTTTCTGCACTCCACCATACAGTGGACTCTCGCGAAGTGTCGCCCGTCGGCACCGATGACTCCGACAGTTCTGCGGAAGCGACAGTTATTGTTCACCCCCACTCCGTGCACACCTTCTGAGAACTTTAAAAAGACTGGGCGATCGCAATTGGCAAATAAATTCATTTCCTCTCCTTTTTCCACTGCTGAACTATATTATCGTTAGAACAACAGTAGAACCTCCCATATCTCATACTCCGGTGTCTTATAAACCTCCGATTTCTTATAAATTTTCCCTCCGATGTCTTATACAGTCGACTCTCCCACTAGTGCACTGCGCGGGACCGGACGCTCCACCGCACTGTCTCACCAGTGACCCTCCCCTACTTCTCCCACTCCCGAATGCTAGTAAGCGCAGTGAGGTAGCATTCAAAGTCACGTGGGGCCATTTGCACAGTGGTGGGGCGGCGGCGCTTGAGGAGATAGTTAGTGGTGGGGTCATGACGATACTGACTATAGGGATCCATCAACTTGTGGGACGTGCGCTGGTGGGGGAGTTGACTGTATTCTGTCTCCCCACTACAATGTGTTTTGTAGGCAACAGGAGCATGCGCAGAACAGTCCGGAGACAATGCGAAGAATATTATGAACAATATTTTACACGAAATTTCGGAACTGCCATTGCTTTCAGTAATAGAGGAAATATAAATAGGAAATGTAATTATATTTTCTCAACTACGGCGTTGCTGTTATTATCGGCTGGGTAGCCTTCACGTGTAGGATTGGGCCCCGGGCTAGGGAAACCAATGTACGTAGGGTTTGACAGTTGTTTTTCTTGATAGTCTCAATGGGATAATTGCTTTCCGTATTTCATGATAACAAGAATAAATATGCATTCGTCAATTACCTGTAGAATATAATTGGATATTTCATTCACCCCACTCTTCATACTCGTCTGTGTATAACCTCAATTCAAATTCTCGCGCCTAGTTCCGCTGTTTGCCGCGCCTCATCACTTGGCAGTAGAGGAAGTAGTGGCTCGACTGCGGTGCGGATATAAGAAACCGGATGTCGATGAGGGGACATAATATAAGAGATGAGAGGTTCCACTGTAGTGCTCTCGTGACACCTTCACTATTTTCAGTATGACCACGTGATTCTCCCATTTTGCCAGACTCATTGCTCAAATCGAGGAACAAGTAGTTTTGTATTATCGAATTGTCACTATCCTTGACATTTCCTGGTACCTCAGCGCTCCCCTCATTTCTCGTTAATCATCATATGCGACATTCCAACTTGATCCCTATCCTTGACACTTGGCTCTCCTGCTTGGTCGCCATTTGGTATTCCGGCAAAAGTAGAACACTCATACTGCGAAGCGAGTTTGTAACTTCTGAAATAGGAATTCAGATGAGTGTCAAAGGCTGATTGACCTGAAACAAATCGGCTATTGGATATTTAGCACCATTCAAGATCCAATTTTGTATTCATCCTAATGACTCGCCCGAAAAACGGAGTATCCTGGATGGAACCTAAGCACAAGTCATTCGATAGCTAATAGAAAAGCTAATCCACAATTGACACCACCCTTCCAATCAGAAGGTTTCGTCATCTTCTCGAAACCGTATTTCAAATTCATTTCACGGTCAATCCGTTGCTTGAGTTCAGGATAGTCAGAAGACAATAGCAGAAGACTGCTGCTGACGATACCTGTTTCTAAATCCAAGTTCGGCAAGTGAATTCCCCTCAAAACACTCTAGTCCTAACCTAGCTGCGCCTTAATTCGAATTGGAGTATTATCCATGGAGTATTATGCATACACACCTGACATTCCACACTAGTGATGAAAAAAGGAAGCATTAACGAGCCCTGGACCACCTCCTGACGATCAGGTTGTAACGACCCTGGGCCCAACGAAGCCACAACGAGTAGCATCAGGTCAAACATCATCAGCGGAGGCATCCGAAGTACGTGAGCCCCTCGATATCCAGGAGCTGGAATTAGAGCATGAGATGAGTGCTCTATTATCACCCCAGAGTCCTGGTAAATCATGCTCATTAACAGTGGGCACACCACCGCACAGACTATGTCTAGAAACAAGCTTCACCTCCCTTCAAAGCAGCACAAACATACCCCAGGCTGGACGTGAACTGAGTATCGACTCTTATGGTGTGCCCTGGGAGTACGTCAGTATTGCCAGCGAATTCATAACTACTCCAAGGCACGACGAGAATAAATTGTAAGCGACAATATTTTAAATGGGTATGGTGTGTATCAATGGAACGAAAAATTATTGAGTGACAAATTATTCATTGGAATGCCAATCAGCGGAATTGTTAGGGCAGTAAGTTCAGTGGCGAAGTGGTCAAGCATATAGCTTGTCCGGACGTGACGTCGCGCATCTCATTTTCCGGATTTGCAGGTTTTGCTAAGCCAAGTCCCGGGAAAATTCTGCGCCGCGAGAGAGAACCACGAGAGGTAAAATAGAAGACCCTCAACTTGGTCACCTCCCGGTCGGTATCTGAGGATCCTTTATTTGACGTCCCTAGGCTCGAAGTGGCATTTTTCGATCCTAGGAACGCAAATGGAGAATTCTCACCGCGAGCCGGATGCGGCCCTGAAGTGCCGCCCGCAATGTAGTAGGGGAGAGCGCTCGGCGCTGTCCCCCCACCACTCCACATTTCCCCTTTTCTCATAACGCATGGCGTGACGGCCTACTTCTCCTTCACGCAAAAACATGTGAACTTATAATTTGTCATCTGAAGATTATAATTCTAGAGAATTAGAAGATATAATTATAATTCTAGAGATTATAAAATAATTAAAATAATAAAATAATTTTAAAAAATAATTCTAGAGAAAGACTATTTCAAAATGTGCATTCGTATAATTATGTTCTGAATACAAAATTTTACATATTACGAGAACATTTAAAATGTCAAAAATGAAACGTAAACAAATCCCAGAATAAAATAGGCGGATGTCACCATAACAAAAACACTCAGCTGATTGGTATTCGACGAATGATTTTTCAACCAATGATTTTCCGATGATTTGACCCAAGACCATTTTAATCCAGTGGGGGAAATACGCAAAATGGAATACGATAGATATTTGCAAAGAGAAAGCAAAGGCTTTCGTAAGATAGTTGTAACAGAGCAAGATAATTTTGAGCAAATGACTTTGCGTGCTCGTTGTATTTCTTTATCTATTTATTTACTTATTCATTTATTTATTTATTCATTCATTTATTGAATTATTTATTTAATTATTTATTTTGAGTAATTAATGCTAGGCGCTTAAATTGCAAGCTTGACAAGCCCTTATATTATTTATTTACTCATCACAAAATACCGCAATCATCTTTCATTTTTCATGAATCATCATCACAAGTGTCTTCTGCTTCTTCCATTTATGTTTCCTAATTATCAGGTATTTTGCCCAGTCAAAGAAGCCTCTCAGGTGGAAATAATTCTTGGATTTTTTTTTTTATATTTTTGAAATTAATACGAGAAAAAAAATACTAACATCCCGAAAAAATCCACAGAATAATTATTGAAAAATCTTTTTTCCGCATCAGTCCTTTTTTTTCATAATCCCATAAATTATCTCCACCGTTGCCCCCACCATAAATGTACATGAACCATCATGATTGGTCCCATTAGGAACAATTGTTTATACCAATTTTTGTTGATTAATAAAGGTTCAATCATCCCCTGGATTGGGAGTACACCCAGAGAATAGCGCCACTAGCAACTCCCGAGACGATGTCAGAGGCGAGCAATCCACCATCACCATTACCAATGACTAGGCCAATAAGAAGAACACCAAAAATACCGGGCAATTTATCAACAGCTGCTGATGATTTTAAAAGCAATTTGCATTTTGCAATGCTTACAGTGAAAAATTGTAGTTTCAGGGATGACAATGCTGGTTGTAGTAATAGCAGTAGTGGTAATAGTGAAGCTAGTTTCGAGAGTGCAAGAAGTGGAAAGGGACAGCCGCTACCGCCCATACCACGTCGAAGGGATTCTGTGATTTTACGAAGGTTTGTTGGATTATCCAAGTAATTCCCTCAAGGGATCATGCTTCTAAGCACAATATATGCGTATTACAACTTCCATTACTCGGCATCCAATCGAGGAGAGCCCTAACATCAATTTGTAATCCGACGGCCACTCTTTCTTCAAATGATGATTATGTGATACCGATATCAAATCTCAGCAAATGGCTCTTGCTATCGTAACGCACAGTTTTGTGTCACTACTTGGACGGAATTATTTTCCCCCGTGCTGTCTGCAAAATAGTAAATTTAGAATCTCCATTTTGTGATGCATCTGTGGAATCATTCTCAATCTATTTTAAAGCTGTAGAAAGCGCTTATAGTACTGTAAGTACTACAAGTACTGTAAGCACTACAAGTACTATGAGCACTACAAGTACTATGAGCACTACAAGCACTATAAGTACTACAACTACTATGGGTACTACGAGTACTGCAAGTACTATAAGTCCTACAACTACTATGGGTACTACGAGTGCTGCAAGTACTATAAGTACTACCAGTACTATAAGTATTTTAAGCACTACAAGTACTATGAGTACTACAAGTACTATAAGTACTTTAAGCACTACAAGTACTACAACTACTATGGGTGCTACTAGTGCTACAAGTACTATAGGTACTACAACTACTAGGGGTACTACGAGTGCTGCGAGTACTATAAGTACTACAAGTACTATAAGTACTACAAGTACTATAAGTACTATAAGTACTACAAGTACTATAAGTCCTACGAGTGCTGCAAGTACTACAAGTACTATATGTACTAAAAGCACTTATCCTCATAAGAGCTCACTAAATGTTTTCGACAAAGATGCTTCGCCTCGGTCTGCAACCATCCGCGTCAAAACAGTCTTCCGGGCCGAATGGCGAACACTTGTTTCCTGTCACGTGGTCCGCTAACGCAGGCGTAACGGGGCCGGCTGAGGAAACAGTATTTTCCCAGCTCGCCCAAAAATAAAACAGACGGATGCAGTTTTTGCCAAAACAATAATCTAATAACTACTTAATTTGTGTTGCCAGGGAGCAGAGCGTGTGTACAGCGGCATGTTGCCGTGACGACCACTCGGAGCCGTCGACCCCGTCCTCCGTGCACTCAGCGCGGATAGTCCAAATGTCCCATAGAGTTCAAATAGACTTCCCCTATGTCGAGGCTGATCGTCCACCATCGAATCTCGACTTCTATGATATTAAAAGTCCCCCAGGCCCACCAGATCACGGTCCGGATGTCTTCCTAAGTGTCCGCAGTTCACCAGAGTGCAAAAGACTGATGGCACCCGCAACAGATCTTGGCGCCGAATGGAAAAAACGCTTCGACCCGAGTTCTGGATTATCTGCAGACGCCTCACTTCCTCTACTACGTGGACTATCCCCAACGCCCGGTCACACCCAGCACACCTCACCCTTTTTCAACGCCAAGCGAAAGAAATATGTCTATCCAATCACACTCGTCGGTAGGGGCGAGAGCAGTGTCTAAATTGGTTTCCTTATTTTTTGAATAGATCAATTGCATCATTACTGTCTAAATGAAAAGTCTAGGCCTGTGTATCTGAATCGCGAAAGAAAAAACTTTTATTATTATTATTCTCCACGTTGTCCAAATGTCCTCCATGGTGTCCTCAACTGGGACAGTTTCGTTCAGCAACTCACCAACTCAGGAGAGACTGAGACACTATTACCCAAATGATCCTCAAAATTGTCAACTCCTACGGCCAACACTTGAAGGAACATTCTTTCATGAGTCACTCGATAGGACGGGTAGAAATCACTCCCAAACGTTTTTAAGGATATTCAACACGTATAGTCAAAACAAAAGTTTATGACCCTTTCTATAATTCGTTATATTTATCGCCAATAATTTTCAATTAATATTTCAATGCGTTAATTAGTTGAAGTGATAGCCATAGAAAACTATTATTTTGTATTTGATTTTGCGAGTCAATATTATATTGTTTAAACAAATTAATGAAAAAAAATTTTTAGTCAATCGTCATGAAATTTTTACCATCATTTTATGTCTGCTTCAATAGTAAATTTTCAAAATTTCAACAAATTTTTATATTTTGAACCGTATTTACCGAAATTTTTATTTTTTCCATAAGAGGCCGTGTTAATTGACAATTTTGATAATTAATATCAACAAAACGGTGTTGTGGATCAATCTCAAATTTCATACAGGCATCTGTTACCGCTTCAAAAATATTATGTCAAAATTTCAAGTGATTCTTATATCTTCGCCAATATAGGTGGAATATCCTCAAAACTCAAAGCGAAACTTTCTTTTTGAACATATTCTGCCGGTCATCCAGATCAATTGCAGGTCTATATTTTCCATTTAGATAGAAGATTCAACAACTTGAACAAGTATCCAATCGTAATAACTGAAAATATCCAGTAGAAACAGTCTGATTCTAAAAGCGCCGGTCTGGAGGACTGTCATGGCGGCCTCTAGCACTGTCGCACGGTTCCGGAAACATGCAATTTGTTTCACATAACTACCTATAACAGGTTTTTGGTTAGTCACTTCGAGAAGGGACGGCGATCCCCTCAATCACCCAGCACAGAATGTTCAAGACGATTGATATGCAACGTTGAAAATTGATGACGAAACAGGAGTCATTCAGAATGGTGCAACCTCAGTGGGTCTTGTAGGGAACTACATGTGCCTTTGAGTTTCGCGCGCTTTTCTGTAGTTCTCTTTTGCAAAGAGAACGGAAGTTACCTAAACATGTCAACTACTTTTCTCATTTTGTTTATAAGACCGAATTGGATGCGCGCGCACCAGTGATTTTGAATTTCGCGCGCGAAAGCAAAGGTCCGTCAAGTTGGCCAATTGATGAATGGCTCCTGAACGAAACAAGATACATGTATTTGGATTCCGATAATATTCACTTGTTTGCATGGCCTTCCTTAACGCTTAGCGGCCACGTGGTCACCAGTTACTCCCAGTTAACGAAGAAGTGGTTTTAGATGTCTTAAACTTTCGAAATTATATGACCAGTTTTTACAACGGTATATATGGATTAATCAACTTGAATCATCAGAAAAGTTGAGAACGTGTTCAACGAACATAACTTAATGATTAGAAAATGGTAAAGCATGTGGACGAGTTGTTAAGTTGCGTTTTTCGTCGTGAGGTGATGAGTTACCCCATGTGGCCGCTAGGTGGCGGTGGGGACGTGTGGCCGCTCAGCGTCAAATGCGAATATTATCGCTATTACAGGCTCCCACATAGCAAAATTCGAAGATTTGCCGAAAATTATCCACAAACTGCCCTTATTTGCCCCAATTTTTTGACTCAGTGTTTTCTCAAAGTGTTTTCTCAAAACCTCAAATTTTTATTTTTTTGATGATGAATTTCTATTCGTCAACAAGTTCCGCCCACTAGTGCTGCAGTTGCACTACAGCTGTAATTAGCAAAATTTTCATAATTTGGTCATTACATTTCTCTACTCATGGATCTTGGCCTTGTATATTATGTTGAGGAAACATGTTATGGAAATTACAATGGCGATGATTATTTTGCCCATTAGAGTCTGCTTTTGATAAAAATAATTTTTATGTATGGAGTTATGTTTTCTGGGGCGCTTTAGCTTCGGGCTTTTACGCTGGCTATTTTTGGCGATTTGTTATTGGGTGTTTAATCCGATAATTACGAATGGGTAAACCGTCACATGTCGATCAGACTGAGTCTCGAATTTCTGGGAAATTTTTGCGAAAGGGGGAAAATTGAAAAATTTGTCGATTTAAAATTATGCAATTTTTTTATTGCAAATTAGAACTAAACGAAATGTTCAAGATTTTTCGACATCAATTATTTGGTATTTCCATTTGATAATTTTTTTTTATTCCAATTTATAGTTCTAAAAACTTCACATTGGCTTTTATTTGTTTTTTCTTTTTTTATAAACTTTTTATAAACCGAAATGCAACAATTTTGGTGAAGAAATTGTTACACTTACGTGTCTTTGCTTTTCAAGTGCTCTCTTCTCTCATAATTACAATTATTTCTCGAAAAATTTAAGAAACAAGTTCGATTTACGGACACGTTCAAGTGACATTGATCGAACTGAAATAGACACAGCCAAGTACTGCAAAATTTTTCAACACGTCATTTAATGACTTTGGCAAGCAATGTGAAAAATATGGATGGACATAATCGATCAAATGTTAATGCCAATGCATTTCCCAGTGTCTTTGAATGCTGTGACGCAAAAGTTCAGCATTTTTCCTACACTAGTTCATGTGGTGGCCGCAATGCGGCCACATGCCGTTCCTTCTCTGATTTCGAGTTCGATTCCGATAGTCGATTTATTTTCTTGAGTGAAGCTCAGACAGAGATAGAGACTACACTGTCAACGGAGCAGTTGCGCGCGCATTTCAGCGTGACAGACTTTCGATATAATCGATATATATCGCACATTGTCCTTTTTAGAATAGGAATAGGATTACCAACAATCTTATTCCTATTCAATCTTATGCCAACTTACAAATGAGGAAGACATAGACCTCCTAAGCCTGGCTTCACAGATCAACCTGGAAATCTAAAACGAACAAAAAGGCAGAGCTACAATGACCCTAGGGTTTGGTGGCAAGTAATTTCCCAGCCTTTCAGCAACATTCCTTTCGCACGTACTTTTTTGTACACAAGTTCCTTCGCACGCACATTTCCTCTTTCCGCCGCACCGACTGGTGTCGCGTCGGTTTCGATCATACGCTTTTCGATAATTTCGATATATATCAATAGTTCCTTTCGCCTCTCCTTTTTACTATAGGAAAAATATATTGACTAGTTTCACCACACCGACTTTCTCTTCGGGATTTTTTTCGCCATTACAAAGCATCAGAAAATTCCCAAATTTTGACAACCCCCTGCCACCCCTAAAAATGTAATTCAATTCAATTTATAATTCGCTCCAAGAAATGCGTTGAAATTAATGTTCGCTGTCTGCTAGATTATGCATCTCAATATTTTTCACATTGCTTTCCACTGTGCTAAAAATTGCACTAAAATAATGTGGACCTCTTCGCTGCATTTTCTACCACCCTCAATTTTCCCCGAAAAATCCTTAACACGCTTGACAAAAAAAAATACTGAAACTATCTATATCTATAAGAATGGAGGATAAGAGCCGTGGGACCACGATCATTTGAGAATTGAGAAAAATTATATTGAGGCCTTAGTCGGTTGTATTGCCTGTCCCTATGGCCTGAGAGAACATTAGAAAATGCTTTCATTCATTTATCAACACACCCAAGGGCCTATTGTATCATACAATTCTCTTCTCTCACCCAAATTGGCAGTATTGTTCATGTTCAAGAATTATGGCATCACCCTCGTATTGTACACATTGAAAGGGGGTCTATGCATTGCATACATAAGATAGGGTGATACAGGTTTTGGCATATAAACCGAAGCAGACAACATTATTATTGACGTAAAGATTTACACGTTAGCATAGAGGCGTAAACAATAAAAAAAAAACGGGACATCTAGTTTCATTACGTCGCCCTTGAAGCGCAAGTGACGCCACTCACATGCTGACGCAGCGCCTCCTCAACCGGTAATGGTACTAAGTTTAACGTAACTGCGCATGCGCGGCAAAAAGAAGAAAGAGCATGTAGATCAGTGACTAGCAAATCTTTGAAGCCTTGCGCAAATATTTATCCACTGTTGTTCGGTTTATATACGAAAATCTGCATTGACGTCTTGGTCCAAAAAATGCATGGTGCGCATGCGCATAAAAAACTATGTACATTAACGATACCGTCTCGACAAATCCATGCTCATGGACAATACTACAGGTCAAATTGCTTTCAACCTCGCTAATTGTCCCCGAAAATCGAATCTAACTATGAAGAATCTCCTCTTTCAATCTACGATAACTGTAAATGAATTTTTTTACGAATTTCTCGCTATGTAGCGTAAATAATCGCACTGTAAATAGGTGGAAGGATGTTTAAGTACTGTAGATGTAAAATTGTAATTAAATTATATTATTCTATTATTGCATTATCCCCGTCATCCGAGGCAGCTGTCCTCGTTTATTTCCGATCATTCGTTTGAGCGAGACATTTTTTTATGATTATATTTATAAAAAATAATTTACTTTACTATGTAGATGAAATGATACTAATTAAACTTGTTGAAAACTGTCGTGATAGGTGTGCTGAATTCATTGAATCCTTAGAATCCCATTATGCCCCTGTTACTAACCGGTTTTAGCCGTATGTCATATACAGGGTGTTGTAAAGCTGATAGTTTTTATTTCCGCGTCCATTTTTGTGCCGGACTATTACTTCACATTTCAAATCACGAGTCCAGTGGCGCGTGCTGCGCACGCGCATTTCTTCTGCCGCCGCACTGAGTGGTGTCGCGTCAGTTTCAGTCTTACGCGTTTCGATAATTTCGATATATATCCACAGTTTCTTTCGTATCTCCTTTTTACTATAAGATCACAAGCCCAAATGCGCGCAGAATTACAATTTGATATTTGAAGTGACAATATATTTTCCGAAGTTGAAGATACTGTTAATCATTGACTCCAAAAAAATGAGAGCTGTCAATTCTCCAATTTGGCGCAAGCATCTTTTGTGTTTTCTCTAATTATCGCGTACATATAAAATTTGTCAACACTGGACAGAATATGTAAAACACTCGAAACTTAATAAATTAACAGAACGTCAAAAAATATTCTGTGCATATGATTTTCAATAACTACATAAGCTATGACAACTTGAACAATTGTCACACTTTTGAAAACTAAACCCGAATCGATATCCCAAATATCGATGTTTATCGATGCAAACGCGATTACCAAACCAACTTGACGATGTTATCTGACTAATCTGATCAAGCAATAAATGAGTGACGATTGAAGAATAAATCATGTCACGATTTTCGAGATATTTCGACTCTAACGATGTTCATTTATGTATATGCGCATTCTCGTCATCAAAAAATGTTTCTCAGTGTAGAAGACAACCCAATAACTGTCCACTTCCTGTTTTACCCACAACTTCCGCAAGTTCCTTGGAATCCCCACCAGAGCGCACCACAACCACGCCCCCCCCCCCCCCCCCCCCCCCCCCCCCCCCCACTCCAGCCAAGTGCATGACTAAAAAAAGAGTAGAGCAAACAAACACTGGCAGAGCCCAGACTGTAAGGAATTATCAGTTGACAGTCCCACATTTCTCGAGACATTACCAGACTAATTACTCCCCAGGCAGTGTTGCTCCAACCTCCCCGAATCAATCGTGTCGATTCCATCAATCTCCATCACCCATTATACCGAGAGAAACAGTGGGCACGTACCAAAAAGCCAAGCATAAATGGAGTGACATGATTAGGACAGCAGAGATTGTCCCCATCCTCCACATCATCTCGTGAATCATCCAAAAATTCATTTCTGCTCCAGTAAGTATTGAGGCTCAATAAAGCCACAACCCTTGAAATTATTCTACACCAATGGCCAGGATTGCTCACCCACCTGCCATCAATTCTGCTCCATTAAGAACGTAATGGGCATTTCGTAAAAATATCAACAGAGTTCAATTCAATAGAAAAACATAAAATTCAATAAAAAACAATGAATAAAAATAAAAAAGAATTTGAATTTTTACACGAGAAGTATATTGAATTATGATCGAAAAATATTTATAGAAATTATTTAGGAGCGCTCGAAAAAGCTGAATTTTTACTGCAGGTCAAAGCTTTTTTTGGCCATTTTTTAGAAAAAGTTGAATATCTTGCTAATGAGGGGTTTTCATGATCATTGTTGTAGAACATTTCTTGTAGGTAATTTCATCCTGCGTAGAAAATGTTCTATGCAATTTTGATAAAACTTCACTCGTTTGCGAGATAAATGCGAAAGTTCATCGCGAGAATCCATTCGGTTAAATTATAGTGTCTCTCAACTGAGATGAAAAAATTACACACATCTGTCCACAGATTTTGTAAAAAGTGATGGGGTATTTATTGAAAATTTACGCTCCAAATATTGATTATTTAGTCCAGAATTTTTATCAATTTTCTATCGATAAATTTTCATTTTACTGATTGCATATCTTCAGAGGAAATGTAACTACCATCAAGAAGCATGTTTATTAACGTTTCCGTATTTCCACACTTTGCAACTATATGCACCTATATGCAACTATATGTACCTATAAATAATGAAATTAAAAAATTGCCGGGTAAAAATGCAATCTCGGGAGTTTTATTCGAGGAGATGGAAAGTCTCATCATCTCCGCCAACCGGAAGTAGCCCGTTAAGAAAATTCGTAAACCCGTAAAAAAATATATATATAAAAAAATAACAAAATTTTGAAAAAGGCGCTTCATTTATAAACTCTAAAATTGCAGAATGTCGAAGTCGCTAAATGAGGTCATTATCACGTAGGTCGCGGGCGAACTGCCTTATATAGCCAGAGAGAATAAGTGTCTCGCGTGTCAACCCCGATATGGTTTTCGAGCTCCATCGCAGTTAACATATTTCTCACAGTCCCCATTTGTATTCAAATTTCCCGCCAAATTCAAAAAATTGCCTCCACTTAATCCATTCAAAACATGGCTCTCCAAAGGCAAACAGACTTTGGCGGGACTCATGGCTGAGACCACTGAAATTTGTGATAATAAATTTTTTAACAAAAAAAAAAGTTGCCGATGAAAAAATAAAATCAAATATTCCATTGCACGGAACCCACAAAAAACCCTAAAACTTTCGCTTTTCCTCCAGAACGATGAACGCACCTCTCTAATCCCGCCCCCCACAAACCACCCCCAACGATGATGGAGCTGAGTCACAGTCTGACCCTCAACGAGGACGCCCTGGACCAGATACCGGAAGCCAAGCGTCCAGTGTTCGTCTTCGAATGGCTTCGCTTCCTGGACAAGGTGCTGGTAGCAGCGCAAAAGAGCGACATAAAAGGCTGCCAGCAGAAGCTAGTAGAACAATTAACCCGTCACATGCAGGGTGCTCCAGGTCCCCCAACAAGACGTCTGATAGCTCGCTGCCTGGCCACCCTATTCAGCGTAGGCGACACCTTCCTCCTCTTCGACACAGTGAACAAATGCAACGACATCCTAAAGAACAAGGACGACTCTCCCTCCTTCCTACCCACAAAGCTCGCCGCAATCTGCTGTGTCGGCGCAATGTACGAAAAGCTCGGACGAATGATGGGCAGATCCTACGAGGAGACAGTTCAAATCCTCATAAAATCCCTCCGCTCAGCTGAATCCCAATCGCGCATTGAAATAATGCACACCTTGGAGAAAGTATGCGCGGGAATGGGAACCGCAATAACAAACGTTCACAAGGAGATCTACAAGGTATCCAAGCAGTGTCTAACAGATCGAGTAATGGCGGTGAGATGTGCAGCGGCAAAATGTCTCCTAGAGATGTTAAATCACGCATCATTTCTCTACACCAATGAAATTGAGAGCATGGCAACCCTGTGCTTTCGTGCATTTGAGGGCTCCAACTACGAAGTAAGATGTGCTGTTGCTAAATTACTAGGCACCCTAGTAGCAATGACGCAATTACCAACGCCGAAGGGGAAAAATATGGGTGGACAGAGTAAATCAATGAAGCCCATATCACTGGACGAAGTATTGAATATTCTCATGTCGGGCTTCTTGAGGGGCGGTGTGGGATTTCTCAAAGGTACTGGTGAGATAATTAAGGGTAGCTCTGGGGTGAATAGAGAGGTAAGAGTTGGTGTTACTCATGCCTATGTGGTGTTCGTACAAATTCTGGGGGGTGTTTGGCTTGAGAGAAATATAGGTGCTGTTGTTGCACATGTTTTGGATCTTGTGGCGAATCCAAAAGCAGCGAGCTCCCATGTGGATGCGGTTTACTCGAGGAAGTGCATCAATTTTATTCTGCGTGGTACCATAGGGAAATTACTTGGTGAAGGTGCACAAGCAGCTGCCTGCAAGGAAACAGCTCATGTTATCCTTAAGCAGATGAATTCGATTGATTTTAATCCAGAGAATGCTAAAGACTGTAATCAAGAAACATTGTTCAGTCAGCATTTGTTAGTTTGCGCACTTCAGGAAATGGGTAATTTGATACTGGGATTGGGGACAACAGCGTCAAATCTTTTGACCGAGTCATCCTTGAATTTGATCGATACAACTCTGGCTGTCTTGGTGCATCCATGTCAAGCTGCTAGGTTGGCAGCTGCTTGGTGTCTTCGTTGCATTTGCGTTGCAGTACCAAGTCAGATAACTCCGTTGATAGATAGGTGTGTCGAGGGAATTGAGAATATGCGAAGCTCACCAGAGGCCATTGCTGGCTACAGTGGAGCTTTAGCAGCGGTTTTGGGAAGCGTGAGACTTTCGCCTTTGGGTGTACCACATACCAAAGGAAAAATTATATTCAATACTGCTGAGGAGCTGTTGAGAAGTGCCAGTCAGAATAGCAGGCTCTCCTTGAACAGGACTCATGCTGGCTGGTTATTGATTGGAGCCATTATGACACTGGGCACAGCTGTCGTCAAGGGACTTCTTCCCAGGATGCTGCTCCTCTGGAGAAACTCATTTCCGAGGTCGAATAAGGAATTGGAGAGTGAAAAAGCTAGGGGTGATGCTTTCACTTGGCAAGTTACTCTTGAAGGACGCGCAGGCGCACTTTCAGCTATGCACAGCTTTCTCCTACATTGTCCTGAACTTCTCAATGATGATATCACGAGGAGGCTACTGACACCAATCGAGTCGGCTCTTGCTATGCTTACAAATCTCTCACCAGTGTTGAAGAATTATGGACAACAGCTGAAGGCGCCAACAGCCATGGTTAGACTGAGACTTTATGAGACACTTTTATTGCTTCCTCCACAAACGTTCGAGGGTTCCTACACACATCTACTGAGAATGCTGGTTTCGGAGTTTACTTTGACGGAAAATCCGGGAAATACAACGACATCTTTATTGAGAATTGTGTGTCATGCTAATGATTCGGTTATTTTGGGAACTTGGCTGCAGGAAACTGAGCATCGGACTATTGAGGATCAGGTGAGGGCTAAATTGGTTATTTTGTATGGGATTATTTTTGACTGGTGGCTTGGTTGAATTGTCATCTATATGTCAATTTTTTGGATTGTTTTCATGCTAAGATGGAACCTTGTAGAAGATCGGACGTCGAGCACGTGAGTTCAGTAGTTGATTGATGTATTATTGTCACTGGATGGACAGAAAAATGCGGTTGTAGTTTTCTTTCCAACTTGTAAAATCTACCAGAAACATCACCATACTAGTATACAGCCGGCATCCCCAATGACTCACTTTTACGATCACATCTCTGGCTATTGATTATGCCTTGAGTGAAATAAGTAATGGTCCTGGATTGATCCGTTACGTTATTACACCGATGCTCCACCCAGAATTGAAAATGAATTTCTTATGTAGCTGGATTCCTTTCTAATGAGCAATTCTTTTCAAGAAAGCCCATACGCATAAATGAACATCGTTAGAGTCGAAATATCTCGAAAATCGTGACATGATTTATTTTGCAATCGTCACTCATTTATTGCTTGATCAGATTAGTCAGATAACATCGTGGAGTTGGTTGGTAATCGCGTTTGCATCGATAAACATCGATATTTGGGATATCGATTCGGGTTTAGTTTTCAAAAGTATGACAATTGTTCAAGTTGTCATAGCTTATGTAGTTATTGAAAATCATATACACAGAATATTTTTTGACGTTCTGTTAATTTATTAAGTTTCGAGTGTTTTACATATTCTGTCCAGTGTTGACAAATTTTATATGTACGCGATAATTACAGAAAAAACCAAAGATGCTTGCACCAAATTGGAAAATTGAAAGCCCTCATTTTTTCGGAGTCAATGATTAAGGATATTCAACCGGTATAGTCAAAACAAAAGTTTATGACCCTTTCTATAATTCGGTATATTTATCGCCAATAATTTTCAATTAATATTTCAATGCGTTAATTAGTTGAAGTGATCGCCATAGAAAATTATTATATTGTATTTGATTTGGCGAATCAATATTATATTGTTTAAACAAATTAATGAAAAAAAATTTTAGTCAATCGTCATGGAATTTTTAGCATCGTTTTTTATCTGCTTCAATAGTAAATTTTCAAAATTTCAACAAATTTTTATATTTTGAACTGTATTTACAGAAATTTTTATTTTTCCCATAAGAGGCCGTATTAATTGAGAATTTTGATAATTAATAACAACAAAACGGTGTTGTGAATCAATCTCAAATTTCATACAGGCATCTGTTATCGCTTCAAAAATATTATGTCAAAATTTCAAGCAATTCGTACATCTTCGCCAATATAGGTGGAATATCCTTAACAGTGTCTTCAACTTCGGAAAATATATTGTTACTTCAAATATCAAATTATAACTCAGCCCGCATTCGGGCTTGTGTATATAATTGAGAACAAAATTCGTATAATCACCAATTCTCTCCTTACAGTTACAGCCAAACAGTGCAGCAGGTTCCGGAGCTCTAGAGCACAATGCTTGCTGTCTCTACCGCCCAGTCCCCTCCGACGAGATCATCCCGGGCCCCCTGCCCCTGGGTGTCGCCGTAATCGACCTCTCAGTGTCCCTCTTCGGTCAAATATTCCCGCGCGTTGCCAACAAACACCGCCTCCAAATGCTGGATCACTTTGGCGAGTGTATAAAACACGCCAAGTCCGGTAGACAAGAAGCCATCCAGATGAACGTATTCACAGCAGTCTTGAGTGGTCTAAAAGGTCTGAACGAGGCGAAAACAGGTTTCGGCCAGGAGGACGTAAAGAAACTAGCTACAAATCTCATAATAAGTACACTAGTAAGTGGCAACTCTATCCTACGATGGGCTGCAGGTGAGGCAGTTGGAAGACTAGCGCAAGTGATATCCGATCCTAAATTCACAGCCGAGCTCGCCCAAACGAGTTTCGATCGTCTCAAATCTGCGCGTGACGTAGCCAGTCGAACTGGCCACTCACTGGCGCTAGGTTGTCTCCACAGATACGTGGGTGGTATGGGCTCAAGCCAGCACTTGAATACAAGTGTCAGTATCCTGCTGGCCCTAGCCCAGGACAACTCATCTCCAGTCGTTCAAGTTTGGGCACTGCACGCTCTAGCCTTGATAGCAGACTCAGGCGGCCCCATGTTCCGGGGCTACGTTGAGCCCACCCTTTCCCTCATCCTCACTCTCCTACTCAACGTTCCCCATTCCTACATCGACGTCCACCAATGCATTGGAAAGGTCTTATCTGCTCTCATAACCACCATTGGTCCTGAACTCCAAGGGAACACATCCTCAATTTGCATGGCACGTTCATCATTTCTCTGCGCTTGCGCCATCATGCAGGACCACCAGGATCCACTGGTCCAAGCCGAGGCAACTGGATGCCTCCAACAACTCCACCTATTCGCTCCAAGACACGTCAATCTATCTTCCCTCGTGCCAAACCTCTGTCGTACGCTATCCAGCAATCATTTGTTACTGAGAAAAGCAGCTATATCGTGTTTGAGACAACTGGCACAACGAGAAGCTAAAGAGGTCTGCGAGCATGCCATGAGTCTGGCCAATGAGAGCAGGGATACGAATATGGTTGAAGGTTAGTTATATTTTCTTTCAGTATACATTTTAACACTTTTAGCAAACATTTCATAATTTATTTTTGCAAACTCATTACAGGCCTGACCATCACTGAGACTGGTCTCCCCGGAGTTCTCTTCAGTATGCTCGACACTGAGACAGATCGTGGACTCATCAAGGACATCCATGACACTCTAACAAGCATGCTACAAATGCTAGCAGCTGATAACTTATCACAATGGCTCTCCCTATGTAAGGACGTGCTCACAGTGGCAACTGAGTCCAGTACTCCCGATGAAACAGCTGTTGTCACCACGGAGGACAGTACAGGGGACAATGACAGTGCTGATGCAGAGGGCGATGATGATCAAGCTGAATTCCATGCGGACGAAACTAAACAGCGTCCGAGTGTATCACCGAGGTGGCCCACCAGAGTATTCGCTGCTCAATGCATCAGAAGAATCATGGCAACATGCATGGCCAACAAGCAGGCCAATTTTGATTTATCAGTGGCTAAAGAACTTCAGCAGATGAAGGGACGTGGGGATTACCTAGTTCTCCATTTGTCTGATCTAGTTCGGATGGCATTTATAGCTGCAACAAGTGACTGCGATCCATTGCGTTTGGAAGGATTGCAGACCCTGCAAGACGTCATTGACAAGTTCGCAAAGGTGCCAGAACCAGAATTCCCAGGGCATTTGTTGCTTGAGCAGTTTCAGGCACAAGTTGGTGCTGCCTTGAGGCCAGCATTTTCAGCTGATACAGCTTCGCATGTTACA
This sequence comes from Asobara japonica, assembly GCA_026005395.1. Taxonomy (NCBI): domain Eukaryota; kingdom Metazoa; phylum Arthropoda; class Insecta; order Hymenoptera; family Braconidae; genus Asobara; species Asobara japonica. Next base: position 3,048,407 of record BQMI01000028.1, read on the forward strand.
GCCGCTGCATGTGAGGCGTGCAGTGCTTGGATTGGCAGTGGTGTTGCTCGTGACTTGAATGACCTGCGCAGGGTTCATCAATTACTAGTATCGTCGTTAGAAAAATTGAGGGAAGGCAACACACGCCCCCAGTTGTACAATGAAAGTCTGTCCACCCTGGAAAGACTTGCTATTCTCAAAGCCTGGGCCGAAGTCTACGTAGTTGCCATGATCAATGAGGGCTCTGCCCCAAGTACTCTCGAGGCAAACAGAAACTCAATTCTATCAGAATCAGATGATTTCGGACAGTTTGAGTCGCAGAACGAAAGCCTATTGAGCCTAGTTCAACCGGAATTGTTGAGTCTAAGCCAACACTGGCTAGCAGCTTTGAGGGATCACGCTCTTCTGTCACTACCTCCAGAATTCTCAAGTCAACTACCCCATGATGGAGGTGCCTTCTACACGACTGATACGATGGAGTTAGCCAGGCCCTACTACGCTAAATCCTGGGCTCCCATTCTCCACGCTGCAACTCTCTGGTTAAACGCAAGGGGCTTCAATGTTGATGAGCCCATGAATCTGCCATCGACACCCAATAACAATAGGGCGATCAGCAATGTCAACAACAACACTGATAATACCAAATCGAACTTCAATATCGAACGTTTCCATCTACTCTTCGGCATATGCATGGAAGCGTTGTGCAGTCCAAGATCATCGGAGTCAACGCAGAACATTGAAACGTGTCTTAATGCACTGTACACGCTATTGGACTCCGCCTGGACCAGAGAGGTCTTCACGAAGGACTCTACCCTGTGCATCGAACTCTGCAATGTTCTCCACAGATTAATTCTGACTCGGGAGAGCTTTGCCATTCAGCGAATGGCGATGGAGGTCCTCAAACAAGTAATGCGAGCTACTCAGGAGAGCCTGAATGAGCAGAGGAAGATCAGGCTGAAGGAGATGGTGCCTGGTAATCAGGAGAGTGAAAATGCGAATGTATTGGATCTGTTGGGGGAGGGGGGAGATGGTGAACTTGTGCCAGGTGAATCCCTTGTGTTTGGAATTGTTGAAGTATGCTTGTGCTTACTTGTTCGGCAAATTCCTGCACTTAATCCCAATCCTGATGGAGCAACTGCAATTCTGTCACAGCGAGGCTTTCTGCTGACTGAAGAATGTGGGAAGCTGATTGCTTGTGCTCTTAGTGTTATGGAGCAACTTCCGAGTTTGTGCGCACCCCAGGGAGCGCTGTCAATCCTACCCACACTTCTGTACTTGACCACAGGGGTTATCCACGAAATCGGAGTTAGGACGGACAATCAGAACGCCAAAGTTACAACGGAAGTGTCCATCCATGCTGCTCTCCACTGTCTCAAGGCTCTGATTACTGATAAGTATGCGAGAGATGAGAGAAGCAGGGAACAGTATACGGCATTACTGCAGAGTGCTTTAGCTAAGATTGTTGATCTTGCTAAGACTGGAGATGACGAGGCCAAAATGGATGAAGTCACCATGACTCTGGGAATCGGTGTATTCGTACTTCATGCTCTACCGGAAGTCGTCAGTGCACCCAATCTACTGTTCCCCTGTATCAATCACTTTAGACAAGCTATGCAGTCGAATAAGACGATTGTTAAACTCAAGTGTGTGCAGACATTGAAGACAATTTTTTTGTATCCTGAGAAGAGCATTAGCACACCGTATATCCATGCACTTGCACCGAGAATTGTGGAGTACTTGTATAGTGAAAGAAGCCAATTGGTGGAGAGCGAAGTGGAGTTGTCTTATACGCTGGAGTGCATTGGGACCATTGAGGCGTTGATAGCGTTAGCTGAACCAGGAAATCGTAAGTGGTTTTTTTCAAATTTTCTGGAGCTCTCAAAAATTTTTTTTTTTAGATCGTTCGTTGAACTTGCTGGACCATTTTTTTTTTATTGGAAAATTCGTACCAATTTCCAGTCCATATCGCGAAAATATAAAAAAAAAATCACATATAACAACAAATAGTTGTCACCTGCTGAGCGACTTTAAGGTCAAAATTTAAATCATTAAGTTGGACGCAACGATTTGTCAGCAATCAAATCCTTACGTTGTTTATAAGAAGATTGTGCAGGTTGTAAGAATTCTGTTACGCAATTTAGTCACTTCACCTTGAACGATAATGGGATTAAAATTTTGACTCAAGTCGCCTAGCTACTTAAGATTCTAGGGGACATTGTATTAATGTATTGATGTAATTTACATGCTAATTAGGAGATTTGATGCAAGGTAATAATATTTTTTTTATTGCAAGAAATACGATTTTTATACTGTCTGCACATTGAATAATTTTACTGGGAGGGCACGTATGCACAATTTTTTTACATCATAGGAAATTTTGTGTGTTTACGAACTATGAAATGCAGTTATTGTGTGAGCTTACAGGATAAAATTTTTCCGAAACATGCTTCACTTTTGTGTGAGAAAAAATTTAATGGCACTCCTGCTGATGTTTCAATATAAGTTTGTTATGTAAAATTTATTTTTATTCTACGGGAATTAATCATTGGATGTTATTTAAATTTTGTGTTTTTTTTTCAGGAATCCAAATGCTGACTCTCCTAGTCCCGATCCTGATAAATTATCTTCTGGATGAAAATAAACTTCAGCGCGGCAGCAAATATCAAATTACACTTCACCAGCAGAGTTTTCAATGGCTGAGTAAAATTGGTCCAAAATATCCCCAAGAGTTCAAAACACTAATGTCACAATCAAGCGAATTGAAGAGCAAGTTGGAGAATGCAGTACGTTTGAGCCATCAGCAAGCGCAACAGCATACTAAACATTCGGATACAATGAAACCAATGAACAAAACTGCAACTCCATCGATTAAATTGAAAACAGATTTTTCAAATTTTAATTGAAAGTTTATGATGTGTGAGTCTTAGGCCATTGAATTAGTGATATTAGTGGTAATTTAGGGAGCATGACATTTTTATCGGTTTTGAGTATTCACGAATGGAGGGAACAAATGCTGTGTGTTGAAGGAACAAACGGTGGTACAGAGTATTTATTAGTTAGTTTTATTAAGGATGTCTTGGGGAGACTGTGCTCCAGAATTTATTTAGACACTTCTTTTCGAGATTTTGGAATGTTTAAAAATAATGAAGTTCCAGAAACGAGTTTTTTTAGCATTCAGAATCTTCTGAAAAACTACACACTTCAAAACTCAAAAGTTTCAGTTTTTCTTAAACCCTTTTGATTTTTCAATATTTGCATATTTAAGAATTTGGGGAAAATGTTAATATTTTCACGTAATGTCAACACATCTATCCATAATTTCTCATAATTTTTCAGAGCTCTCAAACTCCTCAAAATATCCTTAATGACTAAACCGTAAGATTTCTTTCCAAGATATTTTTTGCTGATTATCTACGAATGTAGTAAAACGTGGGAGTTTTGTGAACGAATATGAAATACATGATATCGATCAGTAAGAGGGATGTGGCAATATTTTGAAAAGTGCAAATTGAAACAGACTGGAGACTGTTAACAGCCACGAGGAATCTAAACCACCACGAGATAGTGGAGACTTAAGAAAGTTAGGGAGCGGTCGGCAAAATTTTTGACAAGCGAGGATTGCTGTGATATATTTGTAACTTATTGTTTGATGCTTTTGAAAATGTCGGATAGAATTTAATTTCAAAGTTGTCGAGAACTTCGAAAAATTTGAAACTCCAAAAAAAAAATCTAATAATTTTGTAAAACGTCAAAAAATTGGCACAAAAATTTTGTCCAATTTTCGAAAATCCCCATTGCTCCAATTTTTACCATGGAAAAATTTCCAAATGAAACGGGAATCAGAAAAAAGTGCGGCTGGCAAAAACCTTTAGAAAAGCTAAAACAAATTGCATAATTAATTTTCACCCCTGCATCAAAAAACGTCATAATATTTTTTATTAAATGAGTTCAAAAATTTCCCTGGAATTCTCTTCGTTTTTCGAAAAATTTGCCGATTAATAATTTAGAATTCATTGTTGTACAGAGTAGTTCAGAATTAGTAAATTCGAAATTCTATTTTTTTAATTTCCAATAGCACAAATGCGAGGGCGGAATCCAATGATTTTACAATGACTCTTCCTACTGTTGTTGATTCAGTAACGCAATACGACTAATTAGTGAGTAACAAGTATTTCTATTGATTTATTGCGCTGAACCTGAGAGTGAGATGGAAATTGTTTGAGAAATTTTGGAATCGATTGCCTCCAAAATCCCGATTAATTAAAAATGAAGTGTGAACCGTCGACCCTTGGGTGGTCGCGTCTAGAGGGAATCGCTGCACCCTGTGTTCTTCATTTTATGGAAAAAAAATTAACTCTTCTCCAGCTCACAGTAAAATTCGATCCTCCAATTAACATAAAATGGGCATTTAATTGGGCATTTAAAGGGTTGAATATTCCATACATTTCATTTAATTTGGCGCCAATATTCAAAACTGGGAGATTAAGTATAAAGAAGTCTGGTGATTCTCCATTGGAAAAAAAATTTGGAATGTAAAAATTTGGACAAGTAACAAAAAATGCGGGAAATAAATGAGGCGGGAATTCCCTCATTTTGGAGACACTTAAGGGTTAATCAATTCAATGAAAAAAAAAATTCAATTGAATAATTGTATACTTGTTAGATTATATTAACATTAAATACGTCATTTAGTAATCTATTATCAACCCCATTCATCTGCTCATCCTCGAAATCTCTATGAATGGATTGTAGTAAAACAATGTGGACTATTTATTACTTTAGCCTAACAATTAGGGGAAAATCATTAATTAACAATGTCTCATAGCCTCGTATGGACTATTTGATAATGATGGAAAATAGAGAACTCTTGTCCATGAAGAAATCAGAATTGACAGAACAGTTTTATTTGATACTACGTCTAGTCAATGCATACGGAAAGCAAAAACGAATATCAACAAATTTCTGAAAAATAGGAAATTTGTCCGAACGAAGGTAAATCATATGAGTGAATGGAATCTGTGTATAGTAACGCAAATATATCTGATTTAGAAACAATGTCTTCCTTGTGAATATCCAAAGGAGAATAATAAAGTACAGATTATCCCAGGAGAAAACTGTTGTTGAAATTTTTTTCTCTATGGTGATTATCAACTGGAGGCATCATCTTTAATATCTTCATGTGCTGTTTCAGAGAATACGGAAATTTATTTAATTTTATTCACGCCAATTGACTTTGTACATTAGAATAATGATTTCGAATTAGCAAAGAGTGAATGCAAAAACGAAATAACAACTGGCAATCCTATTGGAGAAAGCGCATACACATAAATGAACATCGTTAGAGTCGAAATATCTCGGAAATCGTGACATGATTTATTCTTCAATCGTCATTTATTTATTGCTTGATCAGATTAGTCAGATAGCATCGTGGAGTTGGTTGGTAATCGCGTTTGCATCGATAAACATCGATATTTGGGATATCGATTCGGGTTTAGTTTTCAAAAGTATGACAATTGTTCAAGTTGTCATAGCTTATGTAGTTATTGAAAATCATATACACAGAATATTTTTTGACGTTCTGTTAATTTATCAAGTTTCGAGTGTTTTACATATTCTGTCCAGTGTTGACAAATTTTATATGTACGCGATAATTACAGAAAAAACAAAAGATGCTTGCGCCAAATTGGAAAATTGAAAGCTCTCATTTTTCGGAGTCAATGATTAACAGTATCTTCAACTTCGGAAAATATATTGTTACTTCAAATATCAAATTGAGATTCAGCGCGCGCAGTCCGCATTCGGCTTGTTGTACAAAAAGCACGGATAATGAAATTAAAAATTGCAAATAAACAATTGCCCATTGAATTTCATCAAGGCGTATTATAGCTTCAGGTTGTGCACAATATGTTCGCCCGGGAAAATTGTGCGTGCACAATAAAAATTGTACATGAAAAATGTACACAGATTATTTTGGGCAGCGAAGTAATAAGGTTCTGATATGTTTATCAAGTTGCAAATTGGTGTAGGAAGATCGGCATGTACAATTCTTATGTGCATGCTGTGGTGTATATAAAGCGCATGCTATGGTAGACTAGTGCCGTCTTCCAAGGGTGGTAACTGCTTGGAAGGATATTCTTATATATAAAATCATTATCCGTCTTTTGGGTGCATGTCTCTGCTCACGCCGAATCGTTCCGTGGTTAAAAAATTAAAAAATAATCTACTTCTGCAATTTCCCATGTTTTCCCACTTCCCTGTAATCACTTGGCACTTGCGCATGCGCAGTTAGACAACTCGCGACACTCTCCCCATCCGACCCTATCGTCCATTTACTTTAAGTTGAGAACCACTAGTCGACAAGACGACAACAGTGCCACGGTTGCTAAATTGTTTGTCAATAAAAATTTAACACCGATAGTTGCTCGATATTCGTCCAATCAGTTCGAAAAGAAAAGTCAATTTGCGCCTCTAAAAGGGCGGGAACTTGCGATATTTCGATCGAGCAATAATTCACAATTGAGTTTCTTTTTGTTTAATTCGTTACATAGGTTTACTAATATTCACATATTGACGGCGACACGCACACACATAAGCTAAGCGTAAGCCACAAACACATAGGCACATGCACAGCTGTCAATGGGCTTGTGTTGGTACGCGAATGATGCGTACCGTTTTCACTCAATGATAACAACCAATTTTGGCCTTCAGACAATTTTGTATTGATTGGTAATTCGAGCATTGTCCAGATATATTTCAATTTTATTTTATTCTGGCGATGAAATTGGATAAATGTAAACATTGGGCTTGGCGAGCGAGGGATTGAGGTGAGTAGAAATTTGAGGAATTTGTTATATTGGAATACCCCCAGAATAAGTCGTCTGATAAATGTAACATAACAAATGAGAAAGCGCGGAATACTATCTCCAAATTCAATTTTGTTTTTTTTTTTTCATTTCGGGCAGTGGATTTTTTTACTTGTTCATCAACTTTTATGAGAGCTTCTTTTTGATTAAAAAAAATGAATTTAATTTTACTATCAGTTATTTAAAATGTAACAAATTGTAACAATTGAGATTGACAGGCGAGCATTTTCATTATAAACATGTCAGCTGTTCTAAAGAACGATTTTTTATCGTAATGTAATAAACGATAAAAAACTATTCACTCTTTTGGATAGAGAAAGTTTAATTTAATAAAAATTAGAAACATTAACTTATCTTTATTTCAATTTATTGTTTCATTCTAATTTGTCTTACCAGCCCGAATTACAATTCGATATTTGAAGTAACAATATATTTTCCGAAGTTGAAGATAGTGTTAATCACTGACTCCGAAAAAATGAGAGCTTTCAATTTTCCAATGTGGCGCAAGCATCTTTTGTTTTTTCTGTAATTATCGCGTGCATATAAAATTTGTCAACACTGGACAGAATATGTAAAACACTCGAAACTTAATAAATTAACAGAACGTCAAAAAATATTCTGTGTATATGATTTTCAATAACTACATAAGCTATGACAACTTGAACAATTGTCATACTTTTGAAAACTAAACCCGAATCGATATTCCAAATATCGATGTTTATCGATGCAAACGCGATTGCCAACCAACTCCACGATGTTATCTGACTAATCTGATCGAGCAATAAATGAATGGCGATTGAAAAATAAATCATGTCACGATTTTCGAGATGTTTCGACTCCAACGATGTTCATTTATGTGTATGCGCTTTCTTCAATAGAAAATTTTATACACTCCTAAATTTGTATTTATTCTGTTTCAGATTGAATTCAGGCAATAGTCATAATAAATCACGCACAATGAAGCTCATGAACCATGGCGAATCACTCGATGCAGGAATTTCTATCGGGAAGTGTGACAGCACTCACCATGGCTTATTGCTAAGTTGATGGCCGATCAATAATTAGATTTGTTTGTTTTTCCGAAAGTACATAGGATATAATTTGTCACTTGCTGTTGGGCAAGGTTATCGATAAATCGGATTAATGAATAAAATATCAAGTGTTGATGAAGCTAAAAGAACTAATGTGGAGGTGGCAAACACTCATCTGAGTAGTTTCAGTGTTGTCAAACTGACTCTGATGAACAATGAACCATTCGGGAAGCGGCAAACGTCAGGCGAAGGTTTTGGAAGATAATTATTGGGACTGCAGTGTCTGCACGTATAGAAATACAGCAGAAGCATTCAAGTGCCTCATGTGTGACGTGCGTAAAGGTACCTCGACGCGGAAACCCCGCATAAATCCTCAACTGGTGGCTCAACAGGTTTGTCAATCTGCTAATTAACTGATACAAGGCGGTCTATCAACTGCTTTTGTAGTGGTCAATTTGCTTCCTACTTCTATAGAAAATTCACTAACTCAAACGAATTGGTATAGACATTTTAACGACTGAGTGCATGCTAAAATTGCGGAAAAATGAAAAAATTCAAAAGACATTCCAAGGTTTAGAGAATTTTACAAAATTTCGAAAGTTTAAGAATTCCAAAAATTCGAAAGTGTCACTTTTGGTTTCACAAATTAAAGAAAAAATTTATAATTGAGACGGCGAAGAACAATTTCAAAAAATAAAGAAACAAATGAAAATTTTAATCTTCCAAAATTTTCAAAAGAATTTTTTTTCCAAACATTGAATGTCGAAAAAATTTCAAATTTTTCAAAACTGCTATTGATTAAAAAGAAATTAATTTTGTATTTTAAAAATTACGAATTTGAAAAATTCTCAAAAATATCTCCACTAAATTAAAATTTTACGAAATTCTGAAATTTTGAAATACATTGAAATATCCTTTTGAAATTGAATAATTTGCTTTCAAAGACAACTTTCGCATTCTTCCGAATTTCCGGAATTTTGAACCTTGCCAAAATAAACAACGGACCGAGAAATTGGTGAATCAACATAATATAACGAAAACTCGTTGTCCTTGAGCCTATAATTTTCTAAAGTTGTCTAAAGGGATGGAGAAAATTCCGAAAATGAATTCCCGCCAAAAGTGCAACTTTTCTAATACTTCAAGTTTTCGAGTTTCCAATTTTTGAAGTAAAAAAAAATAATCAAAAATAACACTTGAAGTTTTATTCTCTGGCATTTTCAAAGTTCGTGTCGTTGCAAAGTATCCTAGATCAACCGAGTACACGTGTACTTGCGTGATCTGTCCTTTCAATACTAAATTGTTTCGTGTGAAGTGTCACACTTTTTTTTCACTCTCCGAACCGTCCAAAAACATTTCATGTTAGGATTTTCAATAACTTCCCTTTCGCGGCATAAAACACAAATATAAAAAAAAAACGGGATAAGGGTGTGACCCTTTACCTGAAAATTCGAGCATTGACCTGTACAACTTTCGGAAAAACATAGGTGACATATAGAATTAAATTTCTGAAAACACTTTCATCAGTTCTCGTAACAAACTTCATAACAATTTTTCCTAATGAACAAAAAAAAACCCCATTCAGCCAATTTTTTCTGCACACTACTTTGCAATAGAAACTTCCGTAATTTTTTTTATTGAGTTGCTGTAAAATTGAATCATCTTTTAACGAGTGTTTGAGGGAAAATTGGATAGGACGTTTTGGGTAGGTAATTAGATTACTGAAAAAACACCCACACGCAGACATGAAGCCTGCACTTTTGCCGATCACATCCCAATAGCAGAATGCAATTTGCCATTTCCCTGAACAAATTCAAAGTTGAGGCGCACCCTAATAACAATATGTTCCCTCTTTGAAGCCAGCCCCTTGAATTACCGTTTCCCGCAATAAATTTGAATTTGCTACGTTCTCCACTAACAATATGTGCCCTCCGTGAAACCCGGGACTTATATTACAGTGTAATGAATTTCAATTTGCTAGACAACCTAATAATCATGTGTACTCACGTTGAAACCTCGAATACTAATAATAGCAAAAATGGAATTATTCAATACTATTGAGATGCTTGTTTTCTCGAAACACTTATCAGGCAGTTGAAACAAAAAATTCAATTTTTACAAATTTTTGAAAATTCTCAACTTTGTGAATTTTTAAGACAGTTTTGAATTCTTTTTGGAAAAAGATATTTTTTGGAGTTTGACATTTTGATATTTACCACATTTTTTTTAATTTTTTTTTTAATTTGAATTTATGAGATCGTAAATTTTTCTCATGAATATTTGAGAATTTCAAAAGAAGCTCCAAAGGATCTGACAGCTTTCAAGTCAGACTGAAGGAATTGCCTGTTTCTGATTTAATGCTAATTTCTGTTTGTTTTTATGTATAGGCGGCTCAACAGCAGTATGTGCCCCCCTTGAAGCCCGGCAAAAAGGAGGGTGGTAGTGGCAGCAGTACAGCGAGCTCTGTCAATAGCAACAAGGAACGCAAAGTGGATAAGCCACGGCGAAAAAATCGCCATCCCCCAAGACTGAAAAATGTCGATCGCAGCACAGCTCAAACTAACGAAGTCACCGTAAATAATGTGACAGTAGTTATCACTGAATACAAGCCTAAAGTGAAGAAAAATTCAGATCAATCGGGCTTGTCCAGCAGTGCATCGTCCGAAAATGGAAGTCAGCACGATTCAAATCAAGACTCAAGAAGTCTCGATATAGGAACCGATGTCTAGATTATTTCCCGCTTAATATTTAATTGTAACTCTCGGATAATAACCGTCTAATTGTAATGTACGTGTAAATCTTGTGTTTCGAGGGACTAAAACTAAAACAAATGTGTAGAAAATTCGCAAAAATGATTTTATTCAATTTTTTAAAGCTCATTTTTTTAACAGACAAAATTCATACTTCGTTTTCTCAATTTTGGGTCGACTTTTTTTAGTCATCATCTAATTTTTCCCAAAAGTTTGACGCATGTGAATGAGACGTGGAATTGATGAGGCGAAGATAAATTTGGGAAAAAAATTAATTCGTGATCTCGTGAGGTCCATTCGTGAATTAAAAAAATGTCAGATACTTTTTGTCACCTGTAAAAATTAAGCCTTAATTGTTAATGAACAAATGAATAGTGAAATTGAGTTCGTGGGTTGAAATTCAACCATGGGGGTGATAAATTTTTTCCATTAGGTAAAAAAAAAACAAACACATTTGTTTGAAGACTTTGGATTAAACATCCGCAAATCAATTTCGTAGGGTAATAATTTATGACGATTAGGCAAGAATTAATTCAGTCTTTTCTCCTTCGTTTTTTGCTCAATCTGGAATTTTTGTATTTTCTGGAAATATTGTATGCAACCTGACTTAAATCCTACAAAATTAATTAATCAACACTGCCAATTTCGTTCCTTGTATCTTCTGACATTGATATATATGATCGTATATCAATTATCGGAAATAGGACGTAATAAGGAATATGGGTTAGTGTGTAGAATGGCTTTATCTGATTCGTTGGTTAATTTTCAAGTCGATTATCTATTGATAATTGATCATTGAACAATATTGCATGCTTGAATATCCGAACACAATTCCGTAAAATAATTGCAGAAATTTTTTTTTTTAATTTACAAAAAAAAAGTTCGATTTTGCGAAATTTTTTTGAAGTTTCCTAGAAATACAAAATTGCCTAAACCATTGCCATGGCTATTCTGAAAAATTTCCACAGATAACGTCTCACCTTACGATAATTTTGTTCTCCATTCATTGCACACCTGCTTAACAGTCAATTTTAATATCAATGAGCCATTCTGCATACTTACAGAAATATATTTAATGTAATTGACTCGGAATGAAATGTAACTGTATTTTTTTTTATATGTACGATGAAACTCGTAGGTGTGAATTATTGCAGTAGTAAAAAATGGAAAAACATGAGAATAAAAATCTAACTTTGTTGAATTGGCTCAATTGATTGAATTTTTTTTTAACCCTCCCAAAAATTGAAATCGATGTTTAGTGGGTCTGCCCAAGTGTCAGGTTCTTATACAAAAAAATTCTCAAAAAAATACTCATGTGGAGATTTTGTTTGTGTGAGTCATACTTGTTCAACCCACTATCTTTATTTCTATTTTTTATGTCTTTGTGACAAGGAAATAGATTGCAGGTCTTCGGTGACGTCCATCATCTGGCAATTGGACTTCAATTGTCGTTCCCTGAAGCGATTGGCCACCACCGTTATTTCCATTAAATCCCAGACTTTGTAATTGTGTGATTTGTTGTCGCCTCCAGTTGCAAATAAAAAGGGACTGTCAGGACAGGCTGCAAGACACTGAAGGGCTCCGAGATTCGTCTCTTTCTCGAAGATCAACTCCATGTTCTCAATGTCTTTTACGTCCCATATTTTCACTATACTGTCGTTGGATGCTGTGACTAAGAGGCCTGGGCAGGAAGAGCTGAGGCTCAAACCTGTTATCTCCTTTTCGTGGGCCTTCTTCTGCCACACGTGCTGGCCCTGTCGTGTATCGATGCACTCGATGTTTCCATTATTCGTGCTTATCTGAAATTGAGAACGTCACATATAGCATCTAAATATAGCATCTGAATACATGATAAAGAAAAATCTGTTGTGGCAAACAGAGACTACTTACGAAAAAATAATTTGTATCGAAATGGTTCCATAAGACACGTTCCACTTCTCCAGTTGCTTCCCACGATTTGAATGTGTCATCCACTCGACAATCGAATAATCGGGCATTGCTGAATATTATAAAAACGTAATTTTTTTGACACAAATGATCTTTCAATAACGACGTCAATATCGTTTGGATTTTTTGAACATTTTGGGAAATATCTCGTTATCTAATGGTGATAACGAAATTTTGTTGAAAACCTTTTTTGTTGCTCATCAGATTCTCAACAAAAAAAGCTGAACCATTTTTTAATGTAATATGGGGATTACCTGTCAGCACATCCTGTCAATAAGTGATGGGTTTCCCGCGGATGAAATGCAATGGACTGCACTTTTTCAGAAAAATGTTGGATTTTAGTGACGGGGGTGCCATTCTCCAAGTCCCATAGCAAAACTGTTTGATCCACTGAACCACTCGCCAACACATGTCTATTTTCAAAAATATATAGAGGTGAAATTTTTTAAGTGAGAATTTTTTTTTGTGTGTTTTTTTTTTTTAATAACGACGACTAAATAATGGTAGTCACATTTTTTTTTTAAATGCAAGAACAGCAGATAAATTTTAAATAGTGACATTATCAGATCATAGAAGAATCTGAGAAACTTATTACACTCCATATGGCATTGGTAAAAAAAATATTGGGATATTGAAATATTGTATTACGTGTAGTTGGAGTTCCAGGCAAGATCTAAGACAGCATCCTTATGTCCCACGTGCTTCTGCTTTTTCTTTTTTTTAGCCTTGGAGCCCAATGAGAATGCTGGCTCTAAACAGTCAATCAAGTCCAAATCCCACACTTTGATGATTGGGGTCATGTCTCCAATGGCACAGAAATTGGCTGAAATCATAAATCACTGTTTTTTTAAGACACTTCGAGTTAATCCTCAAATCCATTCCTATTTGAAGATGTTGAATATTTTCCTCTCCTTCATTTATACTAAATGTTTTGAGGATTTTTGAGAAAAAAAATTAATTCTGAAATCGCAAAGGAAAATTATTCCAGGAATACTGAAATTGGCAAAGATATCAAAAATTCAAAAAAGTTTACAAATATTCAAATCAAGTTTTTTTTCAATATCAAATCTGCAGATAGTTTAAAATCTCATTCACTGCAGATAGACACTTCCTACATCTGAAACTTTTATACTTTTATATTCCTCAGTTCATTATGTTACCTGGTTTTGCATCAGAAGGATCAAAATTCAGCCACTCCAAGCACAGAGGAAACGTCGGTAGAAGTAGATCGTGATGACAGTAGAAAGACCCCTCATTTTCATTATACACTGCAATGTGAATAAAAAATCATAATTTTTCCCCTTAACACCATAAGCCCTGAAACTATGATTTGTACCGAATATCTCCAATATACTGGCATCTCCCTCCACATGTGCAACGACAAGAAGATTGTCATCAGGCTTTATCACATCGTCCTCCTTCTCGGAATCTTCATCCTCGTCATCATCGATGGTAATAAGTGGATCTTTTCCATCGGCATTTATCATCGCAATGCCTCCCATGCTGCACTGAATATTTCCATCTGTAATTTTTCAGGTTTATTGTAAAATATTTCGCCCATGTCCATGTGTGCTATGAAATTTTCACACCGGAAAATGTATCCTAAAATTTGAATTTTTCAACCTAACTTCTCTATTGTCTCAAATAATTCTTCTAGGTGTTTGCTTCTTGAAAGCAAAAGTTTAAAAAATTTGGAATTTTTTGGTGATATTTTTACCTTCATCGTCATAATTCTCGAAATCGAAATCATCTGTTGATTGTGAGACATTACTCTGGACATTGGAATTGCCAGTAGATGTGGATTGCTCTTTCTGTTCATTATTGTCCAACTCACTTTCCACGTCTCTGCGAAAAAAATTTGGCACTACGTTGAAACGGATTTCATTACTCAGAAATTTTATTCGATTTTAAGATGAGATCCTACTAAGTTTAGAAAGTTATCGCAGTAAAGAAATTGACTAGTGGAATACCCTCAAAAAATTGGAAGCTGATTGTCAGATAAGTGGCCATATGACAGAGAAACAAGTGATTAGTATTGACACTATAAAAATATGAATTTTACTCGTTAATTTATGGATAGTATGAAATTGAAATGTAAAATTGAAGCATGTTCCGACTACGTAGTGAATTAACCAATTTTCAATATTTTGAGACAATTTGAATATAATGTCTCACATGCTACTCGCAATTTTTTTTTAATGTAAAACTCAACATTCCAAATTTTTTTTTAAAAATCCCGCCTATATGCTATAGCTAGTCAGTAGTCACTTTTCATTTTTTTCAAAGTCCGTCTTTTGATAATGAAGTAGGAAATATCTCATGGAACGCATTTCGCGTTTTGTGCTTCTCCAAAACTGAGTGAGGCCTTGAACAAAACTGTCAGATTCAATTGGTCCATCTCAAGTGTCAATTGTCGAAATTCCAATTTGCTACAAATAATGAAATTCACAGGTATTTTTCATTGATATTTACTCCAATTCTGTTTGCGTCTTTTTAATGATTTCCTCTAATTCTGCCGGCGTTAATTGCACCTAAAAAATAATACAACCATTATGGAAATTTAAATGAACTATTTGTGTTTACTGTAATTTTAAATTGAGATTATAGTTACCTTTTCAGGATTAGCAGCAGCTACACCACGTCGCACCCATGTGGTGCATGGAATAATGTTGACATTCATTATTAAAATATATTTTCTTTGGGAAATCTGTACAAATCCAGTTGTTTATGTGCTTCAACACGTGTCTGAATCGGTCTGAATGTTGGACCCTTTAAAATACAGGTTATAGAAAGAATGGTACTGCGCATGCGCAGGACAATTATTATATGATAAACAGCAAAAGTTCACGGAAAGCTTTCATCAATTTCAATTATAAATTTAATATCATTGCGGTGAAAATAATGTTTTTCTTTATTTTCGAGTAGAAAAATAATTATTTATATAATTTCGGAACAAATTTTTCTTTGACGTGCTAAGAAAAACGTTTATTCTTTCACTCCGAGTCTTCTATCAAATGGACACCTACAAGATTTGGAAAACCTGAAAACCAGTTAGTTCACTGAAACCTCATTATAAAACTAGAATTTCCTCCCAATTTTTCACTGAAATACTCTGAACAAGTCCATGAAGACAGTTATCAATCATATCAAAACTATTCCTTATTCCCAAAACCCCAAATTTTTCCCCCATTTGAATTGCCCGCCGCTGCATTTTTTTTGCAATTTTCATAAAACAGATTTTTTTTTATAAATTTCTAAAGAAACATATCGGGTTCTTGAAATATTGATAACAAAAATTGTCAAAAAATTGCGGCATCCATCTTCCCTGAACTTCAATTTGAATTTCCCGCCTATGCGACACCTGGATTTTGAATTCAACATTCTAAAAATTGTTTCTCCAACATGCAATAAGTTCCTGTCATCTCATGTGCCCACATCTTATGCTCCTTACTTTATAAGCGCACTAATAACACCAACACACACAACTATTACATTACAATTTTAATCATTTTAATATTTTCCAAATTGTAACAATTTTTACATTGCCAGCCGGCTGTTATTCCCCCCCGAAAAATTCCACTATCGTGTTAAAGTGAATTTTGCAATATATAGTATTCATCCCATTCATAAATTGCAATTCTAAAAAAAACTGGAGTAGCAAAATGCAAGTACTATTACACCACAAAAACCATAAATAACCCTCTTCAAACCCATATAAAAAACGTGCAATGATCTGTCACTTTACCGCGTCGCACAATCACCAAACGCATCTCCTCCACCTCCCATTTGAATTTGCCGCCTCCACAAAATCACTCTCACCCCGGGCATCTGCTTCTAGGCTACAACTACTCGGACTCCGTGGATGTGAACCTTTGTTTTGTACCCACCAAAAGAATGGCTGCCATCTTTAGTTTTGGATGGATGTTAACCCGAGTCTTCGCCGAATTATTACACTTATCGGGCCGCAAAACACCATAATCAATTGTGATAAAGGGCTGGCAAATGCTGTGAGCGATGTAACAAACAGTTAATAGTACAACACAACAAATGCCCTAGTGTTTATTGCCACTTAAAATGATTGTGTTTACATCCAACTTTGAAGTGAGCTTTTCTGTATTCCTGTCACATTGAGGTAAGACGACAACAACTCGACGATTTGTCCCTAAGCGTATGTAAAAAGTTTTCCGTAAATCACTTATGGCCCCCCAAACTCCCAAAAACTTGGACAAACATTAACTAACAAAATAATTCGCGTCCTAACAGACCTCACCAGACTCATCAATTTTCCCTAATTTACCTAACTCCACCACTACCCATTAAGCCCGTAAAAACCAAGAACTCACCCCCACACCAATAACCTCCCCCGACTCCCATAAAATTGGCAATTCAAGGTTATAAGACAATCTATAACTATAGTTCACACTCAGTCAAATAACGCATGAAGTGCCTCAAATTTTCAATTAATTCCCTCTCCCATGCATCAATTGTCCAACTAAAAAGCGCGCACCTGCCAACGTTCCATAAACGTCAAAACCTCAGACAAAATACCTGCCCCGAACCTCAGGTCAAAGCATCAAAATTTCTTCCGCATCTCAATTCAATTTTCAAATTACATTTCAAAGTGCAAGGAATTTTCGAATGAAGCTTTGTTCACCCCCCCCCCCCCCCCCCCCCCCCCCATAAAAAATTCACAAGTTTTAGCTATACCGGGGACCATAATTGCATAAGTTAGCTGTGAAACATTTATGTACATCATCAGTGGTAGTTGAATAGGTGGAAAAAAAAAAAGTGTTTCGTATGGAAAATTTATTTTACGCTCCCGGCGGGAATGGAGATGAAAAAATCCAGGCGGCGCTCAATTCGCTCCACAAATCGGCCATT
This sequence comes from Asobara japonica, assembly GCA_026005395.1. NCBI lineage: Eukaryota > Metazoa > Arthropoda > Insecta > Hymenoptera > Braconidae > Asobara > Asobara japonica. The sequence continues at coordinate 3,065,855 of BQMI01000028.1, forward strand.
TTGGCCTTCCCCCTTTCTATTTCCCCTCAAACTTCCAGTTACCCCTCCCCGCATCTCTATCTGGTCTCTTCATGTTTGCGATGCTCTAGGCTCAATGAATCTCAATCTGCACTTTTGTTTTTTTCGCCTTTTTTTTTTTGTTGATTTAATTCACGAATGCAAGTGGATTAAGTGCGACTTATTTGGGAATTTGCAGCGCAACGTTCACTCGTTTTTTCCTTTTTGCATGTTTATACTTCTTTTTTCCTTGATAGACAATCGACGACCGCTGGCCCTTTGCAACATTGATTTTTGGCCAATTGGCCTTATCCGTGGATAACGAGATGAATTCAAATCGGGCTAAATATAAGTTAAGGGGCCAGTTGCCAGTGCGCTAACATGTGGGAGTTTAATACGAAGAATAATTTTTATACCTGGAAGTTTTAGGGAGCAATATGATGAATAGTTGGGGAGAGAAAAACAGTGTGATGCACTGTTGGACTGTTCTTATTGCTTTGGGGAAAGTTTTGTTAGACTTTTTTTGAGAGGAAATTGAATTTTAGATGTTGTGACTTAACAGTTTTGCCGAAATTGTCGATTCCTTGACATCTTTGAAATTGTAAAATTTGGAGAAATTTGGAGTACACGTGAACAATTTCAAAATATACTGAATTTTTTTTAAATGCTATTGGCTGCATTTAAAAAATACAATCTCAATTTTTTGGAGACTGCAGAAAAGTTGTTGTTGTTGTTGTTGTGTTTTTTTTTTTTTTTTTTTTTTTTTTTTTTTTTTTTTTTTTTTTTTTTTAAATATATATGTTGCAATTTTTGGTAATTTTTCACATCTGCTCAACAGCATATGGAACAATATATAATGACAAATAAAATGCAAAATTTTATGAGCTAATACAACAGTTTACTAAAAAGTTTGCTAAACAAATATTGGTACCAAGTACAGTACAGCTCCTCTTATCCGACTTTATATATTTTTTCATTAAAAGTGAATTGTAGCAGTGACTAGTGATCTAAGGGGAAAATTTCATAAGACATTTTTTTTAACAAATTAAATTCCCCAGAATAAATATTTCTTGTTATTTTGCGTGGGTCGTCTCAGTTTCGAGATAATTCTATTTCAATGTAAAGTCAAAATTAGACCATCTGCTAATAGACTTTGTTAGTAAAGAAATGTCAATCTTTCGGAAAATTTCGATGGTAAAATTTGAATTATATGTTGTTGACTATATTCACGAATGATTCTACCTCAATAATTCTTAAGAATTTTTCAAAAATTATTTTTTCTCAATTGTTAGAAGTTTTAACGAAAATTTTAAAAAATTTTGAATAATTTTTTTACAAAATTTGAAAGTTGTTTTCAATGCTTTTCACAACATGAAAACAATTAATTATGGCCTGCTGTCTCATAAAATATCGAAAAGAATTTTTAGTTCGATATCCACCCTGTTTTCTACCGACCAAAAATTTTGACAAAAATTCCTTTTAAATTCAATAACAAAATACAGAAAATAGGAATTGCAGTGGAATTTGCAACCTCACATGTTTATTACAATTTTAGTGTTTCTAGGAGTATAAAATTACTCAACGATGCATTCTTGAATCAGTACCTAGATTTATAAATAAATGGGTTAATGAACGAATTGCAGAAAAAGTTAAATGAATAAGAAAAAAATGGAATGAAATTCAAGAGAGTCTTTCTTAATTTCTTTTCTTTCATTTTTTTTCTTCCATCTTTTTCTTTCATTTTTTTTTCTTCTAAAATTTCATAATTTTTCTTGGCAAGAATATTGATAGAATATCACGAGCAGTTTAGAGGGAAGTTAGCAAAATTAGAAAAGAGTGATTCTGGTAAATCGCACTCTGTGTAAGAAATTACGTAAAATTTTTGTCACATCTCGTTTTTTTTTAAATTTTGTGCCAATCAAAACCTATTCGTTTTATCCATAGATAACTTAGATTTGGAATATGCTGGAAAAGTGGCAGATCAACTGACAATTTTACGAACAATTAAAATTTTCCAAAATCCGCAACGAGAATATTCCCTCGTCACTGGTTTACCGGGTTTATCCGGTGGCTCTATGCACATTGCACATTTGTGTTAGTTAAACTTGACTGTAGATACTTGCGCACCGTCTAGGTACAACGACCCTGCCTTGGCCAACTCTATTGCATTCTGCATTGGAGTTTATGATGCCACCATTCTATACCACATAACATAGTACCGCGGGATTGAACTCTGATATTTTTAAAGTGAAATGCTGCCAGACAATTTTTGTATTTTATGCTTGTACATCTTTCGTTTATAAATTGTGGAGAGAAAGATTGTCGCGTCTTTCAAGGGCGATATTGAATGAGCTAGGGCCAGTGTTTCTAACAATATCATCAGCATCGTGTCTATAGATATAGCTATGTACTATGCCCGTAGGATAAATTTTATCGGAGGGTTAAATTAAATATCAGCTCTTCACCATTTTCTATATTTAGTGGTACCAAAACTGATTTGTTGGACTGGAATATTCGATTTTCCCAGTAATTTTAGAGTATTTTAGGGTCAATTTGGGATTTGTACTTTCGTTATTTATATCGGAAATTTCGGAGGAGTTTCTATGGTTTTGGTAGGGAAATTAAATTTTGGTATGAAAAAGGGATACATTTTTTTGAACTCAGTATTATGTCATTTTTGAGGATCCTTTAGTTACTCTAGGAAGAACTAATTTTGTGTAAAATTATAATAAATATTGTTATGGAAATTATTGGATTTATCCAAATTGTTTTATTTGAAAATTTTCATTTCTTTCAAATATAGTTTCTTGAGAGACCCAGAATTTTTCTCGAATTTGAGTCGATATCAGTTTTTTAAAAAAATGTTGGGTGAAAAAATGGAACGCACACACACACACACACACACACATTTTTTTTTCTGAAAAAAAATTACTCATTTTGCATCCATAGCAATGATAGTTCATCGGTTGGCAACGCTGTTCTAGGGAGATTTCCAGGTGTGATGAGTGTACTTCAGGTGAAATCGTGATATCGATCCGCGATAGCCGCAATGGACGATAGACAAAGGGGAGCTGTGGATTAGATACTTTCGCGGAAAATGCGGCTTCTATTTTTTCACGGGTGGGGCTAAATTCTGCAGCTGAGTTGCTAAAATGCAAGTTAACTTATCAATCTTGTTTTATCAACTTACTGCAGGATTAAGGTACGTGAGATGATGCTGTCTCGGAATGTATGGATTTTGCGTTTTAGTGACTGAATTATGGATGGAAATTTTTTTGTATATCTCGTTGTAATTAGAAATAAATTTTTTTGTCGTGTGCGACATTTTAACAAAATTTTGTCATCATTTTTGGTAGGCGCAAACTCCGTTATTGGTCCGGATGGTAATGCAGTTTCGCTCTGATCTGGAAGAGCGCTGTAAGGGCCTGGGTATGAAAAACTACTTGTTGGTTACGTGAAAAGGCGAATGTTGATAGCGGAGAAAATTTAAAAAAAAGTACACGCCGAGGCGTTATATCCGGTTCATTGATACTAATTATACATTGAAATAGGTCTGACCTATGGACCTGATGTTGTTTCCTCTTTCAACTTCAATGCGCTGTCTCTCCTAAATAATGAGAGCTAGGAAAAAAGTTTGCTTACATAAAAAATGTATCTTTACGTAACAAACAACTTTCATTCTACAACTTTTTTCCTATTTATAATAGTTCACGCGATATAGCGGTAGAGACAACGAAGGGGGAGTTGCAACAATGTATCGAATGTACAATCAACATGCTCTTTGAAATTTTTAGACGATGCAAGCCAGAATGCGCGCCTCGCGCGCTGAATCACAATTTTATATTTGAAGTAACAATATATTTTCCGAAGTCGAAGATACTGTTAATCATTGACTCCGAAAAAATGAGAGCTCTCAATTTCCCAATTTGGCGCAAGCATCTTTCGGTTTTTCTGTAATTATCGCGTACATATAAAATTTGTCAACACTGGACAGAATATGTAAAACACTCGAAACTTAATAAATTAACAGAACGTCAAAAAATATTCTGTGTACATGATTTTCAATAACTACATAAGCTATGACAACTTGAACAATTGTCATACTTTTGAAAACTAAACCCGAATCAATATCCCAAATATCGATGTTTATCGATGCAAACGCGATTACCAACCAACTTCACGATGTTATCTGACTAATCTGATCAAGCAATAAATGAATGACGATTGAAAAATAAATCTTGTCACGATTTTCGGGATGTTTCGACTCTAATGATGTTCATTTATATGTATGCGCTTTCTTGAGTAGGATTGTCATTGGCGTTTGTCTTGTTAAGTGCCTTAATGCTTGCAGCGCCGAAGGTTATGCTGGGTTGAGGACCTTGGAAGACTCTTGGGAAGTTCCAGAGACTATTTTTTGGGGAATAGGGAATATTGGAAGGTCAATTTGAGATTACATTGCAAATCGAGTATGTAGGTTCGCCCCCCCCCCCCCCTCCGAAAAAAAACAAATAATTCTTATGAGCAGCATCTCAAAACTTTCCAATTTGCACAGATTACTCGCGTATATATATGTATATACACAGTATATACATATATATATATACAGTATATATATACAGTATATATACATACAGTATGTGTATATATATATATATATATACAGTATATAGTAACAATCTCTTGTTGTCGAGGACACCATGGGAAGGGGTTCCAAAAGTGGGTGGTGCGGGGCGGTGGGAGGGGAGTCGAACGAAGGAGAGAAATCCTGAGTGGTAACCCGCCATCTTTCCCAATGCACAATCGTCGAGAGGGAGCCAAGTGTACAGTCAATTGCCTCCAATTGCATATGCATTTCTCGGGATGTTAATTTGTAGATGAAAAACTAGTCATGAGAAAAGAGGGGAAATCGGTGCATTACTCGAATGCGGTACTGTTCATTGTGTACTCGAATGAGGGGCTCATTCGAAGTCATCAGAAAATTTGTCATTGCAGAAAATTTTTAAAAAATCTAGAAATTATTTGTCTATTTGTGCAACCAGCAATTCCCAAAATAGAACAATTTGTAAAAATAGATTTGTCAAATTCTGGAGACAGAGTACTTCCTAGATCCGCAAATTAAAAACCGTGGAAAAAATTCCTGATACTCCTGATTTGAAATGAAGATTAATAATTTTTACAATAAATAGAAAAAAATAGAAAAAAAATGCTGGAATTTTTGACGAGTTTGTGATGTTCCTTTGAAGATGTTGTAGATGAAAAACCTAGACACGAGAATGGTAAGAGGGGAAATAGGTGCATTACTTGGTCCCAGAGTCGCTGATAATCACTGGGTGCATTCGACTGTCGGGAGTGGATGACCTTGGCTAAAAATCCACGACTAAAAGAACTCACAATGCCTTAGCATCTCGTTGCCATATTATTCTCGTTTTCGCTTCCTCTCCCCGCCATTCTCCCGCCTGGCTTCCCTCAATATGTCGGATTCCCGGTCTAAATGTCCAGTAAAGAAGTACCAAAAAATTTATGAAAGTGTCAATAAATCACAGGCAAAGATATGCAAAATACAGAAAAAAAAAGAGAAATCAAATGGTCATTTACCAAGTTTAGTGCCCTAAATTGTATAGGTTTTGTACAAAATTTTCTATCGCGCATAATCTACGGGTTAGGTGCAAAATGAAATATCTTTTCTTCGATCTAAAAAAAATTAACGACGTCCCTGACACTTAATTAAGAAGGAATGACAATTTTTTTTAATCACCTACATGAATAAACAACCTCTAATAATTACTCATTCCAAGGAAAAATTCGAAAAAAAAAAATTCTAAATATCTCTCTGCAATTTTTGTGCCTTTTTGTCAGATTTTTTTAAGAAATTAAAATGAAGATTGAAGAATTGAAATAGAAAATTTTAAATTTTCTTAAAATTCCAGATATACTCTTAACTACTTCCATTTGTCTCTGGATTAATTTGTAGGTGCTAATCAATGTTTATCTAAAATAGAAAAATTGCACTAGAAAATTTCTTGTATTATAAATTTATACTAAAAAAATTATTTTGTATTTTAATTTCGAAAATCGCCTTGTGACGGTACAACTTTGAGAAAAGATCATTCGCCGGGTTTGCTGGCGCATGGAATCAATGGAAGGGTCGAGGCACGCCAAGTAGGTCGCTGCAGATCCTATTGCAAACGATTAAATTTGTGGCCATTGTCACCGTCGAGCTGGTGTATGCACTCGAATAATCCGGGGGGGGGGGGACAATGGGTAACGTTATCACTGGGTAATCGATGATTAGGGGGAGAGGGAAATCATTTTATGGTAATGATGATTCTTTCACGAAGCAAAGTATATACCCATATGACACATTGCATCTGTCTCCAAGAGTATATTCATTTCACAACGAGAATTTTCTACAATATTTCAATTTATAACATATCACCTGCTCATGCCCATGATCTTCTAAAAATTGCGAAATAAATTAATATTATTATTATAAAAAAGAATAATGTCATTCCAGTAACAGCCTTCTATGGCACTGAACGAATTAAATGCCCCCTCGGAAACCCTATAGTAATGTACCGGACATTCTGAATAAAACAAACTTCAATATTCGTTGCTAATGCAGCCTAAAAATTTTTGTTACAGCCTATGCTCATTCAAAAAAGTGGAACTCTGTTCAGTGCATGCAGGCGCAATCGGAGCGGCCTCCCCAAAACATCTCCGATATTTGACGCCAGTGGTATTTAATCGTCTAAAGTGTAGGACCAGCCTCCAAGACGTCGACCCAGCCAGCAAGTGGAGCACTTAGTGGGGCCGGTGGCAGTGGAGCCGAGTCCCCGGGGCCATCGGCATCCCCAGCGCTGCCCTCGCCCCCCACAGCCCCCGACAATGCATTAAAGACCTCAATCGAGCGCGACAAGAGCCCTCAGCACCAGGCACCCGTAATCAGCGTGGACGCTGGCAATGGGGGCGAAGAACCCACAATCCCCGCATCCACCATGAGCCACCATGGCTCCAAAGCCCCGGAGCCCGATCCCCCAAATCCACCACCAACACCACCACCAGGTGCCATTCTACCAAGTGTGGTAGTCACCAATAAAGCAACAATATTCTATCCATCCAATACAGTTAAATTCCAGGGTCAACTTAATTCCCTGCCACGTGCACCCAGTCCCAGTGTCATCACAAGTGTGCCCAAGGTTACAATGGTCACATCTGGCAGCAGCAAAATCACCATGGAGATGCAAAAGGCACCCTGCTCACCAGCCAACATCACGCCAATTTTGGCAACTCGTATAATGCCCCAAAAGTTGCCACAGCATCCTGGTACACCCTCCAAAATTGTCATTAATAATTCTGTAACACCGGGACAAATAACATACGAGGCTGTTGTCAACCACCAGCATGCAATTATCCAGGGTGTCCAGGGAGTACAGCAGATCCAGACAATTCCCACTGGTACAGTGAAAACAGTCGCCTCGAACATAACTGCTGTCTCGAATTTGCAGAGACTCCAAAATGCAAAGATTGGTAACTTCCAGAAGGTGAAGACGATCACTAGTGTGGGTAGTCAGTCAGTATCGAAAAATCTTGTTTCTCGAATTCAGGTGCCCAAGTCCCAGGTGACAAGTGTACAGATGCCTGTAAATCAAGTAATAACAACGAGTAATGCACCACGCTATCCAAATGCCACGATAACAGTTCAAAAGCCACCAGGTGTACCAAAGCCAAATTCGAGTGCTGATAACCATAAAACTCAGGTGACAGCTTCTCCAAAGACACCGCAAAAAGCGCAAGGTGTTCGTCAACCTCAGAAGACCATGAACAGCCTTAAGAAGCCTATAGCCGGCCTGCAGAAGCTCCCACAAAATCACTCGACAGCACAAATTCCTGGTGGGCAAAATCGTATTTCCATTCCCACTAATGTTCTCAAAAGTGACAATAGTAACAACACAAATAATTCACAGTTGAATATGACAGAGGTGAAGTTGAAAGCAGGACACGGCCTAACAGTTGTGGGCAAGCCCCAGGTTCAGCAGTTGGTCCAGGGTCAGCAGATGATCCAGAAGCAGCTGTTGAGCTCTAGGTCTCTCCCCGGTAACGTCAGCATCCAGCCCAAGATCAACCTTGTGCCCCAGTCGCTCTCCAATCTACCTGTCAACACAAAAGGTGCAATTATCAATGCGAAGATTCAACCGCCCCAGCAACAAATGCAACAAATACAGCAAATGCAACCGTTGCACCAGATGCTCCTGAGACTGGAGCCGGGGAAAAATCCAATGGGAAACATTCAAACTAATGTGAAGACCTTCCAAAAGTCCGGGAATTTGATTAAAAATTCGCAGATCGTTGGCAATCAGAGAGCACCAGTGGTCCAGCCACTGCAGCCAGTGAAGATCATTCAGCAAGGTCAGAGTTTTACCAGTGGATTACCTCAAGGTGCACCCCAAGGCCTAGCTCAAAAACCCGGCTGTATCAAGACAATTCCAGCTCAGAGGCCTCAGCAAAGAAATCAGACAAAACCTGGGATCAAGACGTCGTTAAACACAAACATGAATAGTCTAAAGACCATTGGTACACCTAGTACCACAGTTATCACCCAAAAGTCAAGTATTAAGACGATTGTTCCTCATCCCCAAAATGCAACAAGTGTGGTGGTGGGTAAAAACCAGTCATTGAAAATCCAGGGAGGTCTCCAGCAGAAGCAAATATTCGTGGCATCTCCGATTGGTCAAATGGGACAACTTGCTCAAATTGGCCAGGCGCGGCCCCAAATCAAGACAATTTTACCTGTCACCGTGGCCGAGGTCGAGGCCAAGAAGGACATTGACAATAAGCCAATGGAGATAGACGAAAGTGCAGAGAGTAGAATACAGCACTCACCAGTGCGCAGAATGCCACTTCCCTACGAGTGTCTCCAATTTGTCCTCCAAGATCATAACTACGGAGCACCACCTCCAAGGACACCTCCCCCATCACCACCACCTCTAAAACAGTCGCCAATAAACAATGGCACAGTGCCAGTACTTCCACACCAGAATTTCATGTACAATCAGGGAGTCCCTGTAACACCTAATACAGCAGACGATGCAGCAAGTGCTATTAGCAGTGAGCAGGGTCGTGAAGTTGAGCCTGAGGGCGAAGAGACCGAGACGGCACCTGAGGGTGAGGGCGACGAGGAGGACAGTATAACTCGTTGTATTTGCGAATTTGAGCATGACGATGGATACATGATCTGTTGTGACAGGTGTTTAGTATGGCAACATGTGGATTGCATGGGCATCGACAGATCCAACATTCCTGACGAGTATCTCTGTGAAATTTGTCGACCAAGGCGTGTCGATCGCCATCGGGCGCGAACCCTGCAGATGCGAAAGAGAGAAGAGCTCCTCAACTCTGACACCTCCTCGGACACATCGTCCAGCTCTTCCGTCGAAGCCAATCCACCAGTGGTGGTGAATCCCAAAAAACGGACACTCCAATCGAGGAAAAAAGTGGACCAACCCAGACGGCTGAATAACAACAATAACAACAACAATAACAATGATACAAACAGCAATCACATGTCTATAGTTCCACAATCACCTCCAACGACATCCGAGCCAGTTCCACCGCATCCTCTCACCTCCACAAGCACCATTGCCAGTAATAACAATAACAACCTTCCAAAGCGTCCTGGAAGACGAGAAAATCGAGTGCCACCGAGGAAGAAGGAGGTGGTGAAACGGGGTCCTGGTAAACGTAAGGGAAAACGTCGGCGAAGTACCGATGGTGATGATGAAAATGAGTGGGGTGCAATGACACCCTTGAGACAATGGATCGAGCGATATGAGGAAGCTGTAACTAATCACTACAGTCCTGAACTACGCGCAAGAATATCCAGCATCAAGGTGAATGGTACACACAGTGATCTTCGTCAGAATAACAATAACATGAGTGCAGTTGCCAGTGGCAAGTGTCGTGTTAACATGCACAGTAATAGTGTTAAGTACCTCATGGCGACAGTATTTTTACCAGGGAATACACCAGTCGTTGAGTTACGGGGGAAGTATATGTTGAGCACACAGCACAGGCCAGCTACACATGGCCAAAGACAGCATGCTCAGCGTCCTGGTCCATTTGTTTTCTTCTACAGATTACCACGCGAAGGTACTGAAGTGTGTGTAGACACAAGGACCTATGGTAATGACGCAAGATTTGTTCGTAGAAGTTGTACGCCCAATGCCGAAGTAAAACACTGCATTGAGAAGGGAACACTTCACTTGTACATCGTGACGACTTGCGCTGTGGAGAAGAATGCAGAAATTACAATTAGACATGAGACGCATACCCTGGTGTCACCCAATAGCTCCAGTCCGGGCTTGTTGCCACTGGGCTGTGCCTGCGGTAATCCACGAACTTGTCAAATTTCAGGAACACCAACAACACCAGCTGCTCCAGTTGGGCCTAGAAGAGGCAGCGGTGCGTCTGAAAATTCAGATGGCAGGGAGAGACGACGAAGAGGTAGAAGAAGTGCTCCAGACGAGGAAATCCCACCGCCAGCTCTTCCCACACCAGTGACTGAGACACCCGTTGTCAATACCCCAGCAACTCTTGGAGCAACTCCAAAGAGAACTGTCGAGGTTCGGGAAAAGCCGAAAGAAGAAATTCCTCAAGTTGCTCAATTGCCGCCGGCCCTGGTCGAGCCACCTCCCCAAAAACCAGTACAAACATCCACAGAATCGCCAACAGTGTCTGATAGTCCACAAGAGACGAAAAAAGACAAGAAAAAAATGACGCGTGAGGAGCGCAAGATGGAGGCGATAATGAAGGCATTTGAGAGATTGGAAAAGGCGGAGCAGAGGAAGCAGGAGGTGCAAGCAAGAAATGCCCAGAGGAAAGAATCTGGTGGTGCTCAGAGTGACAATGATGAGCCAGTGATTCAGCCGAAGAGGGAGAAGCTCCATGAGCGACCGATGAGACGTAAAAAGCGGAAAGGTCGAGCAAGAACCACGAGCTCATCGCAGTCGTCAAGTCATAGAAGAACGCGGTTGAACTCAGCTGATTCTGATATGTCATCTGCGGATGATGATCAGCAATCGTCGCCTGTGAGAAGACCTACACTTCCCTCGACAGCAATGTATTCGGGAAAGAGTGAAGGTATGACCTTGCGGGAGTCAGGATTGCAGGGAGGCTCTAGAGGTGTTAATCAAGTACCAACTGCTGCTGATTTGCTTCTGGCACTTGCTAATTCCAATGCGCCTGATGCAAGAGCAATGTCACCAACTCTGCAGCAACCAACACCAAGCAAAAGCCCTACGTGTGACAGTGGTGCTAGCAGCAGCTCGCAGAGCTCAACTCCCTCCACACCACTGTCATCAGCGTGTTTATTGGTTGCAGCTGCAGTTGGGCCTTTAGCACCTGGTTTTAAATTCCCCAAAACGAAGAAGGCTATGATGAACGAGTGGCTGAGGGAGGCACCGGACCTGTCCCAGCTGCCTCCCAGAACTCTACCTGTGATCTCGACAGCTGCAGTTCAATCGAAAGAGTCTCCCAAACCCACCGAGCAACTCTCCTCCGACTACCTGAATCAATCAATGAACTACGGAGCCAAGAGTCTAGCAACTCTAGTTCAAGCAGCCAATTCCGTATCCGGCATTTGTGACTCTCCCCAGAGAAAGGGCAATCCCCAAAATGTCCAGGGTCCTGTGTCATCGGGCTCCGCAAAGAAGCGTTGGTTGAGACAAGCAATCTCCGAGGAATGTGACTCCCCCAACAGTCGGCCTGAAAGTCCACCCGAAACCGTTGCAGCTCCCCCAAAAAAGCGGAGAATTGCGCGGGAAAGTTTATCATCAGACAACTATACACCACCCACTACACCCACACCATCTACCGCTGATATTGTGGGCCTTGGTGATACACCAGTTACCTCAGCAAGCGAAAATCCTGAGAGACCTACATTCTTGGCCTCCCGGCTCTCCCCAACGACCCTCGAGCGACGAATCTCCACCTACTTGGTCTCGGAAATGAAGGAAGACGTTAAAAGGGAATTTTACGATTGCAAGGCGGAGAAAACAACCGACATCAAGGTGTACAATAATGAACGATTATTCGATAACCCTGATGTTAAAATGGAAAATTCAATGAAAGGAGAAATGAAAATTGAACTGTCCGATGTTAAACAAGAGGTCGACAGTAATCACGGTGATATTGATTTTAAGCTGAACATTAAGACTGAAATCCAGAAATTGGAAGTAACGAGTTTGGATCTAAATATTAAAGTAGATGCGATGTGCGATAGAGATAAAAGTGATGAAATTTTAGAGGGTATAGAGGGTAATGACGCTGAGACGAGACTTGACTTTGGGGATTCACCGAGTGTATCGAGTATTACAAATGTTGCAAGGGTTGCAATTAATCCAAAGATGGAGAATGACAAATCGGATGTTGTGTCGCTGGATGAATTTGACGTTGAGGCGCAGATGAAGAGAATAACTGGTGATGATGGTGATGATTATAAGGAGAAGATTGAGGGCTCTGACAGAGATAAGAGTTTCGATGGGATTGAGGGGCTTATGGAGAGCTCTAAAGAGGACTCGGGCGAGTCCGACGAGGAATTTGACTTTAAACCCTCAAAATCGGATGAAACCACGAAATCGCCGGAGAAGGTGGAGAGGGCTTTCAAGGAATTTGAGACAATTGCAAGTCTTGAAGTTGTCAGTTCTACACAAGAGCAGAAGGACACACCCAGTGCAACAATTCCCACTGCGACACCTCCCTCTGAAGAGTCCATGTTCGATTCGATATCAAATCTCGATTGCGAGTCTGTTAATGAGTCCCCGAAGATGTTTCAATCTATTCCACCGTTGAGTGAGAGGATAAGGAAGAAAACTGATGTCCCCCGAAAACAGTTAGATTTTGAAGCTGCAATTATCGAGTCCACTATTGATATGGAGGGTGTAATGGACGGAGAAATGGCGAATGGGTGTACAGGACATAAGACAGAATTGTCTACTGCCCTGAGGCAACTGCTGGAGGGCAAAGTTGAATCGGAAGCCGAGGCAAAGGAGATTGTGCGGGAAAAACGACCGGAGACACCCTTGCAGGGGATCAACGAGTCTGGGGAGTCAACGAGGTCTCCGGAGGTTTGTTATTTTTCATTTTGTAAGGTAACTTCCGGTCTGGTATTATATGCAGCATTGCAACCGGAAGTGCCTTGAAATTCGAAAATTTTGCGTTTTTCTTTTTCAATATTTTGCAGGATATCCCAATAACTCTAGACTATTTTCAGCTTACCACCATAGCAATGATTGAGCCAATTGTCAAAGAGACGACCTTGACACCTGTTGTAACACCAGTACCGCCCCTTCCGGTACCACCTCCAGTAGCATCTGCAACAGCTCCGCCCGCATCTTCGCAGCCTTCAGACGTCCAGATTCAACCGGAAGTCAAGAGGTTGAAAGACCCGAGAACAGCGCCACATGACAGGCCACCTCCTGATGCCCCACCACCAGTAAAACGGAAATTGTCCATCTCAGAGTATCGAAAGAGGAAGCAGCAATCGACGGAGACTCCACCGGAGCCTGAACCCGCTAATGACTCGGAGAAGAGCCCAGGAAGGGGGAGATCCGACAGTGCCAGCAGTGGTACATCCTCCCTAAGTTCGGATGAGGATAAGACGACCGGGGATGCTACAAGTATAGTTGGTAGCCTTGGGACCCCGGCGATAGGCGAGGGCGAGGAACGAAGAGGTGAGAAATGTTTCTGGCTTACGATCAGAACACTTACATTCGTTGCTAAACATTAAAGAGTTTCTTGTTCAATTCAGAAGCTAAGCAAAAAGCTTTTTCGTTACTTATAAAGTTCTCCGAAAAAGCCGAAGTGCACTCGAAATTGTAAAAAAAAATTCGCATGTCTTTTTCATATTTCAATTTTTCGGGCACAATCGAATAAGTTAATTCATCTACCACGTATGTCAATGTGAAATGGATTGAAACGCAGGCTGGTGTGCAAGGCTAAGATTTAGTGTGTTCACAGGCGAGGAGGGTGCAATTGGGTGGTCAGCAGCACCGACTCTCGTCGAGAGGCAGAGAGAAAACCTTACGGAAAGATTGAAACGTGAATTTGGACTATTTTTGAGTGATGATGAGGAGGAACGTGCTCGAAAACAAGGTAAAGCTTTTTTCAATGATTACATAAATTTCTCTACTGAACTTTTTTTTTTTTTTTTTTTTTTTATACATAAATTGCTCTACTGAACAACTTTTTTTTTCCCCCCATTGTTATTTAACGTCGCTATATTTGTGCTCCTTCAAGTACTAATCAACGACCGAGGCCTACGATGTGTTTGTAAACAAACATTAACAACAGCTAACTAAATTAAAATTGCAAAGTTGAAGAGAAAGCACCTGAATAAAATTTATCCAGCACCTCTGTGTCTCTCCCCAGGTCTGACTGCCGAGGCAATTCTGAAGGCCCGAAAGTTGTCATCGCCGAGCCAGCTCTCTCTTCCAGTGGGCCCCATGGCATACGCAACACTTCCACCACCGCATTTGCCACCCCAGCCGTACATTCCACCCCCAGGATCAGCGCCATTGCACTTTGCCCAGGGTAAGGCCACAACGAGTCAACAGTATACAACATTCAGTGTACCCAATCAGACAGCTCATCCACAAGCAGCATCACCAAGTGCTACCAATGCCCCTACACAAGGCCCATTTCTTGTGCCACAAGCACCCCCAGGCTCCAACCCCTATCCCCCCCAATTTTCCACAACCCCAAGCACTGTGACGAGTCCACCCCTCCCTAGCTCTCCGCAAAAGCCATTTTTCAGTCATTCACATCCACCTGCTAGGTCGTAAAAGAAAATAGGACATAGTGACATTCAGGCTGGAAAAAATTGGGGTGATAAATTATCGGCTCAGCAGAACATTTGAATTTCTTTCCTCGATTTTGGAAATTGTCAAATTTTATTTTTTCTACTCTTAGTTGGATCGATTATACAATTATTAACGGGATGATTTTTGAACTCCTGTCTCTGCCGATGATTCCCATTTATCAAACGATATTTTTGAGCCAAAATTGCATAATGGGGTTTGAAAAAACCGATTTTACGGGCCTAGCAGAGTGAATTTGATAATGTTAAAGTTGAGGATTTTTGTGGAAAAATCGTGGAATTTGGAATGAGGCAGTCACACTTGGAATTAATTTCTGGTGAAAAGTAGATCCATTGAAGAATGAGGAAAATTTCGTCAAATGTCCATTTGTTAATTGTTAACAACTGGGCATTCGATAAATTATGTTTAACCTTTTTCCCTAATTCATTCGAAACGTTCGTAACTACTCAAGAGCATTTTCCGGTTATCTTCTGAATGCATTTTTGCCAGAAACTGCAATTGTTTATTTCATTCAAATTTCCGAGGATACTATTTTTGAAAATATATTAATTTTTCCAGACAATTCCCAAAAACGTTCTACAAATGTTTAAAAATTCCACAACAGCATGGTAGCCGTTCACGAAATATTCGATCCAATCAGGATACATCCATATAAAAAAATTGAAGAGAACGAACTTTCGACCAGATTTTTTCTTACAAGAAAAAGTCTCTGAAATTTTTTCCCGCAATCAGCAACCAACGTCACCCCAATTTTTCGTAACTCTCTAAAACCAATGATTATTCCAAGAAAATATTCCTCATCTTCAGATCACCAAAAGTCCCCAGAGAATTCAGATTTTTCCACAAAACTCGTCACATAGCCTAAATCCGCATTTTGCTCTGCATTATTTCCACAGACAAGTCGTCGAATGAGATAAATTTATTTTCAGACTGACTTTTTGATAGCCTTGCCAAAATCTGGTGAAAAAATGTTCGGCGAACTTTTTCCACAAAACATTTTTTCGCACCTTGATTTTCCAAGTTTCCACAAAAATTCACCTCGAAAATTCTCTATCGACTTATCTCGTTTTACAGCTTCCCTGTAGATATCCGATTCTCCGCTTTTCCAATTAGCTTAAAAATAGAAAAAAAAAATTTCGTACAAACAATTACCAACCCATCGAGTCAAATTTTTTTAGCACCACAGAAGCGGCATATAGCCCCCAAAAGTATGTAAATAACAATTGCATATATATAAATACGAATATAAATATATACATGATAATCCGAAAGCGCAAGCGTTACGTTTAATGTTAATTACTGTAGAAGTTCACGTTTTGCCGTAGGCTTAGTCAATGAAACGTGTGGCACACGTCAAAATATGTTGCGTCTATACTAAAAAAAAAAATTACCCTATTTTTTTTACGCCCCCAGGGTCCCCCTATTTTTTCAAACAAATTTTTCTCTATATTTTTTATTTACTCGTAAATCAGCATACGATTCAACAAACGCTACATTCAGCATAAAATTACTAAAACATTCAAAGAAAAAATCTCATTCTTGCCTTTAGTTATATCCCTCAATTAATGAATTCAGTGAAGGGATCTGCGGTGATTTTTTAACGGAAAAAAATGAACTATTTGCAAGATTGAATTATCGGTACAAGAGAGCTTTGAGGCATCACATAGAGATTTTAAGATTGAGGAAAAAAAAAGAAACAAATCCACGACAAAAATGAAACAAAATAAATTGTGTCCGTTGTTTTTCTTTGCGGTTTTAGCTGGACTATTCATTTGGGTTCAACCGCTAAAACCCGCTACCACTAAATAGACTTAATAATTAGGAAGAAAACAGGATGTTTATTCACCCAGTGAAGTGATCGTAATAAATTGGATCAAATGTAAATGTGTAAATAAGTCCCATAATTTTTTTTCGGGATAGTATTAACATGTGAAATGTCAAATGTGAAATGTAAAGAAACTTATTCTCAGTAAATTTAATTTAATTAGATAATTGAGAAGGAAACCCCAGTACATCAGTCTGTTGTAAAAATAAGTAATAAACATTTTTCAATCAAAATGTAATTTACGGTGAGAGTTACATGGGGAGTTCCATTCCTGGGGTGAAATTGAAGGGGTTGAAATTGATAATATTAATTGAGGGGATGTTACATACGGAAAAAAATTTCCTTTTTTTGTTCCTTTTTTCCCCCGGGAATCTGATTTTTCAGATTGATTTTTTTTTTACCCATCCAAATAAATGAGTTCAGTTAAATGAACTGATTGAACGTTTTCGCTCTATAAAATTTGTATGACACATTTCTGAAGATGATCACCAAATTTCAATTTTTTATCCTGGTAAGTGCGGAAGAGCGCTGAAGCGCATTGTTAGACGTCGAATTTAAATGTTCGCGGCAATGCGCATGCGCACGCGCACGCGCATTTGCTGCTTGCGCACAGGTGGCGTGGTCATCCTTCCTACCCCAAATACGGATAATTTCACTTGCCGAATGCTCACAATCATTTTCATATCTATATTTATAACTAAGTTTTATGAAAAATTTCGAAGCGAAAAAGAATTGTCGAAAATTTTAGATAAAATGATTTTCCAAATCCTTCGGCATTATTCGTAGCAAAAAAAAATTCAGAATCACGATCAGAAATGTGTCTCAAAATTTTTCATTCAAGAATTTTCATTACATAGTTCAATTTATCAAAATTTTAGGTGTGGAATGGTAAAAAAAATGTCATGCGAAAAATTTAATTCCTGACTAAAATCCTGAAAAATTCACTCATTTTCTCGTTCTTACGATAAACGATTTTTTTTCCATATGTCAACGTCTTTTCATTGATTGTTAATTCAGGAATGATGATAAGGTAGAGGTCAAAATAATGTACAAATAATTGATAATGACATTAGTGAGTAAATATGGCAACGAAACTCTCCTCACTGGCACATGTAAATAAATTTATCAGCATAATAGAGTAATGCATAATTTCAATGGCTTAAAAAATTTTTTCAATAAATCATTTATGGTACATAGACTATCAAGGCCCGTGGTGCAATGTTTCATCTCAATAATTCTTCGTTTTCATTTTTTTCATAATTTTTTATTTCACTAAGAAAAAAAAAAGCAGAACAGAACATGACAAATCCGGTTGAATTAATGATAGACGTAACTTGGGGGCTTTATCAGCCTCCTTATAAATATTGATAAGTGACATCGGCCATACGTAATACCCAATATCCCCGCCAATCCGTGCAATTGTTTATCAGTAAATGGGCGAAATAATTTGAATGTTTCTTTTCTTACGTATCCAACATAAAAAAAAGTGCATATTTTTTTATCGTTGCTCGATTTATGTAAATAGAGATTAGTTACATTTTTGTTTTCAATTCAGACAATTGAAATAATAGACACCAAGTGGACCAATTTTTTGCCCCAACAAATTTAGTCCAATGAATTATTGTTCAAAATTAATTTGCCAAGTAATCTTGGAGTGGAAACTCCACTTCAAATGTGATAACAGAAAAACCCAAAATAATGAAAAAATAACGAAAAAAAAAATAAATAAATAAAATTGAAAAATTCATGTTTTTTATGAGAAAAAAAAATGCAAAAATTGAGGAGTCTTTAGATGTCTTCAGCAATTGGACCAACTATTGGACGAATTGAATTTGAAAGGGTATTATCATTGGACGAAAAATAATACAGTTGGGCCAAATTTGGTTCCACGCCAAGTATCAGTATTGCATGTTATGATACTTCAGTGAAAGTATTATTTAGAAAAAAAAACAAGGGCTATGACGGGTTATCAATGATATCGTTGCTGTACCATTTAATGCCACATAAAGCCGTAGGGAAGATCTAATTAATACATTATCAAATGGATATTTTAAGGATCTCTTTAGCTGTTAAGAATTTTATTTCTGGAAAAAGAACAATTCATAGGTATGGAAATGGATAACCAAGTATGTCAAGTTCTGCGGAAAGAAATTTTGTAAAAATCTGAAGTCCACAGCTCAGTCATTGCCACTAATCGGAATCATTAGTTCATATCATGGTAGTTAGTTCATGCCATGTGATAAATGGACGCTAAACAATAGGAAAATGCGAAAACGCGACAACTGCATTTATCGGTAGCCTCGGGTTTTTGCTAAATATATCAGAATCTGGAAGAATTGAAATTATCTTCATAATAATTTTTCTGTAGAAATCTTGATTATCTCTACAAAAAGTTTCCCATCAAATTTTGTCCATCGCTCCTTATTTTTTAGATAAATGTGAAAAAACGAGTCTGGAGATGAGCTAACTAATCTCGTTTTCGCTTAATAATGCCAATAAATGATGATGTGTCATTGGCCCTTTTCTACAAATCAGAAATTATATTTTTAGTATCAATTTTCTTAGATGAACAGCATTGAAAATTCTGATAAATTACATCACTCACAAATCGAAAAATTATAAGAAAAGGGGCGTGTTCTAATACGTATCCTGGTAGAATTCATTAAAAGGCCTCGGAATGAGAAAATAAACAAACATCAAAATGCGGGTAAAACTTTGATCCTCGAATTCTCCCTCAAATTCTCATCCAAAAATATGAATGATAGCTCAAAAAAAAGATTCAATTTCTAATCACGGAATGCGACGAGTTAGAGTTGGTTCGTAAAAGAGAAACAAAGGAAAACGAGGTTTAAAAATGCGAAGTGATTGACTAGCGCGCCGCCATTTTGTGGAAGAACGCGTATTCAAGATGGCGGCGCACTGTCAGTTGATTCGCCCGTTTGAAATTGTTTCTAAGCACTTATTTCTCAAGCAACTCTCAAACAGGTTCATTCAATGATCATGAAAATAATTTACACAAATTGTTAAATGGATTTTGCATTAATATTTATTTTTATGAACGCTGAAGATGACAGGAACATTGTGGCATTAATTGGTACATCTACGGCACTTTATATTTATCTTTTTTATTCCTTCGCTTGAATTCCCTGTCGCGATTTTTTTGCGAACAACGCAAATTTAATTATTTATGGGTAAAGAAATGATGCATTGATGATAAGTCGGTGGTAATTAACAATTCTCAATGTTGTAAATAGTGAAAATATCGTAACAATTGAAATTATTGTCACATGCAATTGTGCATGAAGGGAGAAAAATGCAATTTCATTGGAGGTAGAGCTTGAACTTTCACATTTATTTCGATTGTTACGAATTATTTTAATATATGTGTATGTATGATAAATGACATAAATCGTAGGTAATGGATAAGGTAACTTACACATGTGTTATATTGTATAATAACTTTGGTTCATACTAATGATAATTAATGTTAATGAAACGAGTTCTTCGAGTGGATTATCGTAAACGCCGTACTGCAATTAATTATTGTTCTATTATATAATGTGTAAAGAGCTCCATGGATATGAAATTTAATAAATCGAAATAAATTTTATGAATTAAAAGAGTGCGAATTTTTATTACAATCATTCATATGTCCAATTTTATTCTCAAGTTTGTTTTTTTTTTTTATTGCGAGTTCGGTGGCGCGTGGTTTGCGCGCGCATTTCAGTTTCCGGCCGCGCTCACTGGTGTCGCGTCGATCTCGGTCTTACGTTGTTCGATCATTTCGATATACATCGATAGTGCCGGTCGTCTCTCCCCTTTACTACACGATAAGTATAAGTTTTTAAGTCCGTAAAATTTTCAACAATTTACAAAATCTAATTTCGAATTTTAAAAATTTTGGGAAATACACGTAGGATTAAAATTTTGAGGTCTAGCAAATTTAAAATCTAGTTCAAGCCTCGAATGACCAAAAATGCTTGAATGAATATATTCTTATCTGTCTTTTTATCATGACGGTCATATCGGTTTTCGATAATCCCTTTCACCTGTTGACAATTTAGATGATGATTAAAAGTCGCTTTTGCAAAGAAGAGATAGGGCAATGGCGAAGTTAGACATTATCATCGTATCTCAGCATCAGCAGCCTGAGTGCGGGATCTCTGGTGCGTGGAGGTGGAAGCAATTTTCAATGGAAAATTCCGGTGACTCAAGTGCCACTAATACATCCCACATGTAGCTCAAGAATAATTTTTATTTGCCCGGATGTAATTACTGACTATCTGAATTGAATATTGGGAAAATTATTTTTTCGACCAACATATCAAGTTTCTCATATTTTTACAAAATGAGTTGTATTTCCCGCCATATCAGTTTTCTATTATAGAGCAACTTTGGTCGGGGACCCGATGTGGTAGTGACTTTGGCTTAGGAACTTTCTCCGGAAATATTAGCAGAAGCATCGAGCTGGTTTTTGCCGCATAAATTGTTAATATTCAAATTTTTCAACTTCCCGCCAATTATCCAAACCTTATCCTGAAATTCAAAAAAAGTCGCGCAAGTTGTTGTTTCAAAAAAAAAAAAAAAAAAAAAAAAATTGTAGAGTCGCCTAAAGTTGCCGGAAGATCTAGGAAGCTCCAGTTACCGCTTCCGCCCCCGAAAAAGCCTGTGACCCCCGGTGGTTTACCCGTTTCCCATGCCCACCGATTGGTTCACAACACTTGACGTAATGCGTCCGCTTAAATGCCTCCGTCAATCCCTCAAATAAAGCGTTAGAATCGTCGCATTCACGTCGTGGCTATCCGACACATCGCGTCTTCAAATTACCCCGTGCATAACCAGCTGGACCCCACGCTCAGACACTAACGCCCCCACTCACACACCCAAGCGCGCCCCTCCATCCACACGCTAAAAACTCACCACACGCAAGCGCACACGCTTCACTCACACACTAGCGCTAACACACGTATGGGACCATGTCTTCTTCACTATCTCAGGCTCAGCTGGACGAAACAGCTGTAGAGAATTTTCGGGAGTACCTGCGGATTCCCTCGGTCCAGCCCGACGTTAATTACGGTAAGTCCAATCAACAAATTTATCCCATACCGTTCATTAAAATTTCTAATTAAGTGAGTTACCCATTTCATGACAACTGGAGCCTTTCAATATCAAAGATTCTTGCCTTTAAACCAAATGGGAACGGCCCTGTAAAACAGACGCTTCCCAAAATCCGTACAAAAAAGTGTTTATAAATGATCCACCTCATTAGTTTATCCATCAGATTATCTTAATTAGTTCGAGTGATTATTGTTGGTAATTCAAGCAGTGAAAATTATGGAATTTTTGGCAAGTCAATGGGAGCCTCCCAGTGAAACAGACGCTTCGGAAAATCAAGCCCAATATGAGTCGAAAAATTGCGCACATGATTCGTTAAATTATCAGAGCCCTTCGATTAATTAAAGTTATTATTTTTCGGTAATTAAAGCAGTGGGGATTGCGAAATTTTTGGAAATCGATGGGGAGAGACGCTGTGAAAGAGACGCTTCGGAAAATGGCCTCAATATGTCAAGTCTAAAACAAAAAAATTATCCACCTGACTAATGTAATCATAACAATAATTCAAGCAGGTCACGTGATTATTGTGCGATATTTAAAATTGTGGGCTATCGGAAAATTCGCGCATTGGGCACAGCTCTGTTAAATGGACGCTTGGAAAAATGACCCCATTGGGCTATCATTCATACACATAAGAATCGTACACGCCTATAATCGAACACTAATTTGAAACTCGGAAAACATATACATATACACCCTATGGTTTTCCATGTACACCTTGAATTGACCACGGTGTATCATAGCTGCACGGTGTGCACAGTGGTCGGCTGGAAAGATTGTGCGCGCACAATAAGAATTATCACATTGCTGCACAAAATAATATGTGTACAATTTTTGGGTGAAGTATTAACATTGCTTGTCTCATTTTGACTAGTCTACATTTTAAATAAACGAGCCCGAGCGCGCGCCGCATTACGGTATGCAACTTGAAGTAAAAGCAATTTTTTTCCGAAGTTGAAGATACTGTTCATCATCGATTCCGAAAAAAACGAGAGCTTCCACTTTTGCAATTCGCAGCAACTGTCTTTTGTTTTTTCTGAAATTATCGCAGACATATAAAATTTTCAACACTGGGCAGAATAAGTAAAACACTCGGAACTTATAAAACTACATAAGTTATGACAACTCGAAGAATTGTCATACTTTTGAAAACTAGACCCGAATCGATATCGCAGATATCGATATTCGATTTGAATCCGTTGTTACAATTTTCGCCACGAGACACCATTACGTTTTGCATGTCATAATTTCCGAGGTATTTCGACTCGAACGATGTTCATTTATGTGTACGTATTTTCTCGAATTTACTTGAATAGGAATAAATAGAGATAGAGACTACGATTGTCAGCGAAGGCGCGGCTGCGCGCGCATTTCGGCGTGACGGAATTTTGAGATATATCGATGGTTTATCGATACGAGCCCGGTGGCTCGTGCTGCGCATGCGCGTTGCACCCTTCCGCCGCACTGACTGGTGGCGCGTCGGTTTCGGTCTTACGGATTTCGATAATTTCGATATGTATCGATAGTTTCTTTCGTCTCTCCTTTTTATGATAGGATCAAGACATTTTGCAATGACTTGGTGGATTATAATCGGAATTTTAGGGTCCATTGCCTTCAGCAATTGAATTTGTTAATGCAATTTTGTGTTGGTTTAGCTCTGAATAGAGAATTATCCTTTTGGAACAGTCCCACAAAATATGATAACATATTAGATGCATCGGCAAAATAGCTCAATGAAGTCAGATAATCATTAATAACCAAAATTATTTCATGTATAGGTGTCTTCCTCTGCAACGAGTGGGAAAGGTCTTTAAAGCTACGCCACACGAAAAATCTCAAAATAAGCTCCAGACGCCAGACAATCATCCACAATTGTTTTATAAAAAAAGTTCTGAAATATCTTCCTAAAGGATTTTCTATATACTTCCAGAGAAAGTGAATGGGATATCGATGTCATCGTTGACAAGATAAACAAATCAAATATAGATTAAAGAATTGCTGGTCCCAAAGATGATATGATATAGAATGTGCAATTTTAGGGGAGCAACCAATTTTGTTTCACAGTCGTTTCTCCTTTTGCGATCGTTCTCAAGTTCTCTACGATTGCTTCCTCATTTTTGTATCGAGTTTTTTTTTAGTAATAATTAAGTAGTAATGTGATTGTCTCAATCGATCAGGTTTAACGTAGCTCACTCAATTAAAATAGACAAAATTTCTTGAGTTCAAATTGAAAAAAAAAATTGTGTGAAAGTCAATTGGATTTGGAAATTAAGAGCAAAATGACAAGACAATTTCTCTTTGAAAATTGGCTCAAAATTTTGAGATAAGTCTTTTGATAATTTGAACAATTTAATGTTTGAAAATGCTCTTTTCAATTTGTGGTAGCGAATGATAGTGCTAACCTGAGGTTGATGAATCGGGAAATGACCCTAATCCGGACTAGAGAGGCCAATGGTTTTTATCAGTCGATTGCATGTTTCCTGGCTGTAATTTCACAGCAAGTCACTCTGAGCGGTTGGTTGAGGCTTCTTGGTGAATCTAAATTTTCCGGGACAATAGGGGCTCTCTAGAAGGTCCATAAGTCGCAAATTTTTTTGGTACATGAAATGAGTTTTTTTGACATCAATGGGTGTTTGATCTTATCGCGCTTTATCGGCTCATTGTGGGGAGAAAAAGAGAGGAAATCGAGATTGAGACTGGGGCATAGCAGGTGAATTGCGATAGTGTCTGGTAACGAGACGCGTGCATTGCCCCGCCCTACTCGAAAATTTAAGGTTTTCCAAATTATTGATTTATCGATTCACGAAAAAAAAAATTGAAATTCTCACTTTGCTTTTAACAATATATTTTTCTATTTTGACAGAGGTTTTTTTTAATCTGCTTTTTAATTTTTTATGAACTCAATCCAAGTGCAAAAATTGAGTGGTGGAAGAAATCGATTTTTCGCACCTTCAATGTAATAGCGAGATTATATTTGTAAAAATTATTTTGCAGATTTCAACTTGTTGGTGGGGAGGGTATCATTCATACACATAAGAATTGTAGGCGTATATATTCGTACACTAATATGAAATTTTAAAAACATGTACATGCAATGTTCTTCGGTGTTCGTCTGGGAAAATTGTGCGTGCGCAATGAAAATTTCACATAGAACTTGTGCACATATTTTTTTGTGCATCGAAGTAGTAATTTTTACATGTATATAATCATGTTTTCCCGTAATCTCATCGAGTCTCTGTGCCCATTTTTTAATGTTGGGTCTGGATGAATACATGAAATACATTTCTTAAAAATCACTACATCCAGTCCTAGCTCTTTCTTTTTGCACACTTTTTCTCAACGAATCTGTTTGCAGATGAGTGCATGTCGTTTCTACGGAGACAGGCAGAGTCCCTGGGGCTGCCTCTCCGCGTGTACGAGCATTATAAGAAAAAGCCAATCGTGGTGATAACATGGACGGGAACCGATCCTACTGCACCAGCAATCCTGCTCAACAGTCACATGGACGTTGTTCCTGTTTTTGCGGTAAGTTTATCATCCAAATAAAGCGGAAGAGATTCAGAAGAACTAAGCGAGTCCATTATCGTGACATTTCGCTCTCACCAAAAATTCCGGATTGTAACAGAAAACTTGCATTGCAAAGAAGAAACAATTCGAAATTATATACTCTGGATTTTTCACTGCAACTCTAAAAATGTGGAAACACTTTGGAGACTTTTGGCAATGTTCCAAAAATAGTTTTAGAAAGTTCCTATTATTTTCCACGATTATTAAAAATTTTAGATATATTTCTGGGAATCAGTGCACAGAAAATAACGCAAAATTTTGTTTTGTTTATAATTCCATTGGCCTTATCTGATACTTTACCATGTTCTTCCGTAGCACTCTACCTTGTTAAAATAATTGAGTTTTCCGGAATACAGTACAAGAGAATTTTCCCATTTATACAGCAAGTTGCTTTGCAATTTTTTCAAAAATATTTTGAAGAACCAAAAACTTTGAGTAAAAAAAAAATCCTCCACTTACATTTTCTCATCCACGACAGGACAAATGGACTTACCCGCCATTCGACGCTCACATGGACGCCTCGGGCAACATTTACGCACGTGGTGCCCAAGACATGAAGTGCGTGGGAATTCAGTACCTCGAGACCATTCGCCGACTCAAGCAAAATGGAAAAACCTTTAAGCGTACCATCCATATGTCATTCGTCCCGGATGAGGAGATTGGAGGTGTCCTGGGCATGCGTGAATTCGTTCACACGGATGACTTCAAGGTAGGAATGGGCGTCCTGGCTAAAGTGATATTCGCTTCGCTCATAAATTGCAAGAAGATCTTCATGACAGCAATTATAACTCGGAAAAAAAAGGGCCTTGGTTGCTTTACTGATGATCAAAATTGTCGTTCTCTAGGCCCTGAACGTTGGATTCGCCCTCGACGAAGGCTGCGCATCTCCCACCGATGTATTCTACATGTTCAACGGGGAAAGATCCATTTGGCATGTATGGGTCCACGCCAGGGGACAACCAGGACACGGTTCGCTTATGTTGCCTAACACAGCTGGTGAGAAAATTCGACTTATCATTGACCGGTTCATGGATCTCAGAAAGGAACAAGCGGCAAAACAGACGGAGGGAACACTTCCTGGTGATCTTCTATCCGTCAACCTCAATCAGCTCAAGGTAAACCTATTCTATTCAAGAAAGCGCATACACATAAATGAACATCGTTAGAGTTGAAACATCTCGAAAATCGTGACATGATTTATTTTTCAATCGTCATTCATTTATTGCTTGATCACATTAGTCAGATAACATCGTCAAGTTGGTTGGTAATCGCCTTTGCATCGACAAACATCGATATTTGGGATATCGATTCGGGTTTAGTTTTCAAAAGTATGACAATTGTTCAAGTTATCATAGCTTATGGAGTTATTGAAAATCATATACACAGAATATTTTTTGACGTTTTGTTAATTTATTAAGTTTCGAGTGTTTTACATATTCTGTCCTCTGTTGACAAATTTCATATGTACGCGATAATTACAGAAAAAACAAACGATGCTTGCGCCACATTGGAAAATTGGAAGCTCTCATTTTTTCGGAGTTAATGATTAACAGTATCTTCAATGTATTGTTACTATATATAGCATATCTGGGGAGATAAAATTGTGTAATAGGCTACTTGTACCTTAACGACTTTACAACTTATGGCATGTCCATCATTATCACATCATTTTGAAAATGACAGAACACATTACAGGGGATAATAATGAAGGTTATCGCTTTGCTGGTCCCTGTCTAGAAACTGGTGCAAAACATGTCCCCCATAAACACTTTGGTTTTTTTTTTTTTTTGTAATATAAGAGACAGAGTTGGAACGAAATTAAAGCATCTTCTACATGTAACAAATTTGTATACGTTTGGGGAAGACTTTATGTGTAAATTCGATATTTCAGTAGTGAGGGCTTTTAAAGAAAAATTTGTTATGGGAAATTTTTTTGTAGAAAATTTAAGGGCCGATGAAAAAGTCTCTAGAGGCCTTTCTGTAAATCGACTTATTTTCGATACATATGTACTGTAATGTCTCTTTATATGGTCGAAATTAGAGGGCTCTTAGTACATAAAAAACCTGAACACCATTTTTGTACTACGCTAATCTTTCCTTTTATAAATATTGGCATGTCTGAACTTGAGAATTCTTTAAGATTGGATGCATGTAAGTATTCCTAGTGCTTCATGAGATTAAATCTTGACGAATGTTTACAATGTATCTGAATTCGTCATAGAACTATTTCATATTTTAAAAAATCCAATTTTAATTCAGAAAATTTAGAAAATAACTGAGGTTTGGGAAATGGTATAGTTAAAGAAAAATTGCAAGCTTGAAAAAAGTTTAGTATAAAAAACAGATTTTTAAAAAAAAACCATAAAAAAAGCATACACAAATTTATAAAATCGCAGGATATGTCCAAAATTTTCCACAATTTTTAACGGCACATCAAATTAAAGAAGAATAATTTTCTTGAGACTTACCAAAGTTTTTAAGACAGTCAATTTTGAAAATGCTATACCAATGTATATTTGGCTGAGCACCATAGAGGAGAGCTGGCTCTCACATCGTGTGACCTTTCACGCCAATGATTACTAGATAATGCTATATAACTGAATGATAATACACAATAAAAAACAGGAATTTTCAACGACTTCATAGCAATTAAAATTTGCATAGTTGAGAATGAATTGAATTCCTACGTTGAACTGACAATTAATATCTATGTGACCCCTAGGGAGGAGTTCAAACAAATGTGATTCCTGAGGAATTAATAGCTGTCTTCGACATGCGCCTTCCCCCAACAATGGACCACGAAGAGCTGGAGCAGAGAATTTTGGGGTGGTGCAAGGAGGCTGGTGATAATGTGTCGATTGCGTTCGAGCAGAAGAACCCAAAGGTCGAGAGTACAAAATTGGATGATACTAATGCCTATTGGCTGGCTTTCAAAAGCTCCTGCGACAAGTTGGGAATCACTCTAAAGAATGGCACATTCCCTGGAGGCACTGACAGTCGCTATGTTCGTCAGGTATGCGCCCGTTTTGCCCCCTCATCTTTCCCACGTTACGCGTAACGTTATATAATGAGCAAAATTTTGCCAGGTGTTCTTGATGAACCAAACTTTTATTCAATTTAACTAACTCACGAAATTTATTTCCATTGCCCAAATTAATTTGTTACTCTCAAAGTGAATTCAATTGGTTTTAAAAAATGTTCCATGAATGCAATCAAAAAACGTCAATTCTTCAACAATATTATCCAGTTACAAGGCACGATAATCCTTTGAAACTATGTAGAAACTTGTAAAAATGATGAAAATATTACAGTGATAAAAACTATAACGAAAATTGGTGAAAAAATGAATCTCTGTAATCCATCATTTTTAGGCTGAGTACATACAATTTCATTATAAGAACTTTTGGCTTTTCAAAATTAATTACCCACAATGGTTAATAAAAATTGTCCCGTTTCCTCGAAAAAAACTCGTAAATACTGAATCTCAAAACTGGCTTTAATGTTCCATTCACCTCCAAATGGCCAATTTTTCCTATTTTTTCCCTGGTGATTTATCCTCAGATAAAAAAGCAAACATTTAAAATTCATAGAAAAATCTCCAGCATTTTAAAACGAACATTTATCATCCCTCTGACAGCGGCAAATTAACAATATTCATTTCCTTTTTTTTGCAGGTGGGAATCCCAGCAATCTGTTTCTCCCCCATGAACAATACTCCCATAAAACTGCACGACCACGACGAGTACCTGAACAAGAGTATTTTCCTGCGTGGAATTGAGATATACATGGAGATAATTCCCTCCATCGCAAATGTCTAAGAGCCCCTTGAAACCAAAGACCCCAGAACATCACCAACACTCTAAGGAAAAAAAAGTTGGTGATAGAACCATGGCGATAGAACGTAAAGTCCAAAGATGTGATGAAAGTGCAATAATTTTTAACCTTAAGTGCCCTATGCAAGTCAAACGAAAGAGAAATTCCTAAAATTGCAATATTTTATACAAATTATATATCACGAATGTTACGATAATCAGAGTCTATTGCGTTAATTAATCCCCTAAGGAATCAAAGAAATATAAATTTAAAGGCTGGCCCCCGGCAATGGCCTATCATAAAAATCTCTTCTTAATTCAGATCCTAAGAATCAGCATTCGATTTTGTCTTACCTAAGAAAAATCCCAAACGACTGGAAAGTTTATGAATTGAGAACTTTGGTCATGGATCACTAAGTGCTATAATAAGTGCATCAGATTATTGAAGAAAATTGTTAGGATTTCCTCTCTGTGTGGAGGAAAAACGTGTTGGGTTTATTTGAGTCTAGTTTGGTCCTTTTTTGTACCCTTGTGAGTTTTCACGATTTGGTCCCTTTGCAAAGTTGTCCTCCAAGTGTCCAGCATTTGCCCTCTGGCCTTGGCATTTGAGGGAAACAAGAGTAACTCTTTTTTAGAGACTCCTGTCTGGTGGTAACACACATCGGTGAGTTTCTGTTTATTTAATTCACTTACGCCCTTGTGAAAGGAATTTGTGCTACCATTCTGACCTCTTGCAAAGGGGTCGCTTCAAGGAGTCTCAAACTTTTCGATCAACGAAAACAGTTCGGATTGGATTTAGTCCTAAAAGTACAGCTTGTTACAAAACTTTGAAATGTGCAGCAGAAATGGAAAATTAGAAATTATTACTTCAGGAGAGATTCATAAGAGATTCGGATTAGCTTTCTCCCCAATGAAGAAATTCAATTTTGTAAAGTGAATTGCAAACAATATGCCTGATTCACATTTTGCATATCAGATGTTCGAGATTCCGCAATTTTTTCCTGAGGTTTAAGATCAGATTGAATATGTGATTTTTAATATATATATATATATATATATATATATATTAATTGAAGCAATGAGGAAAAGGTTTTCTACTGTTTCTACTGGAATATATAATTCTCTTTGCCCAATAGTATTTGACATATCAAGCCTAGAAAAATCCCAACATTTGATATGAAAATAAGGACTCTATTCAAACTTCCGAAACAAATTGGAAAATTGAAATTAGTATCATTCATAATTTGCAGCAAATTAATTTGTTTCAAACTGCCCCCTTACAAATATTTTTTTTTATAAGAAAGCTGTCAATTATTTACCTCTATGATTGGAAACGATTTTTTTTTCTTTTTTTCAGAGATTTTAAAAATTGAATTTTCCCGCGTATTTACGAAATTGCGAATTTACTCCAATAATTCCCCCCTTCCCAACGTTTTCAGTTTAAAATACTTGAACCCCTAAAAAACGAATAAAAATCCACAATTCCGGATGTAATATAGTTGAGACCACGACTAACTTCGCTAGTTGCTTTAATGATTTAAATGCATGACGAGTGCGAAAAAAAATTTTTCCCCCCAAAATAAATAAGTTTTTACCTCACGAAATGTTAAATAACAAAATTATCCAACATAACAAATATTTTTCCGCTCGCCTTCCGCCCCTACCCCCACCCCCGTCCTACAATAGACTCATCCACATTCGACCGTTTCCCCCTCCCCTCGCCCGTATTTCCCCCCTACTTCAAAAATTCCCCCCTTCATCCTGAATGAAAAAAATAGCCGAAAAAAATTCAGAAAAATTAAAAAATCCCTCCAAAATTATTCTTCTGACAAACCAAATTTTGCATTATAAAATTTGGCAATTTTTCCGCAACTTCCGCTCACTTCCGTTGGACTCTGCCATTTTGTATGGCAGGGTAGGCAGTCTGGCTCTTTCCCCCCGAAACGGTGGAGCCACTGTTTGTTTACCCGGCGGACGATCACAATCGGCTCCTCATAGGCGGGAATTGCCAACCGGTTTTTCCCCAAAAAAGTGTCAAAAGCCAAAATAAAAGGGCACAATATTTTTGTAAATCTCAATAATTGCAAAATCATCGTAACAACAAGTAGTATAAATAGTGAAATTTTTTTTAACGATGAATTCGTGCGCGATTGCGCGCCAATGGTACAGAATAGAGGCGGGAATATAAGGGAGTTGTCACGTGACTACTGCGAGCCAATGAGAGCACAGGGATTTGAAAATCGTGCGTGGTCTTTGTTCAAGAGTCGGCCGTCAACGTAACTTCAGTTCCGTGAAGGGGGCCCTGTGTCGGTGATCCGTTTTTACCCGTGCCACTGGCCATTCGCTTATTTTCGAAGGATTTTTAACATTATTTTTTTTTACTAACAGTACATGTGTTGATATTGTGAAATATTTGGGAATTTTTCGAGAACGACAGCCTAAGGCTTTTACACGGTAGGTGGTTTTTTTGTTTTTTTCTGTGAATTTTTTCAGTGTTTTTTGAGGGTGATTGTGAAGGGAATGTAAAAAGGCGGGATGGTTTCTCGTGATATGAGATACGAGAGCCCCGTTTTTAGCCGCGCCGGAACACTCGCACCGGCACATTGTCAATTATTTATGATTTTTTTGTTTTTTTTTTTCATCATGCGCTTTGTAAAAATTTTCAGTCGTGTGCTGCGAAAAAAAAAACACATTTCCCGATTGATTGTAATATTTTTTTTTCCTTCGTGAAAGCCAGGAATGTCAGATACCTCGTGGAAATTTCGCTCGCAAAATTCGCGGATTTTGCGGCGGGTGGGGGAATACGATTGTCAAATTTTCTCGGGATTTTGGAATGAGTGACAAGCGCTGACATGTGGTCGGCGGGAAACTCGTCAATTCAACTTTTTGTTTTTAACTGTGTTTTATTTTTGTTTTCTTTTTTCTCGTTTTTCGGCGGCTTTCTTTTGTCCCACGTTCGCTCAAGCTGGGAGAGGGGGGGGATTTTGAGCGGGAAACGGTTCAGTGGGTTTGGCAATTTTTTTTGTTTTTTTGTTCAAATTGATTTGCTATATTTTTTCCTAAAAATGGAGAGTCCTTTTGGAAATCCTGTTGGCATATTTTTAATTTTTTTTATCACACCCTCAAGTACGGAGACCTACCCCATGTCTGAGCGGGAAAACTTTTGACCGTGGGAACCTTCCGAGAACTTAAAACCCTCATTTCCCCCACTCGCCACCAGTCTTGGGCTCGAACAACCAGATCCCCATGCCATATGCACACCGCAGGAAATATCCTGGTACGGTTGCATTTGGCCTAAGCCCCCCCCCCCCCCCCCTCCCTCCCATCACACTTGAAGCCAAAAATACACTCAACTAAATTTTCTATTTATCAATTTTTTTCCCCGAATTTTCACATAGCAAAATGCCAATTCCCATTCCAATTGTTCATTCACCTAAATACCTCAAGGGGGAAAAAAAAAAAATTGTATTCTTCCTGTGTACTTTCACATCGCAGATTGGGTCTAACGCTCTTGTACCGCGCCAAGGTCAGCCGAGCCGAAAAAAACGTTAGGAAATACTTAATCTTCATCTTTTCGGAATTCGCAGGCCTTGACGAATGTTCCCTCATTCATTACATTTTTTCTCTCTCTCTCTCTCTCTCTCTCTCTCTCTCTCTCTCTCTCTCTCTCTCTCTCTCTCTCTCTTTTTTTTTTTGTGCGTGCTTGAAAATAGGTTGATAGATTTTGAGGAATTCGAACGGATGTTGAAACTGCGACTTTTGGTTTATGGCTTTTGGGTATGAAAAAAATGATGTACACTATCCGTGTGATTTGGCGCGTAAAACCGCAACGTGAGAAGTATTGTCAAGCCGCGGGAAAAATAATTTTTGCTCGGTGTTCTAAGAAGCCAATGGATGGAACTGACAGTTTTCGGCTGAGTTTGCCTGAAAATACCCCTAAAAAAGTTTAATCCCACCCTTAGTTACATAATAATGCCCCCTATCCCAATTTTTATGTAAATGAAACTATGACAAAATCTCGAGGCCAGAGTTTCATTGGATAAAAATTTCCATTTTTTTCCCCCGAAAGTGATAAAAATTGAATGAAGAAATTAATTGGAGATTGAGACAGACGGAATTAAGGGGCGTGATAATGCTGGAAACGCAGCCCCGACTTTTTCGAGCGTACCTATTTTCATATCCCCCCCCCCCCCTCTCTTTCTCTATCGCCCCTTTTTACCCCTTTGGATGGCCGCAATGGAATAAGAGAGCGCTAACGCAAAAGAGAGAACAAAAGTTGGCGCGCACATACACATATGAGTTTATACGTTGGGGGGGGAGGGGTTGCAGACACTTTCGAGATAGGAGGGGTGGCAATCGACCCCTTCGACCAGCGGTGGGGAGCCGAGAGATCGATACTGGCTCAACGAAACGAGGGGGATGCCAGCCCCAACAACTACAGCGGTCCAGACCTCGATTAAATATCTCAATCGCTCGGCGAAAATGCTCATTCGATATTTAATATTATTCAGCCAATTGTCTAACCTTATTTTAAGCAATTTGAAACTTTTTTATTTTTAGTTTAGCGCCAGACTTTTGAGGATTTTTTGGGGCGGGACAAATTTCGTTATCTGCATGTTTTTTTTTTTTGTGACCTTGGAAGAAAATTAGGAACTTTAATTGGGAAAATTGAGATGTAATTGAAAAATTTCGATAAGTTGAGGCAGTTTGATTTTAGGCGCCAAATTTGAAAAGTATGAATTTTCTCGTTAAAACTTTACTCACCTTTTTTTCACGAATGTCCAGGCCATTTTCGTCTCCGGAATTTCCCCAAAAGTTGCAAGTAATCGTCCTCAAAAGTGCTCAGGTACGGCGCAGGTAAATGACTGGTTTCAAAAGGAATTCCACCTTTTCCCTTTGGCCAACGTGATGGAATCCCCAGTTATACCTGATACCCCTCAATACAGTCGTACTATTTCCGAGGGATTTTATGGCCCCACGAGTAGGCCCATTGCAATTTTTGTTTAAACAAGTACGTTATAAAAGAGCGCTGTGCTTCTCCATTGGTCTATCACTCGTTTTTTCCAAAGGGCTGAAACACCTTTTTTGGTAAAACTTTTGACGAAAAAATTCCGCGCCTGACGTTGCTAAGTTTCCGAGTTTAGGAAGTTATTGCAACGACTTTGCGTTCGGAAATTGTCGTTCGGTCCCGACCGGCGGAAATAGATGTTTTCATCATGCGGTCCGTAAAGTACCGTTTTACGGACGCTTCGCGCCCAGTATGAAGAAAAATTCAGTTCGTTACCCGGTTGTAAACATTTGTTTTGGCGAGTGTGAAAAGTTTTTTTACGGCCTCGTGACGAAAAATGCTAGTTTTTCCCACTGTCCGTAAAGTCGCATTTTACGGACGCCTTGTGTCCGGACAAAACGTTTTGACACAGGGTATAGAAGAAATTTGTTGGATGTTCTGAAAAAAATTTTCTTGCTTGTGTGTTTGCCAGAAAAGTTCTATTACGGCCTCGTCACGAAAATATCTGTTTGGTGATAGTCGCATAAAGTTGCAATGGGTTGAAGTAATCGTTTTTTCTTATTCATGTAAAATTGATTCCAATGCTATTGACGGAAAATTTTGTTTGACCTTTTTTTTTTTTTTTTTTTTTTTTTTTTAAGGAATGAAACTAAATTTAAGCTGAATTTCTTCGGAGTTACGGCTATCGAAAATAGAAGTTTTCATTCACTTTCCCGCCACTTCCTGCGCCAACCAATAACAAGCATACTACTCGTACGCGCTGAAAAAATTCTTGAAGTGTAATTCGAATCACAACGAATGAGAACTACAACACACTCGCCATGCAATATGTTTTCGAATTTGTTTTTTTATTTTGCAAAAGTTACACGTTCTGAGGTTCTCAAAAAGTCGATTTTTTTTACTTCTTTCGGAATTTGAAAATGATTGGAATTTCTTCAAAGTTTTCCAAAAAAAAAAAACTCAATTTTTCAAAATTCTGTAGTTTCCGCAATTTTTTTTACAGAAGTTTCAATAAAATCCCATTTTCACAAATTTGTCCATATTTTTGAGTTTTCAAAAAAAAAAAAAAATTTGAAAGTCTTCAGTTTTTAATTCGTCAAAAATTTTAACAAATTCATGTCTCCGTGTAGTCGGCTATTTCCTGTTTAAAATGCTTTCTGTTCACCCCCCCCCCCCCCGACCCGACCCCTAGACCCCGCTATCATTGTAATTCGAAAAGTGTTGCCCTGGCTATACCGGCCGACCACACTAACGCCCATAATTTTCCCAATTTTTGGCTCCAAAAAAATAATTTCAATTTATCGCACATGAAAAAAATACTTTCCTCAATGTCTCCCAAATTCCCCAAACGTGAAATCTCGTAATTACGGCAAATAAATTTTAATTTTTTCATCCCTCAAGCTCAATTTAAATTACAAAATTTTGTATTTTTTTTTTATACAATTATTTCAAAATATTTCCAAAAATTCAGTTTTTTTTTTCAAATTTTCGACAAACTTTTGGAAGTGTAGATAAATTATTTTCCGTTCATCTTTTACCACCCCCCCCCCCCGCACCCACCCCCCACCCCCCACCCCCCACCTGCCCACCAACAACTCGAATCATTCTAATTCGCAAACTGTCGACACGGCCATATTTGCCGGTTACATTATCGCGAAAACAAAGGGTTCTCGTGTTCATCTTTTTCATCATGAAGAAACACGATGCCCGGGCATTGCTCATCAGAGTGGAAAATGCTCATTCCCCCTTCCCCTGTTTTTTGGGCTATTGGCCAGTCGCACCTGTCGTCCAGCCGAAGGACAATTCCCCACCGGTGCTTCATGGGCCAAAACTAACGCCGAGGCCCAACGAACAAAGGGACCGTTCATTCCTTACAATTCTTACCGCAGGCTAACTCTGGCCGCCCTCATCCTCGCCTATTTTTCGCCATACTACACGGCATTTCATTATCTGAAATTTTTGAAACATCTTTTTTCCATTTTTTTTTTTTTTTTTTTTTTTTCATTTTTTGGAATTCTGAAATTTGCGATATTGCTCAATTTTTATTTTCCCATTTACAAATTTTTTTATTTTTATTTACCCTAAAGATTTTCCGTATTTTCCTAAAATTTCTAAACACGGGGTAAACCCCCAGAAACCCTTATGCTCCCGTGGCGCCCCCCCCCCCTCCGCCCCCTCCGCGCGTTGTGTCGCCGTCCGGCAAGCGTTTGCATTTGTGAAATATTGTGGGGAGGTCGCGAACCCACAGCACCGAAATAGGGGGAGGAAGAGAGAGATTTTTGCGGACAATTTGAAACGTTTATACCGCCGTATCTAGAAAACGGTTGTGGATAAAAAAAAATTTGTGAAACAAAAAAGATTTCTCGTGTGAAAACACACATTTCATGTCTTCTCATTACCGCTCCTAAGTTGCATAGTTAAGGCGCAACCGCAGGTGAATCCTGCCAATGGGCCCTTCAGTGTTTTTGAATTCTGCGCGCGCACACTCTGCCGCGTTATCCGCAGGTTCTTGCAAAATGGCGTGTCAAACATGAAATACAAATTGGGGGGTTTTTTTGGGTTGCTCGTGGGAGCACGAGCGCATGCGCAAGAGGCGCATGGAAGTTGTAAGGTTAGAAAATTGGAATTGAATTTTTGCTGAGCTGAAATATTTACAAACGTGTTATAGATAATTTGCATAATTTGGCTCCGCCACGTGACATTTCACTCTATAAACGAATGCAATCCAATTTTTTTCTCTCCGTCGTTTCTTAAAATTGGGATAAATGTGTCGTAAAAAATGCAGAAATAAACAATTACTTTCGAAACGAACAGAGAATATATAAATTGATTCCCCAAAATTTAAACATGCCACTCGGAGTTAGATATAGCACACACCAATGCGGGCGGCTGCGAAAGGGGGGCGGGGCGTCCACGAAAAGGCGGGAATAAAAAAGCGCGGGAGATCTGAATATATCGATTATTTGGCGCGCAATCGCTTCTTTTTCTGTGGAACATGAATTTAGGCTTCAATAACATTTCTTATAATTATTTGTTGCCGCGATATTCAAATGTTCAAGACAAATTTTGAAAATCAATAACCTGGAAGGGATTAACAAATCTGAAAATTTGTTTGCACACAACTAGTTGTAATTATAATTTTTTATAGTTTATAATAATCAATAATTACCACTAATAACACAAAATAACAGACATGAATTTTTTTTAGACGAATCGCTCCAATCCGGCAACTCCCGCCAAAATTTGAAATTTGAAATTTCACGTGTGATACTTGAAACATCAAATTTGGCGGGAAATTTGAATTTTCAAACTTGAAATTTGACATTTAAAATTTTTAATTTCCAAATCTAAAATACAAATTTTGCAATTGGAAAAAAAAAACATTTTTTGATTGAACATTAAAATTTGAATTTTTGGTGTCAAGTGAACTAAAAAAAAATCCTTGATATCGTAAATTACGTATTATATTTTTTGTACAATCTCAGATAAATAATACGGTGATAAAAATATAAGCGAATTATTTTTATCACGTGTACAGTGCGCCAGGCCCAGTTGGCGGTACAATTTGCCTCGTGAGGCCCTGTTGGGACCCAAAGAAAAACCGGTTTTTCAGTCTTTGTATATCCACTCGGTCTCGGGGGAATCACAAAGAAAACCGGCCACTATAGCCCAGGATACGGGTTGCACACTGATTATTTCTGTGTGTAAAAGTATGTGTGTGTGTGTGTGTGGGGGGGGGGGGACACAACACCATTCCTTTCTCCTTCTATTATCCCTTCATTTCTCAAGTGCAGACATCAGGAAGAGACAAAGAAAAGGTTTGTGGTTGGTGATGTTAGTGGTGGCCCAATGTTGGCGCAGCGTCGGCTGCTTCCGCCTAAAAAAAATAAAAATTTTTTTTCACAATTTTCATTCAATATCAAAATTTTTGCAAAAAAATATTTGCATTAAATTAAAGGCAAAAACTACGAAAAACTTCGAAGATTTTCAACCAAAAATTTTTCAACTAAATTGCGAAAAAAAAAATTATTATGTCATTTTTTTATTATGCAATTTATGGTGAATTTCGGACGAATTTTTTAGCTGATTATTTTTCTGTGAAAGTCTTGAATTTGAGAAGTTCTAGAAATGGGTGAGAAAACTTTATTGCTGTGTTGACCTGGCATCCGCTGGGGCAATATTTCAAGGGCTGGGGGGCGCCCCATAGACCTCCCAAGGATCTTTAGACCTTCTTGGAAGATGGGGGGCGGGGGGGGGGGGCTGGGAAATCAGAGGACTCCGGAAACTGAGGAACAACTCAGGAAAATTGTCGATTCCACATGGCTCGTTAACACATGGACAGTCTCGAAAAATTGAGAGCCAACATAAGAATGGATAACGAATTTTTCAATGAACCTACAAACAAAATATATATATATATATATATATATTCAAATATTTTTCCAATTTTGCACGTTTTGAAAAAAAAATCAAATGTTCAAAAAATAATTTTTTTTTTACTTCCCGATCTAAGGAAGTTATTTATTATTATAATTATTACGAAATTTACCGAATTTTCCAAATTCTCATTTTTGTTTTACTTTTCCGTTCCAAAAAAAAATCATTCAAGTTGCAAACAGACTTTCGAAAAATCCAAAGGAGGAAAAAATTAAATTTGGAATTTGCAACTTGAAAAATTTTGATAGGATTTTGCGGAGCGCACAATGAGATATTGTTCGCCTAT
This sequence comes from Asobara japonica, assembly GCA_026005395.1. Lineage (NCBI taxonomy): Eukaryota > Metazoa > Arthropoda > Insecta > Hymenoptera > Braconidae > Asobara > Asobara japonica. The sequence continues at coordinate 3,104,775 of BQMI01000028.1, forward strand.
GAGATATTTGTAATGACAGTGAAAAATAGTATTTTTGGTCGTGACGCTGAAATTTTTTTTTGATGAGGGGGATTGCATAATTTGATTTCCCCGCGGGCTGCAACCCCCCCCCCCCCCCTCCCTTTCGTCCGCCAAGTTTTTCAGACCAAACGGTGAACACTTGTTTTTTCGCCCCGGTAGCGAGGCTAGAATGGCAGTTTGGCGGACCTAGTGAAAAAATGCGCTTTTTTTCCCACGAATCTTTTTGATTATAAAATAAAAAAAAAATAATCTTTATTTTTTCCGGGTTTTTCAAATTTAAAAGTTCTTCTTACATTTTTTTTAGAGCTCTTTTTTTTAGAGTTTTTTCCAGATCAACTTTTTTATTTGAGAATTTTTGTTTTTCAATTTCTGTCCTTATTCATTTTTTTTACTTCATTCAGTTTACGAATTTTTATAAATACATTGCGAATTTTCTTTAGTGATTTTAGGGTAGTACTCATTGTCACTATTTTTCATTTCCCCATATTTTGTCTAGAGTATTCTTGGCCTTGTTAGGTGGACTTGGCCTCCCAACATCGTGCAATTTCTATATGTTCTTTCCCATCAACTTATCCAACGACTTAAAAATACTAATGAACACCCCTCGTCTCGGTGGCGTTATTTTTTTCAAGGCCGTGTCTCAGTCACGCTTGTGTGCCTGGGTAATAAAAGTAAGGTTGAGGGGTCCCCCCCAATGTATTTTGCCATCTCAGGCTTTCTCCCTCATTCCCACTCGGCCGAGAAGTCGTCGACATGACCCCACCATTTCACGAGGCTCGAGGTCAATTTAGACAGAGAAGATTAAAGTTGAGATCATCGTTCTTATCACTCATCAATGGGAGAGAATTTTCTCTACATATTAATGGACCCATTCGGGTGAAGGATGTATCAACTAAGCGAGCCGAGTGAGGGACTGGAATCGTCCTTTTCCGGCCTAGCCCCAGAAAACGAAACCTTCCCTCTTATATGTGGTATTGCCATCCGCGGCGATGTCGCGGATGGCAAGCATGTCACGGAGGTTGATTGATTTTTCATGACTTCCCTAAAACTCGGAGATTTCGGGAAGAGCTGTGGAAAATGGTACGCCCTCGTGCGCGAAATTGCCATCCGCGACATCACCGCGGATGGCAGACATGTCGCGGAGGTTGATTGATTTTCCGTCACTTCCCCAAAACTCGGACCTTTCGGGAATAGCTGTGGAAACTAACACGCCCTCATTCGCGAAATCGCCATCCGCCGCGGAACTGCGGATGGCAAACACGTGGTGAGTGAACTGTACATTTTGGCCCGTTCCTGTCAAATACTCATTCATTCTCATTCCTAACGATTCCCGCCAAAATGGATTAAGCGGTAAGTTACGTGAAAACACGGCCATTGCGCCATACCGGAAGTCAATCGCATAATCCTTTCACGATAAATCCTTAATCAAAATTAAGAACAAAAAAAATACACAAAAATTGAATTTATAACATTCCAACAAGTTAATAAATTTTTGAGATTATCATACTTTGGGCAAACGTGAATTGAAAAAAAAATTGCATAACAATAATGAAAAAGATTGATGGAATTTTATGACTTGAAAATATATATATATATATATATAATTTCGTAACTTCAAGAGGTTTAAAAAAAATAAGAGTTCCAAAAAGTGTTCATTTTTAAAAAAAATTGAATACTTTTCCATTTTAAGCAACTACGAAAATTTCTCAAACTGGAAAAATTTGGCATCACACACACAGTATTTTTTTTCAATTTTTGTTAAATACTAAGGGGTATGTAACTAACGTTAAACAATATATGTGTGCGACAAAATAAGAAAATTTGGTGGACGTTGCATAAAATAATTGTTTCAAGGTTTCCATTACATCCTCAGAAAATGAGTTTCCGAAAATCCTTACTCAGCTAGTGATTACGTCACAACGATAACGCAGGAGGAGTACATGTGTCGATTTACAACTTAGCAATGTGTGTGAACACGTGGTCGGCCAGATAATGTGTAGAAAAATAGTGAAGACCTGCGATCTATTCCATTAAGAAAATTGTAGTGTGGAATTTTTTGGGGACCAAATTATCACATTCAAAATTTGAATTTCAACCTCTTCCAATTTTTTGCAAATAGAAAAACCTCAGCAATAAATTGTAAACTTTTCAAAAAAATTCAGAATAAAAGAACCTAACAGACCCACTTCCCATAAAAATTCCAAAAAAAAATCTGAACAAAAATCTCAAGAATGAAAAAAAAAACATTTCAAAAAATTCAAACTATTTTCGAAAATTGAAAAAATTCCACAACCGAATAAATATTGAATATTGGCGGCATATTATTCTGAATGACTGGACGTAAGGCTTTCGCCGAAAAAAAAAGATGGTGGGTCAAAACGGGTGAATCGAGTCTGTAGTACTCGAGTGAATTTTCATCGTAAAGCCTCTGTGTCCGCCAATGAGTGGATACTACGGGCTCTCCACACACGCTATAGTAAATCGGGTATAGTACTATGAGTCAGTCACACCCACGAGAGCGGTCGAGGGGCCAAGGGAAACAGTATTATATATAGATATATTTATGGCAGAGATGGCGCGAGTTCAAGACCCTTTTTCCGCGGAGTGTATTGGGGGAGTGGGAGGGGGGTGGGAGGGGATGTCTAGTTGTGTGCGGGCAAACGCGAGGTCACCCGCGCACACATTGCATAGGACACACACAACTTTGGTATCATTGAACGAGAATCTATTGCCCTCGCCAAGATGAGCTGAACGAGACAAAGAGCGCTTTCATTGGGGGGGGGGGGGGGGGGGGGCTCGAGAAGAGCAAAGGCGGGGAATTATTTGGCGCCTATTTCAACTTGGTAGCTTTCATTTATGCTTTTTTGATAGGGATCGCAGGAGTTATGGACCAGCGTGGGCGGCTTGACGGAATCATGTCGTTCAAGAAATGGGAAAAGTTTTGAAAAAAAAAATTTTTTTTGGATTTCACAATTTTCAAAATTTTTTGACAATTACGTATTTCGAAGATGTTTGTTAAATCTTTTTTAATACTAAAATTACGCAATGTGGGAGCTGCGAGGTGCGCAGCTCGTGGGAGGCTCGTAGCATGAGCCAGCAGTGGACTACAATCTGGGGAGCTTGGACACCCATAACTGACCGGTTTCGCACAATGTTTTATGTAATGAGAAACGGAAAAAGAATTTTACGAAAGGAAGGCTATAATCGCTGTTTTTTAAATCGACAATTTTTTAGAGACCTGTAGGATTCTATTGGTGTGAAAATTATTTTATAGTCGGGAAATTTTACGGATATTTTGAGACTATTTCATCATTAATTTCCTCTACTATCCTTTTTTTTCCGCAGTTTTAATTTCCAGTTCAAGAATATAAGAACACTCTGGAAACATTTGTACAATTTTCTATTGCAGCCCTGGATTTTTCCGGCGAGCGGTTCAAGGTTTTTCATTGAGAATTTTCAATGTATCTTGTGAACGAGGAGGTTTGAAGAATACTGACAGAAAACTTTTCTGTCTGAAATCAAATTCTCTTCCAAAGAGGTCAGGTCGAATTTTTCTGTAAAACCGCTCATTAAGAAAATAATTGAAAATAATTGACTTGGAAAAAAATGTGAGAGACAAAAATTGGCAATCTGAAAGTTAAATATGAAGGAAAAAAATAGTTGACCAATTCATGCTCAAGATTTTTAATTAGTTCCGTTTATATTGTTTCAGTCGTCTGAATGTTGGATACAGAGAGCAGACACAGCACTGGGCTAGATCAGGGACCTACAAGGGACCCTTGGCTCACAATGGATTACTATCTCGGCGCCGACAGTCTCTCCCTCCAGGAGATGCTGGACGTCGACATCAAGTGCGAGATTGAGGGTGTCATTGGTGGCCACCCAGAGCTGGGTTTCAATTTCACAGATTTGTCACCACTGGAGATGGATGATGATCCCGTTGGCTGCCAAGGTGACATCAATAGCTGGTTTGGCTCGACGAGTTTGCTCAACGGCAACAGCAATAGTTCCCACAGGTATTAAAAATTTCTACAATTTTTTAGTTTTCACTTTTTTTTTAAATTTTCCATTCTGAAAAATTTTATATTTTGATTTTCAATTTTCGTTCATTTTTTCAAACCAACATTTTTTTATTTTCCACTTTTTTCTTTTTATGAAATTAAATAGAATGCCATTTTTTTATTTTTATGCAAAAAATGCAAAATTAAAAATCTTCAAAGTTTTAAAGACACAAATATTTTTGAAAAAAAAAACTTTTTTATAATACAAAAATGGGAAAGATTTTAAATCTCAGAAAAATGGAAAGAAAAAGAAAATTGAAATTGACAACATTTAAATCTGTCAAAAAATTTTGAAATTTAAGAATGTATTTTTTATATGAAAATTAATTGCCAATCGATAGCATCCATGGTTCGTATCTACCAAAAATTACCCCACAAACTGAGTCATGCAACCGTAGAATTCCGCTATAAAGTTTCACGTCTACCACGTGTAAGGAATTCACGCGCGTTTTTTTTTTTGTCTCTCTCGAGGGTGAGGAAATAAGTCAGAAGGATTACTGACCCGCTTAGGTCGACGGCTTTCGATCGATCGTCTCCAGGCGACGTAATTCGCAAATTCGCTTTCAGTTGGGTCAATGAACTATCGTCATTAATCGCTCGAAATACTCTTAAATGGTGGTTCATCTCCTTCTGCCGCTGGAGACGTAGCCTTCGATTTTAATTCAAATGTTCCCTTTCGAATGACACCAGCAAACTGATAGAACAGAACCTAATATGTGGAAATCCAAAAATTTTCCTAAATTATAATAACTGATTCTTCTAACTTGTTCCCAAGAATCCGGAATTTGATGAGCTTTCTAAAAACGTAAACCCAGTTTTGAATGCTTTTTCCAAACATCTCCTCCATTTTTTACGTCACATAAAATGACAATACATATAGTAGGACCTATACATTGCACTTGACCTCCGACCGTCAGAGCCGGCAGAAAAGTACATATATCTCTAAAACAAGTCGATGTAGAGGCGTTCGCCAAAACATTTTGTATTGGTCATTAAAGTTTGTCCTAAAACATTTTTCCTCAAAACCACTTGTTACTGAATAATAAGATTTTCATGAAAAAAAATTTGGAAACTTTGCATTCGGAATCTGTAGCTTTGAGTATGTTGCAAAAAAAATAGACATTTTTTTTCATTTGTTCTGTACTATAAACTCCATCGAAACTCACATGTCTTCAACCTCATCTCTTGCGTGAATATTTTACGAAGAGAACTTGATCAGGAACTGATTGGACTCATTGGACACTTGGTCTACTTATCTATGCATTTATCCAATTGACACAGACGGTAATGGCCGTGTGGTTAGAGCGCTGGGCTTTGGTACACGAGGTCCGAGGATTGAATCCTTGCTGAGTGCTATTGTCCAGGCTCTAACTCATACAGATTGTACAAAAACGGCTGCACAAATTGTGGTTTTCCTTCAATTGCTGGATCAAGGAGGATAGTGTCCATTGGATATTGTGTTCATTGGTGTAAACTGTGTAAATAAATGAAAAAAAAAAAAAAAAAAAAAAAAAAAGGAAAAATTATCCAATTTGATGCTTGAAATCCCCAAAAAGTTTGAACCTTCCAATTAACGTCACCTTGAGTTATTGGTGATGAAACGATTGGTAACGAAAACAGCTGCCTGATGCATTTGTGGGCTCGAACACATGCATATGTCTCAATTTCTACGGGCCGCTCCAAAACATTTGAGTATATCAAAATATTTAAGAGAACTTTGGTAATTTCGGAAAAGTAAAAAAAAAATTGTGCAATATTTTGTATTTTCTTTGAGCGTTTTTAAATTACAATACAAAAAAATCAGGCCAGTAATACTAGTACGTAGTCGTTCAGTAAAATGTGAAAATACAAACCATCGAAGCTAGTGCATGGTCAAAGAAATTCTTACAATGTGACGAGATATTCAGAGTATTGAATAAAATCCCAACTTCCAGCCCCCTCAATAATATTCCAGACGGTTCTGCATCTCCCTAGCTGATTCAGGAATCATCCAATTAAGTTAATTTTGTTTTCCCGGAAATTTGAACTGAGACGAAGTTGTTGATTGCTACCAGCTGAACTAAAACCTCAATTTTAATTTCCAGTAATTACAATCTCGACATCAGTGGAGGTGACGCTGCTTCAGTGATGGTGAATCCAAACTCCGTAATGCCCCATATAACAACGAGGAGTCCCACGCCCAACGAAACACAGACATCGTCCATGGTTAAAACATTGACATCTGCACCTAGGCGAAATTTTCTTGTGTCGGCAAAGAACAATGCCAAAAAGCAGAGGATCGAAGTGGAACATGAGGTTATTATTTAATCCATTATTTAACTAAATGACTATTTTTTGTATTAATTGGTTGATTGACGAATTCAAGAATTAAACAAAAAAAAAACAGGCCTAAAAAAATCGAAATATTTTCACTTTTATTTTATTTTATTTATTCATTTAATTAAAACGAACTTTCATTTAAAAGATTAAATTTTAAACATGGAAAAATCGGAAGTAACGACATTTCAAATCTATAAATTTTTACAACTCAGAAAACTTAAAACGTGAGGATTGAAAAAAAAAATCACGAAATTTTGTACATTCAATGTTTAAAAATGTGAATAAAAATTGAGCATTAAATATATATATATATATATATATTGAATTTCAGAATGACCTAGTGAGTGACAAATATGAGAACGACATAACCGAGACCGAGGACGAGGAAGACGGTGACGACGAGGAGGTAGAGGATGAAGACGAGGAGGAGGAGGAGGAGGGTGAGGGTGAGGAGGACGACGAAGACGAGGGTGATGATGATGGTGAGGAGTCTGAGGAGGAGCACGAGAATATCAAGATTGATACGATGAGAATAAAGTGTCAGCCCCAGCAAATCATGAGCCTAAATTCCTCGGGGATCGTGAAGACCCTCTCACCCCAGAGTGTCAAAACGCCATCTGCCCAAAAAGTCAACTCATTCTCCCACATCAGGGTGGGCAACTTCAAGCTCGTCCACAGTCCAACCTCCCAGGCACCCCATCACATCAGAAAACAAATTTATAATAATAATATACATCATGTTACGGGAGCGGTTGCGTCGCCACCTTCGGTTAAAAGGGAAAGGGATTTTGATCCACTCGAGTACGAGGAAAAACCATATCCCAAACCCGCATACTCATACTCCTGCCTCATCGCCATGGCTCTCAAGAACAGTCAAACTGGATCTCTACCTGTGTCTGAAATTTATAATTTCATGTGGTGAGTAAAAGAACAATCTCTATCTGTTTTTTGTCGTGCTTCCTAATTTGAATTACTGGAGCATCTTGGAAGCATCGAATTTCGTAGAAATCGTTAGGGGAAGGGTAGGGACTCTCCATAGGACGAAATGTAAAGTAGGAAAAGGGAAATGTAAAGTAAGAAAAGGGAAATGTAAAGTAGGAAAAGGGAAAGATTGAGAAAGTCGATTTTTTTTGGAAGGTTTGAACAAATGGAAAAAAGGGGGAAAAGGGACAAGTGGAAAAATTCTGGAAGTCTTTGAACACTTTCGAAACAAAAAAGAAATTTAAGGTTGGGGGATTTGAAAAAAATTGGAGATTCAAAGGACAGCCGAACCCAAGTTTCTACCTGTGTATCCGAGATTTATTATTCATGTGGTCAGTAAAAGCGAAATTTCTATTTGTCTTCGGCTTCCCGATTTGAGCGGATGAATCATGCTGAAAGAAAAACATCACACAGATTTTGGAAATTAGAAACTAATGAAATTGAGAATTTGAATTTTCAGAAAACGATAAAATAAATTTAATAAATATGCAATTCAAAAAAATCGGAAGATCTTCGCGAAATATTTAGATTAAAGACAAAATAATTACGATCTTTCGTCTGATCTGTCTTCAGAATTTTCAAACAAATTGATCTAAATTCTAAAAAAATCAACCCAAAAACTCCACGAAATGCAACAGGAAATAAATATATTTTTTTTCCTATTGAAACAAGTATTATGAATTCTACTAAATCTGTTTTGACTCTCCCAAACCAAATTTTGTGTAAATCCGCAAATTTAATATTTTCATCACCAAAAATTGTAAAACTTATATTTTTCCAATTCCCCAACTGCCCCAAAAAAAAAACGAATTCTGCCATTTTGTCGAGGGGTTCGGTCGGTCCCCTGTCTCCAAACACCAGGTGCTGGCTGTTTGGGGCACCCGGTCCCCCTTGCCTTCCCCCCTCATCATTATTTCCCCCCTACTCACGCACAACTGTTATTACAATTTGAGTGAACACGCGTATATAGCGCGCCTACATGATTTTCCAGTTGTATATTTGAAAAAGTGTCAATTACACTTGTATCCCCATTAAACAAGAGAAAACAGTGTACAAGAGAGACTGCGATGAGCCTCTACCAAGTTCGATAAATAAAAAAGTCGAGAGAAAAAAAAAAGAAAAATGGTTCTTCCTCGCTAAACGATTAACTGAGTCGGTTTCAATTGTATATTCATCAAGTTCACTCACAGTTATTGTATATGATTAGTCTCGGCTGTCACGGATTCACACGTCGATCACGCGAATCCTTGTATCATCGAAACATTAAAAAAAATATAAATATTTAGACACGACAACTTCAGCAAATTGATTCGTAGAAATGTTGAAGAATAGACAAAATTCCAAACTCAGGAAATTGAAATTAGCAAAGCATTTGGCCAATCCAAATGACTAGACTGATGTATTATTTGTTGAACTCTTCCAATTTTTACATCTGTTAAATATTTTTTTAAACAAATTTTTTCAAAAGATTGTTAACATTGATTATCGGGACTGAATAATTTCTGAGACTTTGTTAAATACAAAAGGTACTTGTTAAATTCTCTAAATGTCAAAATCGTTTGAAAAAATGTCCAATACATCTGCCCCCCCCCCCCCCAATTCCCCCAAGAAGTTCCACTCGAGGGCCCCACATAAATGTCCCCGCCAATAAAAAAACTCAAACTAACCCACTCTCCTTCGGCTTTCAGTGAGCACTTCCCGTACTTCAAAACGGCGCCAAACGGTTGGAAGAACTCGGTCCGACACAACCTGTCCCTAAACAAGTGTTTCGAGAAGATCGAGAAGCCAGCGGGTAATGGAAATCAGCGAAAGGGTTGCCTATGGGCGATAAATCCAGCGAAAGTGGCAAAGATGGACGAGGAGGTCCAAAAGTGGTCCAGGAAGGATCCATTAGCGATAAAAAAAGCTATGATCTACCCGGACCACCTGGAGCTCCTAGAACGCGGTGAAATGAAATATGCGGGTAATGGTGAAGATCTATCCGAGGAAACTGAGAGCTCAGGTGATGAAACAGCTGAAGAAAATGTCACCTATAATGAGCCACAATTGGGCCACGTTGCTGCTAATTCTGTGACTGACAGTTATGATGAGAGTAGTCAAGATTGTGACGTAGATATAACTGAGCATCTCTACGATGATCTTGATATCGAGGAAAATAAAGAGGCCTTGCATATGCAGCTCAACATATCCAAGCAAAAATCCTTCGAATATGAGCTCAGTCCAAGCACGATAAAACGACAGAAAACACTGACTGGTACCCTACAAGGGAATTATTTGTATCAATCAGTAACACCGTCACGCAGGAAAACCCCCCTATTGGTTAGAACAGCCCCCACTAATGGTACTTTTCTCAAAATCGAATAGATAGGCTTTTTTTATACCAATCTCCTCGTCCTCTCTAACTCGATAGGATTAAGATCTCAGTGGGATTCTGGAGGACTTTTGTTCTTGAGGAATTTGGAGAATTCTACAGGATTTAATGGTGATCGAGGTCTTTGGATAATTCTAGATTCCGGGGGAGTTTGAAAAAATCGTGAGGGGAGGGGGGCTGAGGTGAATGAACAGTTTTTGGTAAGGGAGTGATGAATTACGTTTTTTACATTAAAAAATTACAATCGTTACGTACAATCAAAAAATGGAATTGTGAGGATTTAAGATTTTACCATTTAACGGTTTTGAGTTTGAAAAACTTGCAAAAGTTTTATCTGCAGTTGCTTCCAGTAGTTCCAGACCAATTGAATTTTTCATTAATAGGTCGTACTTGAAAGATGATCATTTTTGACGATTGCTAATTGAACTCGATCAGTGGTATTGCGAAAATTAATGAGTTAGAATTGTCGTGAAGCACGAAGACCTTTCATGTATACAAAAATGTATGAAATTCTTATGATGAGAAGTATTGGGCGAAGGTGTTGGAATTGAGTATGGTGAAGTGGAAAGAAATTCCCTGTTAGAGACACCAACACCTGCCAGCGTACATACCATCATTCAAAGGTGGTTATAGATCCACAGAAAAATGGCAACTCGCTGTATAGTATGTCGTAGATTGAACCATGTGCCTTTTTCTCATGAAACGAAGATGAATTTGTTTGAGAACGGTGGGAGAAGCTATGGGCGAAGACCAAAAAAAAATCAAGCCCATCGTTCTTGACTCCTTTAAGAGTTTTTGTCGAGGAAATTCGTGTTCTGTAGTGGCTAACTGAAGTACCTGGATTCCATCGAGCATTTCTGGGAAAAACTAAAATTAGGGAGAGAAGGGTCTAATTGTTGGGATAAGAATATGTTGTAGAAGGGGTTCAAGATCAATGGAGGAATTTCGATCATGAGTGGATTGTGAAGTTGTGCCTCGGTGATTGGTCAAGGAGCACGTGGCCACAATATTGAAGCTATCAAACCTTATGCAGTGCGACACATAATTTTTGTTGTTTTTTTTCTAGAACCTGGGTCAAAACGTTTTTATGAGCTAGTTTCATAATTCGAATTTTTTACACTCATTTGAGATTTTTGGCGAAGAATTATATTGTTCGGATTGGCCCGATTTCTTTTTTTCATATTATGAAAATTTTGTTATAAAAACAATTGAGAAAGAAAAATGGAAACATGGATGCGTAGGAAATGACATGATCTGCTGAATAATCTAGCCCAGTGGTAAAATGTGATAAATTAATTTATATCTCATTTTACCACTTCGTTACAACACCATTATTTCACTGTTTTTATTTTTCGAAAATTCGGTAAAATTGGGAACAGAAAATACGAAAATAATTGAAGTCTAATGTTTTCAAGTCGTTAACGAATGGTAAAGAAATCCTTTTTTTTTCATCAATCTGATTAATATTTTGCCAAAAATCTAAAGTGACCATCTACAGATACGGTCGTAAAAAGTATTAGGCTACTCAACTTCCTGCAAGTAATTTGCATTTACATGAAGGAAAATGAGTACCTCATGATTCTCTCCAGCAAAAGCACATCACATCACACATAAAAACAGAAAATAAGATTCAAATGCACAACTTCACAATCTGCTCCCTCCCACAACATATTTGGATCTAAACAGTTAAAGGCTCCTTTACGTGCTCCCAGTCCTTCCCACAAATGATCGATGGGAACAGGAATTTTTTTCGACAGGAAAAACTTTTGAAGGAGCCTAGAATGATGTTCAGGATTATCCTCTCGGAATATCAATTCTCGAGGCATGTTTGACGGTATATTTTCAAAACACCAGAGTCCATACTGCCTTCGATTTTCACCATGAAACTGACACCTTTTTACGGAACAAGCCTGCCAAAGGATCAGGCTGTCTCTTCCATGTTTCACTGTGTATATATCATACCTAGAATTCAATTTTGTTACACCCCTCTGCTATTTTGTGGCAACAATTTATAACTCATGTATTCTCGTGATATTCAGCGAGTTCAAACAGCGATGGTCAGAAATTCTCTTCCTTCAATCACGTGCGAAAAACTAATTGAAACGAAAAATTACTGTATACAACTGTGTATACACCATATTGACCAATTTTTGTTTATTGGAACAAAATCTCGATTGAAAATGTGTCTTTTGAAATTCAAGTATCGTAGCTGTTGTGTTGGAATATTCCTACAAATTGATCTATTCTACAATTTCTCTATGCGCTATATGTTTTACCTGCATGGAACATTTGCAAAGAAAAACATAATAAAATAATTATGCGAGTGTTAGCAATGGGCTTTCTTGCTTAACCAAAAAACATTAATTCTTGGCAACTCCATGTGTTCGTAATCAACGATTTTCATCACATTTATCGGAATATTTAAGAGCACTGATTTTTCAGCCAACATTGAAGACTCCGAATTTTTTTTGTCAAGGCCTCAAAAAATCCTTGAACTTTCTGAATTACTTTCCATATCCTCAAAAACAGAAAATCAATTGTGTCTATTCAGCACAATGATGATATCTCACTGAAAAATGTATTTGAGGAAAAGTAAGAATTGTAAAGTAAACTATAGGACTCCAAAAAATTTTGGAGGTATCTAGAGGACTCTAGATCATTCTAGAGATAGTTGGATAATTCTAGAAAAAAGTGTAAATTTGTCTCAAAGACTCGACAAGGCTCTAGAACTATTTAACCAACTGCAAAATAAAATGATGAGGTCCAAGTAAATAATTCTAGAGAATTCTAGAACTCTTCGGAAGATACTAAAACCCTCGAGAAAAAACTTTAGCGAATTCTAGGTAAATCTAGAATCGTCTAGAGCAATGGGAAAAATATCTAGAGGGCTCTAGAAAAATCTGACGGGGTGCAAATATAAGCCCAAAATTCATGCACCCCACACTTCTCAAATCCCCCTAATTTTTAATGATTGAATTATAAATTAATATTTTTGTACGTACTCAGGCTGTGTAAAGAAATGCAAAAATTAATCATTTTTTCACTTCAATTCTTGTATACATATATATAATGTAGATCTGCTACCGAGTTTTATACCATCTTTTTCATTAAAAAAAAAACGAGATAAACGTATGTTCGATGGGATGCATCAAGTTTATACATGAAGATAATTCATCGGTCACTTTACTATGTTACAATTAAATCGCGTGGTATTCTCAGGAAATAATCATCACAATCAGACTGTTTGAGTTTGTGTCAATTACACTTGTATTCCTATGAAATGTGAAAAAAAAACAAGCAGAGTACAAGAGAGAGGGCGATGAGCTTCTAACAAGTTCGATAAATGTAAAAAAAAATCGAGAGAGAAAAAAAAGAAAGAAAAATAGTTCTTCCTCGCTAAACGATTAACTGAGTCGGTTTCAGTTGTATATTCATCAAGTTCACTTAAAGTTATTGTATATGATTAGTCTCGGCTGTCATGGATTTACACATTGATCACGCCAATCCTTGTATCATCTAACCATTAAAAAAAAATCTAAAATTTACAAACGATAAATTGAGCAAATTGATTCATGGAATTGTTGAAAAATAGACAAAATTCAAATCTCAATTAATTGAGATCCGCAAAGTATTTGGACAGCCCAAATGGCCAGACTGATGTATTATAAAGTTCTATACATACTTTATATATAAAAGGATATATACACTGCGTATATAATGCTCGATTAATGTACATGATTTTTGCAATTTGTATACCTGATAAATAATTACTACGTTTTTTGCAGTTTACTTAGTACAAATAATGCTGATAATGCAAGTTATAAAGTACAGTCGAATTGTTGCAGTTGTACATCAAATAAATGACAATGATGATAACGAAATCACTGGGATTGATTTCAGTAGCGAAGTTGTTCATGGATTTTAGGCAATTTTTAATTATCCTTCAATTTTTGATTAATATTTTGATGCTCTATTTGTTGCTGAGGATTTTTTTTTTGTAGATCATTTTATGAGCTGCAAAAAGAAGGTGAAAGAGTTGGTAACTCCCTCAGATTTACAAAAGGAAAAATCACAGAAAGATTTTGGACATTTCGTAATGACCCTTAGGTACGATATGTCGAAAAATTGATGTAAGCCTGGAATTGACTCAACATTGATCACTTCGCTATTGAATTAATGTTAAGTTGTCGAAAATCAGCGATTGAATGTGTCTAATGAAACGATAGAGAGGTCATTAAATTGATAACCCCGTTGGCCAACGTTGAATGTCTAATTTATGTATTTTGAGGTAGATGAATAAAGAATCTGGGGGATTCTTTCAGGCAGCAATACATTATGTGGGACATTTTTTTTTTACTTAAAAAAGTGGTATTTATAAGCACCTGCAGTATTGCCTGCTAATGATAATGTTTATGATAATTCAACTATTGTATTACTTTGGAAAGAGCAGTATTGCAAGCTCTCCGTGGATTGTTTAAACAATCACCATAATGTATTATTAATCGTAAGGTTGTACAGTAATTGTATATACTTGGTAAAATGTAGAGCCATGGAACTATTTCGGTACCAGTAGCTAGTTTGTATAATGGTTTTTTCTTTTTTTTTTTTTTTTTTTTTCTCATAGATTTGGTAAGGAAACGGGGAACTATACCAGATGGCATTTGATAACAGTTCATTAGGCGAATTGAGATCTCTGGTAACTGAATTTTGCTACGTGTATATCTCATTAAAACATTAATAATAAATATCTCTTTGTAATTTGTCAATAACGAATTTGTATTTTTATTTTTAATTATGTCCTTTTGTATTTGCAGGTCCATATCCGCTTAGATCAGACTTTGGAAAAGAATTTTTTCACTAACAAAAACTGCTTGAGAAATCTAAAAAAATTATATTTGCAATATACATAATTATAAACTACCATGAAGTATTTAACAAGCAGAAGACGCGCTCAAACAATTACATTCTGTAATTTAATACTGCACAAATTATAGTCAACATGAAGCAGAGAATTTTACAGTAGTTTTCATATCTTTTCTTTTTTTAGTCCGGTGGCGCGTGCTGCGCATGCGCACTTCTTTTTCCGCCCCACTGACTGGTGGCGCGTCAGTTTCGGTCTTACGGTTTTCGATAATTTCGATATATAACGATAGTTTCGTTCGTCTCTCCTTTTTACGATAAAGGACTATAGGAACTATAGGATTACAGCATTAAATGTCATGTTTTACACCACTGTAAATATACATAAATATAATGATACGATATAAGGTAATCTATTACGATACACGAATTATTATTATTATTCACTCATACAGTACAGTATTTTTTGTCGCCTCACATTTTGTCACACATCAATCTTCCAGATATTCAGAAAGTTTGTAATAATTTTTCTGCACTTTACATCGACATTTAGGCTAATTTCCGCAAAGAAAAAAAACTATTTGAATAACCAAAAACAAAAATATTTTGACGTGTCAATTAGCAAAATGTTCCAACAATCGCTTCCCATTAAATCCCCTTTTAAAAGAACCCGATAGTATATATAGCACATCCCACGTGACACGTGTTCGAATAAAAAAAATGCGCGAAAAATAATTATCACAAATATAAAAAAGGCCGGGCACTTAAAAATATTGAATTACAAAAAATTCTTTCAAAATATGAAAATATGCTCTCAGATGACGCTTTCAAAAAACAAAAAAAACAAGCGTTGAGAGGTGGGTGCGCCCCTAGCGTCAACAATACTGCACTATTCAGTAGGTGATTGGCAACGGGCTCGTATCGTCCGAGTAACTTCACAAGTGATTGTAAAAAATGGCATCCGCGACGACGTCGCACAATGAGGTATCACAGCAATTAACCGTCAACAAATTAATACGAGTTGGCTATTATGAATTGGATAAAACAATTGGAAAGGGTAATTTTGCCGTTGTCAAAATGGCTACCCATGTCGTTACCAAATCCAAGGTAAGATACTATTTTTCATTATTATCGTTTGCCCGTTTTTTTTTTCTCTACCTTCCCCTGCATTACGATTTCCCCCCCAACACTCTTAAAGCCACTTACTACAGTCACACAATCCGATTGATGGCAATGCCAAAAGAAATCAGATTGTTGCTCACATTTGTTGAGGGGGCCAGCTGTTCAGGCGTTAACTGGGGCCCTCACAACCCACTAATTACCATTGTTGCGGGTTATGATGTGGACTGTCAAGTTTCACTGACCAACGGAAAATACAAAAAAAATGTTCTGATTCATTCCCAAATTCTTCACTTATTTTTCTCTAGTAACTATATAGTTCGATCAATTTAAATTCATCCGACATTTAACGATTAACTGCCGTTTGTCAATTGTCAATTGTTAATTGGCGATTGTCAATTGTGTCAATAATCGACCTTATCACTAGGCCCATTAATCTATGTGGATTTAAAATCCGTTCATGATGAGATAAAATTGAATAAATGGAGAATGAGTCACTGATTTCACGTCAATAATTCTTTAACGAGCCCTGAATTATTGTTTTTTTTTTCTTTTTTTTTTTATTCTCTCTTCTTGGTCACGTGCGTGGCGATCGCTACCAATGAGCAGTAGTGATTTATATGTTCAAATTGGAAATGTTGTCGGCAAGTTATCCTGCTGGCCTTCCAAATTGTGGTAATGGATCTGTGATTTGTTGGAGAAAAGTGTCACATGGAATAATAATAATAATCATCATAATAATTGAAGTGTAATTGTGTGGAAGTGTTATAATGCAAATTTGGAAAATTTAAAAAAAATAAAAAATTTTATAAAATTTTGTTTTTTTTCTCTACAAATTTTCTAAAAAAATTGACAAATTTAAATATTTCAAAAGGTCAAGTCATCCCAAATAGACATTACATTTTCCCCTCACTTTGTTGCCTACCACTATATATATATATATATATAACATTCACGTGATTTTGCAGGTTGCTATCAAGATAATAGACAAGACAAAGTTGAGTGAGGAGAATTTAGCTAAGATATTTCGCGAAGTGCACATTATGAAGAGACTGCGGCATCCACACATAATTCGGCTTTATCAAGTTATGGAGACTGAAAAGATGATTTATCTGGTGACGGAATATGCACCTGGAGGTGAGATATTCGATCACCTGGTGAGAAATGGTAGGATGTCGGAGGCGGAAGCAAGAAGAATATTCAGGCAAATTGTACAAGCAGTTCACTATCTCCACCAGAATCGTGTCGTTCATCGAGATCTTAAGGTGGGGATTTACTTCTGTTTATTTAGTAATTTTCGCACTTAGACTGCACTTCATTTACCTTATTTGCCTTATTACGTTCACTCTGAACATATCCTATCCAAGAAAGCGCATACACATAAATGAACATCGTTAGATTCGAAACATCCCGAAAATTATGACACGATTTATTTTTCAATCGTCATTCATTTATTGCTTGATCAGATTAGTGAGATAACATGGTGAAGTTGGTTGGTAATCGCGTTTGCATCGATAAACATCAATATTTGGGATATCGATTCGGGTTTAGTTTTCAAAAGTACAACAATTGTTCAAGTTGTCATAGCTTATGTAGTTATTGAAAATCATATACACAGAATATTTTTTGACGTTCTGTTAATTTATTAAGTTTCGAGTGTCTTACATATTCTGTCCAGTGTTGACAAATTTTATATGTACGCGATAATTACAGAAAAAACACAAGATGCTTGCACCCAATTGGATAATTGAAAGCTCTCATTTTTTCGGAGTCAATGATTAACCGTATCTTCAACTTCGGAAAATATATTGTTACTTCAAATATCAAATTGTAATTCAGGGCGCGAAGCGCGCATTTGAGCTCGTAGAAGAAAGAAAATAAGACAAGTATCTCCTAAACAAATGGTCCCAAAGGAAAATGTTATTATACATTTTTCGTAGAGAATTGTATTCCCGAAAAGAAGAGTTCCCTGTGATTTTTTACCCACTCATTCTGGAGATAATTGAGAACATGTTTGTGAAGACAAATCTTCCATTTGGGTTTCAAAACTCGATTTATTCTACCAATTTTTTTGGGATATAAGGAGAGATTATTTCAATTTTTTCATGAGAGAGAGTTCTCCATGTGGCCATGAAAATCCGATTATCTCGAAAATGACAGGATATGCAAAGAAATTGTATAGAACATTTCCGTTCCAAATTGAATTTCCTACCAAAAATGTTCCATAAAATTTCTCCCTAAAATCACTGGTTAACAAAATAATTGGAATACCATGAAAATCTTCAGTTTGAAATTTACGTTACATCCCTAAAAAAACGAATTTTGATTCACCCTTTTCAGGCTGAGAATCTACTCCTTGATGCAGACAATAACATTAAACTAGCTGATTTTGGATTCAGTAATGAATACACACCGGGTGTGCCTTTGAGCACATGGTGTGGCTCACCGCCTTATGCAGCCCCTGAAATATTCGAGGGCAAGCACTACGATGGCCCGCGAACTGATGTTTGGAGTCTCGGTGTTGTTTTATACGTCTTAGTATGCGGTGCATTGCCATTTGATGGGCCCACAATGCAGCTCTTACGAGCTGTTGTTATCTCAGGAAAATTTAGAATACCATTTTTCATGTCTGCCGAGTGTGAAAAATTAATAAGACACATGCTGGTTGTTGAGCCCGAGAGAAGACTCAGTATTACACAAATTTTGACACATCCTTGGATGGGTGGTGATGGTATCACGGAGCCAGAACCTGGAGGGTATGTTTCAAAATTTCATTTTTCATTATGTACAAATTTCAATATATATAAAAAGTTTTTACTCCGGCAAATAACTCAAATAACTTCTTATTAATAATTTCAATAAAAATTAATGAATGAAATTATAAAAAAAAAGTATCTCAATTTCTGCATTTCCAGGTGCACTCTCGAGTCAATCCTGTCTCAGCCCCTAAACCAAGTCGTAATAGAAAATATGCTACGACTGCCAGGCCTGGATGCCGACACTTTATTAAAGTCCATTCAAGGCCATGCCTTTGATCACGTGTCGGCGATTTATCATTTGCTGGCTGACCGTTTGGAATTCACAATGCAGAGTTTACCGAGTATGCAGACATTGCCTGGTGATTACATGGCGGATGGTGCACACCAATTGGAGAAATTTGGGGAGAGCGAGACCGAGTGCGAGTCCGAAAGAATTGGACTGAATTTGCCACCTGGAACGCCCTATCATGCCACTAGGAGGCATACGGTGGGACCTGGAGATACCGCCCATCAACCATCATCGCCTTATCCCTATGCATGCAATTATACACCTGGTGCAGGCTATCCACCACTTGGACTGCTGCCAATAATGCAGTGCAATGTCGATCCACATATGCTGCCCCAAACTAATTTACCACTCAATCTTCCTTTGGTGCAGAACCAACCCCCACAGAATTTCCAGATCAAGGACCAGCATCTACTGAAACCACCGCCCGTTATGGGAGCTAGTAAGTTTGAGGATTTTTCAGGCTTGCCAGTTTTTCGAAATGTTCTGCTATTTGTAAATGTGGAAATTGAGGCTTTTGATTTTTTATTACTTTTTTTTTAACTGGACAATTCTTACTGTTTTTTGTTTTTGTTGTTTTTTTCGTAATATCAAGCCTTTTGAAAATGTATAACATTTTTCGGATATATTATTTTGTTTTGGGATTTTCAATTTTTTTATGTTTGCTTATTATCAATTTTTGACTTTTTTTGTTTATTGCGATTTTTTATTTATTTTTACATTGCGATTATAAAAGTGGTTGTTTCTTCATGGTCTGTTATATGTACCGGCAATTTTGAAGCTTTAAAAACATTCAAATTTCATGAATGTATCAAAGTTTACAAGACTTTAAATTTGTCGAAATTCTCAATTTTTTTCCTATTTGCAAAATTTTTTCAATTCATAATTTTTTTGAAAATAATTCATTAATGTGTCTCTGGATTGCCATGGATCAGACCAGCTATAATCATCATAGCGTCCTTTGATTGGTAGATGAAAGATTATAGGGTGTTGGGGGAAAATTCAGGAGGTACTATGCCATTATCAATTGACGGAGCTTGTTATCAACCTCATCTTGAATCACAAGCCCTGGAAGTGAAGATAGAAAAAAAATAGCAATTAGAAGTGAAGCGCAACAAATTGGTCTCTGCTTTCATGCTACGATTATTTCTTGTGAAGTGTCACCGTAATTTTGCCATTGATCTTCGTTATCCCCTGGTCTTCCTCACATTTGAACTCGTTATGAACTCGGAGTTTTCAAAATTCATGAAATCCTTTAAGAATAATTGTAGTTTAATTAAATTGAAAACCTGATGCGACCGGTCAGTAAATCTAGAAAAATATGCATAAAAAAATTAATTCGAAAGTTTCTAATTAAAAAAAAAAGAAAGAACTTCCACGTGTTCAATATGACTGTTATTTAATATGTTCTTCTAACATGCACAATGTTCTATGTTTAATAGCCAGCAGTTTCGGGAGAAGAGCCTCCGATGGTGGTGCCAATCTACATGTGTTCTACCAACAACAACATGGGAATGGTACTGGCAGTGAGGAGAGTGGTTGGAGCCAACCAGGCAGTAGAGAACACTTGCAATCGGTAATTATTGTTCATGACCATTTAACCATTGAACGGTCGTGCTATGATCTCAGCAGTTTTTGCAATTTTTCAAGTTTTTGAACAACCTACAGACGAGAGGAGTCTCGGAAAAAAATTGTGTAAATTATATAGAAATGTATCGATTCCATTTTTTGCTTTGTAACATTCAATTTTGAAAATCGTGGAATGAATTTGTTAGACCATGCTAACTTTCTTCCTATAATTTTTGGATATGACGAGACATAATCTGTCATAAATTGTCATTATATGATCACAATTTTATAAGTGTCATATTACCTCATTTCTTTTCATATAGATGTGTTACAATTCGATTGAATCTGATAGATTGTAAGAGTCAAGGTGATCTGTATGTCATACAATGACATTCAATTTCGTAATTTGTCAAAATATTAAAATTTCTGACAAACCATGTAATTTCGTGAAAACCTGTTATAATCTGTCATGGATCTAAACCGATCGAAATTCGACATTTATCACATCTAACGATCTTGAGATAATATGTGATCAGTTGCCAGAAAATTACACGAAGTGTTGATCAAAATCTGTCATATCATGTTAATTTTTACGGATCAAGTTTATTCATCAGAAGCCATAGAATTCCGAGAGTTTGTGTTATTGTTTTCTTGACGTTGTATTGCACAATTTTCCAAAATATGGACTGGTTTTTTTGTCTTTTAAAAAAAAATTACGTTTTTTTTTAAATCATTCGCATTATATCATAGTTTCCCCGAATTGGTTAAAATCTGTAAATTTTCTGCTTCTGTATTTTTGTGTCTCACTTATATAACTTTTTTTTATAAAATAATACATGGGAATTTTTTACAAGAGATAAATATATCTAGCATCACATTGATAATAGCCAAGCATGTGCAATTTTACATAATTACGTTGGATAGCTCACGCAATTTCTTAACAATTGGGTCTACAGAGAGTTCACATTTACACTACGATGCTTTCCCATTAGCAAATTAATACCCACCCCCCATTTGACAAATTGGATTCAATAGATAGATTGTTATGCAGAAAGGGGAGGCGTATTAAAAACTAGGAGCGAATGACTAAAGGGACACGTGCAGTTCAACTCAAAATACGCAATTATATGCGTCCTTACATATGCTCAGTGTGCAACTCTTGTTGCTCTATTTATGCAACGCATTGTGGAAATTTTCGCGTGTTCTACTTTGAATATCATTTATACAATTTTTTTTTTTTATAAATTTTTTTATTTATTTTTTGTATTTTTTAAAAATTTATTTATTCATTTATTTTTTATTTATTGCCCTTTTTATTCAATATAAAATATCATGAAAGTTCCGCTGAAAAAACTTCGACGATTTAAGACCACGTGGATTTCGTGAGGATGAACCAGTGAAGTATCACAAATCGAAATCGCGATCATTAAAACTCGTGACAAAAGAAATTAATTACTATAAAACTTCGGCTTCATGAACTCTCTATTCAAACCGCGTAGAAAAATGCAAAAAAAAAATGTGGAAAAAAAAATTACAGCTATGATGAAAATGTTGCTCTCGCGTCTTAGGCGGAAGAGCTTCTCTCAGTGACCTAAACAGGGCTGGGGAGCGCTCCACCTAAAATCGCGAATGAGTGCACTTGCGATTGGTGAATGAAGCAATGTAATTAGAAGACCAATAATCAATTAATTTTGCGCAGGGTGGAAGTCCTACACTTGGCCAGTGCTCCCAAACTCTCAGCGTAAGCACGGGTAGTCCAGACAGTAGCGGTGGCGGGAGCAGTGCGAGCTCGACCAGTGGTAGCGATAGAAGACGGCGAAGTGGTCTCACTGCCGTCATGCAACGGCCAGGTAACTCGTTGTGTTAATTACAGACAAAATGTCATGTCACTTGTTCTATGGAAGAAAAAGCGTATTCGGAGTGCAATTCTCAAAAAAATTCTCTCGCAGTTTGCAGTAACTCTTTGACAAGTCTATTTGGAAAAAAAAATTGAGACAAAAATAGGAATAAATCACTTTGTCTTGAACATTGATTTCAAATTGATTACAAAATATCCGAATACGATTTTTCATCCACACATTTGCCACATGCCACGTAGATTTGGTGTTTGCATTCTATCAAATGTAAAATGACAAATATAGTACACGTAGACTAGTACATCACCGCAATCATACGTAACTGACAACAACACTTAAACAACATTTCCATCACGTTGTTTTACATTTTGTTATTACCATATCTTTGTGTTTATTTGTTACCGTATTTCAGTAGCAATGTGGTCAGTTGGTTTGAATCAATTCAATTTTTCATGTGTACAAAATCTCTTGAAATCCGAAAAAAAAATCCTGAAAATATTTTTTTTGTAAAGCAGAGTAAAATGTACCAAAAAATCCTAGCAGAACTTCTCCATTTTGCTGATTTTTTCAGACATAAAATCTCACTCAAAGTGCCCAAGCACTAATATTCCTCAAAAAGGAACGTATAAACAATTTTGCAAAATTGAAATAATATTTAATGGCAGGTATTGTAAAATAAATCTGAAAGCTTGAGATACTTTTACTCTACACATTTATCAACAACTCAAAACGCATTGTCAGAAATCTAGAATTTGCAACCCCTTGACCACTTAGTTACCCATTTGATTTTCATGTTTTGGTTTTTTCCTCTGTTATTTGATTTTCTGCATGGTTTGTTGTACCGGCTGCACTGTTGGTGTATTACGCAAATGCATGTAGTGATAAATCCCGAGCTCGTCATGGAGGTGGAAGCTAGGATGAATAGGGCATATCTACCATCGAGACTACTGCCGTGCCATTTACGGGCAGCTGGGCTTCCTCATCACAAGAAAACCTCACTATATCCTGTTGGCGCTGGTAAATGTCCTTTAGCACCAATTTGTTATCGATTATCCCATCGAGCTATCAGTAGTATCATTGAGCATTGTTAAGTGTATATGTGTGTAAATCATTTTATTAATTATTGGGTGTTGTGAGTCGATGGCAAGGTGTTGAAGCACTCTGCATTAGAACCCTATAAAGAGTTATCACATTGCAGCTGAACGATATTCTCCGGTGCGAAGAGCCTCGGAGGGCTCATGCCCACCTGGGCCAGGCATTCAGGCCATTCAGCAAGAGTATCAGCAGCTTCAGAGACTAGCATCACCGTCCCACAGTCCTGCCAGTATACCTGGCTCGCCGGTACATGAGCGAGGGGTGGCTGCCATTACTCAAGGTACATTAACTTTTACTAATGTTGGATCTTTACTCAAATGAACTAATATCGACAGTTCGGACCCACGTCCGATCGTTCTAAACCATTAGACAGATTGCATTAATGAGGTGGACAACAGAAGGTCCATTCAGAAGGAGCCAGCAAGGCTCTCCTTGCTGGTAACAGCTGATCAAGGCTTACCCCTGAATGGGTAGATCTCCCCAGCTGGTCCATAGGTGCCTCGAGCCACGGGATGAAGATGCTTTTTCGAAAGAATCTTCGTCCCAAATTGGACGCACATATGGAAGGCAATTTGGCATTATAGGGAGGTATCGTTACTGAGCCAAACAGTGCAGCATCCTCAACTACTGGACCAATTGGCTATTCAACCAATCATATTTAAGAAAGCGCATACACATAAATGAACATCATTAGCGTCGAAATATCTCGAAAATTGTGGCATGATTTATTTTTCAATCGTCATTCATTTATTGATTGATCAGATTAGTCAGATGATATCGTGAAGTTGGTTGGTAATCGCGTTTGCATCGATAAACATCGATATTTGGGATATCGATTCGGGTTTAGTTTTCAAAAGTATGACAATTGTTCAAGTTGTCATAGCTTATGTAGTTATTGAAAATCATATACATAGAATATTTTTTGACGTTCTGTTAATTTATTAAGTTTCGAGTGTTTTACATATTCTGTCCAGTGTTGACAAATTTTATATGTACGCGATAATTACAGAAAAAACAAAAGATGCTGGCACTAAATTGGAAAATTGAAAGCTCTCATTTTTTCGGAGTCAATGATTACCAGTATATTCAACTTCAGAAAATATATTGTTACATCAAATATCGAATTATGATTCAGCGCGCGAAGCGCACTCGGGCTTGTATCTTATAAAACCGCGCAATATTAATGATAAATGATGATTCTGTAGGACTCAGCGGTCTCACTACTGCCCCTGTCCAAGGCAGTATTGTTCATGGAACTCCCACCCAACCACCCACAGCACCCTTGGATCTCAGTCCACTGAGACATCACAGATCTCCAGCTACAACTCCGGTGAGCTATTCACCGAGTAATAGTCCTGCTCTCGATATGATACAGGAAGAACACCCAGTGGATATGCTCAGGGTAATTATATCACTGATATAATGTTTTCTTCACATGTGGATCATTTCATCAATTATCTATACCTTGATGTTCTGGAAGAATCCATTGGCCTCTATTATATGAATCTGAACTCCTATGTACCGAAACCTTGTAACGACTCGAATTATTATCCGTGTATTATCCGTAATACCTAGCATAATGAGTCTTCTTGGATTGTCAGACCAGGATTGTTACTGACACCGGGATTTAAACCTATGGTCCCAAGGTTTAGCGTT
This sequence comes from Asobara japonica, assembly GCA_026005395.1. Taxonomy (NCBI): domain Eukaryota; kingdom Metazoa; phylum Arthropoda; class Insecta; order Hymenoptera; family Braconidae; genus Asobara; species Asobara japonica. The sequence continues at coordinate 3,129,728 of BQMI01000028.1, forward strand.
GAGGATCGTCATAGTGCTTGTCAACTCGGTTTCTATGCACAATAATTCGTGTCGTCACAAGGTTCACTAGCTATCAAAATTCTAGTTTCACTTTCTCTCTCACTAACTCCTTCATCCTCCAAACAATCTAACATAAAAGCAAAGTGTCACCTAATCTGTCAAAACCCCTGGATAATTCAAGAAAATACCACCGCAAATCTCAGTGACGGACGTCCTTGGGGGTCAGGTGACCCTAGTGGGCTGTGCACCATCGCCATCACCATCGGTGGACTCCTTGGACGACAATTTTCCCCACTACAGTCCACTGCCTAGTTTTATCATTTCGGAACCCTGTGATCCATCCCGCCCGAGTATAACTCGAGGTATTGGTCGTCTCAACTCAGTGAGCTCTCCGGTTCCTGCCGAAGTGGAGGTTACACTGTCCGATGAATCCAGTCGCCTCAATTCAGAAGCCATTCTTGGCCGAGTTAAGCAGATCATCGACGCACATGCACCGCCCAAAGGTTCCTTATATTCCGATTTAATTAATTCAAAATTTAATTAGCTTCAACTTTTTTTTATTTAAGCTTTAATTTTGAACAATAATCTAAATTCCGATGATTTTGTCCCTCTTCTTGCGTACTATTTAGTGAGGGTGGATCCAAAGGAAGCGTCTGTAACAAATGTACACCACATTTGAGCTTAAAAAAAAACTTCTTAAATTTGCCGCTTCGAAGGAAAAAGGCGGGAAATTTGAAAGTGGAAAAGTTGTTTAAACTGCGTTTAAATTCACAGCTTGGTGATTTAGCATTGCACATCCGTTTTGATTGATACAGTAATGAATATCTTTGCAGGTTTCATATTCTCGAGACAAGAGATAGCTGGTGGTGGACTGAGTCTGGAATATCCCGGGGGTGTTCAAATTGAGCTGCGAGTCTGTGAGTCCGAGGAGCGAGAAGTGAAGGGGATAAAAATGCGACGAATCAGCGGTGATCAATTGCAATATAGCCAACTGTGTCAGCAGCTCATATCCTGCATCACCGTTTGACAAGAGTTCCGTGATAAATCCTTGACAAGGAACCCTCTGTCTTGTACATTCCTTATGACGATTCCTGGTGCCTCAAAACACCCAATTAAGCACAGTATTGCATGGCGCATACTGCGTAAATGTTTATCTATCTGCGTACACGTACGTTTTTTTAGGAATGATTGGTTAACGCCTAAATCACAATCATGTGTTGATTTTTTATTGGTAATTGCATAGTGATCAGCTGAGTGGTGGAGTTTGGGGGGAGAGACCATTGGGGACTTGCACATTTTTTGTAAAATGTCTATATCTATATATATAGGCTGATTGAATGATAATATTTTTTCAGACCAATGTACAGTATTTGATCGAATTTAAAAATCTGGGAATTTCGTATAAATATTTATGGGTTTGAAAAAATCGCACTGGTCTCCCCTCAACCGTAGGTAAAATAAATGGTTGGGGAATTAAGGATATTGTGAAGTGATTCCAGATCTTGAAAAAATTTCATCATTTTTATGAGACGGTCTATTTAATATATGCTGACAGAGGGTGCAGAATAATGTTCATAATTGTCTGAATGATAACGAAAATTAATTTTAGATGACAGCTAAGAAGGGTTCGTTTTGTGCATTTTCTACATTATCCACACTTGGATAATGTAGGAAAAGTGCTAAAGTTATCGCTGCCCCACTCAACATCATATATAAGCAGCAACTTTGGACGTTTTCGTTGTTATTTAGGCGATTTCTGGAGTCATATTTTGCAGACTATTTTCCAGCCGATGGAATAGCGTGTGTAAAAATTTTACTTTTCAGAAAATCACACAGAGATCACTTTTCAGTTACCATTATATCTTTTATCATTCATCAATTGCCATTCGTGCATTTCAGCCCGAGTTTGGCTGACGAGTGACTTTCTGTACAGATTGTTACGGTGAAATTAATGTTCAGTTAATTTGGAAATAAATTAGGAAGAATGTGAAAGTCTTGAGGATTCTGAGGGATGTTAATGCATTTGGAAGTTGGACTCTCAAAACGCGAAGATAATTTTTTTACTAATTTTTTTTTATAGACTTTCAAGATCATTTGGGGTACCCAGTGTTAGTATTAATTGGTATAATTATTTGTTCGGTTCAATATACATTTTATATACTTTTAAACTCCGGAAGTTCAGATGTTATACTCATGAAAATTTGAGTGAACAACTTGAATCTGCGTTAAAAACACGAAACACGGATTTTTATCTAAAATTTTCTGTTTCTACAATCATATTTTTACTGCATTTTTTTTTGCTCATGTTATAAATTTTTTTCAACAATTTTTTTTGCAAATATGTCAATGAATTTTTTTGATATTTTATGCTACTTTTACATTTTCCAATTAAGACATTATTCCAAAATTTTTGGGAACCTTTTTTTCCACTTTGTATATAAAACTGTTATCGAAAATCGAAATTGGAATGTTGAATGTCTTTGAGAGCCCGCACAATTTCTAAAAGCCCATCGCCCCCAAGAAGCCGAAGGCCTTCAAAATTTCGCCAAAACTTTCCCCCACAACTGATTTATAGACATAATTGACGAGTAGATGCCATTAGTCACTGGTTTTGACTCTTGTAAATAGAAGAATTTATATGTAAATATGGTAGTTAACTTGAATACCGCCAAACGATTCGATTGAATTAGATTGAGAGATTTAGATGAGATATTTACGTACATTCCAATTTTCTCTGTCGTTCTTTTTGTAGGAAAAAAAATCAACTGATGCACATGGAGGGAAAATATTGTAAATATTTATGTAATATAATCGAAAAGTTGTTGTTTTTGAATAATCGATCAATTTTTACGAGAGATTTTTTTTTCTTTTTTTTTTCTTTAGTAAGCTTAGAATTTTGGTTCCAAACTGCAGAAAAGTGTTCATGTTATTATTTAATCAGGCACTGGTAAAACTGTTGTATTTAATTCCAATATTTTGGCGTATTTGTGACCTTACGCACAATGATAAATAACCACTGCATATCGTGGGGAGGGGAGGAGAAAAAAAATATTGAAAAAAAAATGATTAAATTAGCTACAATTTATTCTCAGATAGGCCGGAATTCAAGAATGTGTGAATTTGTAACAAAATGTTTAATTTCTCATGTGCGTACGTATTCATATGTACATAGAGCACATATAAGTATCAAACAAAAACAATTAAAACAAAAAAATATTATGTATATGAATACAGAACAGATAGTATTTTCTGCTGTCAATTCTTCAACTAAGACTGTGATTTTTAAATATTATTAATTATTGATTAGATATCGTAATATTGAGTAAATATGAGAAGTAAAGATGGTAAAGAAAACAAATTATTGGCGATGGTTTTTCATTAATTTTCTGTTTTTTTTTTCACTTTATTAACACTAACAATTCATTTGAAGAATTTTCAGTGACGGAGTAGTCGGGGCTGAATCAACTGCGCTTCTTTTTCACGTTTTGCCAAGTATGTTGAAGATAAGAGAGCCTAAGAACATGATAAGACATCTGCTGGGCACTGAGGGAAAAAATCTTGGACACGCGTAATTCATTCTCTTGAGAAAAGATATTGCTTTGCAAAAACCAAATTCTCGAAATGAAGATGTTCGACTGAGTTCCAAAAGTTACTAGAATTTTGCATTACCCAGTAAATACATCATACATAGACGCGCAAAGTGTGTATACAATGGAGTGAAAATATAATCCTATAGTAAAAAGGAGAGACGAATGAAACTATTGATATATATCGAAATTATCGAAAACCGTAAGACGAAGACTGCCGCGCCACCACTCGGTGCAGCGCAAAAATGAACTGCGCATGCGTAGCACGCCATCGGTCTCGTCCTATGTAGAAAGGAGAGACAAGAAAAACTATCGAAAATCTCGATGATGTATCGATACCGCGTAGACTGTAAGAAACAGTAAAAGCGCAACCGGCACAACCAGCGTTGCCAACCATACCATTATCATGGTATTCATACCATGAAACTAGGCCCCATACCATATACCATGATGACGGTCATAGTATCATGGCATACTTTTTGTTGCGGGAAAGGAAGGAGCAATGTTGTTGGAACGGAGATTCCCTGCGCTGTCAGTCCGTCAGGTGCTGCCACCGGAGTGGCGCACCGTTAGGCGAAATTACCACGGCGCAGGCGCCATTACGTTCAGTTGAATATAGCCTCTCGTTAGAGTAACATCAACGTGCCATATATCTTTGTATCATTCCTACTATTACTAAAATTATCATTAAACTCAGAGTTAAACTTTATACGAGAGTGTTCAATTAATTCACTAAACCCAACTAATCCAACAGGTTATGGGCTTTTGGGATTTGTTGGGTGTTTAAAGTGAAAAAAAAAGTAGAGTCCCTGACAATTGAGCAGCCACACTAGAGCCAGGTTGTTACCTGGCTGTTTTTGGCTAATGGTTTTTGGCTAAATACACAGCAATTAATCGATTTTTGGGTTATCATAATTGGGGTAATAATAATTTATGAATTTTTCCTATGAAAAGCCATAAAACTTACAATAAAACCATCTAAGGATGCTTTAAATCCAGGCATTCAATGCAGTGAGAATAATGATGAAAATATTTTTTGAAGTCAACCATGGCCGGCAACCCGAAATTTTCTTCCAGCCTCGCAATTCACTGAAACTGCAACACCTTCAAAAGTTACTTGTAACAATTACGAAGCAACCAGTGTCCCGAATATTTACAGTTTACGTAATAATTCAAACCCGACACAGAAAAGAAATTTCGCTCAAAAAACAGAGAATATGATGTCATTTTTTCCCCAATATAGCAGTCCGATTTTGACAGATCCAATGAACGCAATGAAATCCGATCCATCCAATGTAAAAGCGCAGCCAGAATCATTTTTTCCATCCGGTTCAAGTCCCATTTTTTACGCGTTAAATCAAGGGACCACTGTCACTCTCCAAGACGCACTATCCGCCATTCCTGAATTTAACGGGGACCCCGCCGCTTTCATAGATTTTGCACAGGGATGTAACGAAGCCAAGAATATGCTTTGTAATGACGCGAAACACACCACAAATCCACATATGGAATCGAATCTAACCAAATTGATCAGGAACAAATTCCATGGTCCCGCAAAAAATTCGATTCAAGGCAGACAATTTCACTCAGTATATGAGCTGGTGAGTTTTTTGCAAAATTTATTCGCACCTATTGAATCTTTGGCCCAATTGCAAGGAAAACTCGGTCGTCTAATCCAAGGAAAAAACGAACCAGTTGTTGTATACGGTAATCGAGCCAACCACTTAATGATGAGTATTTTGAATGCATACTCAAGAAACGGGGGTTCTCAGCGAACTTTCAGACATGATACGGAACAAGAAGTAATTCGTTGTTTCATACGGGGACTGAAATATGGAATAAAAGTACACGTTCATAGGTGCGCCACTCTCGATGTAGCAATTCGCGAAGCAATAGAAGCAGAACAAGAGAAACAAGCGCGGGATACATTACACGGCAATATGACAAACAGTTATTGGCAAAATGCCCAGCAAGACGCGTTTCAAAAACCTAGGAATCAATTCAGAAAACCAGAAAATTTACGAGTAAATACTATCCAGGAAGAAAAATTTTGCGAATATTGTCGAAAGCATAGACATACGGAAGAAAACTGCTGGCTCAAGCATGGCTACCCACAAACTATCATTTCCGAATTTTGCAAATTCAAAGGCCACTCAATTGATGAATGTCGTAAAAAGAAATGGCAAGAAGCACGAAAACGTAACGGACGCGAGCCATCTAAGCAGCATTCGGGAAACGGGACTCGCCCCTCTACGTCCAGCGCCCGTATAGAGGAACAGGCGACGAATTGCGCTTCAGTAATGAGTCAACCGCGCGGAGAGATCGCCATTTTTTTCAATATAAGTTACGCATCTAACACTCCTACAATCATTTCAAAGCGAGAAAATCACCAGACTTCGTTTTCTCTTATGATCGATACAGGTGCAGAAATAAACCTGATCAAACTAAACGTACTAACATCGAACGATGTAATCGACACATCCAAAGTTATCCGAATAAACGGAATAGCTTCCGCAGGATTGAACACCCTAGGTACTGTTTCAATCTCGATATTCGGATATGCCACAACGTTCCACGTAGTTGGAAATAATCTTGGAACCCAACAAGATGGAATAATCGGTACGCCATTCCTAGCGTCGCAATCTGCAGAAATAAATTACCTTACGCGAACATTGCACTTGAAAAATAGGGATGTTACGTTTCATACAGAGGACATTATCATACTTCCACCACGGACAAAGAAGATGATATTTTTGACAGTTACCGATCATTCGCCAGCAATGGGGTATTTACCGAAATTACCACTAGGGGACAAAATATTCATTGGTGAAGTCTTAGTAACCAATTGCAATGGTAGAATATTCCTGGATGCGATCAATTCTGGAGAAATTCCCGCCGTTATTAATTGTAAACCGGTCACTTTAGAGCAATATGGCGAAATTAATAAAGACCAGATAGCTTATCGAATAGCGCATCTCACGCCGACTTCCAACATCGATCGATTAAAAGACTTGGAGAAATTACTTCGTTTAGATCATTTGAATGAAGAAGAAAAGAGTGCGGTTCATTCTTTAATAGCAAACACTCAAGATGTTTTTCATATCCCAGGAGAAACACTAGGCTGTACGCACACAATGTCTCATAAGATTGAAACAACGGACCCTAAACCAATCAACACTAAACAATATCGATTCCCTATGATCCACAAAGAAGAAATACGGAAACAAGTGAGTGAAATGTTGGACAACGGAATAATTTCGGATTCGAAATCTCCTTAAATCTCCCTCTCGCAAGGGAACAAAAGATGGCGCCTTGTCATTGACTTTCGCGCTCTAAATGAAAGAACGGTGGGTGATGCATACCCTCTACCACAAATCACCGAAATCCTTGATCAATTAGGAGGTGCCAGATATTTTTCCGTTTTTGACCTCGCTTCAGGCTTCCATCAAGTTCCTATGGAAGAATCGGACAAACCAAAAACAGATTTTTCAACCCCACACGGACACTATGAATATAACCAAATGCCTTTCGGGTTAAAAAACGCACCAGCGACATTTCAAAGACTTATGGATCAAACATTAACGGGTCTACAGGGTCAAGAAATATTTGTTTATCTAGATGACGTAGTAATTTACTCTAAATCGCTAACGGAGCATGAATGTAAATTTTTAAATCTCGTTGAACGATTACGCGGAGCTAACCTAAAACTACAGCCAGACAAATGCGAATTTTTAAAGCGCGAAGTTGCGTACTTAGGGCACATCATAAGCCAAGATGGCGTACGTCCAAATCCAAAGAAAGTTAAAGCGGTTCAAAACTTTTCTGTGCCGAAAAATCCCAAAAATATAAAAGAATTTCTCGGACTGGCTGGTTACTAACGTCGTTTTATAGAAGGATTCTCGAAAATTGCAAAGCCACTGATGCCACTTTTGAAGAAGGACATAACGTTCCAGTGGGGATCCGAGCAACAAGAAGCTTTCAATCTTTTACGCGATCGTCTCATTTGTGAGCCAATATTGCAATACCCCAACTTTGAAAATTCGTTCATCGTGACTACAGATGCTTCCAACCACGCAATAGGTGCGATATTGAGTCAAGGTGAGATAGGAAAGGACCTACCCATCTCGTACGCGTCACGCGTACTAAACGGAGCCGAACGGAACTATTCCACGATTGAAAAAGAACGTTTAGCTATCATTTTTGCTGTGCGCTACTTCCGACCATACTTATACGGGCGAAAATTCACGCTTGTTACCGACCATAGACCATTGGTATGGCTACACAATGTGAAAGACCCGACGTCTAGACTTTTGCGATGGAGAATTAAACTAGAAGAATACGAATACAATATCATTTATAAACAAGGAAGTGCAAACGTGAATGCAGACGCTCTTTCCATAAAATCCGGTAGAAGAGAGCGTCAACGAAATAGACGTTTGTTTTGAAGAAATCAGTGATAACAATACGAAAACTATAAATGTGCTAACAAGAAGCATGACCAAGCCAGCAAATCAAAACTCCAAAGAAAGAGATGAAGCTCCACAGACAACCGAGTTGTCTACTCATGCGCCGAAAAACAATGCCCAGAAATGTGTAGTTCCAGATTCGAAAGATGGCAACATCCTGGAAGAAGGTGCGTACAAACCGAATCCAGCAACAGATCATATCTGGGATCAAACACATCCAAGAAAACCCATCGTGGATATAACAGCGACTTCCACACAAAACGCTATTGAGATTTCGGACAATATTATTTTCCGGGTAGGACCAGTAGTATGTTTTTTCTCTCCTAAAGGAGAACCGTTAGAAACCGGCGCACAACTACTCTGAAAACACAAGAAAGTTAAAGAAATACGGACGGGAACTACAAAACCAGGTGAAATCGTAGTACAATATGACCAAAATGTCACATATTACAAAATAATTTGGGACGGCAAAATGGCGCTTTCCGAAGTATTCAAATCCCTTGCCTGTTTACTAATCAAAACCCAAAAAACTACTGTAAGTGTGTCTTTATCTCCGAATGGAATTTTCACTACGACATGGTCCGAACTTGAAGAAAAATTTCTAAACGCAATTTCGGATAAGAGTATTCAATTAATGATTTGTCGAGATACAATAAATATAGAGTAATTGATAGGCCCGAAAATATTGCCGAAGCTCACTCTTCCGCAGTAGGAGGACATAAAGGAGTGACCAAGACGTGCAGTCGATTGAAGCAAACATACCGTTGGGACGGTATGAACAAGGATGTAAGGGAGTTTATTAGAACTTGCGTCAGTTGCCAGAAGAAAAAACTATTACGTATGAAAACGAAGCAACCAATGATCATACCGGATACATCAATAGATGCATTCGACCGGATTGCTCTAGACATAGTGGGACCTCTTCCCCGACCAAAAAATGATAATGTCTATATCCCAACCATGCAAGATGATCTTACCAAATATTGCATGGCGGCTCTTGTAGTTTGATAAGACACGATCAGAACTATACTACGATCGGAAAATTAACGCTCAGCAATTTAAAATTGGCGACTGGGCTTATTTACTAAAAGAAAATCGGAAAGGAAAACTAGATGATTTTTACGTGGGCCCTTATAAAGTGACACAAGTAATGAGTAATGGAAACATAAGATTGCAGATCAAATCGAATCAGTCCCGCGTCGTACATTCAAATCGATTGAAAATCGCGTTTGTTTTTTCATGAGGGTTACGTAGGAATATAAATATATATGCATATTATAGAATAATGGAATTTCCCCCCCCCCTCTCCCTGATAAAACAAGAAGAGACCTTTGTCTTCCAGACCCGTGATGGCCAATCTCAAAATTCATGAAAGCATCATTATAGACGTCCAAGGCTACGTAGACGATTATGGATCACTGATCCCGAAGGAAGTATCTTGGAGTTATATGGATGGTAGTTTAGATAGAGACGAGATTTTAGATCCACCATGCCAATGGGAAATGTTGTCAGAAGCCACTCGGTCGACAAATTTACACTCAATCAATCGGGTCCATGGTTTACCATGGAGTTACCGTAGTAATGGCAATAGAATACATCAAGTATCAATCTGGATCATCCCGACTGATGTGAAGTTCATTTATATATACAACCCTGATCTAATACGTTTTTTTAAACTGCATGCCCACCAAACGGTAATACCCCTGAACGCAGACGTACCCGAATTGGACAACATGCTGATTAGATCAAACACACAATGCTACTTTCACTTCGAAAGAAAACGGAAACGTCTGAAATGCACTAGAGTCAATGTTATGAAAATGAAAATTTTCCTATTAAGACGCGAATGGGATGTGGGAGTGAATAGGCGCAGAGTTATGAACGAAACTCCCCATTTTCCCGAATTGGCCGAAAAGGAGAGCAGATTTTTACCTTTAGTGCATGGCCGAATACTATGGTCAACCCGATCCCTTTGGCTGAACAAGGATTGTTCTATACCGGTGAAAGCGACATAGTACAATGCTACCATTGTGGTGTCAAGATCTGTACCTGAATTACCCCTGATAATCCAAGACAGCGACACAACATGCAGAGGCCGCTATGCGTTCTATCACTAGGACAAGTTGGAACGACACGAATACTGACCCCCAGTAAAAGAATATGGCCTAGAACTATCGCCATCCCATCACCCAATCCGACCCATACATCACAACCATCCACTTCTAATGATACGTCAACCTTCCCCTCCATGACCTTGGAGGCAGCACTTACTTCTTTGAGCTCACAAATAGACCCATTTTTACAGCCAACCTCAACATCCCAGACCCCACAAATACCTAGGGATCCAACAGACGTCGTTATAACAGCGGTAGACTCAGAAGATGCTTAAAGATACGGACTTTCGACCACACATCGAGGAAATTTTGTTTTGTAACAAAAATTCTGAATAAGCTGCAGAATTATTTGAATCCCGGGAAGAGATACTTTACCTCAGACCTATTATGAACAAAGATAAACATAGAAGATATAGACAATTCGACAGAAAATTTTATTCATTGCAAACGCAAAGGTTGTCTGCATATCATGCAGGTAACATCACCTGTTTCTTCTGTGGCACTCAAATAACAAGGGACCAAATTGTACAGGGAAGTTTCACAGAAAAGCATTTTCTCACTAGACCTAACTGTACGATACTCAACTACTGCCTCGGGTTCACCGAACTAAACAAGCTTCATGCCACACACGTAGATCGCGCAGTAAAAAGCGAACTAATCTCTACATGAAATTTATTCCCTAAACTAAATTTAGTCAAATTATGCCTCCTACAACCCTCTTAAAACCTCATGACTCATAATTACGAAGATACAGCGAAACAGAAGAATTATCGGGTAACATCCTTCGATTCCTGGAAAATGGGTGACAGACCGCAGACTTCTCAAGAAGCTGTTAACCCTCCGAGCAACGTTATGTACGCTACCCCTTCTGCTCAACCTTCGAGATTAACTAATACATCACCGCGCAATGGATCAACCCCTGTGTGGAAATATTGTACCTACTGCGACAGTTACATTCGTACGACTGTTAAACGAGCACCGAACATGAAAACCCATGTTATAGCTGTTCTTTTGTCAGTCTTTGGATGCTGCTTGTGTGCTCCATATATCAACTCTACCGACTTATGCCTTGCTAGACGTCATTTTTGCCCTGATTGCGAAAATGACCAGGGAGAATATTACTAATCAAACAGTCATTCTCCACCCAACCTTATGGTTCCAACTTGTCTATAGGTAATGGAAACCAGAGTCTTCATCATTTACATTCAATTCTACAACCCTTTATTCGGAGGAAAAAGTCTAAAAGAAATAGCGATATGAAATATCAGGTGCGATCCCTTCTTTGGAGTTTGCGCCCGAAAGTAGGAAAAGGTGTCCCCTACATCGCCTCCCACAACATTTCTCTTCTGCATGTGCCTACTACGTACTAGTACTGTGGCGACTAAGTAAAATCAAACCAAACTCGGTTATCCATCCCACTCATACTCATAGGAAAGACCCACAGGCAGGTTTGTTCCTGCACAATGAAGCGCGCCGTATCGGCGCCTATTGGGGATTCTAGGCCACTGACGTCACCGCAACGCACGTAGGCCAAGCGGCATGGCACGTAGGCCATGCACCCTCATTGGCTCGCACGTAGGGTACTGAGACCCTATGTAAGGCGGACCGACAGTCCCCAAATCACCACTCACTAACGAGCAGTCCAGCAGTACGCTTCGAGCAAGAGAGCCCTGCAATCAGCCCTGCCAAAGGAGCCAACAAAAGCGGACCGGAGGAAAACCTTGGCAGCCCCGTTAGCAACCAGTGGCCGGAACCTAGACCGTACCTGTCAGTACCACAATTCGTTCACCCGTACTTCTCAGTACGACCATTACGCACCTGTACTTTTAAGTGCAAATATATTTATACAATTTAACTTCGCCATCGTCTCCTTCTTCTCATACCTACCGTTTACACCCACAGCACGTTTTTTAAAACCCTTAAAACTCCAATTTCCAGAATCATAAAAGAAAACGAGATGGACTATAGACTACAACAGCACAGACTAGAAAGCTATTACCATCCGCTGGATTATTGTCAATACCGCAGCACCCATGCCATGATGCTATCAAGTCACGGGTTCTATAACGCTAGTAATATCAACGTAGTAAGGTGTTTTTCCTGTGGTTTGGACTTATTTGGATGGTGTGACGATGACCCCACTAATATCCACCTAAGGCTTAGTCCACATTGCAGGTTCTTACGAAACGAACCAAGTGGTAACGTGCCTCTAGGGATCCATCCGATGATTATCCCATTCACGAACGAAGTACCACGTTATCCTTTCGTTACTGAACCTAGATCAAGTAACACTCCAGTAGCACCTTTGCCGGTAGTAATAAGAGAAACTGCCACACCTACCCAAATCACGATCCAAACTTCAGCAATAAACTGCACGAGAACTTCTACCAGCACTCTCTACGAAATAAACCCAGAAGCAAGCTAAGACTCCGGCCTAGAACAAATCCCAGAGGCAAGTCAAGGATCCATTCTAGGACCAATGCCAATACCATTTTCAGAAGCAAGTGCAGGATCCATCCTAGGACCAATCCCAATACCATTTCTAGGACCAATCCAGATGCCCTTTTCCAGACCATTCTCAAGAGCTTTCGGGGAACAATTACCTAGTTTACCTCCAACACCACCCGTAAGACCAACTCCCAGACATTATCGCGGACCTACTACGGGACAACCTGCAACACCAAGTGGGACCTTCTCCAGTAGGTGTACATGCCCAGTACCTCCTTTTCCGCTAGATCTAACTCTAGAACCAGTTGCAGAACCAATTCTAGAACCAATTCCAGAACCAGTTCCAGGACCTTCAGGGGATCCGAAATCAACATCAAAGGAAGCAATAGCGAACTCATGTACAATATGTTACGAGCAACCTTTGAAAATTGTATTTCTCCCGTGTGGACACGTAGTAACATGTAGCAACTGCGCCAAAAAAATTAAAGTCGTGTTGTTTGCCGCGTAAAAGAAGGGAGCCGCCATATTGGCTCGTGAGCGGCAAAAATTGATATGTCAAGAATAAAATGGATTTTTTTTTTGAGATTTGAAGCGGAAGTAAATAAGAGAATTATTTTGAGTAAATAAAGTATAGAATAACCAGGTTTTTCAACCTGTTGAAAATGAAATTTGGATGAGATAGCTAATTCTTTAGAGGGAAAATCAGAATTTACCGAAAACCTACCGTGAGAGTTTTGAGGGGAGGTTCAAACAATTCATGGGTTCAATAAATTAGGAGGGAGAAAAGACAGAGATATCTGCCAAAAACATCAAAATGGGGTCAGAACTTGGATAAAAATCGTGACCATTCAGAATAAATAGAATTTTAGAATGAAACAGAATAAATAGTAGATTGTGAGAAAATACCCAAAAGTTAAACAAACGAAGTGCAGGACAAGAGGTTGGAAATGTATATGTTGTACGCCACCACTTGTAAACGAGGAGAGGAGAACTTGCGTGTAATATACGCTCGGTACTGGTGTGCGCGTGCATGCTTGTGCTGCACAAGGAACCTATTCTCAATTTCAAGTCAGTCTGGACGCTGTGTGAGCAGACTGGTTCTGAAGCACGAAATGAAGCATTATAAATTAAAACTGGAAAACGGACAGTTACCTGGTGTACGAGTAGGTTAGAAGTTAGAGCTAGATCAGAGGCATACTCGTATCAGAGATAAGAATTAGAGAAACTAGATCTCTAGAAGAATATATATATGCAAATTAATGTTTTCATTTCAAAACCCTGTACAGATGGCAGATCAAAAGGACATCAGCGAGACAGAGTATAACATCGAGGACCGTCAGAGAAGGGAAGAGCTGGACTCAGACGACATTGAATCCGAGCATTCAGAGTCAGAATGGATCGACTAGAGGGCCAGACGAAAAGACAGAGACTAGAGAGGAAGAAGATCCAGAGGTCAAGAGGAGCACGTCTGAGCCACCCAGAGGAGAGTCCAACCAGGTAGAGAAGGTCCTTCTCAGGGTGATGATGAAGGGCCTGGGGGAGACCCTCGTCTCTCAGGAAAAGGTGACCAAGGAGCTGGCTAAAGCGATCGTAGCCCAAAATAAAGTAACCAGCGGCCAATCGATGGTGACTCACAACTTGAACGGTGTCCTCAGGTCTCTGGACAAAACAGCGAACCTGAAGGGGGAATCAGCCAAGGGACTGAGAAGCCATGCAGTCCTTTGGCTGATTCCCAGTTCAGGTTCAATGCAAAACGACTGTACATAGATGAATACAAGAAAACATCAGAAAACCAGGAACAGAAGTCGGTAGGAGAATCAGAGGAAATTAGTTGGAATGTACAAGAGGAACATAAGGGAGACAGAACTCCCGAGGAAGAGAAAACAGAACTCAAGAAGAGAGGAAGACCACGTAAATCCCAACAGAGGATCAAACCCTAAGATCAGAAAAGAAAATTGGAAATTTCGGCTCCAACAACCAGAAGCAAAAGGAGAAGCAGAGGCGCAGAAGAGAAACGTATATATGACCAAGGCAATACCGGAACCAGTGACATAGTCACAAGCCATGCAAACAGATGAAAGAGATGAATGGAGTAGAGCAGTGCAAGAAGAAGTCAAATCAATGAAAGAGAACCAAGTTTGGAAACTGGTGAACAAATCAGAGATAACAGAGAGTCAAGCAAACATAATAGATTCCAGATGGGTAGTTAAGAGAAGAACAGAAGCAGACGGGTCCATTCGATTCAAGGCCAGATTGATCATGAGAGGATTTAAAAACAAAAATCTGTATGACCTAAGTGAGACTTACGCTCCAGTTTCAAGGCTGCCTGTAATCAGAGCTACTTTGGCAGTCATTAACAAGTATGATTTAGATGTGTGTCAACTGGACGTCAAGACAGCCTTTCTGAATGGGATCCTAGAAGAAGAGATTTACATGAACATGATGGAAACCGAACAAAGATCTGCAAACTGGAAAGGGCCCTATATGGCCCAAAATCCAGTCCCAAGAGATGGAATCAGAGATTCGGAGAGGAGATGATAAAACTGGGTCTGGAGAACGATCTGCATGAACCATGTCTATACACCTGGAGGAAGGAAGCAAAAATGGTGACCTTAGTACTCTATGTGGATGACATCCTATTAACTGGGAACGACACTGAGAAAATGACAGAGATTAAGAGACATCTGAACAGAGCATTTGAGATGAAAGACCTTGGGGAGCCAAAAGTTTTTTTGGGAATGGAAATCAAGAGAAACAGAGGAGAGAACCGAATGAGCATCAACCAACCCAAATACATCAAAGAGATGTTGGAAACATTCAATGTGTCAGAGTGCAAGCCTCAGAGTACACCAATGGTCACCAGACAGGTAACCAACCGAAACAGAAGAAAGGAAGCTGCAGAGAAAATTGATAACCAGGCTACTGAGATCACTAGAGCACCGTACAGAGAAGCTATAGGGAGCTTGATGCACCTGGCTAACGGCACTCGTGCGGACCTCTCTTTTGCTGTGAATTGTTTAGCGAGAAAACAATCAGAGCCAACCGAAGAGGATTGGAAGAGTGTCAACAGAGTGTTCAGGTACCTGAAAGGTACTCCCAACAAGGGACTTGAATTCAGGGGAAGAGAAGAAGACCCAGAAGGATTTACAGACGCAAGTTTTAGAGACAATCAGGAAGACTCAACGTCATCCGCTGGATACATTGTGAGAATGTTCGGAGACGTAATTACTTGGCGAAGCCACAAACAGAGTACTGTGACTCAATCAACCTGCCATGCGGACTATGTAGCTATGAGCGAGTTATGCTCTGAAGGAATTTCGCTGGGCAAAGCAATTAGATGCATTATTGGGAAAACTTTCTACCCAATCACTCTTTAGTGTGACAACAAAGCAACTAGAGAATGCACCAAGAAAGAGGGAAGCTACAAGCTGAAAACTTTTGATGATAGCGTAGAAGTTATCAGAGAGCAGCTGAGAGAACGGGAGAAAAATGGGATTAGAAAAACTATAGCAGACAATCATGGGGATCTCATAAAAGAATGCATGAATCAGCGCAAGATCAGAGTAGAATGGAGAGCAACCAAAGAGAATCTAGCAGATTCTATGACCAAACCATTGGCAGTAGATATACACAAATATTTGGTTGATAGATTCATGACGTAGTAGACTTGACATCAGAGGCTAATTCATCTGCTTTCTTCCAGACAAAAATTAGTATGAAAAACCGGAGGAATCAGACGGTCAAGCCGTAGGGAATGGAGGGAGTGTTGGAACGGAGATCCCCTACGCTGTCAGCTCATCAGGTGCTGCCACCGGAGTGGCGCGCTGTTAGGCGAAGTTACCACGGCGCAGCCGTTCAGTTGAATATAGCCTCTCGTTAGAGTAACATCAACGTGGCATATATCTTTGTATCATCCCTACTATTACTAAGATCATCATTAAACTCAGAGTTGAACTTTATACGAGAGTGTTCAATTAATTCACTAAACCCAACTAATGAAACAAATGTCTTTGAAGAAATATGTTTTCCATAACTTTATTCAAAAAAATTCCATAACAATATTCCCGTCCCCCCGGAAGATATTTCCGTCGATTTTGGGTCGAAAAATTGAAATTAATTTTTTTCGATTTTGGCCAAATTTAACATTGGGACCTTATGGGGAGGCAAACTTAAATTTTTTAAATCTGAATTTTTCCATTTTGGATATATAAATCGCAGTGTATTGTTGTTGAAGGTATTTGAAACATTTAATGTAAAATAATAGAGATTATTTGAATTTTTTGAAGAGCCTTATTTTATCGGTAGATACCATAATTTCCCCTGAAATACCATATTTCTCCCTCCCCATACCATTTTTTTTTTTTTTAAAGTTTCTTTATTCAGTCAACACAGTATACATTAAGAAATTAATAGGAACAAATAGACTCACAAAAGAAAATACCTTGAATTCTGAAATGTGTAAGTATTGGGCTGCGCTGCAGCATCTCGTACTTTTTTAATATTGCAAGGGGTACTTGTTATTCGGTATTGCAAAGATGATTAATCAATGCTGATGCCAGGTGGGTCATCAGCTGAAAGAAGGTGGCGGAAGGCCTGAGATGAGTAGCAAAAATACGACCAAGTAAAAAAAGCTATCTTAACTATCTTTGGGGGGTTTTTTTTTAACTTACAACTAAACTAGAACTATGTACATATTTACATGAGAGAAAAATGAAAATTTGAGCCCATAAGGGGCAGTGTTCTCTATGTTCAGTCACGTTGGAGTCTTCTCCGACGAACGGTCTGTTGGCGTTGGGCAGGTCTTGTCTCCTTTCCTAGCCTCTCAGCTAGCTCGGTGATGTGTTTGGCTGAATCATCCAGCCACCAGAATTTGGGGTTGAGTCTGCCCTTGTCAATGAAGTCTCTCTCAGGTATTTCTTTTGAGTATACAGAGGCTTGTGAAACGTTAGGTGTTGTCGAGATCGCTTTGTGGGTCTTGTGTCTGCTGATCTGATATAGGACCGGCACATTGTTGGCGTCTTAGATTGTACGGTTTCTGTCCAAGAACGTAAAAGATTCACGTGTCAGATATCCACCTGGAGCTGCCAAGCTTGTCAGTATCGGGTCTATGCAGCTGAGTTCATTGAGTATCTTGTTGTCCATGGTTTTAAGTGTTGCATAGTAGTCTCGAGTAAGCCGAATAATGAAATTGTCCACTCTAGGCACGTCTGCTACGTTGTAGAGCCGTTTATTACTGACCTTCCTGCGATAATTCGAGTGGGCTGAGCGGTATAGCGTCAGTGCTGTTCTCAGGCAGTTTCGTTCGAAAAGTCGGAGTTGCTCAGCTTGTGAGGCACTGAGGTTCCACCAGATGGGACATGCATACGTTAACAAGGGCCTGACGAGTAGTAAGTAGCATATCACTTTAGCTCTCTTAGTAATGTTTTTGTTGTGAAAAAGGTATCCTAGGGATTTGAATCTTTGTTTGCCTTTTTCCAGCTGGATGTCGATGTGTTTTGTGCAACGGGCTAGGTGGTCCACGTGCATGCCGAGATATTTGACCACTTTTTTTGTGGGGATTGGTATTGGATCTCTAGTGTCCGGGTTATGGGTGGTGATGGTGAAGTCGTTTAAGGTTTCTCTGGCATTTCTCAAGAGATAGTTCCATGGCTTACGTATAAGGATGGATTCGCATTTTGTTGGGTTCATACGCAGGTTCCACATAGCATATAGATTATTTACCTTGTTTACCAAAGGTTCCAGCTGCTGCTGAATGTCGTTCGATTTTTTCCCAGAAGCATAGATGATCAGGTCATCCGCGTAGGCGATAGAGTGTGTATGACCTGTTGAGTTCATTTCGAAGGCGTTCAGGATGTCACTCGTGTAGATATTGAATAAGCATGGTGAGTTGACCGTACCTTGCTGTAGTCCTTCTTGGATATCGAAGAACGGCGATGATGTGTGTGTTCCATCGCCTACGCAGAAAGATCTCTCTCTGACCATGTCCCAGATAAGCTCTATTACGGGTTTGGGGAATTTTTTTTTCATGAGTTTGAAGAGTAGCCCATCCAGCCACACTGAGTCAAATGCCTTTTCGAGATCTATGAGGGTTGCACCTACCATATTTCGGCGACTAAGTTCTCTGTTGAGATCTGAGAGGAATTTGTTGATAGCATGGGTAGTGGAGTGGTGATGCTTAAATCCAAATTGATTGTCAGGAATCACTTTCTCTTTTTTGCAGTGTTGGGTGATAATATTGTTGATGATTACCTCAAATACCTTACTGATGTTGGGGGTCATACTGATGGGTCTGTAGCTAGCTGGTTCGTTCTCTGGTTTCCCTTTTTTATGGATGGGGATGACTTGTGACTTTTTCCACTCTTGGGGGAAGAATCTGAGGTTGAGACAGTTATTGAATAAGATGGTGTAGTCCTTGATTATTTTGTCGGGTAAGTGCTTGAGGACAACTGTAGGGACTTTGTCTATTCCGCTGGATGTTTTATTGGGCATTTTTTTGAGTATGATGGCCACCTGAGCTGGGTTGGTGAAATATTTCTCTCCTAGCGCGTCGCCGTGTGATGGGTTTACTGCTGTGTTACGTGTCGAGAAGTTGGTAACTGTGTTATTGCCGTTCCGGTGTTCATCGAACTCCATTTTGAATTGTGATACCGTTGTGTCTACAATCTCTCTCAATCTGGTTCCAGTGTTTAGGTGTCTGGGAGAGTTGATGGACTCATAGTAAGCCCCCAATACATTGAGCTTGGCCTCCGGCTCAGAGAAGATGTACATGTCATTTTCTTTTGGGGTACTTGTCAAATCCACTGTTGCTCTTGCGAGAAGTGTAGTTTTCTGTTCATTTACGTGCATGTCAGCAAGTCCTAATTTGCCCTTGGGTCTGAAGAGTCTGTTGATGGTCGGCATAAATTTTTCGGAGTCATGGTAGTTGATTTTCTTGTAAATGTTGGCCCAGTGTTTCTCTACTGCTTTTGAAAATTCTTTGTGAAGCTGTTTTCTTATTTCTGTCAGTAGAATTTTAATGTTTTGAGTTTCCGTAGTCCGAGCTCTAGGATCTTGCTTGAGACGTTTGTTTAGGGTAGTTAGTAGAGAAGATTTTTGTTTATGCAGTTTATTTATTTTCTTGTTGACGTATTTTTGAATATTATCGCCGATTTTTAGTCTGGGCACAGTGGAGCTTATTGAACCTAGGATTACCTTGTTGATGGCATTGATATGTCTGTTGATGTCTTCTCTGGAGAGGTTCTTGTCCCTCGGGATATTGAGATCATAGTTGTCTTCAATGTGTTCAGTAAAGTCTTTCCAATTTGTAGCTTTGTATAGGTATCTAGGAGTTGAATTGTTCATCAGTTGTAGCTGTGTATTGTCGTTCAAGTTGAGCCGGATATGAAGGGCCATGTGGTCGCTGTCGAACTCTAGGGTTTTTATTTTGTTATTTCTGGAGAGGTTCTCGATGGTTAATCTGCAGTCTGCGATGCAGATATCTAGGTATGTTTGTGCAGGTAAGTATGTGGGATTCTCTGGTGGGTACAATGCGGTTTTGAACCTGGCAGAGTTCCGTGATTCCCAATCCATCAATCAGGGCCCTCTGGCGTTGTTTTCTCTGTCTCCAAGTGCTGTGTGTCTAGCATTGATGTCTCCTGCAAGTAGGAAATACGCGTCCGGGTGGTCTAGCTGCAGTGTAGTGAATAGATTGGTGAGCTCTTCAGTGAATTCTTGTCTTCTATGAATGCTGTTTGTGGCGTATACGCTGATGATATATATTTTTTTGTTCCCTCGAGATTTCAATCTTACTATTGTGTATTCAAGAATGACATTCTTCTTGGAGTTTGGGTGGGTGATGACTTGATAGTCTATATTTTTCTTCACCAGTATAGCTGTCCCTCCACCTTGCTTAGCGTTGGGTCTGTTGGATCGAATAATATCATGGTGTGGGAATTGCAGGTTGTGTTTATCTGTTAATTTTGTTTCTGATACTAGCACGATGTCTAGCCGGTTTTTTTCAATGAATTTGAGTAGATGGAATCTTCGATATTGGGCAATGATTGAGTTTACGTTGATGGCTGCTATATTCAGTAGTGAGAGGCTCTTATGATTCTCCTCGGGTGGAGTTGTCTGTTGGGATATAATGCTGGGTGTGGCCGCCATTTTATTTAGCTATAGTTTCTAAGCCAAGGAAGTCTATAATGGCATTAATCTTGGATTCGTTGATGGATATCTGGCTCGTGATCTCGAGGAACGTGGTGGATAATGATGCTACGATTTCTCTTTTGAGGTCTTGGACCCAGAATGGGATTTCGTCATTTTGTGGTCTCTGCGGGGGTATTGAAGTTCTTGGAGGGAGGCAATGTAGTCCCTCCCCATACCATGAACCGAACTCCACGGGTTGGCAACGTTGGACGCAACACTGGTCAGTGCGCCAAAAGAAGGAACTGCGCGTGCGCAGGACGCACCACCGTTCTCGTTCATAGAAAAAAATATGATTTCTATACAGTCGATTCAACCTCATTACTTTTTATTTTCTACATAACAAATCACCAATTGAAAAAATCATCATGGTAGATATAAAAATCTGCTTAATTTTCATGCTCCATCCCTCATTATTTCTAAATAAACAATTATCAAATTTTTTGTGCAAATGCTTTCCCATCCAAAAGTCTCC
This sequence comes from Asobara japonica, assembly GCA_026005395.1. Lineage (NCBI taxonomy): Eukaryota > Metazoa > Arthropoda > Insecta > Hymenoptera > Braconidae > Asobara > Asobara japonica. Next base: position 3,150,999 of record BQMI01000028.1, read on the forward strand.
CAATAAAATTTCCCCAACTTTTTCACATTCACAAGAACATTCGAAAAAAAACTGAATGCACTTTTCATTTGTCAAAATTACCTGTATTTGATTATTACAATTTTTCACTGAATAGCTTCATCCAGAATAGTGAATATTTTCTGTAATAAAACTGCAAAAAACAATCACGAAAATGTCTCAAAAATCATCATGACCATCCTCTTGCTGATTTGTTCATTTTGTACTCCATTGTAAAATTAACCCTAGTATCACCCCATAGAAATTCGATTAAGTGTCTTAAGCGTCATAAGTTGAGGCCGAGGTGTTTCCACCTTTGCCCGTCCAATTTGTGTGAACAAATTTGCCAACATCATCTACAAGCTCGTACGTGTGTGCCCCGAAGTAGTCCCTCTGGGCCTGAATGAGATTTGTTGGTAAACGATTGCATCTTATGCTGTCATAGAAATTCCGTGCTGCCGACATCACTGGGGTGGGTATGCCAAGTGTGTCAGCTGTTGATAAGACTGCTCGAAGGCTTGTTCTGCAGCGTTTTACCGCCTTAGCGAAAAATTCGTCGAAAAGTAAATTCGATAGTTTGGGATTTTTTGTGAAGGCTTGTTTGATGTTTCCAAGGAAAACACTGAAAAAAATTGATATATTGTTATTGTCAGCATACAATTAGCAAAACTAATTATTTTTCAATACTGTCCAAATTTTCCAAATTCTGATTTTTTTTTGTTTTTTTTTGAAGATTTGTAAAAAAATTGTAAAAATTTTGGACAAATTTGTAAAAGTTTTTAAAAAATTTGTAATTTTCAAATGTAAATTTAAGAAATTTGGGAAAAAAATTGGAGAAAATTGAACACCAGAACTGCATTACAAAAAAATATTAAATCACCTTCTGATGATGCAACCACCTCTCCACATAAGTGCAATGCCTCCATAGTTAAGATTCCAACTGTTAACCCGTGCAGCTTCTCTGAGCAGCATGAAGCCCTGAGCATAGGAGACAATTTTTGCAAGGTAGATGGCCTCTTTGAGCTGATCAAGAAAGGCTTTTTTGTCGCCCTTGTAAGTCTGCATTTGCTCATCATCGAATATGGAATTTGCTTCGTTTCTCTCGGTGGCGAGGGCTGATAGACATCTGGCGAAGACGGATTCTCCGATTAGGGTTACTGGCATTCCGTACTCCAGAGCCGCCATTACGGTCCATTTTCCCGTGCCCTTTTGCCCCGCAGTGTCTCGTATCCTCTCCAAGAGGTATCTGTGAAAGGATGAGAAATTAAGAGATTTCTAAGAGGTTTTTTGAGCGCGGGAAATTTGAAACAGGCAAAAGGTCGATGAGAATTTATTTCCATTTGAGATGAGAAAATCAACTCGGGAGGTGATTTGTCGAAGATAATTCATACCCCTTCTCGTTTTTGTAGTTCAGAATGTCGCGAGTAATCTCGATGAGGTAGGACGATAGCTCTCCGTTGTTCCATGTGTCAAACACATTGGCCATTTCACTCTGGGACATACCCAAGCCGTCCCTCATCAACTGATAAGCCTCGGACACCAACTGCATGTCAGCATACTCGATACCATTGTGCACCATCTTGACGAAATGACCAGCCCCTGTCTCACCCACCCAATCACAACAAGGCTCGCCATCCGCTTTAGCACAGATCGCCTGAAACGTCATGTTTTTTTTAATTTTTGGTAACTTTTTTTTTTATTTTATTTAACATCGCTGTATTTATGCTCTCTACCGAAGTGCTAATCGGCCACGGAGGTCTACGATGTGTTTGTAAACAAAACACTTATAAATAAATTGAATTAGTGCTCGTATCAATCAGCACGGCAAGTATTCAAACTGAGGACCTCTGAGTTACGAATCCGTTGCAGTAACCAACTGGGCCATTTTTTGGTAACTTTGAAGTTGTTGAAATTTATATGTTTGAAATTAATAATTTTTTTGAATTTCTGAAATTTGCAGATTTTTGGAAATTTTTATTGATTTATAATTGTAATTTTTATACGTTTTGAATTTCTTGAAATTTTGAAAATGTGAGAAATTTTTAATTTCTTGAAATTTTGAGAATGTTTGAAATTTTGAGAATGTTCGAAATTTTTAATTTGTTGAAATTTTGAATTTCTTGAAATTTTGAATTTCTTGAAATTTTGAATTTCTTGAAATTTTAAATTTATTGAAATTTTGAAATTTTGAAATTGTGATAAACAATCCGATAAACTTGTTCACATAAGCCTACCTGGAATATCGGTTTTAAGGCAGGCCATGCGGCGGAGTTGCCGCCAGGCATCAATGAAGGACCATACCGAGCTCCTTCCTCACCACCGCTCACGCCACAGCCCACATACAGAATGGATTTCTTTTCTAGTTCCTCACAACGTCGCTTTGTGTCCTGGTATTCAGAATTACCACCGTCAATTATTATATCACCTGGGGATAGGAGGGGGACAAGGCTGTTGACGAAGGCATCCACTGCTGGACCAGCTGAAAACCAGAGATTTCATTAAACGATTAGGACAAGTTTTTCTCCACTTACATTACATTGCTACATATCACTATATGTATATGGTATTTTAAAGTGATAAAATCCAGAAATCCAGATTCATTTCGTTGTATTCGACTGAACAAACGCATTTCTAGTGATTACAATTATTTCCAACGGTCTAACGCCGAAACGGTTAAAGATACCAAAAAAGTCAAAAAACACAATATATGTATTTGTTCATAAGGAACAGCATTTATTCGACACATTTTTGCGTATCTATAATATTTCGTGAGATATAGCGTGATAAACAATTGAAATTGTTAATAACAATAGAAACCAGCAGACATATATGGACCAAAAACTAATCAGCTCTAAGTTACGGCAAGACGCTTCGATTGCGTCATACAGGACCTGTTGTTTTAAATAGTCTAGAAGGGTCAGAAATACCATGAAACGTGGAGATCTTTTTTTTTCGTTGAGATCTGATGGAAGATCTTTTTTTTCATTTTCGGGGGCAAAACAATTACTTTCCCTACCAGGAGGTTAAAAACTTCCTAAAGCACTTCGCAAATAAATAATAAAAAATGGAAATTAGAAGAGTTTGTCCTCATTCAAGCCTCAGAAAAAATTGAATTTTAATAGTAGATCTCCCCCCCCCCCCCCCCACCCCCCCACCGTCACATTCTTGACTGATAAAAACATAACATATAGCTATTTTGACCGCCCTCGGCCACTTTGAGTCATTGGCTAGTGCCGCTTAGAAACTCTCTTGAAGGTCATAAAATCTTAAGAACATTGAAATTCCGTACAATCACTTTGTTCAAATGACTTAAAAATCACCTTTAACCAGCAGCATAATTCTACGTGGCCTCTTCAGCTTGCTCACCATCTCTTCAAGACTATATGCGCCAACGACCTTGGTGCCCTTGGCCTCGTTATCCAGGAATTCTTTGACCTTGGACGTAGTACGATTAAAGGCGCAAACAACGAAGCCATGATCATTCATATTGAGAATCAAGTTTTGGCCCATAACAGCCAAACCAATGAGTGCAATGTCCGCAACCCTGAAAAACCAAGCTCATATCAGTAAATGCAAGTGACATGCTCAGCGAAACTGATAGTGCAATTGAATTCACTACTGGAGTAGATGATGAGACCATGCTGCCGATTAGGACTTGTTGCAAAGTTTCTCGAATTCTAAAAGAGATAACGAAATTTTGTATTGACATTTTTTGTAGATCTTCAGTTTCTCTATAAAAAATGTTCTTGAGGAAAAATCGATATCTCGATTAGTTTTCGTGTTATAGGGGGAAAACTGAACGAGTAGATAAATCGATCATCCGATATTATTCAAATAATTTTTTTTTTTAATCTTTTTTTTTTCAAGTAATTTTTTTTTTCAATAATTTTTTTTTCTTTCTGTGCATTGGAATAAATAATAGTGCTGCAATTTGGGCTAAGCGATTAATGGCAATGTGTGAGTTGATAGATTTTGGAAACCGGAAATTAAGTGTATCTTCACTTTTTGTTCTGACTTGTTCAGTTTTTTCTGTCAAGTTTTTTTTTTATTGAGGAATACTTACGGCTCCGTCATGATTATAATAATGGTAACTTAATTAAATTGAGGGAATAAAATAAGGTTTAGACTCCAACAAGTGGTAGCGGTTACTGAATATATAGTGGACTGAGGGAATTCACTGGACTGGCGCGATCAGCCGATCGCCCTTCCACCAATCGCCAGTCACGATGTCTTCGTCAGTCCTTTGATGTGGGAGTTAAAAGGGCGCAAGTCAAAGTTAATCGTTCGCATTATAAGCCTATTTTCTAGGCGATGCTGTCATTCGCTATTGCAGTTCCACTCGTTGGTCAGCCAATCAGTCCATCGCAGTCGCTCCAGTCTCTCGGAGCGCGTGACGTCAGCGCTCACGCCTGATAGCGTTTGTAAGGAACTGCAGTTCATGGAAACGCAGGAATTCCATGGGCTCGCTAATCGCGGTTTTTTAAACTAGGAGTATCGATACGCTTGTGCAGTCGATTTGTGCGAATCGATCGAAATTTTTTGAAATTTTGGAAATTTGGGCTTTTTAATCCACTATAAAAACTGCAAAAAGTGCGCTCCCACGTGACGCCTTCCCCCCTCCCCCTCCCCCGCTAAACCTCATTTTTGGCGGGAAAATCTCGAATCCCATGACGCACTGTATATCGAAGTAAAAATCGACACAGACTATCGAAAAAACACTGTGAGCGACAAAAGCCCAGCTGTGGTTTTGGAGCAGCACTACTGGCCAATAATTATCGTGATACGTGACTTTGGAAAGATTTAATCAGTGATTATCACGATTTCCCAAGTACCACGTGACTTGAAGATATTTCGAAATATTCGACATTGGGGAGCACGAGGGGAGGGGCCCAAGGGAATGTCATTTCGGTGACATGACGAACATAACCACGCGCAATATGTCATCCACTGGAGTCCATCACGGAATTATGTCTAGGCTTCGAATAGTCGAGTAATTAGTCAATTAATTAAACTAAACGCAGTTTTTTTGGTAGTTGTATGTGAAGCAAAAGCTTGTTCAATCATAGGAAACATGGGACTGCTCTTTGCTAAACTTTGGAGTCTCTTCGGGAACGAAGGTGAGTTTTTTTTTCGAGATCAATTTCAAGAGTTATTATGGAAATTTTCACCTAATTTTATCACGTTTTATGGTGTTGTAATTCCTCAGAAATATATATACGTCGCAATTTCAGTTATATGCTGTATTGCACTTTATTGACAGCTCTATCTCGGAGATTTGAAAATGTCATTTTTCAGATTTAAAATGTGGAATAAAACGTGATAAATTTATTGCGACAATTGCGAAGGTCTTCCAATATTTGAGACCACGTTTTGCATATATATAACGAGTCTAATCCATCTTTTATGGCTTCAGTTTATTACGAAGTTTTTAGTATTTTTTTAGGGCAAAGCACTGTTTAACTTCATGTGGAGAATTTTATTTTTTCCTCGAACTCTTTGGGCTTTTAGTCGAGTAATCAATAATTAGGCTCGAGATAATTTCCCCTATTTTTATTGTGTGTCTTGAGCTAATTATCGTGTCACGTATGTGACAGGGTCAATTGCTCAGTTTTCGGACGAATGACATGTATCAGATACCAGTGAACAAACGTTTGTTATTGATTAAATATTGGAACAGGTGATACAATTTTTGCACTGAATTTATGGACGTACTTTTATCGTTTTTCATGTGAAGTGTGAAGTTGAACATAGAATTTATTCATAATAAATGAAAATGACTTAAAGGAAAAATTACAAAATTTTTTTTGCATAATTAGAAGGAAAAAGAAAATGGACATTTTGGAAAATAAAAAAAAATCCTTAAATCAGAATTGTCAATGTACTTTGTTCGAGTGGACTCGAACTTTAATACTTTCACGTAGTGAAAGTCTCGCCTTTATTGCGTTCTAGTATGTGACTATATATGTGAAATTATTTACAGAGCACAAGATCGTGATGGTGGGATTAGACAATGCGGGAAAAACGACGATTTTGTACCAATTCTTGATGAACGAGGTGGTGCATACGTCCCCTACAATTGGCTCGAATGTTGAGGAAGTCGTTTGGAAAAATATTCACTTTATAATGTGGGACTTGGGGGGACAGCAGAGTCTACGAGCAGCGTGGTCAACGTACTATACTAATACGGAGTTTATAATTATGGTGGGTAATGATATGGGGATTGCTATATACAGGATAGATGATCATTGAGTGTTTTAGAGCTCCCTGAGCCGGAGAGTTCTTCGAAAATTTTGAACATTCAAATAACAAGTGAATTTCGAAAAATTGTAAAAAGATTTTTTTTTTTTCAAAGAAGTTAAAAAAAAAATTCTACAGATTCCAAAACTCACAACGCAAAAATATTTCAGGTAATTGACAGCACCGACCGGGAGAGACTGAGTGTTATCAGAGAGGAGCTTTACTCCATGCTGAATCACGACGAGCTCAGCAAAGCCAACGTACTTGTTTATGCCAATAAGCAGGACTTGAAGGGAAGCATGACAGCAGCTGAAATATCGAGACAGCTCGATTTAACTTCGATTAAGAAACATCAGTGGCACATCCAGAGTTGCTGTGCACTCACTGGCGAAGGGTAAATTATTAGCTCAATATTGAAAATTTTTGTTTTAAAAATTGGTTTTAAATTTTTGTTTTAAAAATTGTTTTTAAACTTTTGTTTTCAAAATTGTTTTGAAATTTTTGTTTTCAAAATTGTTTTAAAATTTTGTTTTAAAAATTGTTTATAAATTCGTTCTAAAAATTGTTTTTAAATTCGTTTTAAAAATTGTAAATTTTTTTTTACAATTTTTCAAGTAGATTTTTGTTTTTCAGACTTTATCAGGGACTTGAATGGATCGTCGGTCGCCTCAAGAAAACATGACGGATTATGTAATCATTAATTTAACGTAAATGGTTGTACAAATTGGATATTCTATCGTGTGCGGAGATTTTAATTGTTTACACGAGATGAAGAAGCGAATTGTGGTGGACGAAGGAGTACATTTGCTGTTGCTCATTAACGGTGATTGATGTATGAGATACGTAATTCTCCGCACTCGTCCACCATGGATGACGCAGGGAAAGTCGATGGCCCTTGCAGATGAGCAGAGATTGGTTCCCTCATTTGCTCATAATTTATTCAAGTCATCCCAAAAAATGTAGAAAAAAATCCAGGCAAATTTTAATTATTTTCTTCAATGCTTAAAATTAAAAAAAAATTGTATAAAATTTATTGAAGTTCAGAAAAATTTTGACACGTTGACAGAATCATTAAGGAAGGATTAGACAAATTTATGCAAGAAAAAATTGTGAAATTTAAGCAAATTTGACCCTTGAAAAATTTTCCAATTTTTGACACATGTGTCACAATTTGTGTTTGACAATTTGTGGAATTTGGAAAACCTAGATAAAATATTAGAAAACTTGTGGCAGCTTGGAGTATTAATAGAATTAGTAAAATTGGAGATTTATTCATGAGACCTATTTTTAAAAAATGAGAAAGTTTTAAAAAAATCTTCTCGAAATTTAAATTCAAAATGAGGGGAGAGAAGTAAATAAAAATTTACTGGATTTTTTTTTATGACATTTTGTTGGAAGAAAAAGTACTTGACTAAAAATTTTACTACATAATTTTTTGCATTTTTTTCGAGTCGAGTTGTCTTTTATAGTTATAGCGAAATAATCAAATTGGTGACTAATTGAGGGGCAATATTCAATGAGCGAAGGCTTTGAACTGTTGGGCAACTTTACGTGTCGTTCTAGTAATTCGTGTACATATGCTTCAGTTATTTTATAGGTAGCAAATGATCGAGTATCGATTAACATTTTATATTCATTAATTCAGGATTTATGGTACAAGTTAAATTCCAGATGAAAGTTACTCAACAAGTCCGAACCAAGCAGACTATTCTGTGATAATGTGATTTTAATGATGAGACATTAGAGGGAAAATATGATTGTGGAATAATTGGGGAGTTTGGTGGTAATGTTGGGATTTTTCGTGGATACGTCTAGTTCGAACTTTGAGACTGTTTCTACGAGTCGGGAGCTTTGAGCGCTCTTCTGAGGACTTCCTGAAAAAGTATGAAAGCAGACAGAAGTGACATCGACAAAAAATTTTTGAATTATTTTTTATGGATTTTTATACTTTTTTTTGCTCGATTTTCTGGACTTCATAAAGAAAATTATTGAAAAAATTTTAACAAGAAATTTGCAATTTTTGCAAGTTTAAGCGTTTTAAAAATTTTTGGCACCATTTTTGTAAAATTTCTCGAATTTGTTAAATTTTTTTGAAATGGGTCAAATGCTCAAATTTTTTTGATATAATTCTGTTCCATTTCTCGTGCAAAAAATTGAGTGAAGCGATATATTCACGAAGCTATATGGTGTCACTCAGAAAATTCTAAAAGCCCACCAAAAATTCGGAAACCTTGTGAAAATTTCTAGAATATCGCTTTCAAAATTAAAATATTGATCTCGAAAATCGTCCATAAAATTCTGGAATTTTGTAGATATTTCTAGACTATACTGAAGGTTTTAAACTTTTAGTATACTCTAAACCTTTCTGAAACTCCAAGAGTTTTAAAGTAAAAATAAACTTGTATAGATAGACGTATTCACGTTAGAACTCAGCTTTCAGTTTCTATCCAATATCTCGAAATCGTTCAAACTTACCACAATCGTTCTACCAACTTATCAATCCCTTCTGTTTTTCTGTACAAAAATTGTTGCATAACAAATTCATCTCCACCGATTTCGAGATATTCATCAAAAGCCTGAAATTGACCATGCTCGTTTTACCAATAGAAAAAAAATACAACTGTCTTAATTTTATTTCCAATTTTTGCATCGTCTACGTCTGTACACAGTCAAGCCCCTCTAATTTCCACTCTGAAATCGAACCCTAAATTCAAATTTCCGCGCTAATGCGTCGATCTACAGAAGAATTGCAAATAACATTTTTCATCGAGAATGAAATTTTCTATAAAAAATGTAGAATAAAATTTTTCCCTAAAACTCCTCGTTTTTAAAATAATGGACTGTTCACGAAAAATTGAGTCGAAATTAGAGTGGTTCTACTGTAACCTGTTTAATCTGTAGGTAGTAATACTCCGCTAAATAATTTTGCTGTAGATTATACCGAATGGCGGAAGTTTTGTCACACTGGAGACGAAATATTGGAGAGATTGAATTTTAATAATTTTTCTGATATTTTATGCTCAGAGAAAATGATAATAAAAGCGTGACATACTTCATGTTTAAATCTTCTCTGTCCTCTTTCGACCAAAAACAGTGATGAATTTTTGATTATGATTTATTCACTTCCCATGTGGGGTCCATGGGCACGTGGGAAGATGAAACTACCGAATTCTCTGGGTTGTATTAAGCTAGTTTAGGAAATATCAGTGGTTCGGTTGTGGCTGGTCTCGATGTGCGAAAAAAAACATGGAATTATTGTTTAAAAAAAATGGGAAAATTGCGTCTCTCTCAGGGAATGAGGAATTTTGTGTAACGAATCTGACGTTCATAAAAATTGGGATGTTCCCCCAAGTTTCAAAAATCACGTCCTTCCAAAACCCGTTTTTTAATTTTTTTTACGTGAACAGTACATCTCATTTCATACATAGAAAATAGAAGAAGTTCTTTTTTACATTTTTCATAATTATTTGGAATTCAAAAACAGAATGCAAAAGTTTGCAATTTAAAAAATTCGATAAAATTGATCAAAAAATGCCTATGAAAATCGTAAAAAAAAACGTCAATTTCACGGAAGTTTTTCACATTCTCCTGTCTCCAATTTCCCTCCACTCTCCCGAAGAATTCCCCGAGAGAGAGCCTCCAATTTTCCCCCAAAAAATCCCTTTAAAAACCTTAATTTATCTCCAACAATTTAAGGGTGAATATCGTATGAAATAAATGAGAAAACCTGCAATTGACTCCTGGGACTGTATCAACTTTATTACGATCGTTTCCTTAAAATTGTTTATATAAATTACATGTCACACACTCATTCATTCTCACACCGAGGTAATCGCCATCGGTGTTGTCTGTACACACGGAAAATGAAATTAAATCACGACTGAACGAGAGTCTGCACCCACGAGAATTTTACAATTTTGAGGGGGCTTGCTAATGAAAAAAAAAAGAAAAAAAGGGGGGAACATTGGCTCGTGACGAATACTACTGCCTGAGGGACTCGCGAATAACGACTGAATTAATTTGACAGTCAGACTAGCAAAAGCACCAAAATTTGCCATCCAGCACTGACGTCCCGTTTGTCCTATATACGCTTCCTCCCCTCATCAATAACTTTACATCAATTAACTTCTAAATTCACGAACATCGTGTCGTCTATTACTGCTTTTCACTCCTTCATTAAATACCTCAGTAGCCAAGTGGTCGTCATTGGGGTGTCTCCCAAAATATCTCGTGATGGGATGAAGTTATCAAAATCTTCATTAGAAACTTTTCGTAGCTTGTTGAATTGTCTATCAAAAACTTCCCACAAAAATTTCGCTATCTGCTCTAGATTTTGAAATATTTCCAACTGATTGATTCACTATGCAAATTCCACAGTTTTGCATTTCAGTGGGTTTGCAAAATAACTCGTTATCGATAAGTGATAAGAAAATTTTGATAAGAACTTTTTTGTGAGTCATTTGATATGCTATAAAAAATTATTGTCAAAAATTTGCCTATCACTTTTAGCTTTGAAAATATTTGCTTGTTTCGTTCTGCTTTTTTGTTTTTTGTACAATTGCTGGAAATTAATGAGAGATAGCGAAAATTTAATGAAGACTTTTTTGTACAGCAAATTGAGATCTTCAAAAAATGTCATTATGAAAATTTCGCTACCTCCACAAGGTATTCATGAAGAAGTTAGTTTCATTGACCACTTAGGTACTGAACTGGATTCAAGGCTAATTCCAGTGTCTAGGCAATAACGGTTAAATTCTGTATCTATTAAAGGTCTATTGTTTTCCTACAATATTATCTTCACAGCATCGCGCCACTTGCTTACCGTCCATTTGCATCTCCAATTTGATTCGTTACGATGGAATTTTTTTTTTCGTCAATTGATTTTACATGAGAATGCGAATTTGAACTGTCGATTATTTTCCATGATTTTTACATGAGTTCGTCGTGATTTATGAGGTGATGATTCGACAATTCGTGATTTGTAGGCATGAAAGGGGCTCACTTTTGGAGATATTGATTCAATTGATAATTTGAGTTTGCAAAAAAAAAAAAAAAAATTAATTTCAGAAAAAAAACAATTTGACAAATTCAGCAATTTCATAATTTTGAAAAGTTTATGAAATTTACCAAATTTGAGGAAAATTGAGAGTTGTTTATTAAAAAAATTTGAATCCGAATTTTTTTTACTGAGAGAGTACTTTTAGTGAAAATTTGAGAAGGCGTCAAAGTGGGCCTCCTTCATGTGTATACATTCGCTCGTTTAAAATTCGCATTGCACATGGGGATGTTTTACACGAACATGATGATTAAATTAACATGAGGCGAGCCGTTTAGGCGGCCTTGGCGGCCTTCATGAGGAGATCAGTGCTGAGGGATTTGGGGCGCTCGATGGGGAGACCCAGAGCGCGATCCCAGACGAGAGATGCCAGCACACCGAGGGCGCGAGAAACGCCGAAGAGTACGGTGTAGTAGTTCATCTCCTTCATTCCGTAATATTGGAGCAGAACACCAGAATGAGCGTCCACATTTGGCCATGGGTTCTTTACCTTGCCTGTCTCCAAGAGGACGGGAGGCACGATCTTGTAAACTTGGGACACCAACTGGAAGCACAAGGCAATTATCAATATTTAGAAGCTTGAAATTTCACCGGTGTTAAATTAATAAATAAAAAAAAAAATAATGAAAAAGAAAAAAAAAAGAAAAAAAAAACAAAAGTAAACAAAAAAGAAAAGTAAAAAAAAAAACAAAAATTTAAAAAAATGCAAAAACCTACCTTGAATAACGCGTCATTCGGAAGATGTTTCATGGCAAATTCCCTCTGGCACGTGTACCTGGGATCAGTCTTCCTGAGTACAGCATGCCCATACCCAGGTACAACCTGTCCACTCTTCAATGTATTCCAGATGAACTCCTTGAGCTTCTCATCACTAGGTGCATCACCAACTTGGGCCCTGAGTTTCTGCAGCCAGACAAGTACTTCCTGATTGGCGAGGCCATGGAGAGGTCCAGCAAGACCATTCATACCCGCTGCAAACGACAGGTAAGGATCGGACAGAGCTGATCCTACCAAATGGACGGTGTGAGCCGATACATTTCCACCCTCGTGATCCGAGTGGATCGTCAGGTACAATCTCATGAGTTCAATGAACTCAGGGTTGTCATACCTGAAATCATTAATTTTGTTATGAGATGATAATTAATTTTTCACCAATTAATACGGTTTAAGTCTCAGTGTAACAAAAAATTTACTCAGTCAGAAATCGTGAACAAATATTTCACAACCTCAATTTATAGAAGACCTGATGATGGAGGTCAACAGTGTTTTAAGCATTCCGAAGAAGTGTGAATATTTTGATTGAAGAACTTTTTGATGAGTTTTTTCATGTTTGAAAATATACTCCAAAATTGCAAATAAGTCAGGAAGCAAAATCCTACATACAACAATAATGATGTCTGTCGAGATTGCAAAGAATAAAAAATAGAATGGACAAAAATGGAGATACCAACAAAATTTCTATTGGTTTATTTCCAGTCGTTGCTGGAAGGTGACCATTGTTGGAACCACTGACACCTCCTTGCACGACAGTAGATAATTTCAAGAAAAGCCTACAAATTCATCAACTACTGGTCATGCAGGTAGGGCGAGCTACAGTGGGTACAGCAGATCTCTATAATACTAACAACTACCAACAACTTTCGTTTCATGAAATAAACAACATTAAAACTAAAATTGAACCCAGCAAGTTTCTGGTTTCCTCTTTTTCCTCCTGAATGATATCCTCCTTTACAATAGAAACCCATACCTCATATTTTCTCTTCCTAAAATTATGTGGGTCTCGTCTTGATAAGCGCACATACAGGGCTGATTCAGACGTTAAATGCTTCATCATATTTAAAGCCCAGAAGATTAAAAAAATGTTACGCTAATATTCAGTGGATTTTTTACTAGAAGACCTGGTCAAAATCTTCACGACTCCAATATTGTTTGGACGAAACAGATTGAATGTACAACCAATTTCGACCAAAACTGAATTGATCAAGCCCAACCATAATTCATCCAAACATGACTGAGCCTTTAAAGCTCATGAAGAGCCCAAAAAAAGGGAAGGCTGAGCTACATACCCCAACATATTGGCGAAGTTCCACGACCAATCCTTGCCGCTATCAACAGATCCCAGGCCCTTGCCATTTTTATATACATTTCGGTAGATGGTAGCAGCAATCACTGGTAGCTTGGCAATGAGATTCATGGAGTCCTCGTAGATGGACTCCCAGTACTTGCTCTTGTGGACACCACTGCTGTAAGCCTTGACAAATTCACTTTCGCTGTTGAGAATGGTGATGGCAGCTGAGAACTGGGACATGGGATGAAGATGTTTGGGGAAGTCGTTTAGGGCCTTGGTTACGTGGGCGGGAAGGGCACTTCGGGCAGCCCATTCCTGGGAGATGGCCTTGACCTGGGCCTCCGTGGGCACGTCACCCGTGATGAGCAGCCAGAAGAGACCCTCAGGAAGGGGCTCAGCACCACCCGCTGCTTTTGGCAGAAGCTTCTGGCACTCCGGAATGGATTTACCACGGAACCTGATACCCTCGTCGGCGTCGAGGACTGATGGCTCCCAGACTAGACCTTTGATTCCTCGCATACCACCGTACATCTGGAAATGGAGATATCGTTGGCAATATTCGTTCACTTCAATTGTTTTTCATTGTATCAACATAATCTATGTGAACTGATAGGTGTTTGGTTTTGAGCTCATGTTGAAAAAATGTATATTATGTCATTCTGTTCTATACCAAAAAAAATTTTTTTTTTGTGTCGACTAATGTTAGATAAATTCTTAAACTTTTTTGGACATGTTATAAAATTTAAAAGTGTAGAAAAAAAAATGAATGGAGAATCTTTAAAAATTAAAAAACTGAGTAAAATCTCTGAATTTGAGAAAATAATGAGTCTACTTAAGTATGTTAATGCATTGTCCCTTGGGAATCTCTACCTAGGCTTTTCTTCTTCGAAGCACGCGAACGAATCAATCAAGGGTATTCAAAGAGCCGCACAACGCTGATGGGATTATCTCCATCAGCGAATTGGCACGCGCTAGGCAATAGCCTTGCGCTCCTCACCGCATTTGTAATTGCGTGCACACACACGATCAACTCATGCAATCGGAGAGAGTGAAAGAGAATTGGAAACAAAATACCAAAGTTGCATTACCAATATACCAAAGTGTAAACAAAGTTGTAGCGATAAATGCAGTGGTGAAGATTAATCGAGTGAATCAAATTTCAGCGACTGATTTGATATGTCATGTGTATAGATAGGGGAAAATGTCAGGCATTTCAGTATTTGTTTTATCGTAAATTTCGTTGGATTTTCTTCCATTATGATGACTATTTTTTTTAGGAATTGGGAATAAATTTAAGTTTTTGAACTCATAATTTTTTAATTTAATTATCTCCAAAAATTTTTGCAAATTAGGAATGGAAATCTCTCAAAAATTTTAATATTTTCAACCGTCCAAATTTTTATACAGTGTTGAACTGAAACAGAAAGATACAAAATTCGTAATGATTGATGTTTTTCAATTAGTGAAACAACTTAGAGATTTGGTGAAATTCGTGAATCTGTGAAATTTCGGAAATCCCAAAAAATTAAATAATTCTGTAAGTAAATTACGCTCAAAGTAATTTTGAAGAAAAATTTTGTGGAAGAATTTTGTAGGAATTTTGTTGGACCTCTAACTTAGTTGAAATATGACATACCATGATTTGGTCATGTAATAAAATTGTCATCTCTTGGTCATGTAATGAAAATTATCATCACGAACATCTGCTCTGTGATGATCTTATGACGTGTTGTATTGTCTGTCTAACGTATTTGATCATTTACCATGTCAACGGTGACTTCACCAACTTTGGTCGATCCATGACTCTTCCTGAAAGCCTTAATTCGCTCCTGCTCCTGAGGTATTTTCTCAGTGAGGATTTTTCGGAGGTCGGTCGACTCCGAGGATAGCTGGCGTAGAAGTACTGGGGCGCTCAGCTTCTGTAACGGAGAAAAAAAAAACAAATTAAATACCAATAAGTATCACCGACGGTTGTGGCCGTGCGGGTTAAAGCACTGGAATTGGGGGGGAACGATTGAGATCTGAGATCACCGGTTCGAGACCGGCAGAGGCGGTATTTGGGGTTTTTTTTTCAGGCTTTAACTCACACCACACAACCGAGCGGGAGTTTCGTAAAAGAAACGAGCTGTACAAATCTGAGGTTTTTTCCAATGGTTTTCCCTCGATTCCAGTGACAAAACTGGGCGAATGCTGTGCAGTGGGGTTAAGGGGGGGTGGGATGGGAACAAATCGTAAAGACCCGAAAGGGTATACGAATAGAGTAGAGTTTTTTACCAATAAGTATCATTTGAGGATCATGGTGACATAAAGGGCTAATTTTGGTGTTAGAAATTTGAAACTCGTGAGCTGTCTTATTGGGATAATCGAGGACACCCACCTACACACACACACACAGAGAGAGAGAGAGAGAGAGAGAGAGAGAGTTGAAACTGGTCTCCTCTCGGCAAGTTAAAGAAAAGAGTTTTGGAAAAAGTTCTCATCATCTTAGCTTCGGCGAACAAATGTAATTTTCAATTTGTCGTCCACTTTTAATACTAGTGAATAATCGGATTGGGTGATGAGGCCTGGGAAAAATACATGACATGACTCATCATTGTCCTTCACAATTCGCTCGCTGACACAGAATTTCCCAATTTCATTGCAAAACTGCGAATAAAATCCTGCAAATGTTGGTTTCTTATATTCCACTCACATTTCGTCCATTTCCATAAAAAAGTTTCCATATAAAAACACAAAAAAAAAAATTATCCAATTCGCTGAATGCACAAAATTTAATTCATGAATACTTTAACTTTTTAAAAAAATATTAAAAATACACACACAAAATTGCCTAATCAAATTCCAATTTGGGATTTTTTAAAAATAAGAACTATTCAATTTCTGTTGTAAACTCTGTTTCGCTACTCGTCTCTTATTACATTTCAGCAGATATCTCAAGCCTGGATCAAGATAGAGGAAGTTTCATACAGACTTTTTTGTAGAGCAGAAAGAGACCGACGAATTTGTATGGAACCAAATTTTGATGTTTCTTGCGGGTTTCGAGATATTCCACCGAAACCGCGCGTTAGGCTGGTGCAGAATCGATTGACCACTGCAATATAGATCTATAGTGAAAATTTTTTTGAATCGGAAAATTGACGAAATTTTGCCTTTGATAAATTGCAAAAAAAATTCCACACATTTTTGTTGAGGAATTACCTTAATCTCGGGTAATCGGAACGAATGGAGACATGGGACCACAAATTCCGCTCATTTCGATTTGAAAGGCTTAAAGTGCGTCGAATTCGTCGGTTCGAAGGTCATGCCTATCTGCATTGAGTCGGGTAAAAAATTAGAAGTCACTGTCGCTTCCTTACTCCGCAATTTTTGCACATGATTATCAGTGTCGCAGAATCGGATTAAACAAAATTGTGAGATAAGAGATAAGAAAATACATCTGGCGGGAGGAAAAACAGGGGGGTGTTCTATTTGAACGACCCAAAAAGAAAATAATAATAATAGTCATAGTAATGATGTGACGATAAGGATTTTCCGTTACCCTCAATTGAAATTTTGGAACAATTTTCAAAATATAAAAAAAAATCAAGAAGCTTTAAATGTTGAAAATGTGAACAAAAAAAAAAATAATTTTCGTGGGAATATTTTTTTTCAAAAATCTCCAAAATTTGGAAAATAGCCAAAAGATTTAACAAAATTTTCGAAATTGAGAAACACAAGATACAAAAATATTTTAGAAATTTTCGGAATTTCTTATTAAAAAAAAGCAACATTTGAAGAATTAAAAAAAAAATTTGCGAAAAATTTCAAGCATTTGAAAAAGGCGCTCATGTGGTGAGAGAAAGAAAAATCAAGGGGTTACATTCTGATGAATGAAAAAAATACGACGGATGTCAACTGAAAGTGGCGATAAAAAATACCCCCATGACGATCATCCAATTGGCTCGTCCGGCAAGACCTCATGAAACTCTCATAAACCGTTAATTCCGTCAATAGTTAATATATTTTCGTCCACATTGACATTGAGTGATGGCCCACAGCCAATTGCCATGAAAAAATTGAAAACCATGGAAGTTTTCCAATGAGCAAAGCGCATTACCCACGTTACAAAAATGCGGAGAAAATTGTGCAAACATAACGGAATTTATGTTGAGAAATGTTAGCACCTCTGAGCATCTGAACACATTAAAAAGGCTAACGAATTAAAAAAAAAAATCTGAAATTCCCACAATTTGTTCAAAATTCACAAATATCTAAAGAATTGTGAAAATTGTATAAACTCAAAAAACCTCAGAAACCGCAAAAAATTCAAAATTTTCCAACCCTGAAAATTCCGAAAATTTCAAACAACCCAAAATTTGTGACTCATCAAAAAAAAATTATTTTTCAAATTTCCAAGATTTGCAAAATTGACAAAATCTGGAAAATTTTACGTACCAGCTATGCACGCATTTTTCGTCGTTAAAATAATTTTGTCTACATTGACATCGACCCATCACCTGCAGCCAATCACGATAAAAAACTACTCGGAATTCCTCCAAAAACCAAAGAATTAACGACATTCCCTAGGCTGAAAAAAATGCGAAGAAAATTGGGGAAGAAAACGGGATTCAAGTTCCTGCATGTTAATGCGATCATATAAAAGTTTAATACTTGACGAAACCGGTTTATGAGATAATAGTAAACTTGTATTACATTCATGCTGCAGTTTTCCATAATTCCCACGCTTTTCAATCACAGACACTCGTAAAATTGGTCAGTATTTTTTTTATTGGAAATTCTGTTTTTTTTTTTATGAGATATGACGTCATATGCCGCCAACCCCCCCCACCGCCTACTTACCCCCCCCCCCCAACCACCCCCCCCCCCATATATATATATATATATATATATATATATATATATATATATCTCAAGCTTTATTGGGAAATATGTTAGTATCATTAGAAAACCACTTCGACCCGAAAATACGATCCTGAAATTCCATATCACTACAATAATTTTCCAAAATCATTAGACGAAATTTTTTTACAAAATCCAAATTTGAAGAAAATAGAAAATGGCAGACTTCGTGCAATTTGCTATTCCCAATTTTGGGGATAAAACGAGTTTACCATATCATTTTTAACACGTCAGCTGTCCGCGGATGTGTTTCATTCGATAACATAACTAATGCAAATATTCCTGAGTGACTTGCGATGACTTTGTTGAAAATATTGGTTTCCTGAGCATTACATAGATTGATGAGAAAACGATAGGCAGGAAACCTTGAGTTACGTAATATTGTTTCAGGGTTTTCGAACACTGTTATCCACTTGAGGAACTGTTAAAACCACGTGGGGCGTCATAAAACGCATCGCAAATAGAAAAAAAAATGGCGACGCGAGGTGTGACGGATAACTCACGGAATAATTTGTCGCCCCGTTGTTGTAAAAGATTCACAATATCTAATTAATGAAATAATGTATTTAATAAATATTTAAATACCTGTCATATCTATATATATTTGCTGTATATCAGGTGATTTTTTTTTCTGCTAAATATCGATACAAAAACAGGAAGATAGTACGCGCGACAAGGATTTAAAAATACCGCGAACTTCTGGAAATCGCTATGACGTTACGGGGAAAAAATGGCGGGAAAAATTCTCGGCCATACTACGCACGTCACTCGCGAAATTCCGCTTAGCGCTATTTCCGCTTGTGAATGATTCAAGCGTGATAACGCGCTATCACAGATTGAAATTAATCGATCGATCGTCACTGTACAATCTATCATCTGCATTGGACCTTTTTACACGAATTTCTTTGATGCATCATGTGATGGGTTTGTGGTGGGGGGGGAGTGATACGTCTGTTGGGTCTCATGCCACGTGTTCCCTCACGCTACAAATTATTTCTCGGGGATCTTCACTGTACAATTACCGTCCTCCAGTAATTTTCTTCATTTTTTTCATCAGTTTCCTTTAATATTTTGGTTTCAGTTTTATTCTCCTCTCAAATTTTTCATTCCTCAATCAATCTGAAATTAGGTTAAGTCATAGCAGTCACGTGATCTTTAACACCGGAACTTTACTCGAGAATAATGATTAAGATTAATCTGTACATGAATTGATTGATAATGAGGTTTTTTCAACTGTCGCATGTGTTTCAATATATATATATATATTAATAACGAAAATAAAAAACTGAAAATTAAAAAAAAAATTAATTAAACTGAAATTAATCAATCAACAACTTCTCAACTATCCCCATTATTACTGATCACGAGTTGTTCTCCACTTGTCACCGACTTTTAATATAATTTTCAATTTCATATCAACTGTTATAAGTTCCCATTTTTTCATGTGTCCGGTACATCAAAACAAGATTTTACGACGATCAAAGAAAATACTTCCTCAATGAAGTATTAGGATTCGCGTGCGCTATTGTTCGCCTCGTAATTATGCCGTTGGAACATGCCAGAAGAGTTGAAAAAAAAAAAATTGAACAGACGTCACTTTAAAATACGTGGAAGTTGTGTGGAGCGATTGAAAAAGTCGTTAGAATTTTTTTTTCTACATTGCGGAAATAGTTGTAACATCACAAGTAGCGATTACAAACGTGTAGGTGATTAATTAGAGGAGATGATTAGTAGGAATGTCTCAAGGATCATGAGCCTTGCGTAATGACCCTCAAGTTTTAAAGAGCAAATGTCAAATGGGAAGTTGCCGTTCATAGAATTCTGAAAATCACGAGCAAAGCGGCACGTTTGAAGGTATGCGCAATATTCTTCGTTCCAAAGAAAAAATTCTTGCGGTGTAAAGTTTTCCCGACAATTTTCCTATTATCGAGAATGTTGGAAAATTGAAATCGTTGGACTAAACTGCTATCTCAGGTAATTGGGTCAGTTAATTTAAATTGAGATAAGAAACACTTGTATCAGACAGTTGGGTTGGTCGTAACATTATTCGAATCGTTCAAATATTCGCGCGTGTCACGTGGTCTGCGCACTGGACTGACGCGCCACCTATGGACAAATTCCGCGGCTTGAACCCAAAGTATTTTTGGCGGATATCTTCATAATTGAAAATATTGACGAATGTTTATATAAAAATTTATTGTAGCTCTCCTCGGGAACGACAATAGTAGATTAGCCGAAGGCCAGGTTTGTACTCACATTCGTCAAAAACGGAATATTATCACCGAGTGCTCTATATTATTTTGTGTTGAGATGCGCACAAGTCGAGAAAATGTTCCGCTACGCGCAGCGTTCCATAAACTACTTTTTCCACATGGTAACATAAAAAACATTTTCAAAACACATTTTGACGAGCTGAACGAAGTGATTATGTCCAGAGCCATGTTTTTTTTATTAGACGTCATTTAAAAAAAAAAAAAAAGTGGGTCTAGATTTTTTTTTGTGCTTATTCTAATAATGTCATAATGATAATCATAATGGCAATCACCCACCGACATCCTCCACCTAAAATCCCTAAGGTCAAAAAAGTTGGCAGATGAATTTCACCCCCTGATCTGGTTCAGGTAAGCAGGGCAATGTTTTTGAGGTTGACCTCGAAATGGCGCTAATTTTAAACGTTGCAAAATCCTGGCTCTAACACCAGACCCCCCCTTCCCCCCTTCCACCTGGATACCGATTATGAAAACAAAAATTTGCAATACGATTACATAGCAATTAACTACCAATTATTATACAACAAGTTGAACAGAAAATAGTCAAAGTTTACACATGATAAATTTCTTCTTTTTTTTTTTAAGTATGTGGTAAAAATTTCCGGTGAAAAATATGGAACTAATGATGGTCGTTATATGTGATTTGACCTGAATTTTTGGTGAGATTATTCCAAAATTTTGAGGCTAACAATTTGTTCCCAATAAATGGACATGAAAAATAAATGTATGACAGAAAAAAAAGTTGATCCTTTTCGCTGACTTTTGTGTTGTCACAACAAAAATTACTCGAATTTTTTTCGGTGCAGGGTCAGTGATCGCGGTGGAAAATTCGCGCAAGTATTACGTAATGGTGGGGTGAGTGTGACGAGGTCATATAACCCATCGTGTGCATTACCCACATTCTAGCCAAATCGCAGGTGAATCGTACGATCTTATCGATTCTCTCGATTCGCCCGCCCCCCTCTGCCGCTCCGGCGAAGAAACACTGACCCGTCAAATTTTTTTGCTCCGTCACTCTATCAAACGTTCCTCTACCGAAATTAAAAAAATCCTCACCGAAATGACAAAAATCACCCTCAGTTACGTAATTATTGACAGCTCCTCTTGTCACGAAGAGCGCATGAACCAAGAATATTTCGATTATCCACTCCCATGTTTCATGCAACCGATTCAACCACCTTTGCTATTATAAGAATCAAAGTATAACCAAAAATTGCAGTGACGTGGGCTGTCAAAAAGTGGTATTTTTAGGGTCCGCGCCCAACAATAGCATTTTGCACTTTTGCAAAACTTCCTTAAAATTTGTTAATCTAGTTAACAATGTTTTCATCGAAAACGATCTGAAAGTTCGAATCTTGGAGAAAATTCGACTCTCGGGCTCGCATAATTAACAAACTCGACCCAATTTTTTTTCGATAATCAATTTTTCGCAGATGAAAAACTCAACATATAGAGAAATGAAGGAACCCATTCATTCATATAAACGTGCGCAAAAAATCGCTAACATACTTTCAAAAAAAATTTCCCTGTTTTTACAAAATTAGAGTGCTCGAGTTTTGGTAGAATTTAACCAAACCATAATTATTACAATTATTAGTTTTTTTCTCGATTAGGAAGTGAGGTGAGACAAGGGCACGCTAACGTGGGAATTCCGTCGATAAAACGGCACTCTGCTCTGGCGTTCTAACGCTTAGGAAAAACGAGGCCCACATTTTCACTGAAAAATCATTACACGCTACAGGAAAATATTTTCCAGGCTGATCCCACGGCTCTGAGCTTTTTTTCGTAGCACCTAGAATTTTCATGCTCGACAATTTGCTCATAATTTCACTGATTTTTAGGCAAAATAAAAAAAAAATTTCCTCACATTGGACGCGGCACACGCGTTTCAAATTTCCACCAGCAATTTATAGATTCGGGGTATGAGTGATTTGGGATGTGATAAGAACAGGTGTTGAAATATATGTATAACTTACTTGGAGCTCGAGACAGCGTGCTGCGCTCAATCTAAACAGTGCCATTATTGTTTATCCTTTAATTATCCTTGTGCAGAAGTTGGGTTTTTCCGAACAAATTTATGACCTCAAATTTTTCACGAATGTACAGACCGAACCGACCGCGCGAAGCTCTGGCGCCCAACTCGAAAGCACTTGGACAGAGCGCACCGATGGCTCAATCCGGTTCGCTTGCCAATTTCGTTGAGAGCTGTGAACCATCTTGTGCGCATGCGCGTCAATGCAGAGTCTGCGCAGGAGTGGCCGGAAAAATTGAATGTGTGCGCAACGTGGAATTCTTATTATTGGGGTATCTTGGCGATGGCTTGGCAGAGTCGGTAAGCGGGGAATAATCTGAAAATTGAAAGGGATGAAGGAAAAAGTTATCTTTTTCCTTGTATTTATCGTCTCGGCAATCTGAGATGCCGTTATAATTCTCAGGAGAAAAGTTTTCAGGAAAATGATAATCGAACACGCTCTGAAATTTGTCTGATTTTTATATTCAATGACTCACTTATTGAAGGTGAATATGTGACACCCGTAAACACATCCGCTCGATCGTAGCTCGTCAATAATTTTTAATCCTAGGTCCAATCCATAAGAGCTCACCCGTGCGTCGGCATTCTTAATTCTATATAAATCGTTCGAGATACTGGATGGAATGCGCAAACCGCAAATGCGTTCGAGACCTGTGAATGCCTTGTAGTTTGGTATCGTGGGAATTCCTGGGATTATCGGAACAGATATCCCACATGATCTGCAGTCCTCGACGAATTTGATAAATTTTTGAGAGTCGAAGAAAATCTGAGATATTATGAAGGAGGCACCAGCGTCGACCTGCATGTTGGGAATTAACTGGTATCAAGGCTAAGAATACTGTGTTGTCAATGGCTTCGTCAGATAGTTTTTGAAAAATAGGGACAACAAATTGATGACTTTCCATACATAACATCCAGTTCTACTGCATGAATAGCTAATTGGGATTTGGAGCAAACGAATATTTAAAATTTTATGTAACGCCTTTATCGTGTTTACTTAATTTTTTTTTTCGCAGATGTAGTACCTCTAAAGCAGATCTAGGTAAATCGTCGAAAATTATGTTAAGGTCACGTAAAATTAAGTTATGACATTTTATGCCAATCAAATATTTGGGTTTGATAAGAGTCATATAGCTCTAAATTCATGTACGATGAGTGACTCGGTGTTCTACAAGTTTGAGTGAAGAAAAGATTTTTTTAGAGCCTCAAACTTTTTCAAAATCTGAAGAAAATAATAATTTCAAAATATTAAAAATCTTCAAACATTTTAAATATTTGAGAACTTTCTGATAGATTTGAAACGTTTGAATTTTCCAAAATCGCCAAACTTTGAAAAAACTGGAAGAATAAAAAATTACAAAAAATTTTAATAACCTCAAAAACATGTTTAAAAAACATCAAATACAAGTTTATGCTTTTTTGGTCAAGAGATGGAAAAAATAAAGGTAAAAGAAATTTGAGGTTTCACTAATTATCAACATGTCCACGAAGAAATGAGAGAAAAAAATGATCGGTATATTGACACAGTACCTTTTTTTTAAGATAATGAAGGTCGGAATCTCTCGAAGGAGACTCCGGGTGGACGTCCGGATATCCTGCCACCGCGATACAAAATTTCTTTTCAAATCGACTGTTTATAAATTCGATCAAATCTAGAGCGTGAGTAAAATCTCCAGGTGTTGGAGGGCCATCTGAACACAACAAAAGTATTTCAGTAAATAAAACGACAAAAATAAAATGGAAAAAAATAGAAAGTGTCTAGAATTAAATTGAATGATTACCTCCTCGAACAATCAATAAATTTGTGATTCCCAGATGTAAAAGTTTTGTTAAAATGTCAGTAACATTTTCCTGGGTTAAGCCCCTGCAACTCAGATGCAGGAGAGTATTCTTTGGGAAGTTTGGGAGGAGGTCAAGTGGCAAATAATTGTGCCAAGTTAAAGTAAAGAACAGGGGAGCAGGTTCGCTTTCCATTGTTTTGAAAAAGCTGTGGAGTAAAAATACACATTAAAGGTTACATCAATACCGTTGTTCATCTTAGGAAGGGTGGGGCAAAATGGGGCGTTTTCTTTTCTCTAATTGTCAAACTCTGCAAAATTAAAAAAAAAATTAATTTAGGATTTGAAAAAGATTGCAAAGTGCTCCATTATGCCCCAACAAAACAGTCAATGGACTTGAGTAGGTTTTGGCTTCACGACATTTCCGCAAATATCTCAAAATTGGAATGTAATATCGACATTTTTATAAAGACTTTTTTTAGAGAGGAAAAAAAGATCTACAATTTTGTGAGAAAGTAAATTTTGATATTTCTCTTAGTTTTTTAGATATTTAACAAATACTGACGTTATATTATACCACACTTAACTCGATTGACTA
Source organism: Asobara japonica (assembly GCA_026005395.1). Taxonomy (NCBI): domain Eukaryota; kingdom Metazoa; phylum Arthropoda; class Insecta; order Hymenoptera; family Braconidae; genus Asobara; species Asobara japonica. Next base: position 3,175,934 of record BQMI01000028.1, read on the forward strand.
GTTCTCTATATATACGAAATTAATGAAAATAAGACCTGTTATATAGTCCATCTTGTTTAGTCTGGGAAACCAATTCAAAACTGTGATAGAATTCTTTCGCTCTCTCTTTTTCTCTAATTAATTCCCCAATATTAATTAGCGGTTCATTTGAATTTTGGCCTGTTTCATAGGAGTCGGCGCTCATGCTGGTTATGGCACGTGATCTGTAAGAAAAAACTGCAGATAGAAATACTGTTCTCCAATTAATTTGTGGTAAAACATTATGATAACTTGGGCGAGTACATATTTCTGAGAATGTGACCAATTGTTTTGACAGTTACCCTCGATTGATTGGGAATCGCCTGAAGCAGGAGGAAATTATGTTCATCCAAATTTTTTTAATGGCCCCTGAAAACTGTCCTCGAGCGATCCAAATTTATCTTGGAGTCCAAAGATTTATCTGTGAAAAATAAAGTAACTAAAATTCTTGGATCAAAAAAATATATGATAACCATATGCTATATGGTACAATGTAATCGATAGATCGCATGCGTCATTTAAATATTGTCCTATATCTCCATTTTGTCGACCAACAAATTCTGTGACAACCTATCTTTGCATTCTCCTTATTGCAATGCATTCAATCTTTTTACTTTTACATTCTCCAAATGATAAAACCACAAGAAACAATTGTCGTCATCAAGATTTCCCCACTATCATCTCCAATATATATAATGCCAATACTTTGCAACCATGCCGTAAAATTAAAAATACACCTTGAATAGCTTTTCCATTTGTTTATTTCTGGTTTTATATTACTAAATAATAATTGTTACCGCAATTATTCACACCTTTTTCCAAAGTGTCGCAATTCAAACAAAGATATCAGTTCGGTCCACTTCCGGTCATTCCGCTCATTCAACAATTCGCCCGGAGAAACGTGCGCACGTGATACACACACCACTAAACTGCCTGAAACCCGTGTCCATGTGACTCACCACTGAAAACACTTCACGAACATTAGAATCAAGCGATTTACCGATAAATTTTGGAGATTTTGTGGGAAAAATAATAAAGAAAAGTATATTGAACAAATGTCGTGGCTTTTAGGCTCGCGTTATCAGCAGTCCCAGGACTTTTCCCAATATGCACAACCCCCGGCTCAGGGTGCTGGAGGTGCCGGGGACTCTGGCGATAATGGACCACCAAAAAACGTGGGTAAACCACAAATGGACGCCTACAGATTTGATTCAAGTGCACTTGAGCGTGCAGCAGCCGCTGCCAAAGAGCTCGAAAAATCAAGTAAGGTTTTTTAGTTAATTTTTTGGGGGGGGGGGAAATAATTTTTGCCACTTATGTAATGTTACGTAAAGCGCGAGGTGAGGTTAGGGTGACGGGCACATGGGGCACATGATAATGATGCAACTATGGCGACCTTTGACTTTCAACAAAATTATATTATTCTTCAATTTTTCTTGCACTGTTCATTGGGAAGTGGAGCACGTGGTGTGGAATTTTGGAGATTTTTTTCGAACTTGATATTTCAGAATTTTTTAGCAAAGCCAGGATTTTTTCAAATTTTCTTTCTTGTTGTAGAATTGTTTAAGAGAGGAGTCCAAAGTTGTACAAAATCTTTGCAAATTATTTGAAAACTTATTCATTGATTTAGTGAAGAATGCAAATGGAACTTTTTAGGGACTTTTAACATTCTGGAACAAAATTTCACAGTTTGCAGTTTTGTGTTTTGATCCCTAAGTTGTTGAGAATTTCTGTACCGCGCCTATCACTTCAATTAATTTAATCAAAGATTACTTTTTAATTAAACTGACATCCTGTCCCTGCCAATCAGCTCATTACCAACTTTTTTTTTAGTCTGCTCGATATAATTGCGGTCGACTATTAATTGGGTAGGGGCAGCAGAATAAATATGACTTGATAAAATACAATTATGAATTGATAAAACGCATTATTTGGGGCTAGAAAAAAAAATGGTTCTTTCAATTCTTCTTGTCTTGTAGAAGACAAACTTTTTGTTGAAAGCTTTCCCACGACTTCTTATACTAGGGCCGCTCCATTATTGCCTGAAAATTTTAATTAAATGTCGATCATTCGTTAGCAAGTAGGTTTAGAGGAAAATCTTACTGAACATTTTTTGTGGGAAATTCGATGGCCGACAAAAAAGTCCTTTGCGATATTTCCCTGAAGTTGCTAATTCTCGAGATAAATGCATCTTTTCTTTCGAAGCTTTTGCAATGTATACTAATATCAATTTGTTCTAGCTCATGCAAGGGAGGCCCTCGAGCTCACGAAGCTCCAGGAGTCGACGAAACAGGCGGAAATAGTCGCTAGAGCTAAGGAGTACGAGTTGAACATTGAACAACTGAAAATTGAGCAGAAACGAGTGGAAGGAGATGAGCGTAGAAAAACCGTCAGTGAGGAGACCAAGCAGCATCAGATGCGAGCGCAGTACCAGGATTCTCTCGCTCGAAAACGTTACGATGATCAATTGGGCCAACAGCAACGGATGAACGACGAAAATCTTCGACGACAGGAGGTAATTTTTACTAAAACAACAATAAGTTGAATAATCAAAACAGAAATAGGTGAATTTGCTAATTTATTAGCTCTCATTATTCAGGAATCAGTTGCAAAGCAAGAAGCAATGAGGAAAGCCACTATTGAGCATGAAATGGAATTGCGACACAAGAACGAAATGCGAAAGCTCGAAGCCGAGCTGAAAGCAAAAGCCAAGGTGGATCGTGAGAATCAGGATCTGAACCTTGAGCAAATTCGGTTAAAGGCTTCCGAGAACAGAGTCACTGTTCTGGAGTCCATAAAGACTGCTGGATCAGTCCTTGGAGCTGGAGTTACTTCGCTGCTTCAGGATTGGGATAAAATTCTGGCAGCTGCTGGTGGTCTCTCCCTCGTGGCTTTGGGAGTATATACGGCTAAAGGATCAACAGGTGGGTGTTTATTCATTTTTGTATTTCAAGTGACCCTCCTAGAACATAACTCACAGAAATAATTTTAGGTGGAGCTTTGAATCTCCCTTACCAGCAAAATTTTATCAAGTTCTACTTATGAGTTGTTTCATCCGAAAGAGTTAAAATTTCAGGATGTAAATTGATTTTGGGAATAGTTGCAATGAATTGTTTGTTTAAATGTGGAAATGTCAGGTCAAGCCGATTTACTAAACAAAAAAACAGACTGCGTTACTTGAAATGGAAATGCAAATCTAAAATTTCTCTTCAGAAACGAACAAAAATCAAATTTTTAAATCCCTAGGTGTCGCTGGTCGTTACATCGAGGCTCGATTGGGAAAGCCCTCATTAGTGCGTGAGACGTCGAGATTCTCCGCCTTGGATGTGGTCCGCCATCCTATAAAATCCATTCAGAGGCTCAAGGAGAAGCCTGCAGACGCCCTCTCGGGGGTCGTTCTAGCCCCTAAGCTTGAGGAGCGTCTTCGGGACGTTGCCATCGCCACAAAGAACACGAAGCACAATCGGGGAATGTACAGGAACATTCTCATGCACGGTCCACCTGGAACAGGAAAAACTATGTTTGCTAAAAAGCTAGCTCAGCATTCGGGAATGGATTATGCTATTTTAACGGGTGGAGATTTAGCGCCTTTGGGCAGGGACGGTGTCACTGCGATTCACAAGGTAGGTGAAGTTTTTTGTTTTAGATTGGTGTAAAAATACCGAGTGCTTAAATATTTTTCAACTGAACTTGTTGACTTTTGATAATTTTAGGATTCTTAAGGTGGAAATTGGTGATGACACACACACACACAAACACACAATCTCAATATGTTTAATTATATATCTACCACCTGGATGGTGGTGACATAAAAAAAAACACATCCATGTGACGAGTTACAAAATACATTTATTGTAGGTGTTCGATTGGGCATCGACATCCAGGAAAGGCCTTCTGCTATTTATCGACGAGGCAGATGCTTTCCTAAGAAAACGATCGAGTGAACACATATCCGAGGATCTTCGGGCGATGTTGAATGCCTTCTTGTACAGGACTGGTGAGCAGAGTAGCAAGTTCATGTTGGTATTAGCGTCCAACACTCCGGAGCAGTTTGATTGGGCTGTGAACGATCGTTTGGACGAGATGGTGGAGTTCCAGTTGCCGGGGATTGAGGAGAGGGAAAGGTTGATTCGACTGTACTTCGATAAGTTTGTTCTGCAGCCAGCGACCGAGGGCAAGAGGAGGCTCAAAGTAGCTCAGTTTGACTATGGTGCACTTTGTGTGAAAATGGCGGATATTACTGAGGGCATGTCTGGTAGGGAACTATCGAAATTGGGAGTTGCCTGGCAGGCCGCTGCATATGCTTCGGAGGAGGGTGTCCTCACGGAACAGATGGTGATTGAGAAGTGTTTGGAGGCCGTCAAGCAGCATAAGCAAAAGGTAATAGTCTTCTGGGTCTCTCCCTTTGCTCTAAAAAAATCTTACAAAAAATTTAAAAAATGATTGAGCCTCTTCAATTTGCTAGGGCTTTCCAAAACGTAATACGATTTTTAATTCCTTGGAATTTAATTTCAGGTCCAATGGCAGAGTGAACAGGAGAGACAAGAGTCAAAATCTATTTACGCCGAAGCGGACAATTTACCAGTGAATAAAAGTGGAAAACAGCTCTCAATCGAGCCAGCCCCCACCACAGATAGACTAGCCACTGCCTAACATTCATCAGCATTTATTAGATTGCAATAAAAAACAAAAAACGACGTTAGAACATGTGATGTAACCACATTATCCACGTTAATGTATATAAACAATTGCTGGGTTTAAAGAATTCCATTCAGTTTTACGAATAAGTGTTATATATTAGGTATGCAAAAAAACAAGATGAGTTAGAAATGATTCAGGTGTTGCAAATGGAAGTGACTGGCGACAAATGTTACCACAATTCAACATGACAAAAGACAATTTACTGGGGTAATCAGGCAATGAACAGTTTAGTTTTCAATATTTTCTTGTGGATTCAGTTTGTTTTTTTTTATGTATAGAGGTGTAATGAATTTGTTTTACGTTGAGATCTGGTTGTGGTCAATTTTTTTCCCACACCTTTGACAGATAATCAGGTGGGTTAATGTTGTTGCAATTGTTGAGAGTGGCATGCTACATTTTCATAACTTATTCGTTTAAGAAGTCATGGAGACTGTTCACTACAGTAACTTCTATGGGAAAGTTCAAGAGTTTTATTCTCAACACTCCGCATCTTGGTAAATTAATGCGATTGAAATCATATCTTCTCTTAGGCAAACTTTATTTCTCTATGACATTCCATCAGTTGCAATTCTTCAGCTAAGCAAAATATATGTTGTTATTTTTCAACATGCAAGTGCATTCCTAAACTTCTCATTATCAATAGTATAATTACAGAAATTACAAATTGGCTATGGATTTTTCTGCCATCCAATCACAACCTTTGGCAGGATGATGTTTAAAAAGAAAGTCCCTTCCAGAGAATTTCAAAAACCAGCCCTAGTGGTCCCAAGCTGCCAACATCTTGGAATCAACCGAAATATTGATCCCGAAGAATATCTTAGAAAGATGATCCCGGAAGGGTCTAACTCGATGTTTTCAATCTGAAAGAGGCTCACTCAATTCCCCCTCGTAAGAAGGGTCTATCCCAAAAGAAATCTAAGAGGGCCTAACTCAGGTGGACCTCTACTAAACACTAATTAAGATTAAGGAGTAAATGTCTCGCATGTGTTTCGTCTTTTTATAACAGAGTAAAGCAAAACAATCATGCATACCGCTAATGGTGAATGTATGATTCTCTACGCAATTAGTCATTTGAGAAGAAAGTAATGAGTGTCAATTTTTAAGTGAATCTCCGTTCACGATTGCCATCGTGTGAGTACCACTAGTGATAAATTCAGCAGGCATTTCCCGATACCCCCAACCTATTTATATTGGTATTTAAGCAGTAGTTAATAGGACTCCACCTGAGTTAGCCCCTCTTACATTTCTTTTGAGATCGGCCCTTCTTGCGGCGGGATTTGAGTTAGACCCTTTTAGATAGAAGACATCGAGTTGGACCCGCATGCATGAGAATTCTGAGGTAGACATATTTTGAATCACAAGTCCGGTGGCGCGTACTGCGCACGCGCACTTCTTTGTTCCGCCGCACTGACTGGTGGCGCGTCGGTTTCGGTCTTATGGTTTTCGATAATTTCGATGTATATCGATAGTTTCTTTCGTCTCTCCTTTTTACTATAGCATCTTCCCGACATAAAGCCTTCTCTTCTGAGGCCAGTCTATATGCACAATTCCATTTCCACCACAAGGGTTGGTTTCATGGTTTTCAAAAAATCCTAAATGAGAAATCACCAAATCTCAGAGCATCACTTTTATTTATGCTATTCATTTTACAGAGATTATTTTTCTTCTCCAGCTTTCAATTTCTACTAATTTACAATTTCTCAATATTTTCACCCATCTGAAAACTCGGGAGCGTTTAAAAATGTAAAGTCTCAAAGTATATCTTTTCAAATTAAAAAAATCCATGACCCACTGAAAAAGTAAAAATGAAAGACTATCTCAAAAATTTAAGAAAATTGTTAAGTTAAAAAAAATTGTAGAGATTGAAAATTCGCATTTTTTGTTAAATGTTTGAAGTCTTGGAAATTTTCAGAATTATTAAAAATATTGGGATTTATTTAGAATTTTGCGTCGAAAATTTTCCCAGCCTCTAAAAATCTAAAATATTACGAACAATTTTTAGATAAGGTCGACGTTTCTTTTATCTGAAGTTGTTCTATCGGGGTGTTCTGTCCGAGGACCCACGTGCGGGCTTTCCTGATGGTAACGAAAATTATCGACTGATTGGAAATAGATCTACGAGCATAAAGGTAATTCCAAAATTAATAGGAAAAAAACATTCACTGTTTACACATTAAGGCACGACTTAAACCTAAAAATTACTTGAAAAATCCACAACATTGAATGTTAATGATAACGCTCATTGTTCAATAATTTCAATATAAAAATATTTTACACTTTTCCTCCCTCCCCTCTCAATTTGCATAGGGTAATGTTTGGCGATAGAGATCGATGAAAAATAAACTTGAACCACAGCCCCTTCAATAATCTTTATTATCCTTTGAATCATGAGTTATTTCACGCGGTTTTGTGAGTGGAATACGTGATAATACTAGTGGGAACACATTGCTGGCATTTCACGACATTAAATCGTTGTTAACTCTCAGAAAAAAAGCTTCAGGCCAAACAAGCAATATCGTGTGTTGTGGGCTTTTCTTTTTATCCTGTCTTGAAAAATCTGAACAAATTATTTTTTCAAGAAATTCGAGCGATGATTAAAAAAAAGCTACTAAAAAATATATCAAACATTAACGAATTTTCTGCAAAATATTTTGTCATAAAAAAATGCCAAATTTCGAGAATTGCAGTTTTTGGCGAAGAGGTAGCTAAAATTGAAACTGAAAGCTAAATTTCAGAAGTGAAGGATGCATGTCAAATAATTCGAATTTTTCTTTAATGAAAGGATAAAGTAAGTTGAGACGATTCAGTCATGAATAACTCTTGAGTTAGAAGGCCTGAAAAAAATTCCATGAAGAACTTTCACTTCACTATAAATTTCAAATACAGAAAAAATGCAAAAGAAAAAAATTCTGAATTTTCAAGCCTTCAAATAAGTTTTCTGAAAAGCTCAAAATAAGTTCTTCAGAAAGCTTATTTCAAAACCATTCTCTGTTCTTCGGTAGCCTATCAAAATTGTTATGAATTCATATAGCTTCTGAAATTCCGGTAACCACCTAATTTTTTTCCCCCAATTTTGTTCCACAACACACGGCCTCGACTTTTCTTTGACGAAAGAAATATTTAGTCCCTAACACGAAGTCCCCATATACTTGTTCTTCGCACTCCAACTGTGGGTCTTGCAACGGAGCTGTATAAAAATTTGTTGATTTCTGTGTTGGTGCAATTTGCTTGGAATGACTTAAGACCTGCCTCAGTCATGAGGCCAAAAATGTCTAAGTATAGGAGTGAGGACATGTGTGTGAGTCTCAAGTAGGAGGATGATAAGGGGATTCCATAGCAGCGGCTCAAGGACAAGTGCTCCAACTTTTGCAGGTGGAGAAAACTGTTGATGGAGCTCATAGTTAGGAGGGTACAATCGCTGAGATCCAGCTCGACGAGCGCTGGGCACGTTTCCACGAGGTCTTTCACGTTCTTGTCCGTCATCGTCTTCCTGCAGCCTGATATGTTTAACCTCGTTATGGCTCGAGGCAGAGAACGGCAAAGGAGAGATATCGAGTCAGAGTCCAGCGAACACCACGCCATGTTCAACGCGTTCAAACTGAAAAGGAATTTTTTGCAGATCACAATTTGATAAGTACAGGGGTTTTTGAATTTTTTTTTTTCTATCTGTTCAATTTGTGAATCCTATTTTTTTTATCTCTGGAATTTACGAAACTTTCAATTTTTTGAAAATTTTTTGGAATTTTTTTTGGAAATTTTTTTGGAATTTTTTTTTGAAAAATTTTTTGGAAATATTTTTGAAAAATTTTTTGGAAATATTTTTGAATTTTTTGAAATTTTTGGAAATTTTTGAAATGGTCAAAGTTGAAAAAAAATGAGTCTGAAAGTTTTGAAATTGTTGGAATGAATGAAATTAATGTAATAAAACTACAATTTTTCATCTCAGATTGTAAAAAATTTTGTAGTGATTATCCTCATTTTTCTTGCGATTTTTTAGTAGAGAAATTCGAACAGAAAGTTCCTATGCAGAACGAATTATTTCCCAAATTATGATAATGTGAACCAACTTACAGACTCAACTGGATCAGATATCTGACGCACTCTTTATCGATTCCTTCGCACATCGTCAAATTAAGAACACTAATGTCTCTGTTTTCACTTATGGCCTTACAGCTTTTGGCATTCAGTGTGCATTTCTCCAGTGACAGTTTTTTCAGTAGTCTACACTTGCAGAGGAGTTCAGCGAGCTCATTTGCTGATATCACTGACATGGACAGGTCTAAATACTGTAATTTACTCATATAGCCCTCACCGAGGGCTTCAGAACCTGGAAACAAAATTGGAGTTATCGACAGGGTCTTACATCATTTAATTCCCAGATTTTTAGAATTTTGGAAATATTGAATATGCCCAAATTATTGTCAATTTTGTTCCAGCTAGTTATTCGCTCTATTCGTATATCCTTTCACGGTTTGTTTCCCCAGGAGTACATTTGCTCCAATCACGAAAAATTTTAAACGAAAAAAAAATTCAGTTCAAAAAATTTTGCAAATTCTGAAAAAAAAAATTCAATTAAAAAAAAATCTGAAAATTCTGAACAAAAAAAAAGTTTAATGAAAAAAATTCAGTCCCAAAAAATTTGACAATTCTGAGAAAAAAAAATTTAATGAAAAAAATTCAGTTTAAAAAATTTTGCAAATTCGGAAAAACAAAAATTTTATGAAAAAAATTCAGTTCAAAAAAGTTTGAAAAATCTGAAAAAAAAAATTAATGAAAAAAATTCAGTTCAAAAAATTTTGAAAATTCTGAAAAAAAAATTTTTAATGAAAAAAATTCAGTTCAATGAATACCTGGGGAAAACACAGGGTCGGCCAATTCAGCTTGTGCAAGTCTCAGGATCTGAACACCACGTGGGAGAATGTGGCCCAGGGTCCCTGGTCCCAAGACCTTACCACCAAGATCAAGGCGTGTCCACAGGGCTTCGTCCCTGGCAATTTGATACCAGCGTTTGCAAACCACCATCGATCTCACGAGGCACTTTTTAGGCAGCCACTTGAGGATCATCAGAATCATCTCATCAGATAATTTTGAAAATTTGTCCTCACCCACAACAGAATTTTTCTTTTTCCTTCGGAATAGGTAAAATTGATCGAGGGCACTTGTATCCAATGCTGCGCCACTCGTGTTGAAGCTGTGATGCTTTTCATCGAATGATTCTGTCTCGACTCGAGTTGTGTAACCAGATTCGTTCTCCAAAGAGCTCAGGACATTTGTGGCATCGTCCAAAGGGTCCTCCAGTCTTTCGTTAAAAAAAAAACACAATTAAAAAATGCTCACTTTTTTTTTGTTTTTTCTTAACTTTATATAACTTCAACAATATATGTCAGTACAAAATTGTGAAAAAATAAATTGTTAATTTTTCTGAATTAGTAAAATGATGAACATAAAAAATTGACGTAATTTTGGGTCTCAGTCACTCTGATTATTTTTTAAAATTTCTTTACTGTTATGTACTATTATACATATAGTATACAATATAGTTACTATATTAATAGCTCACATTTTTGAAAAATTATCTCGTGAATAAATGCACCAAATTGAATAAATTTGAAAAAAAAATCATTTTATTCACTTTTCAACTACCTTCCAAATTAAAGCTTTCCGAATCGTCAATTTTTACACTTTTGGATCTTTCAATTCTTCCCATTCAAATTTTTATGCAAAAAAAAAAATTATTTTGCATAAAATTTAATCCCAAAATACATTTTTCTGGTATAAATTGCAACTGAAAACCTAAAATCTTAAATGCTAAAAAATTGGGATGGATGACAAAATTTAGTCAAAAAATTCATTGAAAAATTTTTGGACTATAATTCATCCCTCTTCGATTAGAATACAAACCTGTCGATATTCTCCTTATCGTATACCTTCCCCCGGTACATATTCTCTTTCTCATCCCCCATAGTATTCTCATCCAAGATTGCGTGTCTCGGCGATCGCGAGCACTCTTGCGATTGTGATCTCTTCATACTATCACAGCTCGTTTCATCGAGTATGCTTACACCTAGATCCACCATTACTTCGGGCTCCACGATGCTCGTGTCCCCAGGACGCGTCCACTTTCCCCCATTTTTCGTACTATTATTCAGGGAAGTGTTCAGGTTGTTGTTGCAGCCATCATCAAGTCGCATGCGTTTGCTGTTGATTAAAAAAAAAGACATGAGTTGGTGTCATCTCACGAAACAGGGAAAAAAAATTGAACAAGATTTTTCTGTACAGCCCCAACGCGTTAACTCAAAGCACCACGTGGTGAATATATATATCAACACAATATTTCATTAATTAAAAAAATGCGATTTAAATTACAACCTTTTCCACCAAGGACTTATATTGGGATTATCACTCATGTCAGCTATTCTCAGTTACATCCAACCATTTCCAATCACTAACTGAGGGATTACCAGTGTACAACGGGGACGACAGACAACTGTGGGGTAAATCCATGCCCATGGAATCACGCAGTTGATAAAGAAAAAAATGTCAACAAGACAAGTCAACAGTAACTCACTCGTCCAATCAGATGGATCAATTGAAATTTGTCGATCAAGTGTAATTAGAGGTCATGTACACAGCGACAGTTGTGGGGGATTAATGCTGGTCAGGTGCGCAGAACTGGAATTATTCGACGTTATGTACGAAATTAATTTTTCTGGAAAATAGTTTTGCAATAATAATGATAATATTGATTTGACGAAATGGAAAAATTTTATTAGCAAGATGCTGGAGGTACATCTTCAGCAAATATAAAAAAAAATCGCACCAAGTTTAAATTGTATCCGGGCGTCCCCATGAAAAGGGCCCACTTTGTCGATCTCCGTTTGTAAGGTATCAAAAAGCCTCTCCTTCGAAAGGTCTATTGAAATAACCTTGGAATCATGGATGTATGCATTATCAGTGAGATCGACAAAGTGGGCCCTTTTCATGTAGACCTCCAAATATGTGGTATATATATACCAGAAAAAAAGTATTTAAAAAACTGATATTTGCGACAAAAAAAATCAAATTTCTGTTTGTGATATATATATATAGCAATTAAAATCTGAATTGTGAACCAAAAAAAATAAACTAAATATTTTGTGCATTGATGAGCACGCGCAATTGGAAGAATATTTTGTAATAAGAATCGAGATAGAAATTAATACCTAAGCGAGTCATCTGGCTGAGTTAAAGAATTTAATTTGATGGAATCTCATTCATTAAAAAATGTTGAAGGATGATACTACAAGTCGCATCCCAAACGAAGCCGATGCCGAATTGTCAATCAGACATGAAGTGCATTTGTATACATGCGCATTTTTACGAGTCATTTTACGAATAACAAACTTGCATCCGTGCTAAATCGTAAGAACCGGCGACTTGCCGTAGGCCAGTGAAAGAAAAGTTCGGCTTATTGAATACTTGCGATTAGTATGGAACCTCTTATGGACCCCTTCAAACACCAACTCAGAAAAATCACTCGACGATTATTGAGGAGCGCATACAGGCGATGCGTCTATACATACAAGCCTGGCCGATTTCCCGAGCCAAGCCGAGCCAGGGAAAAAGTCTACGATCTGGGACAAAGGCTCCCGGAAAATGCCGAGAGCAGGTAATTGAGGAAAACCCACCACCTTCGGTACCAGAAGTGTCTGTCATAATAACTCAGCGTCCCTTTAAACACTCTTCTGCCTTCAAACTTGGGTCAGCAAGAAAATAAAAATTGCGACAGCTTTTTTCCCAATTTTTCGGGAAGTTATTGTAATTAATTTCCCGTTTTTTTATTGCAATTGCTTGATGGAAAAATTCAATGGGAATGTCTGCATGGCTCATGGACTTACGAAAAAGATTTTGCAAAATGAAGGTTGGAAATTGGGTTTCGCAGGACTTCTGTTGTTACGTAAAAATCGGCGCGAAATATTCAGCGCAATTTGAATTTCAACGAAATATGTGTCGAGAGTATCGTATTGATGAAAAACAAAATTTCCGAGATCGGTATTGCCACTTTTGATTTTTTTAAAAATCGGGAAAACAGTGGATGTGTACTGCGCATGTGCGGTAACGAATTTTCTTAATTTGCGGGACGTCAACAGGTGTTGAGGGCGTGCAGGTTGCGTTGCTATCGGAATGGAAAAACGTAAAAATTCCCTTCCATAAATGTGTACAAGAATTGTACACGTATATAGGCGAGTACTAATTTAAAATTTGACTGACATGTACACGTTATGTTAAAATCTTATTCTTCAATTTGGTCGTTCGGGATGTGGCAATTAAGAGTCATCGAATTTTCCCGGCGATAATAATTCTAGTGTAGGAAAAAGGGGAGACCTTTTGGATAGGAATGCTCTGACCTGCGAGGGGGGGGGGGGGTGGAAAATTTGGGGGCTGGACTCCCCCAACAATGCAAATCCTAAGGACTGAAAGGGTCGAAATTCCAATCCAATTAGTGTTCAGCCATTGACGGCCATTTCAACTAAATTGCAGGCAATAAAAATACGACTTTAGGGAAATCAATGATGATTGCATGAATGCATCCAATCTCGTATTGTCTCGTCTTGTCTCGACTTTTTTTCATTTTTCAAGTGCTGCTTCAGAACGACTCCTTTCAAAGGCTCGTTTATTAATACGAAAACACAGGAATCGACTGAGTGATATTCATGCTGAAATGCTTCTGTACCTTCATTCTTGGTTCCAGTGTTCATTAACACAAAAATTGAAAAGTGCCATCAAATATCCGTTGTAATTATTGAGAAAGAAAATATTGGCAATGAGTGGGTGGTCATGTTGGTAGTTATATTGACAGAAATATATCTTCAAATTTTTACGCTGTTGAATTAATGAAATTTTCTAAATGTGTGAGCAATTTATTACCATCATTATCATTTCTTAGGGTCACCATAAATTTACGAAAAAATCATTAGTTTGTGAGTGAAATTGATTGGTTTAAAAAGTTTTTTTTTTCGAATTCTTGTCGAGACACCTTGTCTCTTGTCGCATCTCTCTCGTATTGTGTCGACTTGGCGATAATCATGAAATTGCTCTCTTGTCTTGTCTGGATTTTCTCGTCTATTGCGGCAACACTAGATCTTCTTAAATGTCAACGCAGAAAAATTATTCGAAGAAATAAATTTTTGTATGTTCTAATTTGTTCAGGGGTGATAAAATTTGCCATAACAAAATTTTAATGGAAAATCAACTTCTGACATGATGTGCAAAGAATTGCCTACAAAAATAATGCAATTGACATTATGTCATTTTTAGAAACGAAATTTCCAAGAATAAAAAAAAAATTCAAAAAAAAAACTGCATAATAAGTAAATTCGAAAAAGTGCAAATCTATATATACTGCCTTGATAAATAAATTACATACTTTTCTTAAGCATGTATTTTATGTATAGCACTACAGTTCTTTTATTTTGAAAAATTGTGCGACATATATTATTCAAAAAACATATTATTTCGTATTGCGAGAGTCTCTTATAAAAAGAAAAATTTAATTGTTTGAAAATAATAATAATAATGATAATAATAATTCCTAAATTGGGAATGTATTGCAACTTCCTCGAAAGTTACCTGCGCGGGATTTTGAGGTGCCCATTGAAAATTTGTGCATCTGGTCTGAGGCTTTTAAGACGTAATTACGAATTGGTAATTGTGATGCTTGTTACCTGGGATGGGGCGACGGGGGTGAGTAATCGCGGCTCTCGTCGAATATGTCACTTAGCCGTGTATTGTCGTCCTCATCGGCGCTCATTTTTGGCGGAATATGTTGTTAACAATGTGTGATTAAATTGGTGAGGCACTGGTTCGTAACCATGGTAGACTGAGTATGAGAGTTGCAGGTAAGGCTAGGTCTGTGATTTTTGGCGGCCGGGTTGTCCATTGGCGGGACTGCGCCGCGCGCATGCGCGAGGGAATATTCAAAAAGAACCAGTCAAAAAATGGAAGTACAAAATATGGCGCAGTGGTTTGGCAAAAAACAGACAGTGATGGTTAATTTTCCCTCCAAATTTTGGAATCGATTTAAGAGGTTTTATATGAGATAATTCAATTGCAATTGAAAAAAAAGTTTTCGTATTTATTTTTGAAAACGATAATAATAATCGACCTATTTTTTTCATTGACAAAATCACTGCAAATGACGAAAAAAAATAGCATAAGGCTTATAAAAATGATAGGTAAAGTCTGAATCAATTATAATTCAATGAGTTTTATTTTCTGAACAAGACAAGAGAGTATAACAGACGAAATACATTCGGTGATTGTTAAAATAAGTGCAATGACTTCCATAAAATCAATTCGAGTCTTATTAATCAATTAGAAATTCAGTGACAGAGTTCGCGCAATTTTTTGTCCTCATACTGGATCATTAGATTCGCCTCCACCATGTCCGCCGTTTTCCGGTGAAAGTTGAAACGCGGATCGGCCGGCCCCAGTGTCTCGTCATACCACCATCCATAGCTATTAATCATAAACATCATTTTTTTTTTCCACAAAATAATAAACATTAAACCACTAAGAGAATTTCTAAAAAAAGCAAATCTAAGTTTAAGCATTCTACTTGTGATTAGAAAGTTTAATTAACTTCATCAAGTTATTCATGAATAATGATCAATCTTTTAATTATTTATTTCAGATTCAGTTCGACGGGTCCCAGAAGAAAAGGCTTTATCTCGGGAAGATACTGTAGTAAAAAGGAGAGACGAAAGAAACTATCGATATACATCGAAATTATCGAAAACCATAAGAGCGAAACCGACGCGCCACCAGTCAGTGCGGCGGAAAAAAGAAGTGCGCGTGCGCAGCACGCGCCACTGGACTTGTGATTCAAAATATGTCTACCTCAGAATTCTCATGCATGCGGGTCCAACTCTATGTATTCTATCTAAAAGGGTTTAACTCAAATCCCGCCGCAAGAAGGGCCGATCTCAAAAGAAATGTAAGAGGGGCTAACTCAGGTGGAGTCCTATCAACTACTGCTTAAATACCGATATAAATATGTTGGGGGTATCGGGAAATGCCTGCTGAATTTATCACTAGTGGTACTCACACGATGGCAATCGTGAAGGGAGATTCAGTTAAAAATTGACACTCATTACTTTCTTCTCAAATGACTAATTGCGTAGAGAATCATACATTCACCATTAGCGGTATGCATGATTGTTTTGCTTTACTCTGTTATAAAAAGACGATACACATGCGAGACAATTACTCCTTAATGTTAATCAGTGTTTAGTAGAGGTCCACCTGAGTTAGGCCCTTTTAGGTTTCTTTTGAGATAGACCCTTCTTGCGAGGGGGAAATTGATGACGACTCTTCCAGATTGAAAACATCGGGGTAGAGCGTTTGCATCGGAATTCTGAGATAGACCCTTTCTGAATCATCTTTCCAAGATAGATGCTGCACACACACACACGCACACACACACACACACCGATTTTACCTCTGGCTGCTCAAAATAGGAAATCGAAACGCATCCCTCGGGCTCCGTCTCTCCCTCTCCATCCTCTCTCTCACAATTTGCGCCACCCTGTCCTCCACCCCCTCGCCCTCCCCCAGCACCTCCTTGTTCCAGAATTTTGGAGTGACGAAATTCGCTACAAATTTAATAACACCTCCGATCACCGGTCAGTATCGATCACCCCCCCTCGAGCAACAACCCCAAACTTGGGGTGGGTTACACATCTCGAAAGTTTCGAGCCGAAAAAATCAATTGCGTCGTGAACTCTGTGGCAAAACTTCACTGGAAATTTCAAAGTGAAGAATTTTAGTTTTAATTTTGAAATGGTGACAAGATTCTGCAGATGAAATTTTTTGGGAACTTGAACATCGAACTCAGGATAGTTGAACCCAAAATTTCACTAATTTTTTTTTTTCAATTTATGTTCAGTAATTTCTACTGAAGTTAAATTGTTTCAAATTTCCTTCAATTATTCTCATCCTTCCATTACTTTTGCCTTTCAGTTCAGCTATAGTCGTTTGCTGCGAAGTTTTACTGTGCGGCGAAAGCCTTTTCACTAGTTGAAAGTTGCAAAATGAGATAAATCAGTTAACTGATCTCAGAATAAGTTTTCGGGAATTCGGAAAACATAGAATTATTGAAGAACTATTTTTTTATAAAAATACTTTTTTTGAATATTTAACTTTCTGGGAGTTATTTCAAATTTTTGTTCTGCATTTTCGATTTTTCGACATCTTTTGATGTTTTTTTATTTTATGGAAATTTATGATTTTTTTTTGTATTTCCGAAATTTTTGAATAATTTTGATTATCCAAAAAGTTTCACCTATTTTTAATTCTTTGGAAATTTTACAAGATTGAAAAATTTTTATTTTCAATTTTCGAAAGTCTCCATATTATAAAATTATATTTGTATTTTTCTGTTTTCGTTTTTTCCCCCAATCAAATTTATTCCTAGAAAATTTCTCTCACGTTGACCTACATCATGAGATTACTATCAGTCTAGCTGGATTCATCTCGTTTTACCACTTCGTCGCTAAACTTTCTTCCGGCAAAAGTCTCCAGACGGGATTTTCGCTTCTACGATTTTCAGTAAAAGTTTTCGAGCTATGCAGAATTTTTCTGGCAAAATTTTGATATTTGACAAAATCTCAATTTTTGGGGGTTTTGAGAAGGTTTTTATAATTTACATTCATTCTTTTTGAAAATTCGTTTATAACCTTTTCTGAGATTTGGGACATTGTTAAACATTTTAATCAAATTTTCCATATTTAGTTAAAAAAAAAAAACAAAAAAAAATTGGAAATTTCTCAAATTTTAAAACATTTCTGGTTTCGAAATTTTTAATTTTTTCGAACTCGTCGTCAGAAAAAAAATATAAAAATTTCTTAAATTGAAAAACAAAATTTTATAAATTTGTAAAGAAATTAAAAAAAAAATATAAATTGAAAAAAATGACATTTACCTGATCCTCATACACTGATGCGAATACTTGCTAACCAAATTTCTAGAGTTAAATTTCTTTCAATTTTTCTGAAATAAAAGTAATTTTTTTTTTTTCAAATTTCTTAAATTGTAGTTTCTTCTGCTTCAATCAAAAACAATTTTTTCACTTTCTTAAACTTTTTGAAACGTGGAGTTTTGTGAAATTTTCAGAATTTCATTGTTTTTTTTTTTGAAATTTCGGCATTTCGGAAATTCACATTCTGAAATTCTGGAATATTAATTTTTTGAAACAATTTCTGAAGTTTTTTAATAATCAAAAATTGTCAAAATTTTCGGTTAAAATTTCCGAGATATGTAGCCCCCTAAGATACCATCGACTTTGGAAACGAGAACTTCCGAGCGCCCGGCCATCTGCGGTTTGGGAAAGCACAGTTTGAAGGGTGGCTTCTCCGCGGGCCTCTTCCCCAGTGACGGTGAATTTTCGCTACCCCGCGACTCCGACGGCTCCGTCGACATCCTCGCCACTGATGCATCCAGACCACCTCCGCCTTATTAATACCTGCAGCAACTCAGAATTTACCCCGGTACTCGTTCGACTCTTATTTGATCGATACACCGACCCAAAAAGAAACTAAATTGCCCCTGCAGACTAAATGCATTATAAACCAAACGTTTCCTTCATCATTTTATACATTCACAATTTCCCAAACTTTTTCCCCAATGAAGTAATAATACTTTTTTCCTCGCAATTGAAAAATAACTGGACTCTCCCTGACAAAATTTCAAAAATTCCAAAAATTTCAAAAATTTCAAAAATTTCAAAAATTTCAAAAATTTCAAAAATTTCAAAAATTTCAAAAATTTCACAAATTTCAAAAATTTCAAAAATTTCAAAAATTTCAAAAATTTCAAAAAATTCGAAAAATTCGAAAAATTCGAAAATTTCAAAAATTTCAAAAATTTTAAAAATTTCAAAAAATTCGAAAATTTCAAAAATTTCAAATTTTTTAAAAATTTCAAAAATTTCAAAAATTTGAGAAATTTCAAAAATTTTAAAAATTGTAAAAATTTCAAACTGTAACTCTTTTTTTTTTAATTGGTGAAAAAAAAGTTTTCTCCAATTTTGTAGTTCTAAAATTTCCGGGCATTTTTGACAGTTTGTGAACTTTATTGGATTTTTCAACATTAAAAAAAATGAAGTGTTGTAAATTTTTGAATATTTTTTGGGTATGAATTTACACCACGTGGTTCAACGAGTCAAATATATTTTCGGAAATTCAGGGTGGGTATTACATACACTGGCAAGTCGGAGGAGTTGTGAAAAAAGGGTTGCATAACGGAGATTGACAAACAAATTTGTGTCAAGATTGTTTGCAAATCGGAATAGCAAAGAAGAGAAAAATAATTTTCCCCGTAAACTAAATGTATCATAAACTAGACGTTTTTTTCATCATTTTCTTTATTGTTAGAGTTTCATAATTTCGGGGACTGAAATGATAACGGTTACTGGTACCAATTGCACATTAGTTAATAGAAAAGCATTCCATTTTATTTCAATAAACAGGGTTATTTCCCCCATTTCATAATTTTTAAATGATGAACCTCCGAAAATTTTGGATGTTTCTTCGAAAAATGAGGATGTTCAGAATTTCAAAATTGGTTGGGAAATTTGAAAACAAATTTGCAAATTCAATTTTTTGATGATTTCAATGATATTAGAAAAATCTTCCAAAGTGTTTCTCTCCATTTTTCCATATTAAAATTTTCGAAAATTCTCAAAATTCTAATTTTCACCAAAAAAATAGAATTCTGACCTTCCAAAAATTTGAAAAAAAAATATATATATATATATTTGAGAATATTGAAATAAAGTCAAAATTTTGAAATTCCAAAAAAAAAACAAAAAAAGTCTTTTGAAAATTGAAATTTCTGAAATTCGAATTGTTCCAATATTTCAATTTTTCCATTTCATTTAAACTGCCCGAAAATTTGCAATTTCATTCCTCCATTTCTCCCATTTACGTGATATCGTATTTTACTCCAATTGTCTCCAGTTACATCCCTCATTTTTAGCTGTACTTGTATAAAGAAAATGGGCTTATTCCATGACATAAGCGCATTATATTAACCACAAGTTTCCATTTGGTTTTATAATCTATAAATGTATTTGTGTAACGACTGATGGTTACTGCATCAACATGTGACCAACTTATTCGACACGTGTTCCATACCTATATTGTTTTATTGATTGTTAAGTCTTGGCTTAAGCCTAAAGAAATTAACTTTTACATACTAATGAGTTAAATGCAAGACTTTTGGTATGGAGAGAACGAGTCGAATTAGTTGATTTTTTTTTCTAAACCCAAAATTAAAAATAGCGTGATTAAGCTTCATTGGTACCAGCTTCCGCGGTTAATGAAGGCCAACCAATTTTATAGGGGATGGCTATAAAAATAATGTTAATCGGTAAATTAAACAATTCTATGCACACGTGTACAAACATATCACAATATTCGATTCGTGCGAGAGTCAATGGTTTTCGTGGAGAAATCTAACTTTTTCATCAATCTATTTCAATCTAAATAAATTTTTTTAGGGCGCGAAAATTTTTTTTCATGAGTTTTTGTGAAAAAAATTTGCACAAAACAATACTTTTTGGAAAAACAAGTGGTCCCCAATTTTTTTTCCACCATTCTAAATCCAACTTTTTTTTTACGAGCACCTTTTTTGAGGGAGAGACAACTAGAAATGTAAAATATAAAAATTAAAAAAATTTCTGAAAGATTGAGTAAACATTTTTTTTTTTATTTTTGGATAACAATTTTTGGAATATTTTGCAAATTTGGGATCTGAAATGATGGAGAAAAAAATTTGCTCTGAAAGTTTGAACTTGTTTGATTTTCCAATGTTACATTTTTCCACGAGCACTCCCATTTCCCTCCCCATCGCCCACTGTCGCATTACAGATTGTTTTTCTTTTTTTTCAACATTTTCGAGGTGTTCACCCTCTGCAATTCGCAGATATTATTAAAATATAGTAATTAATGGAGTTTGTACATTCGCAATCCAGTCTCAACATTGAATATATTGATTTTCCGGCCAATTTTTTCAAGTTCTATCGTCACTCATTATTCTATTATGTAGTTTTCATGCAACGCAGTGTCACGATATTATTCTTTTAGTCACACTTGAGGTGTCGGGTTATAGACGGGATAAACTGACATTTCGTGGGGCGAAATCGATTCGACTTTTACCCATTTAGTTTTAGACCTGACACGGAGCCAGTGCTTTTGGTCCATTTTTATTGGTTCAATCTTATTATTTCTGGTTTTTTACCATTTTTCAAAAGTGAAAATATCGAGTTTTTTGACGTTTTTTTTGGCGCTGAATTTGCCTAAGATTTAAAATTCCCGCCCAATTTGGTTTTGTTTTTTTTTTAGGTCGTGGTTCTCCAATCATGTCCTTTTTCGAATTCTTTTCGATCACTTTACTGTAACGAACTTTCTAAATACATTTATTTGTTTAGTGGATCATAATACACACTATTGGGTTTTTTATGTGTGGTCTAATAATGTAGGATGCGCGCGCATCTCAAATTTCCCGCGCGAAAGAGCTAACTTCATGGCTATCAGGTGGACCAATGAGGAGTCGGCCTTGCGCAGTTCGAGATATTTCGATTGTAACGATGTTCATTTATGTGTATGCCTCTTCTTAAGTATTCTGGAAAATTTGAGGGAGAGACTAGACTTGTTCTTCGATTTTCCAACATTTTTTTTTCAACTTTTTGAAAATTTTCTAGAATTTTAGACAATTTTAGTGGACATTTCTAGAGTCTTTTTCCTTCAAAGAGTTTGAAAAATCTTAAATTTGTAAAGTTATGCTTGGACCTTGTTCTACTATGCATCTTTAATTATCTAGAACTTCCCAACATTATTCACAAAACTCTAAATTTTCCAAAATTTTCCTAAACTTTTCAAATTATTTTCTATTAAAGTTATATTCTAAATTTGTTGAATTGCCGGGGAACATGTAAACTTTACATAAAAGATGAAATTGAAATCATCTCACAAAATATTTTTCATCAGTTTCTAGACTCTGTTAAAAATCCACAAATTTGAAAAATTATCTCGCTAAAATCTACCGAATTAATAATTAGAATTTTTCACAATTTTGTAACTTTCATAAATTTGCATAAAACTAAACATTTCACATATGACATGTGAAAAACGAGCTTTACTAAATTTTCAATTAATACATTTTGAACGAACGAAAGAGAAATTTCGTCCAAAAGATTGTACTCGAGGTCCCTTATTTGTTAATTTCCCATACTGTCATTGAACACTCGACATTTTCAAAAAATCCGTAAAATCCAAATTCACCTATTGAACCAATAATTGTTTGAACCTAAAAACCAGAGCCACGTGATGCAGCTGAGTATAATTTTTTCTCACCAACAATAAGTGTATGAAAACTTATATTATTCGTCCCATGAACATCATTCAACGAAACGAAATAAACAATTAGTGACGTCCACGTCGAAAATATTATAATTGAAGCGTCAAAAATATATATTTGAAATACCATTAATGTACATATTGGGTATTAAACCATTTAATAATTTACAACTAGGTGGGTATGAAAAATAAAAAATATTTTTGGCATTTTTTCGTCGTTTTTCCTTCTCAATTTTCTCATTTTTCCTTATTTTCTCTTCCTTCCTTTTTAACCGTGGATAAGGACGTTTCAAGTGGGCAAGGCTTAGGAGTCGGGGGAGAGTTAATCAACGGAAAATTAGAGAAAAATCCGCAAACTCAAAGAAACAAACTCAACCAATTAAAATGTGGTCCTTTTTATTTTTCAGTGTTTTTCAGAAAAAAAAAAATCATCTCTCACTGTCTCTTAGTTCTCCACGTATGCGTAAAAAAGGCGATAATGAACGTAAAATTTCTCATCTCTTTTCTCTTCATGAGTGTCCTCTGCTTTTTTTTTCAACTTTTTTCATTCGTTTTCAAAGCTTAGTTACATCAAGTGGCGACCGAGTTAATTAAAAGAAAATCATAATGAACGACAATTGATTCAAAAACTCCGATTCTAAAACTCCGGCTCCTTTGAGAAATTGTGCACTCTTGATAATTCAGAAAAAAAAAGTATAATGATTGTGAGAATTAATTTTACAAATTGCAAAAAATTTACAGATCCCCTAAAAATGTTGCCAAATATTTTCAGATGTGGAGAAGGAGTTTTAGTACAGATTGAGAATAATCAGTGAGACAACGTCTCGTTGCTATTTTGCCCCATCTCACTATAATCAACAGCTCTATAATCATTGATAAAGAAATGTGAATGTAGGGAAGTGATGAGTGCACTTCTCGCTCATCAGTTTTGGATGAATATCTCTGTACTCAGCAAAATTGAAACAATCTTCATAGGAACTTTTTTGCAGATATTAATCGTCCCTACAAAAAGTTCTATATGCATTTTTTTCCATCTTAGATTGCTTATTCCTCAAGAACCGAAGCTCGAGGCACATTTCACTCGGCTACAGATTGATGTTCAATTGGCACCTCATAATCGCTAAAATATATGCGTTCATTTGCCATCGGTCGCCACACACACACACACACACATCACATTTTTACACGTGTAATTACGAATTTCTTACACAATGCGTTGTTTTTTTCAGACTGATAATTATGGCCGTCCCACTGTCTCATGATTAAATTCTACAGCTCATAATCACACACACATTCACTCGATCACATGCGCACTCGGTAAAAACCGATTTTAACTGTATTGTTTTCATATTTTTTTTTTGTCATTTTCCTCTTTTTTCTTTCATCGAGAAAAAGCTTCAACTCTCTAACTCTCTCAAAATCAGAAATTTTGGTTCTGGAAGTCACTAATCCTTGGAATTTTATCAATTGAAAATCACTTCCCTCAATCCAATATCTTCATTTTTTTTTATTTTTCCCCCTCTTTTCTGAAAATTATCGTATAAACATTATCGATTTGTACAATTGAGATTTGAAAAATCATGGTTAGAAGCGTCTGATAGTGAATTCAAGGACGTATTGTTTATGAAAAAACCTCATGAACCAGTAAAATTTGTCGCAAGTCCTTCGTTAATGGTGTTCGATTATGTTTTTTTTTTTTTAACTTTTACTTTGTTTTTTTTTTCTTCTTTTTTTCATAAATGGCGAAAGTGAGAAACCCGGTTGTTGCGATTCTATCAGAATCTCGTTTCTCGATATATCATCTCTATACATTAATGATTTGTTTATTTACATATCATCGTACAGCACTTGGTGATGATTCGATTTTTTCTCGTTAATTAGGTCATCACCAGAGCTGTTAATTAAAAAAAAAAAAAAAAAACCTATGTGTCTAAGAATTGTGGGGAGAGCCTTCTCCGGCGAATCCAGTTCGATATAAGGGAAGAGCTCATTAAGATATTTAATTAATAAAGCATTTTGTTTTCTCGAAACTTCACTCAAGGGAGAAGGCTCTCTTCGCGAAGGCTCTACTTCTCCCGAAAAAAAAAATGCGATTTCACATCAGTCCTAATGCCGAGGTAATTCTGATGCCTCAATGTTTGGTCCATACCAAACATTTTTTTTTTCTTCTCATTACATAATAAATCAGGATTTTCCTGAATTAATTCCTCAACATTTCCCATCTCGAGAGCCTCGCTACATAAAAAAGAAGAAAAGTGAGTAAATTAAATTCATTCGAAGCTTAATATCGATTACAATAACGAGAAAAAATCGACAGGGTTGAGAACTGTATGTAGCACAATCGAGATGTTAAATTTATTGGGGACAAATTGTTATGAATATTATCAAGGACGTCGAGGTAAGAAATCGGGATTCAGTTTTGAAATGGTCGAGCAGGGTGAGACAACTATTTTGTCGGCTATCTCGAAATCGATGGAAAATAGGAAAATGTTTGTGAGATAATTTTTTGTAGCTCATTTCTTCGTACACAAAAAATACTAGTAACAAAATTTTAGTGCAACACTGTGGACATGTCTAACAAAAGTTAACTGAAGAATTAGGCAATTTTAGAATATCAGTTTTCTTTCGATATATCGAAATCTATGGGTCACAGCAAAATTTTGTTGCAAGGTTTTTTCTAGATCTTTTGTTGCTCGACAAAAAAGTTCTTATCAACATTCGTGTAGGTCCCTTCAATAACGAGTTTTTGGACAATTTGTGGAGAATATTCCGTAGATCCAGTGGACCACTTCGCTACTGAATTCAGTACATGAAAATGAATAATGAAGTGCAAAATAAAATACTGCTTTTTTTATCTATGACATAACTCGCGGAACGTAGTCGGCATTTCTCTGTTTCGTCGATTAATTTTCTTTTCTTTTTTTATCGATATGATCAACTGCCAATAATTGGATATTTGTCAATGGAGATTTCTGAACTGATGTTCTGGTTATTTCCTGATTCGTGGACAGAGCTCATCCTGTCTCAATTATTTCATCATACACTACTCTGATATCTCATGCTCACACGCATCCTATACTTATTACAGGTACTAGATTTTAATTTTTTTTTTCTTATATAACTTTTTTTTTTTTTAATATTTTTTCGTTTTATACTTTTTGGTTCACTTTGAGTGAATGTCTAGACTACGTCCTACAAGATATAATGACGAAAAGAAATATGGCTTTGGATTGACAATTTCGTACGAAAATTCCACCTCCTCCATTAAATTTCAATTGTTGAGTTAATTCAATTAGCACTTTTTTTCAATTTTATTTTCCTCAAGTGAAATATGCTCATCTCAATCGAGACCTTAGCATTGACTGATTATTATATATAAGGCGTGATGAAACAGAATTTTGGACCGGAAGTGAGTGGAATTTTCAGACTAAAAAAATAAAAGGAAAAAAAACGAGTTTGGCTGATGAATTTAAAATCACCTGACTGCATCACTGAAATCACTGAAGTCACCGACAGAAGTTTATGGCAAATGTGTAGGAACGAATTTTTTGCTGTTTTTTTTTTTTAAAAAAAAGGTGGCGACTGTTTTTGACGTAAATACGTTTATGGGTTTTTATAAAATGTTGAAGAATGGAAAATGTCAAGAAACAATTACGAAATTGTCTAAAACTTTGAAACCAGTGATGAATAATTTTAGAAAGTTTTCAAAGTGTCATAGAGACTTATACGGATTTCTAGAAAGCCACAGGATCTTCTCGAAAACTTGCACATTTTGCCAGTTCGAGAACCTTCTGGAAGAACTGGAACTTCAAAAATGTTTCAGGAACTCCAGAACTTTTCAAAAATCCTCCAGTTGCAGAAACATTTGGAATATAATGACAACTTCTGGAGAGTTCCAGAACGTCCTTCATCAATTTTCCAGAGTTACAGAAGTGTCTAAATAAACCACAAA
Source organism: Asobara japonica (assembly GCA_026005395.1). Classification (NCBI taxonomy): domain Eukaryota; kingdom Metazoa; phylum Arthropoda; class Insecta; order Hymenoptera; family Braconidae; genus Asobara; species Asobara japonica. Next base: position 3,202,001 of record BQMI01000028.1, read on the forward strand.
AATTTCTAGAGCTCTAGGACCTCCCACAGAATTAATCAAAAAAAAAATTCAGGAAGCTTTCCAGAAATGAAAAATTCCCCAAAAAAATTCCAGAAAACTCAGGCATTTTCCAGAAAATTCCAGAACCCACAGACATATTCATATTGAAAAACTGTCGCGACTAAAAAAAAAAACTCGAAAAATATGTAAAAGAACACGTGATTTCAGCCACTCGGTGATGCAACAATTGCTGGAGTCTGACTCCCAAGTAGGCTTGAGCGTGCTTTAATGCGACGCTGCATGAGCCTACTTTCGCTCGGTGGGGACAAGCCGAATAGCTGATTCAGCGGATCTTTGCCCAATAGGCGATTTTTCCCAATGATTTTTGGATCCGAGGAGTCCATCGCTGAATTCATTGAGAATGATTTACGCCTTGGGCCAATTTCAAACTCCTCGGACGAGTGTGTAGCACAATGCTTACTCGGCTCTGATAATTCACTGCTCGAGTCAGATAGATGACCGTAGGGATGATTGTCCTCATCCGTGGACGATGTTGACAGTCGTGGCTCACGATTTTCCGCGACTTCATCGAGATTCATTGAGAAGTGCTGGTGAACAACACGATTTACCGCCATTGCAGACTCAGCGAATACTGATAATTCGCGGGCTGAATTATTCCTTCTGGAAAGTCAAAGAGATAAGAATAATGAGGGGGGGCATTATGAGAATTTAAATTTTAAATGTTTTTTAAATTTTCTGGAAGAATTCTACAAGACACTTTTTTTGGTATAACTTTTTTCATACTTTCTTCTTAAAATGTGCAAACTTCCAATTTTCCAATTTTTAAATTGCTTTAAAAACGTTTAAATTAAAGTTTTCGAATTTTCAAATGTCAAATTTTCAAATTTCAAATTTTCAAGTTTTCAAATTTCAAAATTTCAAATTTTAAATTTTCAAATTTTCAAATTTAAAACTTTCAAATTTTCAAAGAAAAAAAAATTGAAGAGGTTGCATACCTTATGATTTCTGGTGTAATCAGTGGCCTGTCCCCGGCAGTCATAACAGTTGGTCCAGGATTGATCCAGGGATGATTGAGTACACATTCAGCGCTGAGTCGTTGATGTGCATCCTTGACAAGTAGCCCACCAATAAGATCCTTGGCATTGTCCGAGATGCTCCTCCACTCGCGCTCCGGAAAATCATATCTCCCTTGCTGAATACTGGTGAAGAGTGACTCCTGGCAAGCCTGACAATTTTCACCTCTCTCCCAGCCACACTCAGTTCCACAATTACCATAAAAAGGTGGATAGCCACAGAGTAAAATATACATGATAACACCCAGACTCCACAAATCACAACGTTTATCGTAGTAACTCGTTTCACCAATGAATGCCTCAACGACCTCTGGTGCCATAAATTCAGCACTACCAACTGGAGTTAATAGCTGAGGTGTTGCCAATGGACTCGACATGGAATTGTTGAATTTGATCCCAGAGCCAAGATCAAAATCACAGACTTTGATGGGCGTTAATTTGTCTGGATGGACGCAGAGAATGTTCTCAGGCTTCAGGTCCCTGTGTGCAATCCCTGATGGGCAAAGAAAAATTAGTAAAGGCTGTTCACAAATTTTAATTAGCAGTTTTAAAAAATTTCAAAATTTCCAGAAGCTTTATAGCAAGTGGAAAAAATTAAAATTAAAATTAAAAAAAAAAAACAAAAAACAAAAAACAAAAAGGAAATTTTATAAAGAAAAAAAAAAACAAAATGTATTCAAAATGGAAAAAATGGGGCCATCTTGAATTGAGCCATGATTTTTTTTCTACGGTAGTTAAAGGGTGCCTCACCTTTCTTATGAAGGAAATTCAGTGCTCCAGCAATCTCTTTAACGATCTGACTGGCTTCCCTTTCGCTGAAGTGCACACGCTCCTGAATCCTCCTCAGCAACTGTCCGCCATTTATTTTCTCAAATACGAGATAGAATCTCTCATCGTCCTCGAAGAATTCAATGAGCTGGATGATGTTGGGATGGCCCTGACAATGATGAAATGTCTCAACCTCCTTGAATACCCGGGTACGAGCGTGACCGGGAATCTTGTCGATTATCTTCACAGCATATTCCAACTCAGTGTACAGGGAGGTGCATGTTTGTACTGAGGCGTAAGCCCCCTCTCCAAGTACTTCTCCAGTCAACTTGTACAACTCTGCAATTTAAATAATCGTCTGGGTTAAATCCATTCTTCATATTTCAGTGAGTATTGAAAAAGCAATGCGCAAAGTTACGCAGTTCCAAAATGTTCAACAATTTCACAACTTTTCAACAATAGCAAAAATGTTGTGGGGTTTTTTTTTAAAATTGTACGAATTGAACAATTTTGAAAATTGAAAAAATTGAGTTTTTAACACTTTTGAAAATGTTAATTTCGACTTCAAAACCCATTCCAAAATTTTAGACAATTTTAAACTCTTCAAAAATTTCACAATTTTCAGAAAATTTCGTGCATTACAAAAATCACAAAAAGTTTCAAAAAGCCGATAAAAAAAAAATCTGAAATTTGGAAATGAATTTCAACTAATTTAACTTGATCGTTAAAATTCTCTAAAATTCCCAATTTTTTTATTTGAAACAGTGAAAACAATTTGGAACTTTCATTCAAATCTCAAATTAAAAAAATTAAAAAGTTAGAAAAAGTTAAAAAAAAATTAGAAAAATTAAAAAGTTCCAAAAAATCACTTTCTTATATCTGGGTGCAAAAAATATTTTGATGAATTTAAGGAAATTAAAAAACAAGATTAAAAAAAAATTTGCTATTTCAAATTGTGAGACCAAAAATGTCAAATTTTTCATCATAAAAAACCAGTAATTTTGTTTGAAGAAAATAAGGACAATAGAAAACTACGTAAGACTTGTTTGTCCCGCACAATGCGGTAAATTATGAAAAAATGCAGCGCAAAACGGTTAGGCAATTTTTTTAATTCCTCAAACTAGCGAGCATCCGAGCCATTACGTCGCATCGATCGTCAGGCATTCTAGAACGTTCTGGCGCATCATATGGCATTGAACACTCCTCGTGCTATATAGCATTGGCTCTGAAGTGTGGCATGAGTATACAGTGAATTATTAATTTTCCAGTATTGTTTGAAAAAAAAAAATCCGATCCGGGCTGATTGAAAAAAAAAAAAAAAACCCCCCAATGGACAACCAAATATTTACATCCCACTCAAAATTATAAAAATCCAAAGCTATAAAGCTACAATTTTTGTACATTTTTTTCTGGTAATTTTCCAAAGCCCCAGATTTTCGTGTGCACCAAATAATGTCTTTCCAAAATTAATCTTCCTTTTAAAATTTCCATCAAAACGATTTTACCTCGCAACATTTTTGTTTTTATTTTCTCCTGCACATGCAACGTTTGCCACATGCATCATAACTTATAATTTAGAGACAAGAATAAATAAATAAGAGAGATGAGAGAGGGGAGTGGACGTCCACACGGTCATCGTCCGATGACGCAACATTCGACCAAGTTAGTGCACCATAAACATCAGAACAATCTCTAAAAACTCTACAAGACGTGAAGGATTTCTGTAGTAAACTGGCAAAAGGAGATAAATCCAATTTTCTTAGTAAATCCGTGACGCATTGGAGTCCGATTTTCCTGAGCGGAACTGTCGATTGTGAAAAAATTAACAATGAAAAAAAATTGGCCCAAAAAAATTATGCGAATTATGTGTAATTTTCAAATTTTATGGACGAAGGAAGAAAGAAATTCTGTGCAAAAAGTTCCACGCCACAAATTCAGCCTGTAACATGGTATTCTCTGTAGAGTGGAAGGGAGAGACCAGAGAAAATCTCGCTATATATCGAAGGGCGTAAGACAGGAACCGACGCGCCACCGGCTAGTGCGGCGGAAAACAGAACTGCGCATGCGCAGCACGCGTCCCCGTACTAGTGCCAAAAAAATTGGTGGGGAAAAAATTAACTATGCAAATCCTGCTTAATTGTTCTGCACTGTTCGTTCAAACTGTTATTTAACCGAGTTCATTGCAAAATGGAAAATATAGATGCACAACTCATCAGATTGAATCTAACGATATAGAATGCCATACTGGTAAATACAACTTTTACACCACACGATTCCCTCTGGTAGCTCCCGTGCATTCTAATTCATCATGTTTATCACCATCATAATGTGTAGCATGTTTTTCCACCATTACACTACCACCAATTCCGCTATTCACCGACAACTCTAAACCGTTGAGCGGCCAAATGTACACCAGATGCAATTACAGAAACGCAATTGAATCCACGGGAATTATTCATCCGTCAATCTCGGTCCATCATCTCTACTTGACTACGTGACTGTGTGATACGAACCTTGGAAGCATGACGAGACAAGTGATGAGCCTGAGCGCTGCTTCCTGCGTCGTCTACGTCTGGCCTCCTCCTGTCTAGCCTGAACTGAGCTCAATGGCTCACCCGTTGAAGCAACCTCTCGGCCATTTCCCTCGACTGAAACAAGATCCAAATCATTCAAATTTGTTGCAATTTAAAGAATATGATGGTCTGAATTATGGTGGAGAAAATGGGATAAATGTAGTTGAATTACCATGTGTATAAAGAGAAAAAGGAAACAGGTTACCAACCCACGCTTATTCATGCCCAAGCAAATCTGGAATGAATATCGTTGGACAGAAACATGAATCCTTGTCTATTCATTGATGCCTACAAGGCTCAGGACCCGGAGGCAATAATTGGACTGGGAGTAAATCATACAAAGGTAGTCAAGTTAATGTTCGTCCAGACTGTAAAAACGAAAGAGGTGCAGCAGGAGAGCTAGCCTGTACACTGCAGTCGGTGCGCTGGAAAAGAGAAACGCGTGTGTAAAGCGCGGATACTAAAAAGGAGAGATCAAAGAAAATATCTATATCGGAATTATCGAAGAGCGTAGGACCGAAACCGACGCGCCACCATTGGTGCGGCGGAAAGAGGAAGTGCGCGTGCGAGCCGCGCGGCCGGCATCGTAGTTTACAAAATCTACACAAAATAGTGTGCCAGCAATATTTACCCTGAAAGGATCTTGATCAAAAGTCCGACATTAGTATTGTGAGCGGTTCAATTTCAATTAAAGATCACACCTTTCAATACAGACATCTCCATGTTAACCTAATGTCACTTTCCAGCATCCTAATGCGACTTGAAGTGATTGCTTCATTATTGTAGGTAATTGACAATGAAATTTTATTTTAATTGTCAGCTTTCTAGTTTCTCGTTTTATTGACAATAGAGGAAGATAAATCTTTGAAGGCACATCAAATGGTTGATGGTTAGTATGGGGGTTCAGGGTAGACAGTTCTATTCTTTATTATGAAATTTATTGGTAAGCATTGGTTTAATTGATGATTGTATATTCGTGTTCTCATTAGCGTCATCACTACCTAATTTTTAACCTTTAGCTGCCACACTGGGGTCGTTCGTGACTGGGCCTTATGAGTAAAATCAGTCATTTCTCGGATTTCTTCGCAAATTATATTTTTTTTAACAAATTAAATTTACAATTTTTTGCATCGCACTCATATTGTCTTAAAAAGGGGTCGTTAATGTACAACTGTGAATTTTTTGACGATGAAACACCGGTTGGTTCACTTAGAATAGAAGATTATGCGATTGGGGTCAAAAACACCCCAGCATGGCGACTATGATTGGCGCCAGAAGTGTAGCAGCTAAGGGTTAAATACTTTCATGTGTCCCACCTCACCCATACGCAGATTGTAATACGTACATCTAATGAAAAAGCAAAACAATTTCTTCTTCATTCAGTTGACCAGCAATTGCTAATTCTTTGACAAACTTTCCCAGTAGTGAATCGTTCCGATGGATGAAACCCGACGCATGAACCGTGAAAAAATGGACGGTTCATATTTAAAAATGAGCTGAGGAAATAAGATAAATAGAACATGAAAATGGCTGAGTAGCAAGTAGCAGAAAGAAAAGTGGAGAGCTTGAATTGTCTTTGAATCTAGCACATTGCTCAGTTAATACGTCGCTCGGAGCGTCTCTTGGCCCTGCCACTGCGGTCGCATATTGCGGAGCGCCTTGACACGTAACGCATGTACCTATATATACGACAACGTTGCCAAATTCACTCTACACCGGCCGAGCGCGTTCAGCGGCGTTCGGCAACAACGCGCCGAGGTCGTTTTCATGTGACAAATAGGAACGACCAGAAATTAGGGTTTTTGTCACTAGGCCCGCTAAACCGCAATTATGATCTTTAAGATCTGGAATTTGAAATGAGTTTAGTACGTGAAATAAGAACATCGGAGCGATTTTTTTTAATGGTAATCTTGCAGTATAATCTTAGAATTTTCGCTGGAGAAGATTATCTAAAAAAAAATGGTTAGTAATGAATGGATACGGGGGTTAGATCTAATTATAACTAACGCTTTTTATAATTCCCTAGTTGAATGCGGCAAGCGCTATTCTTGGAAACTCATCCCTTGGGAAATAACGTGGGTGTAGGTCCGGCATATGAGCTCGATGACCGCCGGAAAATCACGGATGACTATTTTAGTAATTTCAGTTGAGGGGTAAAAATCATTTTCATGGTTTAAAGTAATGGCGGAATATACAAGATGAAATATCAAATTTTCTGGAAAATTTAGAACAAAAAAGGTCAGAAAGTTGATTTTTTTTTTTTTAATATTACAAAAAAAAATCAGATATCACGAAATTTGAAGAAGGAACATTCCTTCACAATTTTCTGTTTTTTTTTTTAGTAACTATAGATACCGCAATTATGCTACAAGACCAAAAAAGAGTCTTGACATTGTTTTAAAAAAATGCCCTCCAACTGATATTTTAATAAGCCCAATGACAAATCTCGTTCGCTTCAAGTGGCATCATGTGTGCAATGATCGTCACAAGTCGCTTAGTGTCGCGGTCATTGTTGCGTGGGTTCAAGAGAAATCATTGGAAAGAGGAGCACATATCGATAACTGTATCGAGTGGAGAGCGGTAGATCTAACCGCGGATAAATCAGGATTAATGGTCGTCCAAAATTTTTGTAATAAAATAAAATTAAAGTAAATACAAAAAAAATCACGTCACGAGCATAATGACCGAGTGATTCATCGGCCATGACGGAATCGCACAATTGTGACCTCGAGCGCCATTCAAGTCCTAAACTGCACGGCAAGAAAAGTTCGATAAAAATTACCCTTCTTTTAGCGGAGCAGTATGAGTCATTGTTAAATTTTTTTTTATTCGCAAAAACGGCGGAGGGGGAGAGGGGCGGGCGGGAACTATTTGAAAAAATTATAAAAAAACCAAACGGAAGTTCTATTTTTACACACATTTTTTTCTTCATACAGAATTTTAATTATTTCAATGTCCATTAGATTTCCGTAAAAAAAATGGGCCATTATTTATTCACTTGACATTTATTCACCTTCGAGAATATTCGTTTTGTGCACATGATATTTTAGTACCGTGAGTTCAATGACTGGCACAGAAAAACCAAGTGCGCCATCTTAGACACACGGGATGTGCAACCGAGATAACGCTTTTGCCTCTTGCAATTGTAATTATTAGCGCGGATTAACGGATCGCGGGATATTATATCGCGAATAATTATTTACAAGTGCGGGAAATTATGATAAATTCATTGATTGCGGACATTTTTCGGCGCGAGACATTTTTTTTTTTTTATTTGAGTGACATAATGGTTCGGAGATTAAAAATAATTCGCGCCATCTTCAGGGGCCACTTGCGTAATTCGTAAAACAAAAACAAAAAAATTAACGCCCACTTTGGGAGGTTTTTTGAAATTTGATAAAATTCTGGGGAACGGGAGAGAATGAGGATGATGGACAATATTAATTGTTCCCCTGAATACTGAATTTTAATGTGACCGTGAGAATAGTAATAATTGCAGGAATAACAGATATGACGATTGGTCGTTCCAGCGATTTATGCACATGACGATTGTAATTATTGTTGTTGTTATTATGAGTTAATAATGAATTATTCACAAGATTGGATGAACTAGTTCAAGCGACACCTACGGCCCAGTACTGACCTTACGCAAAAAATATTTGTCAAGTTTGCAAATTCTTAAACTTAAAAAAAATATTTAAACATAATTCGAGTTATTCAGAATTGGCGGCAATTTGAAAATTCCTATAAAATGTCTGAAAATTTCAAAATTTTAAAAACGAACGATTTCAATGTTTTTTTTCAATTTCATCAATTTGATTTTTTTTTTTGAACCAATTTTTTTTTCAAACAGAGTCAAACATTTTTTTGAATAATTTTGAAAAAAATGTTAGACACTCAGGAAAAATGGGCAATTCCCCCAAATATTGGAGATTTTTTTTTACTCCAAAAATTTTGAGTTTTATATATATAAAAAAAGGGAATTTTGGAAATTCAAAAATCCCGAAAGATCAAAGTGCCCATAAGCGATTTTGCATCAACTTCTCTCCACCATCTAATTGACTTTACACTGTCTAATGAAAGAGAAATTCCGCACTAGACTGGTGTGTTTCCGGCATATATGGATAAAGGAAATGCGTTATTTCACGCTTGACCTTTCTCCATCCATCGTTGTGTTGACAGGAGAGAACTGTATGTAACTCAGTAAAGTGATAGTGTGTGTCACATGTACGTGCATAGAGTCTCAAATTGTTCAGCTACATTCAAAACTTTACACCACATTTTACAACAATTTAATGCGCCAATTAAACGGGATAAAAAGTGCTGAATGATTGTATTGTTGCAATTTCTATGGCCCCCCCGGGAAATGTAAGGGAAATTGCTCTGATAATATTGATGCTGGGAAATTGAGCGAAGCGGATTAGAGATAAAAGGACAATGACCGCTTCGACGTTAAAATAAACGACTGACCTAAGTCAATGGGTGAGCGATGGGTTAGAGGTGAAGTTGTCGGGTATTAGAAAAGAAAAATTGGGCAAAAGTAATTTTTCGTTAAACGAAATTGCAAAAGTACTCTTAATGGCGGGAGATTTGAAAAATGTGGTTATACGCCATTGTCAAAAATTTCAAATTCAAATAAATGTACCTCTAACCCAAGGCAACAAGTTAGTGGCGGATGAGTTAGAAGTGTTCTATTGTTATAACCAAACTGACAATTCTCTTAGTAAGTTTGAAATGGAAGTCTAACGTGTTCATGATTTCATTACCGAACTGCTGTTGTCCATGAGTCAGTGACACAGGTGGAAAACTAATGTTTATCGATCGCTATCTGGTGTTTACAAGAATTAATGTTTGCAGATGTAATGAGGAGTATTGATGTGTTCGATAGATACAAAAATTTAGTTATTGAAAGGAATTCTTAGAAAACATGTATGTTGCTGAGAGAACCTGAGTTTGCTCAACAAAATGAAAAGGGCCCACTTTGTCGCTTTGCTGAGATATTCATGTTTTTATGTCCATTCTCTGTTCTTTCATATCGACATCATATTTTACTGAAAGAAAACAAAATAACTAAGAACCGACGAAGTGGGCCCTTTTCATGTTCACGGCCACATATGTGGGGAATTGAGAGAAATTAAAATGGTGACACTTTTACATCAAATTGTATGCTGTGTTCGAGATCCTGTGTGTGTGGGTGGGAGGGGGGGGGGTCCATTTCATTTTTTAACTTTTTAACGAGTGGCGATAGAGAAAAATAATAAGAGCACGTTTTTGTGAAAAATCTAGTTCTCCAAAGAACTGACTTTACCACATTTTCCCGTGAAGCCGGTACTCAACAAAACTAATCGAATTTTCAGGAAAGCCATACGAGTGTCAATACCCATTGGTAATTTAGAGGTTTAACCGTTGAACGATCACCCACGTTTATCTTCAGGTTCTTCCCCTGAATATCGGTGAAAAATTGTACACCCCTAAATTTCAGGGCTACCGATACCGGAAATTACTCTGACATCTCAATGTTGTTCTCATAAAGTAAAATAAAAACAAAAGCTTACAGGAAAATTTAAATGGTTTGCAGTATTTGAAGTTTCCCGCCACTTAATTTTTCGGAGAAAAATTATTGGCCGCAAAGTAATTATTCCATCACTGTTTTTTTAATTTGATTGTTTTTAAATTGTTCGAGTTTTGTTTTTAAATTTTATCATTATTAAATCATTTCATTAATTAAAACTAACACAACATGGCAAGTCAAATAATATATAACAAAGGACCGCGGATGGCGTGACTTATTTATGCGAAAGTTTGGGCATGCGCAGGGCCCGCTTGTATCATTCCCCCATAGCCTATAGGATCCTTTGTCTCGATTGCCCTACCGGCTTCTCCCTTATTCGTCCAATCGCGCGATAAACACTCTTTGTCCCTTATTTCCTTTTTTTTTTATTTTCCCCGAAAATACCTCCCCACTCTATAACCGAAAAACCGTTGGAACAAAATGTTTTCTAAAAATTTTGACAGCAATCCCAATAACGAATCGGGTCGGCGCCATCGCACTATAACTACTTCCGGTTCTATTCCATGTGATCCAATTTGTTTTTTTAAATGTCACACATTTGAGTAGTGACAGCTCACACACACAACTTCGCGTTTTTCGCAATAACGATAAATGATCTAAAAACATATGCACTAAATATATCTATACTGCGGGTATGACAGTAATGATTTAGCCGCTGATAATAACTAATTATATCATAGATTTTACCGCAACATTCTGCGTTGTTTCATTAGGCTGTCGTAATACAAACATACCACAAATATAACACAAATGTGACATGACGCGAACACTATTTGTCCCTTCTTTTCTTTCCCAGAAAATTCTGCACTTCCTACATCATGAAGAACCATTGGAACTGCGTAAATTTGGAATTCTCCGAAAATTCTCGTGATAATAATAACAGTATGTCGACCTAGCGCGCAACATTGCCAGCAATTGTTGCCAAAATACGACATCAAGGGCCCTGCCATCACCGACAAATGCGTAATGCTCTGTTTTCTATTTGCGGTTAACGTTATATTCATTCTTCATATAGTGACTAAATTTTAGGCTATAAATAAACAATTGGATAAGTTTGGATAATTGTTAGGATGTTGCCGGCAAATATGGCGGCCCCTCCACACATGAAACATTGAGTTTTATCGACCAATTCCTCATGCCAGAAATTCGCCCTGACCTCATGTTTTACCCAAATACGAATTAAAAACGCTTAATCATGTGGCGCAACTTGCAGAAATTCGTAGTCTCTATATGTAATCATGTCCTAGGTTATCCTTACTCACTCGCTTTTTGACGAGACAATTTTGTGGATTAAAAGAGCGATACGAAAATTTGGAGTAAAATGCGCATGCGCGGAAAACGGATAAATTGCGGGAATTTTTTAAAAATGTCTCAATTTAATAACAATATACATTGTGACAGCCGGCCATTGAACCTTGCGAAAATGATTAATCCACATCTTTACTATGCACGAAGACTCTACCGTGATTCATCATGTGAATGGAAACGAATAACGAGCGAGATCTAATGCAAGATGGTTACCCATTGTTAAACGAGGTTTATGATTTGTTGATAATGACACGTTAAGGAATGATTTGTGAAACAAAAATGGCGGGCTGCTTGTAATTGTTTTATACACTCCAGACCTTAATAGCAAAAATTACTTCATGAGGCAAGATGCCATTGAAGATCATGAGCGTATATGTGAAGTGATGGAGCAAGATTAAGTTATCTTGATTTACCACTTCACAACAACAATAAATCATGCCAAATTTAGGATTGATAATTGAATGTCTTTTTGCGCTCCGCTAAAAAATTCATAACTCAATGTTAATCCGTGGATTTCAATTTTCGTTAATAAGATAATGACTCATCAGTTGAATATGTAGTAAACAGTGGTTGAGCTACCTATACTGAAAACCCTCTTCCCATTGCATCAGCAAAAGAACATCCGAGAAAATGGATTACAATTCCTTGCTGATTGCATTATATCATATAATGGCATATTAATGCACATATAACATAGTACTGTATTGACCAACACAACAATCTCCTCTTCACAAACGTCACACAATGATAAAAAAAAAAAATTCTTACCTCTGAGAGCGTCCTGACGCCCATCTTCTCTCTCCTCCAGAATTTTCTCAACCATATTGACGTTGCAAATGACGTCAAGATAGAATTTGCAAATGATGTGAGAATTGAACCGTCCACGATTGTTCTCTCACCAACAAATATAAACCTCTAGCTTATCGCACCGGTCTTTTTAATAATAGTAAAAAAGTCAGTCGTATTTACAAAAGAACGCCTAGTCCCTATTTGTTGTTTTTGTTATTATTTCACTTCCTGATACAGCAAACAGCAGTCCCTTCACCAGTAACTCCGCAAGCCGAATTTTTCTCAAAGAAATAATTTTCAACGATGAAACAGGTTTAGCCTCGAAAGGCGGGAAAAATTTGAAATCTCCTTGGTCTCTTGCCCTGTCTCATAAAAATTTCCCCCCCTCTCTCTTCCAAATTCAAACACATCAACAGGAGTAGCTGTGCCGTATATCAGTGTATCACAGATATAAATAAATATATAAAGCCTATCTAGATATTACTTTGTCACCGCCTGACTTGACTGTACGCGCGGATTCAAAATTGGAGGAAGATGATACTCGTTAATGATTCTCCTGATTATTATTATCTCTTCAATAAATACTATCACAGACTTTGACACTACACTTTCTCCTTGGCGAAATTGATTGGAGAATTTGGCCTTCTTTACAACAAAGCTATCCTTCTTTCTCTTCTTCTGCTTCTCTCTCTTCTGCTTCACACAAACGCTTCGCTTCTTCTTCTTTTCGTATCTTCACGCAAACAGCCCTCTAGGTATTCTCTCCTTATTCTCAACCTCAAGAGAATTGCCCCCCACTCCTCCGAAAAGAAAGAAAACTTCAACAACCGGAAACAACAGGGCTGATGATGTTTCTTTACTTCCCCTTGAACCGCAGTTCAATTACCCTGTAGATGGTATTATTTTGGTTTTTTTTTTTTTCAATCGCACAGCCTCTCGCACTCTCTCGCTTAGAGCGTTAGAATGGGCTCGGAAGCGCGTTTAATATACTCCGGCTAACACATCTGGCCTAATCTTTACGTTCCTTCCCTCACTGCTCTGTACTCGGCAGCTGGTTTCCGACTGAGGCAACCAAAATGGCCGACATTGCTATTCGCTGCGGTCGAACGCCCCCCCCCCCCCCTCTCTGCGCCCCTCTGCCCGGTGGTACTTGACGCAGTTAGGGGGCACCCCCTCGCCGCGCGCTCTCTCTCGCACTTGTAGAGTTTATGCGGGAATTGAGGGATGAGCGCAGGAGTGGGGGGAACCCCCCACTCCGCGCGAACAACAGCGACCTCTGGGTAACGCGTATCCGTTAACTCGCGCGAGTCACGTAGGCCATGCGCGGCAGAAGGGGGGGGGGGGGGTAAGGGGAGGGGAAGTGGTTCGCTTTTGGTGTCTTTGTCAGTGGAAATTTGTGTGATGCAAAATTGACGACGATTGGAAGAATGCAGTAAATTTGAGGGGTTTCAGGTAGAGACTCGAGTTTTTTCTTCGGTTGCTGGATATTATGAGTGTCTCATTGGAGATTTTTAGGACAGCGCCGGAAATTGAATTTGGGCTTGGGGAACATCGGGGTTATTATATATATGTTTGTGTTTTGAACTGTTTTGTTATGGTCAAAGAAGTTTTCAAATGGTTTGCTTGTGTGGAGGGGGGGGGGGGGGATAATTTTCCTGTCACATTTTTTCATCTGTACAATGGTTCCGAGTTTTTCAAATTTTGTTTGTTTCGGACAATTTTTGCGAATGCATGTTTCGGAATTTTTCGGTTAGTTCCTAAGGACCAGTTCTCGGTCAAGTTAACCGCGGCTAATCAGGAGTTAAAGTTAAGCGTTGTAATTGGCCGGAGTTAAATTTTCGACCAATCGGAAGCCTGGACGTCAAAGTTGAATATGGCGCGCACTAACCAAAAACTGGTCCTAATTTGTTTGTAAAGGCTTTCGATATATCTATATCTTGTTCGTATTTCTAACGTGATTGAAGAGCCGAGCAATTCCATTTTGAAGTGCGTTATTATATTCTGTTGGTGGACTTTTGGGAGAAGGGGAAGCGCGTATTCATGGAAGGTTCTGGGGGATGGTAACCACCTACGGGCATCACAGTAGTTTTGCATTGTTAGTAGTTTTACATGTTTTCAGATTTCTCATTCACACATTTTTATGAGGCTCTGCTAGGCAGATGGTTTTCGAGGTTTGCGTTGAAAAGCGTAGGGGGAAATTCCGTTGGAATGTTTGGGGGTTCGAAATTAGGATTTCGAGCCGTTTCTTAGTACGCAGTGGAGGGGGGGGGGGGGGTGTTTTCATCAGCAGAAATTGGATGATTCTCAGAACAAACTGAGGACTATTTTCCCAACGGAAGTTTCACACAACCTTCTTATCGACATTAAACTGACGGTTTGCTTACAACTATCGTCGGCTACATCCATGAATCACTATATGTATTCAGAATTTTGGTAAATAAATTCGGGGCGGGAATTCATTTGTAACTGATCAACGAAGTACAGTATTGAATGGTAATAATGGTAAGAAAAATATTTGGGTAATGATTTATCCGCACATGCAAAGTTTTCGTCATTTTTTTTGAATAAATATTATTCCATTGACAACAAGTGTTTGCATTGGTGGAAAACTCGACGGCAAAAATTATGGCCATAACAATACTAGTCAAAGTTCCGGAAGAGGGGGGGGGGGGGGGGCATAACGAAATGAGCGCGCCATTTTTGTATCGTCAAAAATTTCACATTATTCCAAATCTCAATTCGCACATTTCTTTGCTGCGTGTAGTGCGAACAGTTTTCATGTTTTGATATGAAAAGCGAAGGAAATGCGACTGGTGTTTGAATGTTTGGGCACGAAATCGTGATGTTTCCGAGGATTTCAAGTTGATATGTTGTTATTGTTAGCAACAGTGAGTATACGAAATTTTCGGATTTAATTTTTGGCGCCAAGTGGGACACTATATATTGTTTTGTTTAGTTCAGTACATGCATAACCTTCCAGGTTCCTACATTTTGCTTCCCTCGCTATAATCTCAGTAATAATATTAATAATAATAATAATACTCAATGTTTAATCCAAGTTTGGCAGATTCACATCACATGGCGAGCGATATATTTTCCCTTTCCACATGCTCACATACTTCAGTGAGAGTTTTCACATTTTCATTTCGCGAATATAGGACGGAATGCAGAGGGGAACGAAGTCAGTTGTTGTTGGGAGGGTTGGCAATGCCTTGGGGTACCAAGTCGTCATGGCTCAGGGAATTTCAAGGTATTTTGAGGAATGGAAGATAGTAGGATCATGAATGATGCAAAATGTAATTTGAGGCGCTTCCGTTATCGGTTGGAGATTTTTGTGGAGGGAGGGCACCATTATTTTTGTTAATGGTGTTTGACATTCGGATGTCGCAATTTTAACCCGCATTTATGCAACTTTGGAAAAACAATAATGGGAGTTAGGTACAAGTGAACGTGGCGATATAAATTTGTTGTTAAACGCATGGTTTAAATTGAGGAAAAAACACGGCCAACTACTTGTTTAGGTGACTCATTTTTGTGTTTCACTTTGTTTGAGATAGATAAGAAAACAGAAAACGCGGCTTTTGAAAGTAGTGTTGGGGAGAAATATTGAGAAAAGTTGAGAATATTTGGAAAAAATATTTGCAGTTTTGAAAAATTGCAGCCTCCTGCTCGGCCGCTTTCTACCTTGCAACCATCTCCAGCGGAGAAAATTCCATTGGCATCACTCGTCAACAATGTTTTCCAACAAAAATCCTGCTCAACCTCTCATCACCCGCATTACCTATATATATTCATTTGAAATTTGCCAGTACGTGACAAGAATCATGAGTAGAATTCCATAGCTTAGGCATAGTCAGGCACATCGAATTGTTTGGATGGCGCGATATGCGCGCGCATCATACGACGGCCACGTATTCGCTAAGTCGTCATGTGGACGAGAAAGAGATGGGAGGGGAGAGAAAAAATATTAGGCGTTGGCCAAAGTGAGACACAAACCAAACACCGATCATACGTTTTCTCTCGCTTCCTCTGCGCATGCGCAATATTCCGATAAACATGGCTTGTTTTTGAATCTCTTTTTTTACAGCTATATGCGAAGCGTGTAGATATATATATGCACACATATAGGCTTGCTATTTATCTCGCGGCGCACGTACACCAACTACGCTAGGTGAATTTGTTTGGCCAACTACAGTATATATATGAGTACATGGAAATTATATGCCAACGATTGTAATTTGTAAATGAGGATGACGAATAAAAGTTTACATACTCGAAGGAGAACAAATACGCGGACAGGTAATGTATGCGCGCATCGACTCAAGGAGGAATTCAAGTTCTAGAGGACGATTTTGTGAAAGACATGAGGGGAGTGCTTGGGGGGGGGGGGGGGAGGGAGGGGTGGCTGAAGACTTGTTAGGGAGACGAGACATCTTGGATTTTTCAAGCGATTTTTTAGGCTATTTTCCAGCAGGTAGCCACTTAAGTGGGCTTAAGGGTGTTTGTCTGCTACGAAAAAAGGGATAAAATTCTCATCTTTTTCTTCAAGTCTGATTTTAAATCCGTCTGACACATTTTCGTACGAATTGAATTTATCGAAAGTTTAATTTTGCCACAAAACCAAAATGCAATTTTCGGGTAACGATTTCTTCGTTTCTTCGAAATCATTTGCAATTGAGAAGAATAATAATTTATGTTTGTGACTTGAATTAGGCAATTTGGTGTTTAGCGAATTAAGATGGAAATCTGACTAAATGGGAGGGACAGATCGCTGGTGCTAGGCCACTTCCGGTCTAACCTAAAATAATTATTGGAGACATGACTGGGGTGGGAACGTACCCAGTGTTATTGGGGTGACATATATATGACTGATATGATTAATCAGAATACTTTCATTGTATGAGGAAACGTAAAATTTAAAATTTCATGAATGAAGAACAATTGCGTCGCGAGTCGCAAATTTCTCAAATTTCGCTGAGATCGGAAGAATCGCGGTGCCAGAAAGTTTACCGGATGCAACTATACTCACGCCAAGAAAACACATATATATGTATTTATATATCTAGATATAATAAAAATGTCTTGGGTTATTTCCTGACTTGTCGTTCTAAGTACTATTTATTGGATATTAACTTATATCCATGTCCCAAAGCATTTCTAATATCTTTGAGACCATTTTTACCACGGCGTTCGCCGGTGTGTACGTGTATGTGTGCGTGTGTATACACTTCTGCAGCAGCTTCATAAGTACGCACCTTCAAAACCATTTGCTAACGAGATATTTGACTTTCTAAGAGAACCTCCAAAAAGGAAATAATCTTGGGCGGAAATTACCAGTCGGAAAAGTTTTTTGTGGACTCATTGAGCGCACTAGTTATAGCTAATCTGCCAAGATAGAAAGCAATTTTGTAGGACTGACAAAAGTAGTGTAGCGCGTTCACCACACTAATTGCGGTCTTAATTGCTTATCGATTTTGAGGTAACGTTGAGGGAGATATTTTGCAAATTTGCATTGCAGTTTCGTGAAATAATTTAATTCAATAACTTACCTATCGCTTCAACGCGGAAAAATCGCACGCCTTGCTTTTCATTTCCTCAACAACTCACGAAATTTCACGTCTTTTCCTTATTTTTGAAATATTTTTCTTCGCAACTTTGGTAAAGTTTATAAATAACAATTATGTAATGGAATTCTGGAGGAGGTTAAAATATTGCGTACGAAATTTGAATGATTACAAACCTTCTAAAATGTGGGGGAAAAAAATAAAAAAACAATGTGAAAACTTTTAGAGCTCTATAAAAGTGAGCGGGTTATGAGAATGTCGCGGAATGTGGAACTATTTCAATGAAAAAAAAAACGGAAAGATGACAGTAATTTTGCGCAAAAAATGGTCAGCCATTTGCCAGATAATTTGCGCGCGAAATTCAAAAATATGAGAGGCCATCGATTGCGTAAATACATTTGGGGTCATAAAAAAAATAGAACTACCTTGCAATTTATGTGAAAATGACAATTCATCAGGAAGTTACTAACCCCTCAACTTTGGAATGTTACAACAATACAGGGATCTATCGGATTCATCACGTCACGCTGCAACACGCACTAGCAAAGTCAAGGGCAAGGGGAAGCGTTGAAGGCCAACGTGGGGAGGATATCGTGTTTTGGGATCTCCATATGCCATGTCATATATATATACTGCGTATGAATCCTCCGACGCGGTGTCAAGTTGATCACATGTCAGCTAAACTTGTCAACAACCCGTTAAAAAAAATGGCGGAAATTCGCAAGTGACAATAGTATCTATATCTACTCCTTTATCAGTAGTAGTCCAAGCAGTGAAAACAAATTTCCCGATTTTTAATTCTTGTTTGGTATGTTCGCTCTTCAGATTTCAGGAGCTCACGGCTTCTGGAAACCGCTTCACGGGAAACCGCGCGGTGCGCATGCGCCGAATTCAAACACTCAGTCGCCATCCGCCGATTCTACCTTCAGTTACGCCCTAATTATGCGTCTTGGGAAAAAAAGTCATAAAGCATAAAATATGTATTTTTATATGGGGAACATTTTATCTTTCATCAATTTTTTCCTATCTCAAAGCGTTCTGCACTTACAGCGTCACAAAGCTTCGTAATTGTTTGAGAATAGACTCGTATCGCATTACTGGTTTGGAGCCAAAAATTAGCGCACACACACACACACAGCTTTTTTACTGACTATCTCGCGTGTGTTATCGACGGTGCCCATAGAATGAGAATGCTAGGTCGGACGGGAACCCAACGTGTCCGGGAGGGGGGGGGGGGGAGTTATATACAATGGCTTAAATGGCGAAATTCGGCCCCATCAGGACGGGCGGGTCTCAGTACCCCCTTCCGAAAGAATGCTAAAGAGCAGTATCGTGGGAACTACAAGAGAGAGGGATGGAAAAAAACAGACTAGCTTTCTCGCTAAATTTTTACGTCAAAAGAGTTTTAATGATGTATTGAAACACGGAAAATAATTTAATGCACCCCAAAGTCCCTCTTTTAGCCCGCTCATGTAACCTGAGAAATACCTTTACATAACAGAATGAAAAATTTGCCCTGATCAAAATAATTAATTTGACTTTTCCATTCGCAATGTCACGTCGAAATTGCATGTGTGAATAGAAACTTTCAATTTGCATTTAAAAAGTGATTTAGGCTGCGCTGATTATATTCCATTTCAGAGCTTTAGCCTCTTGAGTATCCCAAATCTGCCAAAAACCATAACTTTCATCATTCCGAGCCAAATGGGAAAACTTTGCCCCCATGTGCAAGAATGAGATTTTCTCCAACTCTAGAAACTCGCAGATTGTTCAATCCCTCCTGACTTTGCTACATCAATGACACATAATGCTCGAGCATTGATGAAATTCAGGAATAAGGGGAAAATTGCACATTGTTAGGAATTGTCCGAATAGTAAAGCCCCTATTATTTACTTATTCGTTAGCGAGGTATGCAAGGGATTTATATCAAAATCATATTTGTGACATTTATATCCACACCCAGTCACCCATCCACACCCACTCACCCATCCACATCCAGCCACCTACTCAGCCATCCACCCACCTAGCCACCCATCCACACCCACCCATCCATCCGGACCCACACCCCCATCCATATTTACCCCCCCCCCCCCCTCCCATCAGTACCCACCCACCCACCCAGCCAGCCACCCGCCCATCCGTACGCAGCCACACACCCACCCATCCGTACCCGCCCACCCACACACCCATACGTACGCAGCCACCCACCCACCCATCCGTAACCACCCACCCACCCATCCGTACTCACCCACCCATCCGTACTCACCCACCCATCCGTACCCACCCACCCATCCGTACTCACCCACCCATCCGTATCCACCCACCCACCCAACCGTACCACCCACCCAAACATCCACACCCACCCACCTCACACACACATTTTGTTAAAGAGTCGATTCATTACTTTCGGGGCGATTATAATAACTCCGGAAAGGTACAAACTGAAATTAAAATTCTGATATTCTGAGTAATTATTTGCTGAACGATGCAATAAATTAATTGCAAACGTCATACGTTGATTCGCCTATCTCCTCTAGAATCATAAAGTAAATATAACCCTGACGCTGTGCATGAAACGTACGTTCATCCGCGCATTTCTCTCACTATTTTATGGTCTAAGAATAAAATCTCCGCGGGAGACTACTCTCTCTAAATATCTTGCTATTGCAATTTGAGTGAAAATTTCTCTTCACATAGGGGGGATATTTCATTACGCTTGAAAAAAAATTCAATGACTGTCCAATCAATCAATATAAATTAATATCAGCGAGTGAACATGCTCGAAGGTTAATAGTCACAGTATCGCTTTTTTTTTCTTGTAGTTTCGCGGGATAGGAGGGATCAAGTCCAATCAATTAGTATCAGCATAACATCTGCCAATGTCCTAAGTTTTTTCAGTGAAAATTCATTAGCTGAGGCAGTGAATGGAAAAATTACAACGAAAATTGTTTCGCTTCACCAGTGGCCTCTTATTTGCCATTTCTTAGAACTCTAGAGCAGTTCAGAGGCCATCACAATTTTACCAATTTTTTTTATTTCAAAAACGATTGAGATTGTAATTTTTTGTTGTTAAAATTTTTTGTTTCCAAAATTTTTTGTTGTCAAAATTTTTTGTTTCCAAAAGTTTAAAAAATTTTCAAAGTCTGTAATTTGTTCGATAATTTGAATGACAAAAAATTCAAATTAAAAAAAAACAAAATTTTTTTTTAAATTAAAACGAACTTTAAAAAATTAAGTGCACCTCATTAGCAAAACAAAAAATTCCAAAAATTTTCCAATTTTTTTTTCTATTTTGCCATTGTTGGAAAATAATCAGACCCTACTTTATCGGCTGCTCTGTGTACCAACGGTGGATATAAACGCAGCTCATTCGCTAGATGGCACTATTTTCGGCGCCTGCATCTCCAATTATATACAGAAAATAATATTTAAAAGTTAAAAAAAAAATAAAAAAATCTTAAAAAATTCCAGAGCGCATCCTAAACCATGAAATCTGCCAACGGCGAATACTACGCACAAATTTGGTTCCAGGAAGAGAAGAGGATAAAATGAAGGGCTTCGAGGAGGCAATTCGAAGGGATGAGGATGTGCGCAGTAGTCCTCCATGTTTATGGGTGTGGGTGGGAGAGCATCAGTGGCGAAGTCAGCTTGTGGATTGAATTCTCATACAAGCTTACGAGAAATTGCGTCTCAAACTGCCAACCCTTTCTTTTTCTTCTCGTAATTATCTCAGGAGATCTGGACCACATTTTTGCGTCAGCCAAATTTTCCGCAATATCGTCCCTTAGTTTTTTCAAATTATTTTTTTTCTCAATTGTCGTTTTGAGGTCAATGATTTCGAAAACCGATTTCTGGCTACGAATTCATGGTAAATTTTTTTGATTTTCGTGTTCGGTAGGTAAGTTTTGGCGCTATCATAGGACTTTTAGAGAGCTTATATCGCATATGGGTTCGCTGAAGAGTAAGAGGATATAACAGTAGCGGCAACAACGCTTGTTGATTTATGGCAACAGCAAAAGGATAGGCGACTCCACCGTAATCTGTATGTTTAGCAAGAACTTCATATGCGTTTATCACAAAATATCGCTTTCTTAGGAAACCTGGGATCTTCTCAGGAAACCTGATTCAGATGATTTTGCGATGTTTGATGGCAATGAACTCATGAACTTCTAAATGATAAGATTTGGAAAATCTGAGGAAATTAAAAAAAAAAATAAAATTGGGGAATTTTTTTTTTGAAAACTCACCTTTCGATAATGCCGCTGACTTCTCATCACTACCTCCTGGCGATTTCTCATCTTTCTCATCTTTCTGATCATTCCCATTTACCGACGTACCCTCCTCGTCCATCTGGAAAACCTGAAAAACAATTCCCAATAAACATCAACTCTCACAAACCGTCGATTTACATGTCCATTATTTGCATATGACAAGTAAGAATGTTCAGGAATTTTTCCAAGAAAATTTACTGCAATATCTATCGAAAAATTTTGATCTTTGAAATATATATCTCTGATCTATGCCTTACTTGTATTTAAAAAAACGATTGCCCCATGGAAAGTATCGTAACTGGAGTGTCAACTCGAATGAAACTGATCACTGAGACGAATCAAGTAGGGTAACGATAAGTTGAGGCTGATTTAAGTTGAGACTCACTTGAGTCAAGCTGGGAGTGACTCAAATCAAGCTGAGACTGACTTGAGTCAAGCTGCGACTGAATTGAATCAAGCTGAGATCGACTTGAGTCAAGTTGAAACTAACTGGAGTCAATCTGGAGCTAAATTGAGTCAAGCTGAGACTGCCTTGAGTCAAGTTGAAACGGGCTTGAGTCAAGTTGAGACTGGCTTGAGTCAAGTTGAAACGGACTTGAGTCAAGTTGAGACTGACTTGAGCCAAGTTGAAACGGACTTGAGTCAAGTTGAGACTGACTTTAGTCAAGTTGAAACTAACTTGCGTCAAGTTGAGACTGACTTGAGTCAAGTTGAAACGGGCTTGAGTCAAGTTGAGACTGACTTGAGTCAAGTTGAAACTGACTTGAGTCACGTTGATACGGGCTTGAATCAAGCTGGGACTAACTTGAATCAAGTTGAGACTGACTTGAGTCAAGTTGAGACGGACTTGAGTCAAGCTGAAACTGACTTGAATCAAGCCCCTAACCCCATTCAAGTTCATGGAATCTGTTTCACATCACGCGCTCTTCGACATGATTTAATTCTACTCGGGTCAAATAGTGGCCTCAGATTGTATCATAAAAACCCTTGATTGGGTGAATATTGGCCTTCTAAGTAGGTCAATTTGAAATCATGGTCAAATATTCCACAAAAATCAAAGAAAATTCGACAGTATTGGACGTTAGAATGCAGTGACGACATTTAAAAATATGCCACATGGTACTAGGTGATCAACATTTCGGACTTTTGATGGCTCATCATATGTTCTCCAAATACGAGATTCGACTGTTGTTGAAAATTTTGTCAAATGAACTTTTCTGTTACTATCCAGCTCAATTTTTTCACGCTTCAACAAAACACACATTACATCCTTAAGTGATGACTCAGACTCGACCGGTCTGCTGATTGGCACGATTAATAAAGCCAACAAAAGCCGCAGATGAGGAGAAAATTCAGCTGATTATACAAAATATTTGTCACTTTATTTATATTCCTATCATTCACATTGGCAGTTCTGATGTTTTTATTTTTAAAGCAAATGTGCAATTATGGGTCTGGCCAATTTTCCAGTTTTATATTTATGCACCAATATCTCATGTCAAGTATTCCAAGTCTTTTTTTCCACTTATTTTTGTTGCTCCATTTGTTATGAAAAAAAGAAATAAACATTGCGGAAAAACTGGTTATGTTGAATAATTCTTTGCCCCATTGCTCTCGGCTTGTCTTGACTCATCAGTGCAGTCCGAAGTCAGGACACCAGTCACATGTCGAGATGGAAATTTCTAATATATATATTTTAGATTTGCGCCATTTTTTCCTTCCTGCGACTACTAATTAATACAACGCCCAGATGGAATATTTTTTTTGGGTTATCCAAAAACTGAAAGAAAATGTACAGCTTGACGAAACTTACGTTCGACGGTGAATCCGTATTAGAGCCTGGGTAGCTCCGCACGACTATACAGAAGGGGGATTCCCCGTTGACTGAACCTCAACATTTTTTTGAGGCCTCAAAAATTAATCTCAAATTATAGAAAGGGAGAGAAAATATTGGAACGCAATTCCCAAATTGTCAACATACTTCGCAATTTGAAAAATTTTTGACGGAAAGAAAAGGAAGTTTAGAAGAGGAAAATCCAAATGGTAACGGTTTAGAATTGCTAGTTCATTACCAGCTTCAACTATGCAAATACAAGGAGACTATATACACTTGTTTGAAACACTTGAGTAGCCATAAGTGGCCGCGATGATTGAATCGCAATGAATATGATTCATCTGGGAATTGATTCCGAATGGAAACGTAGCAATCGCTCCACTTTCCGGTTTATCCGGAGACTTTTCGAAACTTAAATATTCGGTCGAACTTTGCTCCTCCATCCATTTGCTTGAAATTTGTGGGTGTTAATTAATTTTTAAAAAAAATTTTCGTTAAAATTTGCGAAGCTCCCCTGAATTTTCAGAATTGGCAAAACTATCTACATAACTTCTTCCGTTTTCCTCAATTTTATCGACTTCTGGGATCCCATAGATAACCCCCCCCCCTCCTCCCCCCCTCCCACCAATCTCAAGATACATCCACGTGTCGAGATCAACATCCCCACTATTTTTATCATTTTGTTATTGTATTACCGCACATTATCAAAATGTTACGAGTCGCGAGTTCAAGGACATACACGCGCGAAAAAAACTCTCTCATGGAGCGAGTGGTTTAGCGAAACAGGTAACAATATTACATGCACGCACAAATAAAATAAAAACCCACCGGGCGCTGCGGGGGGGGGGGGGGGTTGAGGTGAAACCGGTCCTTCTCGGTTCGACAAGAGAAAAGGAGAAATAAAAATAGCCCAAACAAGTTATTGTTAGTATTCCAAACCGCCATTTTTTTCTTGTGTTTTTTTTTCCTGAAGCACGTGTGAACCCACGCATGCCGCATGATTCTCCATTCATCGCCGAAGCATCGAACTGGCGGATTGACATAGTTGATTAACTTTTCTAACGATCGCCGGTTTGACTGTCCCGAAAAAATTGTAAATTATCTGACACACGATACGCAGTAAACTTGTTATCAAAGTGAGTGTGGCTCATACAAATAATTTCCTGCTATTGTTCGTAGGACCGTTTTCTCTTTTGAGGTCCTCAAAATTCTGGGTCATTTTTTCCGGTGTCTCGTTCCAAGTTGATTACTGCCAAATTATTTTAAAAGTGGGTGGTTTTGATAGAGGTTAATTATGAGCTATTTTAGTTTCGACAGCTCTCCATTATATACCGAATTAATTTTTTATTATATTTTAATCATCATTTAATCAATATTTTAAATAATTCCAACTTTCTGATTAGTCCGCGCCCTAATTATTTATTCAATGATTTTCTGGACGAAATACGTCATTCAAAATATTTCAGCGAAAATTTATTAAAGATGTTTTGGAGAGAATTTACACGTTCCACGAGAAAAGTTCTTTTTTTTGTGGACTCATTCGTGGGATAAAGTGGAAAAGTTATTTTTATTTTTCTTATTCTGGAGAAATGAAACAGCTACTGGGTTGATGTCAACCAGAGTTTCATGAGATCTGAGTTATGTCAAGAGACTTTGATGGCGGGCTTTCAAATTTCCGAGTGGCCGTCTTACGGAGGCCCCCTCTCCGCGCTGACGCGCATGTGCGAGAGAGAGACGGAGCGTGCGTTACAGAGCGAAGGCGAGGATTCTCTGCGGAGTAGTGGGGGAAGTAGCTTCCCCGCGAGAAGGGGAAGGGTCTCCCTACAGAAATTCCACTGTATTTCGAAATGAGAAGGAGATAGGTCAATTTTCATGAAAATGTTTTTTGTAGTGCGCACTGAGAGCTACAATAAATGTCTATATGAACTTTCGTTAATATTCTTAGTTTTGGAGATATCTGCCGAAAATGAGGCGGTTGATACCGCAGAATTCTTATCGAGCCGAAGAACACAGTTTTCATCGACTTATGATGGCAGAAATGTATGAGTAATAAGCAATACGGAATAATCTGACCACACGAGGCTCTCAGGGACACGTTGACCGCAGCTACACTAAGAGGAACATAGATTCTTCGCGGAATTGATATTCGTTGAATGCAAATTTTGGTTACGTTACAATTCGTCATAGCATTGTCGTAATGTAGGGTTATTACAATACATAAATGAAAATTACGCAGTGGAAAACATCGGTCAAGACAATTTGGTCTCGTACTATGAGCGAGTAGAGAGCGCGCTTTTTTTTCATAGCACGCTTACGGTATATTGATAGGTTGAGGTCGGAAGTACCCCCTAGTCAAAATTCATGTTCATTTTTGGATTCCTAGAGTATATATTTACAGCTTAGAAACCCTCTCAGTTAAGTTTAAAAATAATATTATAATTATTGCAACCGATATTGATAGTGAATGAACATTTATTTTATAAAAATTATTTATACGAAAAGTCATTTGCTTATTCCTAGACATTACTAGCCTCACCGATAACCTAACCTAATCCACGAGGTCGATGCGCGGGCATTGTGACACTTGTGAAAATTACCACAATGAACCAACTGAAGTGGGGTGGACAGTTCATAAAAAAAAGCATTACGATCAACGTCGAAAATCGCTGGAGGCTTTGGCTAAAATATTAATAACCTTTCACGATTATTATTGTACGCCGGCGGCAATGTTTTGACAGCTAGCAGCAGCCATTACACTTTCAGATACTAGGGGGAAAAAATCACCAGAGCCAGCCGCCATGACACTGACGAACCAGCGACGATAAATCGGAGTTTTTTTATTAATTGTTTCATTAAATCCTCCAACTTAGGATCAAGATTGAACTTTCAGAAGATGTAGTTGAAAGCTTGTTCTATATAGTGGTATGTTTTTTTTTATGGGGAAGCTCGTGAATTTTTCGCATAAATGCCACACTTCCGGTGAAATTTCTCGATTTGAGACATTTTTACTCTTGCATTATGTACATTTTCAATTAATTATATCTGCTTCATTAAACTTACAGATTTGTGCATGAAAATCCTCAATATAGAGACAAAAATACTCTTTCAAATGAATACCACAATATAGGGTCAAGCTCGTGGACCCTGAACCTATCAATATACCTTAATACTCTTATAATTGGCTACAGGGAATGAACTTCATCATGCCATACTACGTTGATGAGAATTGCGCAGGGAGAAAAATCGATTTTATTTTATAGGCAGCACATAATTTGGCCTTTCCAAATTAAAATTGAGGATATCATAGTACGGAGGATACTTTTAGCGGCAATTTTCAAACTGTCATACGATTTTGTAGTGCAGTATCATTCGAAGCAATCGGAATCGCCTGGCGCGAAACTGATAGCGCACTTAATCATGGGAGTCGCGAGCTGCAACGAATTGTTGCGCATATCCTCAATTTTTCTTTCCGCCCCATTTCATGATTTCTTTACATGTTTCTACAAGTGGCTCGTTGCAAGGATTTGTTTGATTTAAGTAGGAAATTTTTGTTTACGTATTTGCGAACGAAAGATCTTATCAGAAAGTGCCGGAGCCTTCTAGAAGAACCAAAATTGTGACAGTCTTCTGATTTGTTATCAACAAATTTTGACTAATCATTGAAGAAAAAAACATGTACATCTAATGGATATTCTTTTCACTTGATGTTCCTTTTTGATCGGACGTTTATTGAAATAAAACTTTTGTGAAAATTGCCACTAGATTAAATCGATTACAATTTTCGGAAGTTTCAGAATGAGACCTCGGTCAGTATAATTTTTTTTTCAAAATTTTATCACTGTCTTCTTCCCGCGAATCAACAACCTTACATCCCACCTGCTTCTTCAGCAGATTTGATTGGATGCGCTATCTTTTCCATATTTAATCGGTTGCATGATCGATTGAATAATTGAGTATTGTCCAATTCTCGGCTACATAAATGAATGACTCGATGTATTATTTTTTTTTCTTTATTGATGATGAGTTGTCCAATAATGAGCTGTCTTCGGCGATGAAGAGGGGTGATAAGCTGGATGGTGATGAAGAGCAGTGCAATTCCATTTTTTTTTCATGGGAACGAAAAGTCCGTTGAAGGAAGAGACATCATTGAATTGTCCTTTGCTATTGAACATTGTGAGACATGTCTAGAAATATGTAACATAACCTGAGTCGAGTTTTTGAACCTCATTCTAGCTCATGATGGCTCCTACTCAGGCCGAGGAGGCTGAAATGAGACTGATGAGTAGAGAAATACATTGGATTTGACTCTCAAATGAAATCAATCTCAAGTGAGCCTCAATGAACCTCAAGCTAGTCTCAAGTTAGCCTTATCCAACCTCAACTCATTTGGCATTCCCTTTATATATTATTATTATTATAATATCCGATATAGTCTAGCGGCTATGATTGCCGGTGATTCTTAATATTTTTTTAAATATATATTTAATATATATTTATTTTATCCCATATAGGATTATTTCTTTCGCACAAGCGTTTATCAGGATGAGTTGTTGATGAGGAGTGCCGCTACCTGTTCCATCAAATCTTGATCGAACTGCTGCATCAAAATTTGATCAATCATGCATGCACACAAAATATGGGTTCAAAACAAACATTAGGCCTTCAAGAGGTGAATCAGCCCTGATAAAAATTGTTTTTTGTGTCAACTTTTGTGATCAAGATTGAACTGATACGAGATTAGCGATCTATCTCTGCTGACTGAATTTGAAGCTGTCAAGAAGCGCTACAGTCTTCAGCAAAACAAGTGTCTGAATTTAAGAGGCATCGTGTAGACATTTGTCAGTTATTTCTGAATGTTTCAATTACTCCGTCTAAGAAACATGCAAGAATTCGGACACTTACTCAACATCTTAAAATTGTTTAAGAAATTTTTAATTCAGACACTTGTTTTTACTGTAATATGCCGACATGTTGACAATTCTGAATTTCTTTTTCTGACATATATAGCATATATGGGAAAACTTTATCGAAAAACTTTTCGCATGTGGGTCGATGATAATTCTCTTGATATTACATTTTTTACTCGGTATAACCGAGCGATGTGGGTTGGGAAAAAGTTTTGTATTTTCCTTAGGGACACCGGATCTTTACGGTTCACATTTTCTGGATATTTAAGAGTAACTTGGCGCAATATTTATGCGCCGGCCGAAATGCGAACGAAAAGTCAACAAGCAATTGGAAGCTGAGTGGAAATACTATTCCCAGAGGATTTAATTCCAAACGAAAGTGTGGAAATTCCCAGGGAATCATCAAAAACTGAATATTAGTTTTTTCACAATTTTTTTTTTCGTGTTACTCTTGGAGTAATTAAAAATAATTGACATTAAGCGATTTTTATTTCGTAAAAGTTTTTAGATAAAAATTGCATAAGATGATGGAAAGTCACATTTTGGGGAGATGAAGTCACGTTTTTAAATTGGCAAAAAAAAACTTCAGTTCGACGACCGTGCCAAACACTCCGAGCCAAAAAGTTAATGACGCGCAATCACAAAATGCAAATCACCTACGCTGTCAAGTAAATGAAAACAAAGTAGTGGTATATCTATTACCGACATTAGCACTTTGTTTTTCCCGCATATAACGTTGTTGAAATATACGAGTTGGGCCTTGAACACTCATCGACTAGTTGTGTCTAATCACTGACCTTATAATCCAGTCAATGAACACAATTTTGGTGAACATTCTGTCATGATTGTTGGAAATAGATTTTGCGAGTTTTCAATTGCCAATGAGCTCGTTTTTCACTCCAATGATTTTATTCCAATTAATGGTAGCTCGAGGGGACTTAAGTACGTTTGATTGTTTTATCCACTCCTCCATTTTATCATCGCGGAAAACTGGAAAAATATTCGGAACTTTGATCAATTGTCTTCATGGCAACCGCCCACCCACCTACCCAATGCCAACCAGCACCCCACCCACCCAATGACAGGCTCCCTCCCACCCGCCCTTTCAATGACACCCATCCACCCACCCGCCCACCTATCTAATGACACCCTTTCAATGACAACCACCCACCCACCCAATGACACCCATCCACCCACCTATCTAATGACACCCTCCCACCCGCTCACCTAATGACACCCACCCACCCAATGACACCCACATACACACACCTATTTTTTGAAGTTAACAAATGCGAAAATTAATTTTCAACACACTCAAACTTTAACCTATTGACACAGCTAAATTTCACTGCATAATTAACCTGAAATTTGTGGTCCTCATTCAACGTCCCTGAATGATGCTTAACGTCCATAAAATTCTGAATTTCAATTGACAATATTTCCCCCAATTTAACAGGAACTATCACTCGTAAAAATTTCAAAGCAAAAAAAAATTTTCACCAGATATTTCAGTCAGAAAATGTAGATATCTTTGTAAAATTGGGCGCATAAGAGGCTGCACAGGTTGTCTTTGGTGTCTTGGATATCACTAGTAGTTATTCCCTGACCTCGCGCAACAAACCCACCGGTAACTATATACATGTAGTATATATATAGCTATAATAGCTACGTAGAGTCACGCGAGTGCATTTGTTGACGTGCGCAGTGCCGGAGGCGTATCCACCTATTCACATTGAAATTGTTATTGCACTTTGGCGTAACGAATAAATTGCGAGCACCGTCAATTCGCAAATACGCTAATGCCTTAAGTAAAATTTGAAGCAGCAGATAATTTACGGCTTTAGTGAATTCTGGGGAACAATGAAAAAAAACAAGGTTGTCTGTTTCGCGTAGCGCTACAAATGTTGCCATTTCATAGTGTTGGATGATTTATATAGCGCGGAGGTCTACGTGCATTTCAAGGCGTACGAAACATTGTAGCATAGCGGAATTCACTGCGATCGTTTTGAGGGACAAATTTTATTGAGCTCTGTTCATCAACTTCCCGGTAGGTGGAGTTATTGTTTTAACTCCGAAAAAAAATCAATTGTCCACCAAATGGTCACTTTTCAGAATAATCATAACCTTTCTGAACATTTTCAGACCATTTTTGACTAAATGCATGTTCTTGTCACCGCGCCTCTCGTTTGTACTCCCCACGGTAGCTGCTCTTCCGCATTCCTTCAGGAGGGCCTACTGGACACCCATCCATTTTCAGGCTATTTTTGACCAGATGCATGTTCTTGCCACCGCGCCTCACTATTTTACTCCCCACGGTAGTTGCCCTTGCGCATTCCTTCAGGAGGGCCTACTGGGCACCCATCCATTTTCAGACTATTTTTGACCAGATGCATGCTCTTGCCACCGCGCCTCTCGTTTGTACTCCCCACGGTAGGTGCTCTTGAGCATTCCTTCAGGAGGGCCTTCTGGACACCCATCCATTTTCAGACTATTTTTGACCAGATGCATGTTCTTGCCACCGCGCCTCACTTTTTTACTCCCCACGGTAGCTGCTCTTGAGCATTCCTTCGGGAGGGCCCACTGGACACCCATCCATGTTGCTGGGGCCGCCTTCCGCGATTTAAGCCGGCGCATCAGTAAACGCTGGGTAAACCACCGGAAACCCGCATGCTATGATGGCGGGCACCTATGATGGACCCCTGCGTCGGGTTAGGTTCCCACCCGGCCTTGACTCTTAGTTTATGGGTACCGCCGGTGGCAAATATTTTCAATATGTTTAGAATGAGAAGGATTTAGCGATTCGAGAATACCCTTCGAAAGAGTATATCTTGCTCGGAAAAATGGGATTTTTAAGTTCTATGCAGTAGCTAGAACTTCGCAAATCCCAGAAAACCGAGCTCATAATGTAATTTTCGGAAAAACCTTTAAGAAAATAGAAAATAAATGGTGGCAATGGGTATTCTCGAGCCTCAATTCCAATTACGAATGACGCACTGTATCCCCTGAAGTGAGGATTGGCATACATGTAACTAACATCATGTTTATGTAACAGCGTTAAGCCACGGGTACAATGCTCTTATTCACCTAAATCGGTGCTCGCGTGTACCTATGACGTGGCTATCATCGATTTTCTTTATTGGATTATTCAATATTGCTTTTCTGGTGCATAAGGCCACCTTGACCAATGTTACATATGGGAATTCTTATTTAATGACTTTCTAATATCATCTTATCTAACAGACATAATATTTCAATATATGCAACGAATGCAAGTCGTATTTAACGACTCGGTTGCGCATTTCTTTTTTCTTTTATTATCAATAAGTAAAGTGCAAAGAAATGGAGGTGGTGAACCTTGATGATAAGGAGATCATGGCGTATCTTGATGATACTCATAACTTTAATACCTTGAGAGATTATCGAGTGCAGGACAACTGGACGTTGATTATTGAGGAAAAGGGAGGAGTTAGGCAGTTGCCCCCGGCTTTTGAAATTGATCATCTATCGGGGGGATGAATGGGTGGGTGCGTGTAGGTGGGAGGGAGGGTGGGTGGGCGTGTGTAGGTGGGAGGGAGGGTGGGTGGGTGTTGGCAGCTGGGAGGGTGGGTGTGTGTAGGTGGGAGGGAGGGTGGGTGTGTGTAGGCGGGAGGGTGGGTGGGTGTCTGCAGGTGAGGAGGGTGGGTGGGTGGGTGTAGGTGAGGGGGAGGGTGGGTGTCTGTAGCTGGGAGGGAGGGTGGGTGTGTGTGTGTAGGTGGGAAGGAGGGTGGGTGTCTGCAGCCGCGCGGGTGGGTGTGTGTAGGTGTCAGGGAGGGTGGGTGTGTGTAGGCGGGAGGGAGGGTGGGTGGGTGTCTGCAGGTGAGGGGGAAGGTGGGTGTAGGTGAGGGGGAGGGTAGGTGTCTGCAGCTGGGAGGGAGGGTGGGTGGCTGTGTGTAGGTGGGTGGGTGAATGGGTGTGTGCAGGTGAGAGGGAGGGTGGTGGGTGTGTGTAGGTGAGAGGGAGGGTGGGTGTGTGTGTGTAGGTGAGGGGGAGGGTGGGTGGCTGTGTGTAAGTGGGAGGGTGGGTGGGTGTGTGTAGGTGAGGGGGGGGGGGGGGGGTGCAGCTGGGAGGGAGGGTGGGTGTGTGTAGGTGGGAGGGAGGGTGGGTGGGTGTGTGTAGGTGGGAGGGAGAGGGTGGGTGGGTGGGTGTGTGTAGGTGGGAGGGAGAGACGGTGGGTGGGTGTGTGCAGGTGGAAGGGAGGGTGGGGTGAGTGGGTGTAGGTGAGAGGGAGGGTGTGTGGGTGGGTAACGTAAAAAGAAACGCATAATAATAATGACAATAATACTAAAGGTTTAATCTCTTGTCAAGGATATCTCTGGTGTCACACAAGTTCAGGTTTATCAAAAAGAGGTGGTTTGCAATTGAGTAACAGCCGAGAATAATGAAAAAATTAATAATTCCCTCTGCATTGGTAACTGCGAAGTTAATGTAACGGATAATCGACCAATTCGAGATTGCTCGAAATAAGAGTCAGTAAGTTGGAATGCAAGTGGCAATTGATGGGGCAGTTTTTCGCAACTGATACGACATAAATGCGGAATAAATTGAAGAATATCAGCAGACGTGAAAATGGAGTTTTTTTTATCGTAGTTGTAAATTCCAATAGTTTCATATTTATTTATTTGCAATTGCGACTTACGGCTTGGCGCCTGATGAGAAAAATTCGATAAAGATTAGCAGAGGAGTTGAGGAATTCACCTGTTTTAGTGTTGATGCAAGACGAGACGAGGCGAGAATTCCCAATCTCTCGTCTCGTCTCGAGGGCCGAGAATGAAATGCAATTTTGTATTGTCTCGTCTTCTTTCGATTTTTTTTTTCATTTTCCAAGTGCTGCTTCAGAACGATTCAAAAGTTGATTTATTAATACGAAAAAAAAATCTGAAGTTTAGCATAATTTTAGAAACTTCTGCCAATTTTTGGAATTAAACAAAAAATGGTTGAAAAAATTTCATGAATTCTGTGGATAAAGTTCCACTTTAGTAAGCTGTAAAATATACACTTACAGATATCTGCAAAATAAGTTGAAGGTTTAATTTTCATTGCGCTGTTTACGCATTCCACGGACAATCCTCGCGAACTGCTTCGCAATACCTTTCTCTTCCTATTATTGGTTACAATCCACTACAATGTTAGTAGTATGCTATTGTCATGCAGTGTGGATTTGTCCGGGGTGTGTTGGCATTTAATATTATCGCAACGCGAGCTAATGCTCATAAACATGGAATGCAAATGACCATTATTATTGACAAAGTGAGACTTCAAAGCTTTAGCTGTAATCAAAAAGTCTGCGACTATGGCTGACGGATTCTATTAGCAAACATATGTCATGGAGACAAGTTGTTAGGGAATATGAAATTTTTGCCTTTCAGTTTCTCCACGAGCCATGATTTTGTTTTCTTTTTTTATTTGCATTTCGTACGCAAGGAAGATGAAAAATAGTGAAAAAAAAATTTTCTCACCATAGTGCTCTCTAAATGATTTCAATTGCTCATAACGTCCTAACGCCGAAACGGTTAAAGATACGAAAAAAAGTCAGAGGACACAAAACATGTATTTTTTTATAAGCAACAACATTTATTCGACACATTTTTGCGTAGCTACAATATTTCGTAAGATACAGCGTTATAAACAATTGAAATCGTTAATAACAATAGAAACCAGGAGACATATATGGGCCAAAAACTAATCAGCTCTAAGTTACGGCAAGACGCTTCGATTGCGTCCTACAGGGCCTTGATCGGATAATTTGTTCACGAGAAATCGTTCCGGGAAATTTTTGGTTACATACGTACATCGGCACACACACACCCACACACACATACAGACATTTTGTTTTAGATAGTCTAGAAGGGTCAGAACTACCATGAAGCGTGGAGATCTGATGGAGAATCGATTTTCCATTTTCGGGGGCAAAACAATAACTTCCCCCATCCGGAAGTTGAAAGAAGGGTTGAGCCTGCTCGGGAAGTCATTGGTTCTAGCCGCACGAAATCACACCCACATCCCTTCCACTCCCCATGTAATCGACTAATTGTTATCGTTCACTCCTAGATCAGGCGATTCGCGTTTCACATAACTCGCAAGCAATATTTACCCGGAAACCACGAGGCATGCCTTCCCACCAGCAATCATTACCATAAACAACGAATAGTATGTTGAATACCTTCAATTTTTCCCTCTATTCTGTCATTTGCCAATGGAATACCAACGTTAGCAATTTCAATTGCCCACCATTATTCACTGTTTTGTATCGCATTTACACTACAAAGTACATTAACTGCTAACCCATGTACATGATTACTAGCCGACTGTCATTATTGACGAATCGCCTGCCCTGGAGTATTCTCCATACGATCTATTTACACCGCGGAATTAATGCTAATGTCGATTCATTTTCATGCCCATAATCACCCAAATGGCAGTCAATACATGCCTTTAATCCACCTTATACAACACCTTTAAAAGCATTCAGGAAAACTCATTTACACGGCTAAAAATAGATTACGCGCAAACAGAATCATTCGAGGATTATCTTTGAGAATTTTCTTTGCACGGACAATAATGAGATAAACATGAGGCGAGATGAATTTATCGGTTACGATATCACCGTTTCTTTTAGCATCACCATCAAAACATGATCCTCCTAATAATTGCGCTTATCAATAGCCCAAGAGTCTTATCAACAGCCGAGTCACTATGTATATGGGTTTGAAAATAATACCTCTATTTGTTGACAGTTATAGAAGTCAAGTGATAACGTCAGTGCAATTGAGCGTTACATAATTCCGGATTTTTGGATACATTGAGAAGGCTGAGCTTTTCCAGATCCTTCAAATGACATATCTCCCAGATAGCCGTCTACCTAAACTACCTATTATACCAATATTGTATTAATCCCCTTTCATTAATACAGGATAATGGAAGCAGTGTAGGTATTGGCTTCATCTGTCTGCACTTCAACCATGAATAAGCCAGATGAAAAGGGCTGTACCATTCCTCGTTACGTATGTACCCGCTTCTCGCTAATTCAGAAGTCATTGTTTCACCCGTTGTCATCTAGGGAAGAAGGGTTCCAGTGGTCCATCAATTCCACTCTGTTTCAATCTGATTGATTGAAACTGGAATTATATCTTTTGCATGCACCGCGGGTGCTTCGCATTCTCTCCTTCCGCCGCACGGACTGGTGGCGCGTCGGTTCCGGTCTTACGCTGTTCGACGAGTCCTATATATATCGATATTTTCTTTGGTCTCTCCTCTTTCCTACAAGTCCGGTTGCGCGCGGTTCGCACGCACACTTCCTTCTCCGCCGTTCTGACTGGTGGCGCGTCGGTTCCGGTCTTACACTGTTCTATAAGTCCTATATATATATATATATATGTATATATATATATTTTCTTTGGTCTCTCCTTTTCACTACAAGTCCAATGGCGCGTGTTTCACACGCGCACTTCCTTCTTCCGCCGCCCTGACTGCGGTGGCGCGTCGGTTCCGGTCTTACGCTGTTCGATAAGTCCTATATATATATATATTCTTTGGTCTCTCCTCTTCACTACAAGTCCGGTTGCGCGTCCTTCGCACGCGCACTTCCTTCTTCCGCCGCTCTGACTGGTGGCGCGTCGGTTCCGGTCTTACGCTGTTCGATAAGTCCTATATATATCGATATTTTATTTAGTCTCTTCCCTTTACTACAAGTCCAATGGCGCGCGCTTCGCACGCGCACTTCCTTCTTCCGCCGCACTGACTAGTGGCGCGTCGGTTCCGGTCTTACGCTTTCCGATATAAGTCGATATTTTCATTGGTCTATCCTTTTTTACTATAGAAATCCGCGGGTCTAATGAAATTCAGGGTCCAATGAATTTTTAAAAGCTCCGATCGAAGTCACTCGAGCATAAATAATATCTATTATATAAATTTATAACTATATGCTTCTATTGACACAGAATAATCACAACATTGTTGCTATTGATATGTACTGATGATGCTATTAAAGGTATTTGTGCTTCTGGCATGAATAGCATCATCATGACAATGGTGTTGTCTTTCCCGTAAAAGTCTTGCTAAATTGTTGAATTACTGACGTTATCAGGGAGTCTAGTTACCACGCGCTAGCTGGTAACTAATATCTGGTTAAATATTGTGGAAAAATGGGGGGGAGCAAAGGCTGTTCAAGTACGAAACCGTGAGACACCTTATCGTTGGAGATGGTTGCGCATTAGGTGTTTAATCGAAGGTAAGAGCTGATATGACACATGTATCAAGATTCCGATGGGTTCTAAGCTGCTTCCTAGAATTCCGTTCACTCGTGAAAAATATCCAAATTCCAGGCGGTGGCTTTCCATTTTTACTGGAGAACTAAGGCCTTCTGGAATACTACCTTCACTTTTGAATAATCTCGAAATTCTCGAGCCACCTCAAC
The DNA here is from genome assembly GCA_026005395.1 of Asobara japonica. NCBI lineage: Eukaryota > Metazoa > Arthropoda > Insecta > Hymenoptera > Braconidae > Asobara > Asobara japonica. The sequence goes on from BQMI01000028.1 coordinate 3,239,113, forward strand.
TCGCGGAGAGAATGCTAGAGACACATAGCAAAAACAAATCATTGGCCTGTGATTATTTATGTCTTGTATAGGATGCCACGATCATAATCATAATCAGCATGTTGCGTCAGATCAGGTCGTCGGACTCAGTCGGCCTTGGTGTCCATGACATAACGACGTGAATTGGCCCCCTTCTCCATCTTATTTTTTTGTCGGAAGTATTAAGATGATTATGCGTTAATAGATCAAAACAGACTTGATGGCGCTGATGTCACCTGACAGTTTAATTACTCGTGTTTGCTGTCAACAAGTTCACATTGAAGCGCGGTAACACTTAGCTTGTAACAATCTGGATGTCTGATGGCAAAAAATGGACTGCGCTTTACGAAGCAGATATTGTTGCCTACTAATGTCTCCTGATTATCATATTTTTGAGGTATATATACAATGAAGCTAGAAGCGCAGTGGAGAAAAGGGACCGAGAAAATCCAAAGATAAATCGAATCGAGGGAAAGAAACTATTGATATATATCGAAATTATCGAAAAGCGTAGGACCGCAACCGACGCGCCACCGATCCGTGTGCGGCGGAAACCGGAAATGCGCGCGCGAAAAAACTATAAATTCGAATTATTGGATTATGGGGTTAAAATAAGAAACACTTTATTTTCTCAATACTAATTTTAATAAAATTCATTGAAAGACTCTAGACAGTCAAGAGGTACTACTTCGTATAAGTATCCGCATAAGACTAAAATGGCATTCGCGTATAAGACCCAACCATGGCTTAGAGTAGTATAATTTCCACCCCCTGAAGTTTTCCCTTTTCCTTCCTGACCCTTGATGGTCACCATATGCACATTTTGGGAAAACCAGGTAATAGTAAAACTAATGTAGAAAAAGTTCTACCGAAACACTTCATTCGCTTTTACAAGCAAATGAAGGTCCCAAAATAATAAAGCGATAAGTCTAGCCATTTCCAAATGGCACAAATAAAACTTACAAGAGGAATGGATTTTGTACGTGGGCAAGCCCTGCAAACCAACACGAATCTTGAGAAATTCGAAAATATTAATAGCTTTACTTATGGAATCTTATGTTTGAGAAGTGAATGGACAATGTAGTGAGGCTCTTATAACGAAACATTTGGATATGAGAGAGAGAGAGAGAGAGTGAGGAGTGTTGTGAGGGATGTGAGAGGGGAACGAATGACTTATTGTAATAGCCTAAGAAAAATTACATACTTTTGGGGAAAGGGAAAGGGAACAATATGTAAAGACCCGAGAGGGTATACATTATCCAAAATAAATAAATAAATAAAATAATAGCTTTACTTAATAAAATAAATAAATAACAAAAAAAATTGACAGCTAAAAAAAAAAAACTAGCATTCAAATGTTGTTCCCAAAACAAGAAACATAGGAGAGGAGTAATCGCAATGGAACAAGCTTCAGTGGATGAGCGTGAAATTGAGGTGTGGTATGAGAGAAAAAAACAAGAAGCCAAGTAATTGAGTGGAGTAGTACGGAAATCAGGAGATTATCGTTGAAGATTGTCAGGCCAAGACTAACTATAGGGGCTGCTGGCTTACGTGATACTATGCATGTTTTTAGTCTCCTCGACTGCAACAACCTATGCACCGCGGTTTATCTTTTACGCGCCAATTAAGTCTATTTTGACGGCACACACGTCGTGTTTATCCGACAGGAAGTTTTAGAACGATGGATGAATAAAACATTGAATTAAAATAGAGAAAAACTATATGATAATGAGATTGGAAATAAGAGTGTAAACAAGTATGCTGGGGGTGGAGCTTTATTGGCGTACGATTATTTCACGGTGGTGATGGGCAAATTGTGGTGTTGAGAATTAATGAATGGTATCTCGAAAACGCGCAACATTAGCGAATGTTCGTATAAGACTTTTTTGTAGCTCTGAATGTGCACTATAAAAAAGGTTCTCATGGAAAGTGACGTATCTCCTTCTGATTTCGAAATACAGTCCCAAAACTGATTCTCTCGAAGCGCGCCGACAGAATGGAACAACATATTTTTTTGTAAAAAAATCAAGTGGATTGGAAATTTTTGTTATACATAAATTAACTTGTGCAGATCTTGTCATAAAATAAAAAAAATATATATATAACATGTGTGTTCCTTGGGACTCTACAAGCGACTTTTATCCCCACTTAGAAAATCCTGAAATCATGAAAGTAACATGAATTAATGTCGTCTAGAAAACCCACCTAACAAACTTTCCTCATGGAAAAATACCGATCAAGCGAAGATCTAAGTGCCTACGTGAGAACTCAACGTAACGTCTCGTTTAATGTACTCGTGGACCCGACAATCAGATACAACCCGCCCGTGACCCACATTTAGCCATCGCCGTGTGCTTTTTCCGTCCGATTTTGTTCCCACTCTTGGCATTTTATTTTTGTAGGTCTCCTGGAGTGGCGATTGATCCCCCCCTCAACCATTTCTTTATTGCTTTTTTGTGTTCTCTTCCACCACGTGTAATTGCGCGTCAAATTCTAAGAGTCCTTGTGCAGCCAGAAAAAGGGTTCATTTGAATTAAATAAACAGAGTCAATGGGCACCTCAGAAAACTGTCCATAGACTTTTGTTTTTCTTTTTTTTTTTTTGAAGAATTCGCCGATCAAAAGTGAAACCCTTTTTGGCAGATATTTTGACAACTCAGACGAAAATTTCAAAACCGCAAAAAAAGTTTTTATACTATATATATGTAGTTTTTATACTATATATATACAAAATCAAGAGAATTTTTAAAAATTTTGAAAAAATTTGGCGAGATTTGGAAGAAAAATAAAATTTAAAAATAGTTCAAATGTCAGTGACTACGTTTCCTGAATATTCATTACACGTATTATCATCTCCAAAATGCCCACATGTTAGCCCACATGACATAATAGATGATTCCATCCGACCAGCGCGTGTGCGCAGGTGAACAGGTGATTCAGATCCGAAAAACACGAGCATAAACAACATGAAATACTGGCCAATCTTTTCCCCACTTGGCGTCCAACCGTCTAATGCCATTCGATAGAGACTAAAACTGAACGGCGTCACGCGATAGAAGTTTCAAGACTGCGCAGTAAATTTTTCGCCCAACCGAAATTTAACGTTCGCTTTGGCGAGGAACAATAATGGAAGGGGGGGGGGGGGGGTTGAGAGCTCTCAAATCACCCCAGCACTCCCCAGTCAGTCCGCCCTGATTATCACCCTAGGGTTCAAACCGCCACCGAATTCTCGAATAAAAAAGAACTGTGTTTCAGTGTTAAGGGTATCCGCCGTGTATTTTTTTCAATGTACGGTGGCGCGTGCTGCGCACGCTCACTTCCTTCTTCCGCCGCACTGACTGGTGGCGCGTCGTTTTTGGTCTTACGCGTTTCGATAATTTCGATATTTTCCTTGGTCTCTCCTCTCACTCGGTCTTACGCTGTTCGATGACTCCTATATATATCGATATTTTCTTGGGTCTCTCCTCTTCACAACGAGTCGGGTTGCGCGTGCTGCGCACGCGCACTTCCTTCTTACGCCGCACTGACTAGTGGCGCGTCGGTTTCGGTCTTACGCTTTTCGATAATTCCGATATATATCGATTCTTTCTTTGGTTTCTCCTTTTACCTATAGAGAACTCAACTTCACATTTCGACATGTGATCCCAAAAGAAAGTTTAAGTTAGGTGAAGGAATTTCGATTGCACTTTACAGTTGTTACTTCGAACACATTGATACTGCCTGAGGACTTGCTGACGAAAATTTTGCACCTGCTCACACATGAGTCGGGGATTTAGTGTAGTGCCCGGCGGGAACCTAACCGGACGCGGAGGGGGGGGGGGGGGGGGGTGTTCCATCGTGGGCGCCCGCCATCGTAGCTTAGGGGTCTCTGGACGTTTACCCTGTGTTTAGAAGGCCTAAATGGCGAAAGTCAGCTTCAGCCACGTGGATGGGTGTCCAGTAGGCCCTTTCGAAGAAATGCTGAAGAGCAGCTGCCGTGGGGAGTACAAGAGAGGAGAATGAAGGAAAAGAAACACGCCCGCGTGCATCTGCAGAAATAGTCTAAAATTGTCGGGGCCAAAAATTAGATTCGGGGACAGATCAATAACTTCTCTGTCAAAAATAAAAAACACGGAAATCCTGAGGATAAGAAAATTGCAAAAGGTTCACATGACCAATTTTCACCCTAACGCTTCCGAGTCACCACACCCAGATTATCCTTCGCCCTGGGGCGAAAGCCCAACAACCCTCGAATGGAAAAAACTGCGTATCCGTGTTGACAAAAAAGAATTAGGCATATTGCCTTTCAGGAAATTGCAATTTATCAGTTCAATCATCAGTTCCAAACTTCCTTATTTGTTGAACAGATGTTTTGCAAAAAATTATACGGAATTGGAAAATTGCCACAAAAATTGTGATCCTTATGTACAGAATTTTTAAAGCTGTCGGGTTTTACAAACACTTACAATGACAAAATTTCAGTTTCCAGAAAAGTGGAAATTGAAAGATTGAGCGATTTTTATCAAATTTTGTTTTTGGAATTTTTTTTTCCATTTTTAAAAATAAAAAACCTGCAAAAAATGAAAAATCCAAAAATTCGGATAACTTCTCGTAGATACTACACATACACACACACACACTGTGTTTTTTACCAAGGCGAGATTCTATATTTAAAAATCTTACTGTAAACCGCTTCTATTAACATTAACACCACCTACTTCCCTCGTCTATTTCACGGTTGATGAGCAGTTCTAATTGCAGACGGAGATTTGATTTTCTTCGAATTACTAGTCTTTAATTAAAATTGTTTATGTATTACTCTTCAAATAGAAAATTTTAAAAAAGTGGGTATATGTATCAAAAAACGAAAATCTGGTCCACACCAAAAATAAGTGTAATTCACTGAAAGTACGGGAAAAGCTTACCGATTTGTAGTTCGCGCCAAAACATATTGTTTTTCAAAAATCTTCTCCGGAAGTCATGTATCGTGTTAATGAACGATTTCAAGGAAAAATGTTATTGAAGAGACTTCATCTGAGGTGAGACAGTTATTTGAGAGTTTTTGAGAGTTTTGTTAACTACGCATTCTACAGGTAACTCCAAAATTTCCATTTTTTTTTTTTGATTGAGGAATCTTCCAAAGGAAGTAATTGTGGGCGCCAATGTCAATCCAAATCTAATCAGATGGAAGTTATGTGAACGCGTATCGACTGCGCCATATTGTAGAAGTGAGTCATGAGAAATTTTCCACTAAACATTGGCACACACACACACACACATACTTCAAAGTAACCCGCTGTTGTTCGTAATCTCTCGAAAGGTGGAAACAACAAAATCGAGGTATCGAAAATCCCAAAAATACTAATTTTTTCAAACGCTTTTTTTTCAAAATGGCGGCCATCTTTCAAAGTTTTCCATGTTAAAGACATATTTTCAAATTCACTCCTAAGATGAATGCAAATTTTTGGATATTTTTGCAATTGCAGACTGACAATTTTTTGTATATTGACGGGTTTATAATTGCGCATAGATCAAGTTTACCCAAATATTCCCGAATTTTTGTTCATTTCCTAATCAACCAAAAAATGACATATTCCATGGTAAACCCGTTGGAGAATGATGCAATTTTGCGCGCCCTTTCAAGACGGTAAACAACCATCAAAACAATTTCAGTTAACGAGTTTATAGACAGAAAAAATTACATTACCTGGGTCATAAATAAAATGGGTGCACCATCCATGTCAACAATATACCTATATAGTTAACGGAATTCAAGCACATTTTTTACATACGCGAAAACATTTTTCTTGCGCTGATACATATACTTAAAAGTCAATATAGTTGATGTTATATTTTTCACAGAGAATTTTATGCCGTATGAAACTGGCAGGGCTCATAACAAGTGTATTGAAAACTGGTGGCATTTCGCGGGCTTTTTCAAAACAGGTACAAACAATCACTACTTCAAAACAGTTTTAACTCAACAGAACATTTTTGAATTTCGCGCGCAGAAAACAGTAAATTTCATACTTCATATATGAGATTCCCGTAACCTCCCATACCAACGAAACGTCAAAAATACGTCATATATATATCAACTAACTTTTCACACGTGGTAATTTTTTTTTTAAATATATATCTAGAAATCTCTGAAACTCGATAATTTTACGTTTTTTAATGTCAATTTCATACAATTAAACAAATTGGTATAGTTAATACTAAAGTTCTGAAAAATATTTGAATGTTGTTGAACCTGTCAAAACAACAACAAACCATCAAAACAACAACAAACATTGCATACATGCGATGGGTATGGGCCAACATGGCGCTCGACCTTGTGTAAGGTGGCGTCTATATTTCTCTAATGACATAAAATCAACATATATCCATAAAGCAATCAATGATGTTTTAATCGATAGAGTGTAAGTTGCTGATCGGCCGATGGTGTTTCATTTAAATCACTCTACTTATCCGATGATAAATGTGTTATTACATACCCTATCTGGACCGGCCATATCGCTGCTACACACATCGCACGCCCGCACGCTTTGAACACCGAGGGCGGTCCCTCTATCGTGCAATGCGCGAAACCGGAGAATGGCTCCCATTGGTTGATTTTATCCGGCGCATGGCGGCGATCACGTGGGTAGTAAACACGAGGTCGATGGGTAGTTTTTAGGGGGCGAAACACGGCAATGTATTGGTACATTGCATAACATTTTATCGAATCTTAGATACAATCAAATGTGGAATTTTTGATAATTCAACAATTATAAGAACAATTATTATTATTATAATCTGACTAGTGTATCGATGGGTAAGAGAAAAACAAAATTGGGGGAAACCCGCGGGTCACGTCCGTGTGTCCGCCATAAGGCCCACACTATTACACTCCCTTTTTTTTGGAAAAGAAAAGTCCTCTACGATTTTTTGACAAACTGTCTCAACGAGACAAATTCAAAATTGCTATGTTTTGTTTTGTAAAAAAAAAAAACACAACAAAAAATGGCGGACGTTTTAATGAAAACTTAATTAGCTCAAGACTTCGTGAATACACATCGATGTGATATCTCGAGCGGACAATTTGTTTATGAGAAATTGTTGACGGGAGATTTTAGCTATGCGTACATAGAGCACTGCACATACAGACACACATGTATTTGATACACTGTACGGCAAGTGTTACTTTGCACCCGCCGGGACAAAAATTTTACTTTGCGCCCGCCGGGATTAAAACTTTATTTTGCGCCCGCCGGGACGGAAAAATGTTTACGCGCGAGGGACAATGAGTTAATTTTATAATGAGCGCTTCAATAATTTCTCAGCATGGACAAATGTCACGAGTTTTGATAGCTTCAATAATTTTATAGAATGCCAACAAGTTTGAAATTTTACATCCAAATTAAATAATCCCGTCATCAAAAACGCCGAAAAAAGTGTAGCTCTGAAATAAAAAAATTTTTCTATTAAAACGTGCTGAAGTTTTGAGAAAACAATGTGCATGATCAGTGAATTTCTGCATTTTATTCGTATCAGTATATGTATAATCTGTTTTCCTTTTCCGGACTCTCCACGAATCGTTTCTCTCATATAAAATACACCATAAACTTTTTCCATGAAGAAGTTGACAAGATAAGCCCAGAAAATCCTAATCCGGAAGTTTGCCGTGAAGAACGGTAATTTGTGATAAATTGTAGCCAACTTTCGAGGTTTATTATCTTTAGAGATAGAATATTAAGTGTAATTAAGTCCAGTGACGGAGTGAAAAACACATGAAATGAAAAATAAATTGGGGAAAACAAAGCGGATTAAAAAAGTATATATACCAACATTAATATTTCAGAAATCTTGAACTTTTTCAAAATCTCAAAATTTGCTCACATTTTGGAATGCCCTCAAATTTTCCAAAATCATACCTTTTCACAATTGTAATTACAAAATTGTTAACATTTAAATTGTTCAAAGCTTCAATGCCTAAAAATTGGGTTCGCCGTGTTGCAGACTACCTCCGATTTGAAAATCCGCCGCCACTATATCGACATCCGCTATATCGATTTCAGAACAGAATTATGGCCAAGCCGAGATATCGACCGCATTCAAAATGCGCATGCGCAATGGCGATATTTACAAACTGACAAGTGTTCCGAACATTCCCCCCAAAAAATGTGTTTTTTCCGTCAAAAGATCGGGTTCAGATAATTTTCCCGCCAAAAAACTATTAATACTCTCAGGATGTTGCGTGTCGGAAGACATTTCCACCGTTATTCACACGTGACAACCGATGTTGAGCTTAAATCCTGGACTCACCGGTCGGCCTTAAGGTTATGGTGGACATTGCACATGAGGGAATACAAAACTGTAAAATCAGCCGCAGAATATGCATTTGCAACGAAAAATTTGGTGGTTGATGATGATTACAAAGTTAAGATAAAACTGGATCCCCGAATAGAGAAAGTCAAGGACGAATTGATTTACTCCGGTTATCTCGAACAAAAACGCCTGAGGTTTGGATGGGAGATTAACAGAGGCATTGAGAGCAAATTGAAGCAGCAGAAATGGGGGAAGGCTATGTGGAAAAAGCAGAATGATCCAAATTATAGGTAATTGCCCTAGCTATACAGGGAAAATTAATATAGACCAAAAGGTTCACTGGTAACAAACAAATTTCAGGAAACTACAAATTTGTCACTTGCAAAAATTAAAGTAAAGTCTGTCATTAATGGTAATGTCATCAATAAATTTTAAATAATCATGAAATGCTTTTTTTAAAATGATAGTTATTATACAATGTGTTGGATATAAAAAGATTTCGATTATGGTCAATTAGAAAACCAAATGGTGCATATAAAATATCCAAATAAATTGACCAGTTAAGTATTTTTATTTGAGGGAAAAATGTTATCAGTGGATTTTGATAGTTATTGAACAGAGAGGAAAAAATGATGTGATGAAATATTCACGTCATTTGCATGGCACATACCTCAGAATGAATGATACAAAAACACGATAAAAGTGTGCCAATAATAAGAAAATGTTACGATAAAAAAATGCATGCTCATTTGCAGGAGATACAGTATCACTGAGACAAAAGGAATTTGGCTATAACAAAATTTTTACTTGTGATACCAGGAGAGGTTCAAAAATAACAGAAAAATTCTGATAGCTTCGTTGGCAACAGATGAATACGTCTGGTTTTTTTTTTCTCCAAAAATTAGTGTAATAAATTGGCCAACGGTTGGAAAAAAATTAACAGAACTTGCACTGCAAATATGATTTTAGGTAACAATGTATCTCAGCAAAAAAATATTTGAGTACTTCAGGAAAATCTCAAATTGCATGATCAGGTCGCTTTCCTGGAAAAGCTTCCAGTTGAAAAGACAAGATAATAAAAAATCCACTGTCCTTTGATTACAGCTTGGCTCTGAAATACTTGGGGAAAAAGGAGGATGTTGAGGGACCTAAGGAGGACGTTGAGGAACTTGAGGTTCGGGAAGAGCTCAAACTTGAAAAGCCCGTCCACATGCCCTACGCTACGACTGACAATTACGATCTAAAGGAAACTCAAGAAGAAACCGAGGAGGCGCCCGAGCCTCTACTGAACACGACGTATAAAAAATTGTACGAGAAGTACCTGGAAGCCAAGGATGCAACGGACATGGCTCCTAGGATGCGGAGAAAATACGAGAATTTGGAAAAACTTGTGGACAACATGGAGACGAAGATAACACAGTCACAATCGAGTAAATAGTCAACCATGAAGCCCATAATTTTAACAATTTTTCATTGCAACAAACCTTACGTGGTCAGTGCCCAAGGGCTATCATCAAGATATTTACAGTATTCAATTTTTGAAGTAGTAATTACTCAAGTGATCAATAATTGTATGAATCAGTTCCCGTTGTTGAAACTCATGGAAGAAAACACGAAAATAAAATGTAGAAAATGGTTAAGGTAATTAATGATCTACACAGATTTTTATTAACACAAAATTGATTTTCCATTAGATTATTTTTTTTTACTTTTACATTAAACGAAAATTTTACATTTATTATTATTTGATTTATTGATTTTGTGACCTTTTGAGTGCATCGAGACCTTTCGATTTAAATATCATAATCTCAATTGCATTATTTGTATCTGGTAGTTTTCCAAATTAGCCAAATTACCCCCCCCCCCCCCCACACACACACACATATGCACACATAGAATTTTCCACTTTGGGTCCCTATAATAATCTTCCGGAATTATGGAGGTAAAAATAGGAGCATATTGTCTACAAAAGTCTTGTGGAATGTCTCATTAATATCTTCATTCCTTTTCCCCTTCACAGACGAGGTCCAAAGGCCGAGGGATAAATTGGAAAATGTCCCACCTAATTGGATGACCGATTACGAAAAATATGACGATGGTAACGAGGACGAGATGTGGCGATTGACTTATGGCCTACCCGATCCGAGTATTCCCATAAGTAGCGTACCTTGTGGGGGTTGTGGGGCACTTCTTCACTGCCAGGATTCGGCAATACCTGGGTACCTGCCATCCGAGTTGTTCAGGAATCTCGAAACACCGCAAGACATGATGAATACTATTTGCCAAAGGTGTCACTTCATGAAGAACTATGATGTGACACTTGAGGTCAAAGTGCCTCCGGAAAAATACCCGGAAATTCTTTCACAGATTAAGCTCAAGAAGCAAAAGGCTGCGGTAATTCTCATGGTCGATTTAACAGATTTTCCCTGCAGCATCTGGCCAGATTTGACGACTGTCATTGGACCCTATACACCGATATTTGTTGTGGGAAACAAGGTGGATTTACTACCCAAGGACTGCCCGAAGTTTATTGAGAACGTGAAGAACTCGCTTGTGAAGGCCATCAGGGACTCGGGTATTCGAGAGGTGAGGAACTTACTGATGATTTTTTTTTTTTTATTTAACTGATGATTTTGAAATTGTTGGACTTTCGGAAATCTTGGGAACTCTCGAATTTGGACCTTGCTAACAAATTCAATTTGTTTATTAGAACAATTTTTTTTTGAATTTTTTGGAATAGAAAAATTAAAAATAAAGTTGGATACAAACGATGATTTAGGCATAATTGTGAGGAATCATAAAAAGGTAGGAAACATTTTACAGAGCTATAACAAATTATGGAATGCTCTACAAAATTGTTTTTTCAAAACGAGAGCACTATAACTTATTTTGCAAACGTAAAAAATTGCAGTGAAAAATTCCTTGGATTCATGTTAACCATAATTAATCAACCTGTTCATGTTTACAGGTTAACATAAAAAATGTGGACCTCATATCAGCGCAGACGGGTTACGGAGTTGAAAGGCTGATTAATGTACTTCACAGAAAATGGGCATATAAAGGTTAATTTTTTCAATTTTAATTTAAACATTTTGAATTAGATTTTTGGACCAAAACCCTCATATGCACCAATTTTATTTACAGGAGATGTGTATATGATTGGCTGCACAAATGTAGGAAAATCCACGCTTTTCAATGCTCTGCTACAGTCTGATTATTGCAAAGTGCAGGCAGTGGACCTCATCCAAAGAGCTACCACCTCTCCTTGGCCTGGTACCACCCTCAATCTTCTAAAATTTCCCATTTTAAATCCTGTACGATGGCGATTAGCTCTGCGGGCTCAACGACGGCTGATTGAACAGAGAGAGGAGCACATGCAATTGGAATTGCGAAGGCGCAAGGTGACAGCTGAACGACAAATATCGTTTGCAACTCTTCAGGAAAAAATTGGCAGAACTTTTTCAGCTAAAGCTCTTGAGGGGGGAGCTTTGGTGGAACATCAGAGACGATTGGAAAGCGGTTATAAATTCGGAATCGACGAGACCAATCCTGTATGTAACGAATTTTTTTCCCCAATGATGCTCAAAAAAATCAAATCCAATTTTTTCAAAAGCAACGATTTCATCGAAATTATAAAAATTATAATGATTAGGGTTTGCATTTTTCACAGATTTACAATAAGAGCAAATGGTGCTATGACACTCCTGGTGTTGTCCACCCAGATCAAATTCTCCACTTGCTAACAACTCAAGAGTTGCTGCTGACCCTGTCAAAAAAAATCATATCTCCGAGATCTTTCATCTTCAAACCAGGCCAGACGCTCTTCCTGGCTGGACTGGGGCGACTAGATCTGTTAGAAGGTCCAGAGTTCATCAGAATAACAGTTTTCGCGAGTGCCACACTTCCAGTCACAATCTGCGGGACTGACAAGGCTGATAAAATTTATGATGAATTGCTGGTAACTGATGCATTTGTTGTACCCATTAACGATCCAGAGCGCCTGAAAATTTGGCCCAAACTTCAACACAGAGATATTTATGCGAAGGGCATCAGTGAAAAACAATCTGCGTGTGACGTCTTGTTATCGAGTGCTGGTAATAAAAACGAAAATATTATTATGTGATTTATAATTATTGCAGTATTTTTCGGAGAATATTGTTTTTTATTGAAATTTCCTAAATTTCAAATTTTTAATTTTGGGAATTTTCAAAATTTCAAATTTCTAATTTTGTGAATTTTCAAAATTTCAACTTTCTAAAGTTAGAAAAAAAATGGAAATTGTTGGAATTAAAAATTTCTGAATATTTTTGGAGCTTGAATTTAAAACGTGATTGATTATGTTGGAGGAGATGTAAATGTGATCTTGAAATCGAAATTACGAAAAAATGTTGGGAACCATTAGAATTTTTGTTAGGAAAATATTTGTTTGCCTTTTTTTCACTTGTAGGCTGGATCTCACTGACTCCAAATGAAGGTGACGAAGTGTCCCTAAGAGCATGGACACCGGAGGGCCGAGGTATCTACCAACGGACCCCATCCCTCCTCAGTAAATCAATAGCCCTCAGAGGTGCCAGGATGAAGTCCAGTGCTGCCTATCGATGTGGTCGACAAGTCTACTCTCAATCCTGATCACATTGGTACTATTTCATTATTGAGTTAATAAATATTCCGTCGATGTAATATAAACTAATTGTGAATGCAATTTTTGTACAATAAATTTGTTTTCATTGAAAAATTGAATTAATCGAAATCTCAATTTCAACCTCAATTTTCTCAACTTGCATTCCTTGTTTTTATACGCGTATTTTTAGAATTTTTTCTTCTTTTTATTCCTTTGTATCATGTATTTTTTTTTTTACAAATCTCATAACACCGCATGGAGGGCTCAAATAAGAAAATAGCACAGGAACTTTTACCTCAAAATTTTACTTCCAAACTACTTCCGAAGTCTGGGTTTATCATGAAAATTAGCAATATCATTAGTATTATCAAGCAAAAAATTATCATTGAAATAATTATGATTACCGAGCCCAACAACTTAACAAAATTGACAACTCAATTTTCAATTTCGAGTGATAAAATTTTTCTGGAAAAATTTTAGTGCTGTCATGACCTTGACAGCTATAATTTTTCCGCAGTTGATTTTCGCTATTTCAATTGTATGCCGCGAGCAGAAGGGCATGTGGAGCACGGGAAATGGAAAGTTAGGCGTGAAACAAGTTTTTCTCATTGAATCACTAGCGGGTCTTCTTCTGCCTGACAAACGGAGCAGTTCATGCCCCGCAGGTGACTAACGGAAGTACTGCTGCCAATTTTTTAATCATTAATCCAAATAGGTTCCCGACGTGTCAAAATGCCATTATTCTGGACCAGGGCATAAACAATGGGTAATAGTGGTACTATTTTATTAACAAGTTAATAAATATTCTGTCGATGTATAATATATATGAATAGTGGATGGAGTCGTTGTACAATAATTCTTTTATAATTGGACAGTGTCATTTATCGAAATGCTCCAATATTATAAATACTGCAGAAAATCACTGAGTTGAGTTTGTTGAAGGCTCAGAGCAACTAATTTTTCCTGGATGTTTTTGTCGGTCACTAGAGGATTGACGTCAACTGGACGACAGTTACTCAAATACACGCCACTCTGGTCTTCGAGCTCCTCACTAACAGCTGCATAAACAATCGTTGTTGCGCCTTGTCGTGGAGTCTAGAAAAAATGTTAGTATTCGGGAATAAGATTCGTCAATCAATTTTACTCTGACTTCTTAAAAAAAATTGTTAAACGACAATATATGATATATCTGAGGAGAGACCCTTTTCCACAGTAAAATAAACCCACAGTAAAAATTAATTACCTTGAAGAATAAGGTCTTAAACCATGGGACCTTGTTGAAAATACTGTGCTCAAATAGATCTGTGTTCACCACTCCAGGGTGGGCTGCATAATGGTGAATTGGTAATTTCTTCGCTTTACATAGTTCATCGAGATATTTAGTGAGTATAACTTGAGCCAATTTGCTCTGAGCATAAGCTGCATATGCAACGTATGGATCTCTGAAATCGGAAAAAAACGTAATTGAGATGTTCAGCATGCTTGAAAATTGCAATTGTCTGATTGTTAAAGCTTGTACTTGTAGTTAATGTCATTGAAATTAATTTCTCCCAGCAGGTGTGCGCAGGAGGAAACATTGACAACTCGTGCAGCACTTTCGGGCGTTCCACCTTTGCGAAGTAATGGCATCAGCAATGCAGTCAGCAGAAAGTGCGAGAGATAATTGACACTCCACTGTTGCTCAAAACCGTCTACTGTTTCCTCGTATGGGGGAAACATAACTCCAGCTGAAATGTATGAGTACCAGATATCATAAGGCTTGCGTATTCGTGGAAATTCGTAAAGTTGGGTCAATGACCCCCTGGTCAACAAAACAGGTTGTCTAAACCCTGCGGATTTTATTAATTCTAGACTTGGTACTTTTTTCTTTCCCTACTCAAATTGTTTCAAAATGTTCCATAGGTCAGATAAAAAATTGGTGTCACCATCTGATTGAATTAAAAATTTAATTAAAAAATTTTCGTGAAGTATATCAAAAGAGGTCAAGTTTCGTATCAACGTTTCCAATTTTCTTACTGTAATAGGTCAAGAAAAAAGAATGTTTTTGTTAGCAATTGTCAACAGGTTAAACTCACCATTATTGATAAGAACATTGACTTTATCGTAATCTCTTTTGACTTCATTCGCAAACTCCCGTACGGAAGCCAAACTCGAATTATCAAGACGATAAACTTTTGCTGTTCCAGTCTCAATTCCAGACATTCGAATGACCGAAATGAGATCCTTGCCAAACTCGATCCTTCGACAAGCTGTGAACATCAATATGTCTCGTTTGAATCATCGCGGGAAGTTCTATTAGTTCGTGGATGAATTATTGTCAATGTAATTTTTTTTACCAATAATGACGTTCATATCACACTCCAGGAGCATTTTAACGATAACAGCACCGATACCACGTGAGCCACCGGTGACAATTGCCACGTTGCCATTCTTCGATGGTAATTCTGCAATAATAAAAAATGCGATTGGATTACTGACTAGTCTAGGACATGTACATTTGCATTTATTGTCCATGTATATACACGATTTAGTAATTCATCATTGGGGGAAATTGCTCGGCGTTGCTGATGAAATTTTAGGATGATGACACATCAGTTTCTGCTGAACAGTTCGCTTCTGAAAGCCATTGTGATATTTTAATGTCCCATTTATACCTTTTCCTGTAATCTGGGGTTGGGAAGATCCTTAACTTCCGGTGATAAAAATTCGAATTTATAATTAAGAAATTCGCGTCTCATAGACTCTCAATTGCATGGAATCATTCTAAGAAGAAACTTAGAAAATTGAAATGTTTGCAATAGAAAAAAGGCGCGAAATTCGAATTTTTGAATGAGAGAAAAATAAATTTTGCGGGAGAGAAAATTACTGAAGAGTCTCGTTTTGGCAAAGCAATCCTGTTCGATCAACAATTAGAAAGTTCCATCGGCAAAAAATGAGATGTTCTAGCGCGATGCCAACAGTTACTTTATCATGTATGCTTTGTTTAAATTTCTAAACAATAATTGTGTATGTAAGAGTCTATCGGAGCTCCAAAATTTCGCTGAAAAAGAACCACATGGAAATTGACAATAAAAAATTACTGATTAAAGTTGGAGGTAGTGTTGAAACTAATAGTGTCTCACCGGTTTTGTTGTTACGGGAATAAGCCAAGTTAGTGAGTGTTTCTTTGGCGCCCAGTGCCTGATACTGCAGCCCCAGTAGAAATTGCCGGGCCATGCCTTCCCAATACTTTCTCGATTTAGCGCAAGCAATAAGACGCGCTAAGAATGCCAGAGTCGATTCGAACACGGGGTACATTGCCCAAATGACTAAATCCCAACTGTCCCTAAGGATCCCTTGTTATGTCATATATATAATTTGCAATTGTCGGTAAAATTGTTGAAATAATTTTCAATAACGGATTTGCCACTCGAAATCAAATTGACGCGCTGTCAAACGCCTGACACCTACAACTTTGCTTCGGCGATTGAGGCTCCCAGTATCAAGTTCATGGAGTGAGCGCATGGGAGAATGTGGGCCGGGGGAAATGGAAAGTCGGACAAATCCCCCGTGTCTTTCTCATTCCATCAATTGTGGCTATTCCTCTCACTGGCTCCAGAACATTGATGCTTTCAACGGCTGAGCTGGACTGACGGATGAACACGTATGCCTAGTGTTTCTAATGCTATATCGATATTGTTCGATAGTCGAGGTGCTAGAGCGATACACTGAGCTGTGAGTCAATTTTTTGAACTCGACTAGACGAGACCGGTTGCGCGCGCATTTCCTGTTTCCGCCGCGCTTTCGGGTGGCGCATCGGTTTAGATCTTACGCTTTTCGATAATTTCGATATATATCGATAGTTTCTTTCGTCTCTCCTTTTTACCATAGAGAATTCAATATACATAGCGGTTTCTTATATTACCCCCGAAAGCCCGATCGAAATGAGTATGTCAGGTTATGACAGAAAATGACATTTGAACAAAATATAATATGACACCCTGTCCCAAAAATCAGAAATATAAAAAAAAATGTGTTACAAAAATATAACATTGTCAAAAATTTCACAAACTATAATTTTAATTTGACAAAAAATGGCAACATTCAAATAACTCCGACAATACAGAAATTTTAAAACATTCGAAAAATGGCGGGAAATTCAAAGGCAATTTTGAACAAATTAAACACTAACAAAAATAAACATTAAACTATCAGCTGATAATAAATTTTCCCAACAATCCGATTTAAAGGTCCCATCAACCCACGTGGCTTTGGACTCGGCAAAGTGTCCTTATCGATTCGAACCGCACTCGATATCGCCGTATTCGACACTACACGTCGCCAAGCATCGATATATAGCGAGAGTCGACAAACACGCGTGGTACTTCTTCGTTTAGACGTGGCGCTTCTCACCTGACCCCTGAAGTTACGCATGCATTACCCGTTTCCACCTTCAGGATGATTCAGTCAATTTCCCTCAACTCAGTCAGTTTCAGTGGTTAAAACTGCACGTACTATTATTTTCTTACCTCTTCGATAGACCATCAATCGTCAATTGCCGCTGCACTATAATTCGCAGCATTTGGATAATTAGGAATTAATACAGAGCCCAAATTAAGTAAGTCAATTACGACACTACAACTACACATTGGAGTTACACGTAAGCACTTTGGTGAAATTCAATTGAGGAAAGTGGGGCCATACCCCCCCATAAATCGGTAACTGTAAATTAATTATAAGGAAATTGAGGATAGGTTCAATGAATTAAATTGAATGAATGAATCTTGGGCTGAATGTAGTAAATTAGTAGTAAATACTTAAATCAATTGACATTAATTATTTTTACTTTTTTTTTTCGTGGAAAATCACTTGCCCCATTAATTAGGAACTATGAATCAATTATGATTATTATTGGAAGATGGTTGGAACAATTGAATTGGGTGTAACAAATGTTGGAAATATATTTGCAACCACTATATATATATATATATATCTAGGCATGGAATATTTTTTTGGGGTATCGTCCCCTATAAATTGCAATTTAAAATCAACTTAAGAGCATACCTATGTATATAGATATACTGGATAAAATTAAGGAAATGAATGAAATTATTGTAATGAACGTAGTACGCTTGTCACAACAATTCGCACATTAATTATGAGTCAACAGTCGATTATTAGTTAACAAGTGGTTTCAGGAAACAAGGTTATATGACATTTTTTGTGGGAAATTGAATTTCCCACAAAAAAGTATTCTATGATTTTTCTCTAAATTGAGTGATTCTGCAGATAAATGTAGTTGTGTGTCTCATCTCTAATTACATCAACTTCAGTTTGGCTTGTGTAAATTTGAAGTTTCTTAAATCTTAATATTCATGATTGATACTAGATCTTGAGTATAATTTTGTTGCATTGTCGTAAAAATAGATACGTATATGATGGCTATGAGAAGATGCAGGATATATATAATGAATGAAATTATTGTAACAATAGTATCAAGTGTTTATTTCTTTATCTGTGCAGGATGGCTGATAGTCCTAGTGCAGCGACTGGGGAAACCAATAATGCTACCCAAGTCAAGGGCTGGGGTGCCCTAAAACAACATGTTATCGATAATAAAGTTAATGTTGCTCTATGGGCAACGAGAATTTTCACCATCGTCTTTACCATAGGATATTTAATTCCAGTATTTGGGTGAGTTAATGCAATGTCCTATAACATGAAAATAGTAGGACCCAATTTTTCTTCGAAAAATTTCTCCAAAAGTTTTTTCCTAAAATTTGATTTGCAAAAAAATTCTCTTTTTACCGTTTTTCTAATAGATTTTTTTCTCCTGTTTTGAAGTGAATGCTTGCGAGGATACGATATTCAGCGTATAGGAAAAATTGAAGGAAACATTGATCTATTGTAAAATAGTGAAAGTATAGGAAGAGAAGCGAAAACTAGAATTTATTGTTAGGAAACTATCATTCTGAACCGTAATTATTTTCTCCATTTTTCCATCGTTGAATATGGTAGATAAAAAATGTTGGGTGACTGATTCAATACTGGGTCATAACACAGGATTTTCCACACTCCTACTCATTGCTAATTTTTTGCTGTCGAATTCAAGTCTTATATTTTTTGTCGATTTTATAGAAAAAAATTGTTAGAAAAAAGGTAAAATTTGAAGAAAAAAAATTGTTCTGTTCCATCATGGCTATTGTTCAGTGGGACAAGTGTTTATGTTTAGTAAGACCAATAATTTGTCAATGAATTAATTAATTAATCATATTTCAGAAATCCATACAACGCTTATTACAAAGCATTAATGAGCAGTGCTGCAACAAGTGCATTAAGACTTCATCAAAGGGTGCCAGGTGTCCAGCTCAATACCAGATTCCTCGAGCTTCTACTTGTAGAGGACTCGTGTCATTATCTTCTATACTCATCGATATTCCTTTACGTGTCGCCTGTCACGTGTATCCTTTTTTGATCAATTAAAAATTGAAGCTCTCGAAATTTTAGCGTTTGCTATAACACTTTATATGCGTAATTTTTTACAATAGATTGGTAATCATTGAATTGAGTGAGAGAGAATTGGGTGAGAATTTATTGAAAGTAGAATTCCTTAATGGCAAATCCAGTGGTGCTAGTGCCAGTATTTCTTTTTGCTGTTATGCATTCCGCGAGCTATTCGCTAACATTGCTAGATGTGAGTAATTGCCATTTATAATTTTAATAATCAGCTGAGCCCTATGATTTGTGACTCAGCAATGATATGCTCTTTTTTTGTTCGTTACAGACTCTAGGACAAAATAGCATCTGGCAAGCGAGACTTCTTATATCGCTCATTGAGTTCCAGTCACGAACCATTTTGCGCCTTTGCGCAGTATGCGAAATCATCATTTTACCATTGACAATCATTCTCGTTTTCACGTAAGTTGAGATGCTTCTCTTAGGAGGTTTTCGAAATTTTTCGGATTTTTCGAAATTTTGAACATTGAAATCTCAAGGTTTCTTGGAGATTTAATTATTGAATTAAGAAAATTTGAAAGTTTCTGAGAATGTGCCGAGAATATTATTGGGATCTCTGAACTCAGCAATAAGTTTACTTGAATGAATAATAAGAATCTTAACGAAAGAAACACTTTCACTCCTCAAAATCAAACTTTCGAATCTGACAGAAAAGGTGGAGAAGGTCATGGAGTGACTCTCAAACAGTGTTAAATCTTTTGTTCTAAACGAGTCTAAAAACAATTCAAATCAGACGGAAAACTATTTTTTCTGGTGAAAGTATTGCATAAAAAAGGAGGATTTTACCAATTCGGGTTTCCTAGTCTCAAATTGGTAGAACAAATGAGAAATTACGAGCATTTCTAAACTTCACAAATTTTTCAAATTTCAAAATTTAAAACCCAACTACCCACTCACTCACCCCAACCACCCACTCACCCCAACCACCCACCTACCCCAACCCACCCACTCACCCAACCCACACACCCACGCACCCAGCCACCCACCCACACACACACACTGTTTGAATCTATAAATTAAGTGATTCTAAGCATAGCTTTTCGTTTATTTCAGTGGGCGCGCAGGTTTATTGACGCCCTTCATCTACTATCAGTTCCTGTGGATGCGCCTATCGTCAAGAAGAAATCCATCGACTCGCAACATATTCCACGAAATCAGAAATGCCCTTACCTCGGCATCAGTGTCCCCATCAATGCCCCGAATTCTCAAATCACTCATCAATGCAATTTTACGTATCACTCAACACATGGTTCCAGTTCAGCAGTAAACCACCTAAGACTTCTATTAACTAATTTGAAATTCAGCAAAAACTCTGGAATACAACATCACTATGTTCAATTTGCAGTGAATTGAGATAAGAAAACCGAATGAGTTTTCAACGAACAAACCATTCTGTCACAAGTTTTTTATAAATTCACTAGGAAGAATGGATGAGGGTAATTTCCTAAAGGAAATATGAGATTCGTGAAAAATTCGGTTTTACGTATTTGTTAAATTCGTTTATCTCTTAAATTATTGGAGATATGGGAAAATTTCATTACACTTTTTTGTGGGAAATTAAATTTCGAATAAAAAATGTCCTTTGTCAATTTTTCGTAGATTCATTGCTTGTCGAGATATTGCAATATTTACCAAAACATAGGTTTCATTAAATTGACACTTTTTTTATATTAATTATATTCCAGTCGAAAATAAATGGAGAAAAAATTAGATGAAATATTTTCCCTAGATCTTGCGTTTTTCTGTCGACGAAAGTCGGGGAAAAAACTTAACTAATTACGTACAAATTGATGAGATATACTGTTATAGGTCAGTATGTACCATCGACAACATATTGTTCATCTCGAAAACGAGCCGTCCTATCATAAAAAGTTATTCAACATTTTTTTGAGGGAATTAATTTTCCAACAAAAAACTTTTCTGAAATTTTATTCTAACTCCACTTCTTGACGAGATATTCGCATTCAATAAAAGCCTACAAATTAATTTTTCACGTTATTTTCACTAATCTACTGATGATCAATAATTGATATTGGATTATGCACTAAAATTGGAGATTCATTGTAATTTTGTATCAATTGATTAACTGGTCCCTTCGCTAATCACGCCAATTGTCACACATTTAGTTCTTTAATTTCAAAGACACATTAATTAATCATATCAATTTTCTCACTCGTGACACTTCATGTTTATTAATTACGTGATGATGTACATACTGCAAGTACAAAGAGTGCTTTGAAATAAGGTACTTCGTTTGGTTTTTGCCATTGTTTTAGTAGCTGTCAAAATTATTGACAGTTGTGACTTTTTACATTCATTCATTTTGGAGGATCTAGGTGCCTAAAATAATGAGCACTTCGTGTACTCGTTTCGTACAGTTTGTTTGATTAATTGTGGGGAATGTGAAATTTATTGTAAGAACCCTAAATACTTTTATGTTATGGTCTGTGGATGTTCCGATAATAAAATATGGAGATTGTTTATTATATATTTTGCTGGAAGTTTTATTGATTTTTTTGCCGTGCATTAAGGATATTCAACCGGTATAGTCAAAACAAAAGTTTAGTTAATTAGTTGAAGTGATAGCCATAGAAAATTATTATATTGTATTTGAATTTGCGAATCAATATTATATTGTTTAATCAAATTAATGAAAAAAAATTTAGTCAATCGTCATTAAATTTTTACCATCGTTTTATATCTGCTCCAATAGTAAAATTTCAAAATTTCAACAAATTTGTACATTTTGAACTGTATTTACAGAAATTTTTATTTTTCCCATGAGAGGCCGTGTTAATTGAGAAGTTTGATAATTGATAACTACAAAACGGTGTTGTGAATCAATCTCAAATTTCATACAGGCATCTGTTATCGCTTCAAAAACATTATGTCAAAATTTCAAGCAATTCGTATATCTTCGCCAATATAGGTGGAATATCCTTAAAGTGATGTCAGTGCGAATTAAATGCGAAGATTAACATGTCAAATGGTTTTGGATGTAAGTGAGCATTGATGGAGACAGCAGTTGGACTAGATGCGTGGGTGCTAAAGATACTCCGGTGTGTGTGTGTGTGTGTGTGTGCATGCCGCTAAATTTCATGCAGATTTTTCTTTTTTAATTTTTTAATTTAATTAAATTTTTTATTTTGTGGGAAAAAAATTAAAAATCCTATCAATTGCATTGGCAACGGAATCGACAAATCCAACAAAAATTCAAAAAGGAAAACATGAGTGTCTCTGTAAGTTGATCCGTCAAATTCCCCCCGATAGGGATCCCTATTATCTGCCGAAGCCTTACCTTTCCCCCTTCTCCATATCATCGCAAATATTTCTAAAGTTTCACCAATTTATCAAAAATTCATGAACGATACAAAAATGAATCAGCGTAGAAAAAAAACGTAAGCTGGGAAATTCCATGAATGATAAACGAAAAATACCAAGTGTCAATAATTGTCACAATCTGTAAAACCTTGAAAAAAAAATTCAAAAATTTTAAAAGCTTTAAAAAATTCAAATTCACAAAAATGTAAAAAAAAATTCAGTATGAAAAAAAAAATATATAAATTTTGCAAAACTTGAGAAAGTGCGGAACCATTTGAAAAATGACCGCCAATTTCGCCTGATATTAATCCATTGAAATTATCTCGACAAATACAAGAGCGTCTCTGTAAGCTGATCCGTCCAGTGCCCGCCAATCTCGTCTGTGCGAAGCCTTACTCTTTCCCCCGTTCTCCGTATAATGTCAGAAGCTCTGGTATGGAGTGGAAGACAGTGGCAATCGCGGTTCTAGTGATAAGCCTAAGTTTCTTAGCAATTCCCATCAGAGTGGCCCCCGATAACACTCCTGAGGATGTTCACTTATTCGCAACTTACGTTTCCCACTATAACAAATCATATAGACAGGTGCCCGAAGAGTACGAAAGGAGATTTGATAAATTTCGGGTGAGTTCAACGCAGAAGTTATACGAAAATCGCAGATTAATAAAATTGCGCTTTCACAATTTTCAAGTGTTTATGTATCAGAACAAAAGTGATGGAATATTGACAAAAAATCGGAGTGAACAACCTTCAATTTCGGAACATCCTCGTGTTGCTTAGAGAACCTTTCTTTGGACCAGTTGGTATATATAGTGTTAAGAAGAAGTCTCATTGATAATAACGCACTAGTGCTTGATCGGTTAGAGATAGTGAAAACCCAAAACAGTCAACGTTTAATACCCACCCACCCACCCACCCACTGACTGACACCCACCCGCTCACACTCACCCACCCACTCACTTACACTCACCCAACCCACCCACCCACACTCACCCACCCACCCACACTCACCCACTAACTCACACTCACCCACCCACCCACTCACTCACACTCACCCACCCGCCTGCCCGCTCACCTATACCTACCCCCCTACCCACCCACAACCATGGACCCACCTACCCGTCCACCCTCCCACAACCACGCGCTCACCTACCCACACACACACACGCCCACAGACGCTTTCTCTTATTGCAAAACTCAAAAATAAATCTATAAGTTGCCTATTATAGTACAAACCGAAAAGCGCTAATAGTACGATGATTTCAGCGATCCCTGCGCCAGATCGAGCGACTGAACAACCTGCGTTCGACGCAACACAGTGCGTACTACGGCCTAACCGAATATTCCGATCTCTCGGAAGAAGAATTTCTGAGTCTTGCACTGCGTCCGGATTTGTCGACTCGAGGTGCCCGACACAAAACCGATCAGCATCACCACCGGAACCAGAAATCCCATGGGGCACACCCGAATCGCATTAAGAGGCTTATTGAAATTCCACCAAAAGTGGACTGGAGGAGTAAGCGAGTGGTGACATCAGTGAGGGCTCAGGGGTCCTGTGGGGCCTGTTGGGCCTATACTTCTGTTGCGTGTATTGAGTCCATGGTAGCCATAAAAAATGGCACACTGAATTCCTTGAGCGTTCAAGAGGTAATCTTTGATATTGAAAGGTTCCCATGAAAAGGGCCCACTTTGTCGTTTGTAGTTTCCGACATACGCGTCTCTTTCTTTTGCAATTTCCATAGACGTGCTCATTGACTCTTTCAATTGTGGTATAACTTTTCCATTCTCCGAGGTTGGGAAAGAGGTACCAATTTTCGAGTAAGGGGCAATACGAAAAAATTCTGGTCCGGGTATGCAATACAAAACTAATCGCCCTCTCCCATGTACTTGCCATCCGCGGTGCAGCCGTGGATGGCAATATGGAAAAATTCTGGTCCGGACATGCAATCCAAAACTGACCGCCCTCTCCCATGTAATTGCCATCCATGGATGGCAAGCCCACGTGGGAGCGGGTGGGTTATGCTCCAGGGCAATCCCAGAAACGTATCATCCAATGGATGCTGGGGATTCACTGATGGACCAGTTTGGGATGAATTTCATGCGAAATGAGCTTGTGAGATGAATTTCTATGGGATAAAATTACCGGCAACTGAGAAAATAATTAAAAGAAGAAGCGAATCATTGATAGATCTATTTTATCTCCATTTGCTATTATGTAAGAAATTAAGCGGCTTATCGCTACATTCCGATAAGTGATCTCATCGCCATTGTGCAATGATTCCGTAGATGATCGACTGCGCGGGTAACGGAAATCTCGGATGCAATGGGGGCGATATTTGCAGTCTTCTTTCATGGTTGGAGGATTATGGAATACCAATTTTGGGGGAGAAGAGTTATCCGGTGACTGGGACGTCCGGTACTTGTCTGCTAGACAGGTGAGATCTTGAAATACTACAAAAAAGCGTCATTAAAAAATTGTGTTTCATTGGCAGTTTGCTATCCCCACTTCCGGTTTGACTTTAGCTTGTTTGAAATTTTTTTTACACGCCTTAAGTAATTAAAAAACGGGTGAAAATGGGAAGTCGTGGGAAATACAAATGTCAAACATTAATCAGAAGATTAATATCGTTAATTTTATTTTTAGATCGAAGACATCGACTGTACGAGTTGCGGGTTTCACCTGTGACAGGTAATTTAACGTTTATCATCATCACTAAGATTTATCACCCCGCATTTTCAATTACTTCGCATGAAATAAATGACTTCTGTATGAGGAGATGTTTTACAGAAGTAATCTCAAAATTTTAGGATCCTTTACCGTTGTATTCTATAAATTTGAAATTTCTCGACTTCTCGATGAAAAATGATATTTTTTAGGCCTAGGAATGTAAAATGAAGAACCTTTAGTCGTGTGTGCATGTCACTGAGCTGCAGACGAGGTTCAAATTTCGTTTTCTGCTCCAGCGACTGCAAAGTGAGATTTTCCCCCCGCCATGCGGGAGGAAAAATCTTGTTTTTCGCCCACTGGGACGGAAAAGTTATTCTGGCACTATAGTGTGCTATGAACTCAACACTCTGATTTTCCTGACCTGTCAAGGTCTAATCCTACCTGTTAGGGATCTACAGATGAGCTGAAATTGTCAGGAAGTCGGTGATTTCACAAAAAAAAAAAAAATAATAATAATAAAACAGTAAAATTTTTTGGGAAAGGAAGAAGGTGGAGAAAAAATGTACAATATAAAATCTATTTGATGATTGTTCCCCTTTAGCTACGTTTCATCTGAAGAGGAACTCTTATCGACACTTGCCAATCATGGACCAGTGGCTGCTGCGGTCAATGCCCTCACGTGGCAGAATTACTTGGGTGGTATTATTCAGTTTCATTGCGATGGTGCATTTTCAATGTTGAACCATGCCGTGCAGATTGTAGGATACGACAACAGTGGCCCTATTCCCTTCTACATCGTGAGAAACTCCTGGGGACCGCTCTTCGGGGACCAAGGCTACTTGTACATTGCAGTTGGAAATAACATATGCGGTATGTAATTTCATTTCGCCCGTGATTTCTCTGTTGAACGTCCCTCGTGGTAATCGGAAATCGAGCATATTTGAAAAAATCCCTACCGACATCTTTCCTAGTTAAAAGTTTGCCGATCAAAAATGTAGGAAAAAAATCGAAATTTAAAAATGCGGATGGAAAGAAAATGTTGATCACTTACTTCATCAATATCTCTGTATATAAATAATTGGCAGTTTCGACCAGGGAAATAAATCGATTATCGAATTCGAAAACTCGAAAGTCGAAAAAGAATCGATTATCGAATTCGAAAGTCGAAAAAGAATCGATTATCGAATTAGAAAACTCGAAAGTCGAAGAACAAATCTCGATTATCGATGACACAATCGAGGTCGACCGAGAACACAGACAAGGCATGTGGCCGCGCAGCGGCAACCGGCAAGGAACTAGTCTATATAAATAATTGAGAGCTTCGACCAGGAAAATAAATCGATTATCGAAAGAAAAAATCTCGATTATCGATGACATAATCGAAATCGAACTCGAAAACAGAAAACAGACAAGAAAACTAGTGTATAAATAATTGAGAGGTTTGGCCAGGAAAATAAATTGATTATCGAAATCGAAAACTCGAAAGTCGAAGAAAAAATCTCGATTATCGATGACACCATCGAAATCGAACGACAATACAGCCAAGTAAAGCAAGGAACTAGTCTTATGCTACAGTAAAGAGGAGAGACCAAAGAAAATATCAGCGTAAGACCGAAACCGACGCGACACCAGCCATTGCGGCGGGAAAAGGAAGTGCGCGTTCAAAACACGCGCCCTTGAACTTGTAATGAAAACATACTAATACTTTGCATGTAATTTTTACAGGCATCGCAAATCAAGTCGCTGCAGTCGATGTGATATTTTAGGATCTAGTGACATTTGGAAAAAGGTGATGGATTTTTAGTCAAGTGCGGTGTTATATTTTTTCGAGGAAGAAGGCGTAAGGAAAGTTATTTGTTTACATCTCGGGAGATTTTTATAAAAAAAATTATTATTATTTTAGAAGAAAAAAAGCTATGCATATATATATATCAAGCACTGAAATTAATTCTAATCTTGCAATACGCGCTTTTATTTTTGAAAAACTAACCATTTTTAAAATCGTTTTTTAAAACAATTTTACCCAGTTTGTAATAAAAATTTCACCAATTTAAACAAATATGTAGGAAACCAATTCTTAAGGAGATGTTTGCAATTGAAATAACTACAATCGACCTAAAGCATAACATTTAATGACAGATTCCATTCCATAACACACGCGATATGTATTATATATATTAAAAAAACAAAGTGCCAACAGTGTATTCTATTTTCACATGTATAAAATGACTGTAACTATAACTCTATGACGTTAATTGTACCAATAAAACCGGAATTATTGCGGATTATGGAGTTGGATTATCGATGTTACAATGAACCCTCGACAGAGCTCTCGGAGGCAGTTTGATCTGATGACTCATCATCTATGGTAAAACAGCCCCACGCTATTGACAGCTTGGATTTCATCTCTTTCGACAGAGTGGGAATCATATTTCGTGGTATGAGGAACGTCGATAGATTGAACAGGTCAAGGAAGACTTTATATCTGTCACTGAAACATGAAACAAATATTAAACTAGTGGGATAAAAGTGTGTGTGTCCGTTGGGAGCACAAACAAAACTTTCCGATTTGTAATTTCTGTTTGCCATTCCCAGATTTTCCGATACGTCAATTAAATGTTTCAATCCCATTTATCAAGCAGATAATTATGAATATTTGACTAGCCGCATAGTCAGCGTGAGGACGAGAATTATGCGCGTTATTGAAGTGGGAGTGAGACACCAATAGGGGTGCGTGCGCTCGAGGGTTAAACCTGCCATACCTCCTTAATTATGACAAATATGGAAAAAAGTGATAAGAAATTAAATATGCATTTCCACGTACAGAGCAAATTTTGATTAATACTTTTTGCCGTATCTCTTACCGTTTTTGAAATAGAGCGTTGTAAACAACTCAATTGCTGGTAACAAAAAAACTGCTAGGGCAATTTAAACCAAAAACTAATCTGATTTAAAAGCTTAAAAATGTAATTCGAAGTTGCAATAGGATGAATGTCAATAATTGTATATATTACCTGAGGGTCGACTTCAAGTAATGGTACCCGGAAGATCCACCGGTGCCAAATTGTTGAGATCCAATCATTCTTTGCACCATGATCACGTGGTTGTCTATTCAAAATTTGAAAAAAACGATTCTGAATTTTTTTTGAAATTTTCCTGATTCAAATATATTTTGTAAATAATAGAAATAAGTGATATAAGGTATCGCTTCAATAGAACATGGATAGTCGATAATGATTGATTACAATCGCTATAAATCTGTAGGGACGCGATCGAAGGACGTAGTTGCGTTGATCGGCAGTCTCTGTTCTTATTTCTTGATAAATATCTCACGATCTATGGGAGTTGAGGCAATCTTCATAAAAACTTTTTTGTACATCCTGATTGGATCTACAAAAAGTTTCTTATGAAATTTTTTCCAGCTGGCCTTACTCCGGAGATATCTCCTAAAAACGAACCTCGAGGTAAGTGACCGATGCCTTCTTCATTACAGAGATTATAGCGATTTTTCGGGAAGTTCTTAATTTTTGTAAATTATTTGCGGTCAAATCTCAGCATTGATTTACTATATTTTGAAGCATCTCACATCTCCATTTGGTGATCAACGAATCGATATCCATCAAAGCTGTTAGTATTTGATGTGGTTGACTAAATCTCGGCTCATCCCGATAAAGTGTTATCATGATTGCGCCCTTGAGTGCAGCATGGCAAAATCGTCGTTCACCCCTGGCCACAAGTGCATTATGCAGTGATTCATTGAAGACAGTCTCGAAAATTGCTCTTTTCGCTGCAACGCTTGCGCACATGTGTTTGCGCACTGGCTCTTTCGGCTGTTCCTGGATCGTTTAAAATATAAACTTAATCAAGCGCTATTGCTTTAATTATGAGTGCTACCAAAAAATTTATTAAACAGAAAATATGTGTTTTCATGTGAGGAACAACTTTCATTTGGAACTTTTTTATCTATCTCTAACCGTTCGGGTAATAGAGCGTGATGAACATTTAATTTCATGCGCCAATGACGATTCAACATCAAATTGAAACGGCATGGTGTTGATTCTTACATCAGCTATTTGCTCCTGATCGTTCAGCATTTGTCCAACAGCACTTTTGTACTTTCCCCAGAAATTAAAGTCACAGGTTTCTTCTAGGCCCGGAGTCCGACCCAGCCACCCCTGGACCAATGAGCTCAGGCTTGGCTCAGTCTCGGATTTCTTGATTGCCTCGATTGCTTCGGGATGCCGTCCGAATACTCGGGAATAACACTGATTATACCTGGAGAATTAAACATGAATTTTGCTAATTTTTCAAGATGAAAAAAATTGCAATCACATTTTTTTTTTTTTTTTTTTTTAACGTTGCTATATTTGTCCTCGGCAAGTGATAATCAACGACGGAGGTCCACGATGTGTTGATAAACAAAGCAGTTATAAATAAATTACATTGGTGCTCGTATCAATCAGCGCCACTTGAATTTGAACCAATCAGGAAATTGAAACGAAGTTGAATTAAATTTCAACAATGACAATTCCCAAAGTTTGGTAGTTGGATAGCTAAAAAAATTCAAAACTTTTTGAAATTTTAAAAACCCCCGAAGATGTCAAAATCTGACCAAGAATCCCAGAAAAGTCAAAATTTTAAAAATTTGGAAAATTCTGGGAATATTGAAAAGTTAAAAAAAAAAAAAAATCGGAAAAGTGGAAAAATCTCAATATTTGCATATTCATTTCCCCAATTTTCGAAATTATAAAACTTTTCAGATTTATAGATAAAAAATGAAAATTGTCAATAATTCCACAGAAAAACGACAGAAACTAAAAAAGATAAGAAAATTCTTGTCCTGGTAGAATTTGAAGGTGGGATCCGAACAATGATAGGGCGACTGAACCAATTGTCATTCCCGCCAACAATTCTATTTTTTTGGCAGTTTGAAAATTCATTAAAAAAAAATTAATCACTACTAAAATATCCTGAATCAATGATGTTATTGGAATTCAAGTCGAAAATGTTATTTTTAAGAAATTTTCTTGAATAATAATGAATACTAGTTGGAGTTGTGCGAGGACTGGGCGAATTTTTGACCGTGCGAGCATTGGTCTTGTCACCCTAATGTCCTGACTATATCAATCGTACCTGACGCGATGTTCTCCTTTGACCCCCAGCTTATTCTCCAGCAGTCGAAATTGCAGGGACTGGAATCCACTCGCCGGGCACAAGTAGTCACGGAAGGCCATGAAGTCCAGGGGCGTCATGGTCTCCAATATAGTCACTTGGTCGACGAGTAGCTGAAAAAAAATCGAAAAACCTCTTAAACATTTCAGAATAAAAGAACAAGACATTCCCCATTTTATATTTTTGTTCCAACTAATGGAATGAGTTAATTATAAGTAACCTAAGCCGGTATTAGAATATCTGTTGGAGCAAAAAAAAAACTTCGGCAATTTTTTTCCCATCGATCTATCAAATGTTCGGCAAATTTTTGGGGAATCTGAAATTTGGGGAAGGGAATGGAAAAAAAATCATCCCTAGGAGGACTATGGAATTTTTCAATCAACCAGATTCCCATAATTTCAATAAATTCCATTCAACGCTCATTAATTCCCACGTAGCGTTAAATATCCCCTGACTGAATTTTTCATACTAGTTTTTTGCTTGAATGAAAAGTTAAACCAGGGAGCACTGCAACCTAGCACGCCTCATATCTGTGGTATAACGAATATCATTAACACGAGAACAAGGAGAATCGTTGCCTAACTGTGGTTGGCGTGCCACTTATTTCCCGTCTTTTTGGTCATTGGTATTGGGTTTCGACGAGTCTGTATTAATTTACATGGCCTCCAGGCCGCAAGTCCCGATTGCTCATTCAGGTGTGAGCTATCAATGACTTTTGTGGTAAACAATAAATGAAAACAAAAAAATTTTAAAAAAAATGCAGTCGAAAATTTATAGGTGATCAATGATGTTGGTGAATCCTTTTTCAATATAGCAAAAAAATAAATTGGAACAAAAAATCACACAGTCGGCAGAAATGTCTAGGACTATTAGCAGCCAACTAGCTGCGTCAGGATTCAAATTTGCCGCGCGAAATAAGCGTCATGCGCACAGAACCATGCGCCTCCCATGAGTGGAAGCGAGAGGCGAATAGCGGTGCGACCGCTTGAGAATTGAACCCGCGGTACCTCCTTAATTATGTAAATTAGAAGAAAACTCATTTAACACAAAATGTGTATTTTTGGATGGAGAACAATTTTGGTTATTACGAGTTTTTCGCTATCTTCACCTGGTTGGCCAATAGAACGTTATAAAAGATGGAAACTGTTTCTGACCGATTTCATCCAAGGTGTGAACAGGTCGAAGTCACATAAGCTTCGTTTCTCACTTTGATGACGTTGATGGTGTCATTCGGTCGGCAGAAATCCAGGATCAAAATTCGGCTAACCACACACACACACACATATATACACAGACGTACACTAAAGTGTGCTAAATAAATAAAACGAGTTGTTGAAAAAAAAAATGGTAAACCCAGTTTCGATGTTGAAACTTGTTGGGCATTTTTTCAATATTTCATTTTTCATTTTTTTTGTAGAAGTACCTCAAATGAAAGGACGTCAAATAAAAATACCTCGAATAGTAGTACCTCTATAAATGACCTCCGAATGAGATAATGAATACCGCAAGGAAGGATTTCGCGATTTGCGGAGGGTCGTAATTCGATTAGAGCCCTTCTGGTAACAAAAAACCTGTCTATCTCACACTTCA
The DNA here is from genome assembly GCA_026005395.1 of Asobara japonica. Taxonomy (NCBI): domain Eukaryota; kingdom Metazoa; phylum Arthropoda; class Insecta; order Hymenoptera; family Braconidae; genus Asobara; species Asobara japonica. The sequence goes on from BQMI01000028.1 coordinate 3,271,283, forward strand.
CAGTCTAATTGGCTTGCCGACAAAAGTTCGTTCAACCCTTCAGCCGAACGTGTCATTGAATTCTGTAAGTTCAATGTTTAAGGCTGTTTCTACAAACTCCCAGCTAAATTTTGCATTTGCTCATGCTTTACCCTCGGAACTCCGAAAATATAATCTCCTACATGTCTTATTCCAACTTTAAACGTAGACATCCACTTGGTTGAGGGTCAATTCTACGATCAATCACCAGCCTCAAGCCGAGGATTAGCTATAGCGCCATCTGACCCTTAGCGGTGCTCATTTTTTCACCACATAAATGTGTAATCTTGTTTTGGGAATTCGCCGAGTATTGCATAATAGCGTGTCATATAAGCAGGCGGAATCATTACCACAAACATCAGAAGAACACGAAATGGAATGATAAAACTACGTAGAAAGAGAATACAGTGTCATCGGTTCTCTCGCCGTAATCGGGTTGAAAGATAGTGTGGAAAAATGATTGCGTTATTGGCGGAATTTGACATATTTGTATATAAAATGATAGTTTCATTGGTATTGCGCACAGGTGTATACAGCTTATGTTAATCAATGGATCAATCAGTCGAATCGATCAATCACTCCATCAATGGATCAATCACTGTATCAATCAATCAATCAATCAATCAACCAATCAATCAGTCAATCAACAATTTGACTAACCAATCAATCAAGCAATCAATCAAGCAATCAATCGAGCAATCAATCGAGCAATCAATCAATCAAGCAATCAATCAATCAATCAATCAACCAATCAATGAACTAATCAATCAACCAATCAATCAACCAATCAATCAATCAACCAATCAATCAACCAATCAATCAACCAATCAATCAACCAATCAATCAACCAATCAATCAACCAATCAATCAATCAACCAATCAATCAACCAATCAATCAACCAATCAATCAAGCAATCAATCAACCAATCAATCAATCAACCAATCAATCAATCAACCAATCAATCAACCAATCAATCAACCAATCAATCAACCAATCAATCAACCAATCAATCAACCAATCAATCAACCAATCAATCAACCAATCAATCAACCAATCAATCAACCAATCAATCAACCAATCAATCAACCAATCAATCAACCAATCAATCAACCAATCAATCAACCAATCAATCAACCAATCAATCAACCAATCAATCAACCAATCAATCAACCAATCAATCAACCAATCAATCAACCAATCAATCAACCAATCAATCAACCAATCAATCAACCAATCAATCAACCAATCAATCAACCAATCAATCAACCGATCAGACAATCAATCAACCAATCAATTAATCAACCCATCAATCATGAGATCCATGAGTATACTCAATCAAACCAATGAATTACTCAACCTAACTAAATGTGTATGTGGAGACGTGAAGTTACTTTTAGAATGAGGACGATTCGGTTGAGACGTTTGAGGATCTCCAGAGTCCTAGATTCATCGAGTCGTTGGTAATTTGATGCCTCCAAGGTCAAATCGGTGAGATCGGGTGGTGAATCTCTCTCCGTGAAGAGGCCCCGCACTGAATCGAGCTCGAAGATGATTTGCTTGAACCAAAGCTCGTAAGCTGTCAATAGGGAATGATAATTGATCATTTTGCAATTGTTTGAGGTACTGGTTCATGTGGGGCAAATGGGCCACTATCTTTGAATATTACGGATTGATCACGAATATTCTTACAACCTTATCTCCAAAATTGAAACAGTGAAGTTTTTGACTTTGCCAAACTTATTCAATTTCTTAGAAATTTCAGAGCTTTTTTAAACTTTTTCAGATTTTTCAGATTTGTCGATAGTTTCTAAATTAAAATTGAAAATTTCGAAGAATGGTAAAATATTGGCAAAATTTTGAGACTTTCATAGCAATTTCAGCGAAAAATATCTCAAATATATGAAGATAAAGTTGTCTCAAATTTTGGAAACTCGAACGATTAAAAAAATGAGGAGATGAAAGAAAAAAACTATGAGGAATTTTTTTCTCTCCCTGAAGCCCATAAAAAAAAGCCATGGTCATAGAGAAAAAATAATTTATCCCTACCTTGATGTGTAACGATGAACAGATGCTCATCATGGACCTCCTTATCGTAAACAGCGCTGAGTAAAGTTTGTGCCGAAAGTATTTTATCCAAATGCAGATATTCCCCATAAAGTAGCCCTTTACCAGGACCATCAACTAATTGATCACCATCTTGGCTGTTATCCTCATATCTACACAACAACTCCGTTACAACGTTGTATGTCTAAGAAAAAATATCACGAGTCGAGGATTTTTTTTTTCCTTCGTTTCTATCAGTCATGACCTCAACTCATGAATTCTTTCCAAGGTCAGACGTGACATCTATTTCGTAAAATTTATGGGTCAATAGTTTATCAGTAGCTTTTTCTTTCCCCATTGCTTCAACGATAAATTAACATTTATGGATAGGGATTAGATTTCACTGAATTATTTTTCCCCTTGCTTCGCCAATGCGAAAATTGATCTCGTGACTTTATCCACAATTTGTGGTTTAAGTTTGTAAAAAAATAAAAATTATTCATAACAAAAAGGAATTTGTGAAAAAAAATGTCGATCGTCTAAATTGGTCAAAACATTTTTTCAAAATTTCTATTTCAAGTGTACAAATTCTATGAATGAGCGTGAAACTTTCAGAAATTTTTTAATTTGTTGAAACAATTTTTTTAAACGATAACTTACATTCCATTTCCATTGGGGCATGCCATATTCACCCGTAAAAATCCCGCAAGTCTCCACTGCTTCAACACAGTATTCAATAAGCAATGTTCAATGTTACTGCATAGATAATCAACCAGTCCGTTCACTCTGTCACTCACCAATGAAATGGGTTCAAAATTTATTTACCAATTGTAAATATCAGCGTACACAGTGAGGCGGTTCAAACACGACTAACATAAGGAATCAGTGTGCGCATGAGCAGTTGGTGGGGCTGATTTTAAAAGAGAGACTATAATGTATCATGTATCTACAATGGCTAAAGTGAGGGGGGAGATATTTCGAAATTGTCAAATGTAACTAATGTTTTTCAACTTCACATGGTGATGTTAGTCGCATTTCTTATCTCTTCAATCAAGTGTCACGCATAGATTAAAGACGATTGATGTAGATTTTTTGAAGTGTTTCAGTATGGGAGATGTTTATTACTTGTTCTTGCAAACATCCATCAGTCTAGAAATTGCACAAACAAATCATTATAGTTATAGATCACAAAATATTTTTCAAAATTGTTTTTGCAATATTATTGGCTTCGGTTTGGGTGTCGAGACAATTTTCAGGTTCGCGCCGAGGTTTCAACGTTGCAATTGACTCTTCCACACACAGGACCCACAAGACCGCTAGCGCTTGGTTGGTCCCAACGGCCGGGACCTGTGCGGCTTTCGGAGCACAATGTTACTATTGAATTTACAAGCTTCAGTGGAATTTATGATGTTTGTATTTTGAATGTTCTTGAGAAAACTGGAGTTTTTCGTTAATTGCAGGATTAGAAAATTTAGTCTGAGCCTGCGTAAGTAAGGTCATGTTTATGACCTCTGCAATACGTCGCAGATGCTCACCAGATTGGTTCAGTGACGCCTTTTAGGAATCGCAGTACCTCCCACCTTTAGAAATTTTTTGTGCCCTTTTCAGGTAAAATGACTGTATCAGCTGGAACAGCAAAACCAGCTAGTTAGTTGCCTGTGAGCATTCTTATTGTATCCGTCGTGTTACCTTACATTACTATCATTTTCATCAAATATATTTTCACTTTAGTTCTGTTTAAATCATTGGTTTCTTTTCTTACTTCCGTGTAGAAACACAAATCCCAATAGTTACACCTGGTTTAAAACAATAACAACACCTATCCAATTTACAAAGGCTTTGTGGCATTCGAAAGATGAGACTTGAGAGTACTAGATGGAATTATTTGAGAATTTTCGGCTAACATCTTTCCGAAAAACGAGAGGGTTCAAGATATACGCAAAAGAATGCGCAAAAGACTTTCATGAAAATGAAATGAATGACGAACATCTACTAGAAACTACATGTAAACTGGATGACGAGAATGTATATTTTAAAATAATTAAACGTGGCAGCACCCGTAAATACGGCTGAAACCAAAAGCGGCGAAGCCCAAGAGATTAAATCGGGCCTAGTCATTAATTGTTAGTGTTATCTCTTTTTGTTTATCCTTTTATGTTACGTCGCGCAATAAGTCGAGTTTATCGAACGCCGCGCGGCGTTGCGTTATCTCCATTTCTGCGCGTGGCAGCATGTAATAGTGTTGAGCACTCTGTGATAACTTCCGTTTTTGATGCAACAAGTACTGTAAACTTCACATTCGTCACAACTGAAGTTTCTTACGCTATCATCTTCTCTACCATCATAGATTTGAGTTGGTTTGAAGTTTTGAAAACGATTATACAAAACTCACATTGGGGACATAGAACTCACCCTCCTCAAGATATAAGAAACTGAATCTATCAGAATAATCACAAGCTCAATGTCATTATCGTGAGCACCCCACGATAAACGACAACACAATGTATAGAATGAAATGTATAAATTCAAGCTGACAATAGTACATTTGGAAATAAGGGCGGAAACAACTTTTCTGGCGACTCCGAGTTTCCAAGATGAGTCGAAGGCGAGTTTTGCAACACAGGAGACAGCAACATCACTTCTGCTTTCTTATGTGTCGAACAATATTTTTTGATACAATGTGCGTGGGTAGCGTCTCTCGCACGCGGAGCGTGCAATATATTCTCGTTACTATTTGTGGATATATTCCTGTTATATCATAGTTATAATCTTAATATCTGCGACATATGATTCGATATATTTCGGTTATACCCGCAGATACAACAGTTTTTGGCTGGAATATATCCAATAAGAGTCACATACAGGATGCCCATAAACTGTGGACTTTCCTCTTGGGTGTGGATAGGGGATGGAATTTGAAGTCGAAAGTTCCTTTACGATTTCGCTGTCCACCGCATCCCCGCGCAAATGTCGTTAAGCGAATTAACGCCTGCCTCGCCAGAATTGGTAATTCTGGAAAAAAAATAAAAAAACAATTTCTTTTCAAACATTTCAATATTCCGTTCTAAATTTATCGACGAAGTAAGTACTTGCAGTTGCATGGGATGCGGACAGATGGCAGCATCCATCGGTTTGTATCAGAAAATATGAATAAACCCGTTTTGCAATCATATCGCAATTATGCAATATTACTCATTTATTTTCCCCCACTCGTATATCCTGCAAAAAAATATATAAGAAATATAGAAAAGTTTCACTCCAGTATATAACATATATACCAAGTATATATACTCATATACTTATATACTGATATATATAGAACCTATATAAAGATCTAGCTATCTATCTATCTATCTATCTATCTATATATATATATATATATATATATATATATATATATAGATAGATATATATATAGATAGATATATATATATAGATAGATATATATATATATATATATATGAGTACATAAGTACATAAGCAGACAAGTATATAAGTATACAAGTATATAGGTATATGAGCATATATACTTGGTATATATATATGTATATATATATTTTTTTTTCCCATGTTAGCCTCTCCATTCAATTTCGAATTTGATATTACACAAATTCATGTAAAAGTTCGACGATGGTTTAATAAGTAAAATCAGCCCACATCGATGTCATTCGAATCGCAACAAATTATCAACAATTATGATAACCAGAAGCATCATTTGTCCATGATAGTTGTACAATGTCACATCCGGCATTCGTATATTTAAATTTCCTGAAACGATTGCATGATATTTCCACAACAACAGTGAAGCTGTATTTCATATAAAAACCTTGTCGTTTTAGTGGATAATAAAATTTTGCATAAAAACGTAATTATTAAATCGCACAATCATCAATTCAAGGATAAATGCTTTGATTGTTGAATCGATATTTGTTTTTTATTTCTGACTTGAAATCGACGGAGACACCGCTATTAACCAGTTTTAAGTTGAAGTGATGTATTAGATATATCTATATCTATCTACCCCTGTTTATACAGAAATTTGGGGGAACATTCTGGAGAAAAGGCTATGCAACATTCCATGGAATGTGTATCGGAATAATTCTTTCATCCGCATTAGCTAAAAAAAAGTGTACACCGACGCAACATTTGTGCAAATTACATATAAAGCCAATGGCTGGTGATCTAGCACTAAGAATTTGGGATATCATTACTGTATATAGTATGTATATATGACAAATGTTAATAAACAATTTTCAAGTCAATTCAACGCTATGGTCGAGTGGTTAGAGCGCTGGCCTTTGGCACGAGGTCCACGGATCAAGTCCCCGCTTGGAGACTCTCCGATTGGTGTAGTAGAGTGGAATTGTCCAGCGGTCGAGTTCATAGGGATCCATAGTTGAACGGGAGTTCCGTCAAAGAAACGGCTGTACAAATTGAGATTTTCCGTGGTTTTCCTTCGATTGTAGATCGACCCAAGCAATACAAAATCTATTAGGCATCGCATTCATTGGGCCAAACTAAGTGAATGTTGTACAGTTTGGGAAGAATTCGCATCGGAGCGTAAAATAAATACTTCCGGGGTACTCATAGCAGAAAGATGGAAGTTATAAAATTCCCTCACCAAAAATTGGTTATAATATCTTCATGGAATCTGCTGAGCGAGAATTAATTTTTTATAAAAATCACAAATGGTCCTAGGTAGCAATTATAGATCGGCAAGTTTTTTACATGATCCCAATGCGTCACGTGCATTTCGCACCACTTGTTTTTTTTAGCATGTCCCAGGCATACACCAACGTTTTCAGAATGTATAAGTAATGCTTTCCTGTTTCGGAAAAAAACACACATATACACACATTTTATTTAAAATGGTGTAAAAATGTTGGAAGTGCCTCGACAAACTTTTTGGTTTCGGGGAAAAAACCAAAATTTTCCATATCGAGCAGTGAATGTGGGAATAAATTCACACACACGCACACACACACACACATACGACCATGTTTCAGCAAACGTGTCAGGAAAAATTTCACTTTTGATTTTCGTGGCCATTACAATAACTGCCCTAGATCAGGAAGTTAATTGATAATGATGAAGGGAAATGCTTTCAGGGAAAAGTGTATTATGAAAATAAAAATTAGTAATATTTTCCTTGAGGAGCTATTCTTCATTATAATAAATTTACGTTACGTCAGTTCGCCTCAAGTTTCGTTTCCCCAGTGGCCAACGCGACCCGCGGTGAATAATTCTTTTTCAACTTTTTCAACCATCCATCTACAATTATAATTGTGAAATCATTCCACCGCTAAAATCCAAGTTACTCTTCATCAAGTGCCGAGTGTCGTTAGCGATAATCAATATTGAAAATATCCCGGAAATCACGTTTCAATGCTCGTGAAATCATCTCATTTTAAACATTTCAGTTTTTTGCTATTTTGGAGATAAGGAAAGACGGGATTTTATGGCGGGGATTCTCCGAGAGTTGCAGATAACGGAAAAGAGATATCGAATGCACATGACGGACGTTTGCCTATGCCAAGGGATGACATATCACGAATGTCGGACTACTCGGAGTGTTCTTTGGGCGCTTTTAGTTGGAGCAAATTTTCCGGAATTTTAATGCCGTTAAACGTACAAAGATTCATGGTATAGTGTAAGGAGAGAAATAGTTATGAGATTGTGGAATTTTTCGAACATGTTAACAAGGTTGTTCATTGTTGTTCAAGTTGTTTATTTTTGAAGTTTTTGAATTTTTTGAAATTTTTGAAATTTTTGAAATTTTTGAAATTTTTGAAATTTTTGAAATTTTTGAAATTTTTGAAATTTTTGAAATTTTTGAAATTTTTGAAATTTTTGAAATTTTTGGAATTTTTGAAATTTTTGAAATTTTTAAAATTTTTGCTATTTTTAAAATTTTTGGAATTTTTGAAATTTTTGAAATTTTTGCTATTTTTAAAATTTTTGAAATTTTTGAAATTTTTGAAATTTTTGGAATTTTTGAAGGTTTGAAATTTTTGAAATTTTTGAAATTTTTGAAATTTTCAAAATTTCTGAAATTTTTAAAAGTCTGGAAATTTTTGTAATCTACGAAATTTCAGATTCTTTTGGAAATTATAGAAATGAATTGTCTAAAAAACGGCATTCCCTCCTAGAATTTCCCCAGCAACGTTAGTCAGTACCATATCAACGATCCTAAAAAAACCGACTTGCTGAGATCCCCGCCTTCGTTGCGTAGTACTTTGATTAAGCCGCAAAAAAATTCCCTACTTGTACCCTTTAGTGAGCCATTGAAATATCCTCAATCCGGGGATCTAAATATTCAAGGAATTCCATCCCCTCTCGATACGCTACCCCGGAGCGGGTATATCTTTTCCGTTTGTCTCCTAACTCTCCAACCTTCAATTCGCCTTAGATCCATTTCAACCGCTAATACCCCCCGATACCTAAGGTCACTTCATCCGCGATTTCCCTTTCAAGCAATCGCAATACGCAACTAACAACCAGGGACAAGGTGATGGTTACGTCCTCCGGTTTCCCTCATTTCCTCTCCATTCATTTTTCCCCCTCATCGCATACCAAAAATTATCAAAACATCTGTGCAATTTGCGTGAATTACAGTTTCGTTGACTTCCGCACAGCACAGAAAAAAAAATGTTACCTCAAAGCCGAAGTTTCATTAACCACGAGTCCAATTCATCTTGCGTTAAACTTTTAATGGGAGTTTATTTTTTTTTCTCCTCGCGGAATATCCGTCAGTTAAAATTTCTCTCCCGCACCTGATCCCAAGCCCGAGTAATCCCTTCTCTGTAATTTCACCCCCGTCCGCTTTTTTGGAGAGCAGAATTTTCATTTATTCATTATTAAAAATGGGGAAACAAATGGAAAAAAAAGATCGACATCACTTTTGCTTGCAACTCCAAACGCTATAAACGTGGCTTACATTCCGGTTTCCTTTTAATTTTTTGTGGCTGGTCCCATCAATTGTCCTAAGAGAATTTTCTTCAATAATCTTCAGAAATTTTTCTGAATTGATAACAATTTTTGCAGGACCCGTTTTTAGATGCGATTGTTAGGTACTTTTGGGAAATTTTGAAAGTCAATGTTGTCTTAGTTTTTTATGCCATGATAAATTTTTTTAAAAATGATGTTGGGATGTTTTTAATGGGAGTTCGGAAATTTGTGGTACGCAACTGGTATTTTCTGGGTAATAAAATCTTCCATAAGAAATCTTGAGTGGATATTCGTGTTTTTTTTACTCCGTTCCTCGTTTATGCTCCCCACGGTAGCTGCTGTTTGAGCATTCCTTCGAAAGGGCCTACTGGGCACCCATCCGGCCGGCTGGGGCCGATTTTCGCTATTTAGGCCATCGTATTTCTAAACACAGGGTAAACCTCCGGAAACCCCTGTGCTAGGATGGCGAGCGTCTATGATAGAATCCACCCTCCTGCGCCGGGTTAGGTTCCCGCCCGGCCTTGTGGTCTCGTTTTATGGGTACAGTCGGAGTCCATGAGAAAATGTTTCATCATGAGAGATCTCCGGAAGCTGGGCGCGAACCATACACTAAACCTCCGCCTCTGTGTGTGTGTAAGGTAGTGGCTGTAAATGGGTGGACGGGTGGGTGTAAACGGGTGGGCCGGTGGGTGTAAACGGATGGGTGGGTGAGTGTAAATGGGTGGGTGCGTGGATCTAAATGTGTGGGTGGGTGGGTGTAGATGGGTGGGTGGGTGTCTGGGTGTAGATGGGGGTGGGTGGCTGTGTGTAAATGGGTGGGTGGGTTGCTGGGTGTAAATGGGTGGGTGCGTAGGTGGGTGGATGTAAACGGGTGGGTGCGTGGGTCTAAATGTGTGGGTGGGTGGATGTAAATGGATGGGTGGGTGGGTGTAAATGGGTGGGTGGGTGGCTGGGTGTAAATCGGCGAATGGGTGGCTGTCCGTAAATGGGTGGGTGGGTGGCCGTAAATGGGTGGGTGGGGGAGTGTAAACGGGCGGTTAGGTGGGTGCAAATGGGTGAGTGGGTGGGACCAAATGGGTGGGTGGGCGCGCCCAACTGGGTGGGTCGGTGGGTAATTGTAAATGGTTGGGTTGGTGGCGGAGTGGCAGATTTTCGACAGAATTGTTCCGACCGTTCTATCGTTACAAACAATTCTAAATGTTTCGAACATCATATCTCAAGAACAGTTGCAGATACGAAAAACTGCAGAAGAAGAAAACTATTCTTCACATGCAAAAGTATATTTTATGTACTATGGTTTTTGTTCCCCAGTTGTGTAATAAAGGCGTAACCGCAGGTAGTTCTGCGGACGGTGAGCGCTGAAATCCGGCGTTCGCGCACTCCGCAATTATTACTCGTAGGTACTTGATGCCCTGAAAAATCATGAGAAAGAATATGTGTGACAAGAATCCCAAATTGCAATGTTTTTTGCATCCTTGCGGATGGCACAAACACACTCCGGACCTTTATTTTTTTTCGACATTTCGAGCCATTGCCAAATATCATTTTTCCGCCAATCTAGAGTGACATCCATAAAAAAATTGCTCTTTTCCTTAAGCTCAATTTATTTACAAAAATTATGAGCCACTTCTGAACCATCACCTTTCGAGAAAAGACATGACCCAGAATGGCCTCAAAAATGAAGAAAAAAAACCCGACTTTAAGCCATCATTTCACCGTACGCACTTTTAGCGCAGAATTTTCATTTATTCATTATTAAAAAATGGGGAAACAAATGGAGAAAAAAAAAACTGGTACGGCATCACTTTTCACCAGCAACCGCACACCTTAATCGTAGTTTATGCCGACGGGGATGGCTGGGAGCTCAACCATTCCGGCTCTTCTGTAGAGTCAGAGGCAATACATAAAATACACGAGGCGATTCGTTTATCCTGCCAGACTGGTTTCTTACTTTTTGCTCTTGCTCCCATCTTTTTTTTTTCGACAAACGGCTACGGTATACCGCGACTATTTTTAGATTTTGCGGAATTGGTACAATGAAAGTGTTTCAAAAATCTATGGTTCCATTTATCATTCGGTTGTTTATTGCTTGTTTAGTCATTTATGGACCAGATGTTAGGATGGGCTTCCCAATGTGTGCAATATTTGCATAATATCTTCGAGGGAATGAGACTTTATCGAATATATGAAAATACGATGAATTGGAACCCAATTTGACCTTGAAATTTTGTGTGTGTGTGTGTGTGTGTGTGCGTGCAGGTGTGTGTGGGTCTGTGCCTGTGTGTGTCTGTGTATACCTGTATATCTCCCTTTTTTCATACAATCATCATCACCGCACACATCGAGATAAACCATTGAAATTCTTTAACCCCCTCCACCTCAAAAACAGTAAGAACTACAAAAAAATGTTTCCAACAAAAGTTGTTCCCCACATTCCAATACACATTTCTTATTCTACAACTTTTTGTCCAACTCCAATAGTTCAGGAAATATCGCTTACTTAAGGTCAACATACATCTGGAGGCTGGTGGACCAAAGCATCAACGTCCTCTCCAATCTACCTGGAATTATTTTTTTGGGTCTTTTTTTTTATGTGCTCCACCAGGGAAAGGCATTGTGCGAGTGGGTCACGAATGTTTGAAAAATCAACGCGTTTGTTGAAAGTCGTGTTGTCGTTGGCGAGTCCATGTGGTCCTTTGATACCGCGACTACCACTTTTCTGATGTTTGCCTGCGGTCAGGGGCATCAAACAGTCGTGAACGAGCCGTTCGGCCGGTTGCACGGGCCCGCACAACTACACGACAGCAACATTGCACGCAGCAAACAAATTTCGCCGGGACTTTACGAAACGCTGGCTTGCAACGTTAAATCCTGAGTGAAAAAAAAGAGCTCGGGCAAAAGAAAAACATTGAAAAAAAAGGGGGAAAAAAGTGGAAAAGTTATATAAACGTGAAGGCGGAATAGAGGCGTTTAATGAGCATTTGTAAATATTGTTTGCAATTAATTTTTCGTCCCTCTGTTATTTCTATCTCGCGCAATTGCGAGGGAATGCTAATGTGAGATGACAAACTTGGGAGAACGGGAAAATTGGAGATAGGCCCTCAGGTGAGCGCATTTGATTTTTTTTTAGTGATACATTACCCACGCGTTCCAATCGTGTTTATTGTTGAAGTCCCAGTCATCATTTGCGTATCATTGACCTTGGACCCTGAACTCGAGCTCCACGGGAAGACGAGTTTGAATGCGATTAATGCTGCTCAATGGTTCTTGTGGGTACCGGAAAAGTAATGGGAGATACGCCATGAAATAGTGAATGAATCCCGGGTGATTGATTGAAAAAAAATTTAAAAAAAAAAGTGATTGACGTGTTTAGACTCAGTCCCGATGATGACCATACACCCACCCACCCACCTACACCCACTCACCCACCCACCCACACCCACCCGCCCACCCACGCCCACCCACACCCACCCACCTACACCTACTCACCCACCCACCCACACCCACCCTCCCACCTACACCCACCCAGCCACCTACACCCACCCACCCGCCTACACCCACCCACCCACCTACCCATCTGCACTTACTGCCTTCCACATACACACAAACACACACACACGGGTCAGGGCTTTCGTGTAGTGCGTACAGTGTCGGACACATGATGAAGTATTTTCTCATGGATTCCGACCGATGCAGGAACTTCCGTGTGTGCTATCGGCAGTACCCATAAACTGGGAGCGCCCGACCGGGCGGGAACGTAACTCGACGCAGGGGGTGGGTCCATCATAGGCGCCTACCATCGGAGCACAGGGGTTCCTGGAGGTTCGCCCTGTGTTTAGGAATACGATGGCCCAAAATGGCGAAAGTCGGCCCCAGCCGCACGGATGGGTGTCCAGTAGGCCCTTTCGAAGAAACACTGAAGAGCAGCTACCGTGGGCAGTACAATCGAGCGGGACGGAGACGAAAAATAACACTTATAGACACTTTGCGGCTTGCCATCACATTTACATCCCCTTCATTGAACACCAATCTTATCTAAAAAAAGTCCAACAAAATGGGTCGCGTATACAACTTCCGGGACTTGGAAATCGAAGGCAATAGTCAATAGTGTGTCTTAATGTTAGTTACAACATGTGGGAAATTTTTCGGGGAAATTTAGGTATCGTACTTAAAAACGAAAACGTCAGTGGAGCGTGAGGGAAATAGCAATGGCAATATCAAGCATAACAATTTACTCGATGGCATACGACACACATTGCGGGTCAGATGATACAGTTCGATTATCGAACGCAATTGAATTTAGAGTCACGCACTCGCGTTGTGTATTGCTTACGAAAATTGACACATTGCTACGGTTAGATTATTCCTCACGTGGAAAGAGCGGGTGGGGGGGGGGGGGGGGCGGGGGTGTCTATGGTGTTGCGGTAGTGAAAGTTGGTTCATGACATGTTAATGAAGTGTAGATACACAAAATCGAGTCAGTGGAAAAGGGACGTATGTCACTTTCTGAGGGATATAAGTGTCCTCCACCTTTTTGACACTCCCTAGATTAATTTTCGCAAATCTTGCAATTTGAATTTTTTCTTTAGATATGTGATTCTTTTTGGAATTCCAAAATCCTGACTTCTCCATTTTTTTTTTAATTTCTGGATTGGAAAAAATGGATTAATTTTACAGAAATTTTGAACTAGTTCATTCTGTTTCGAGAATTTTAAAAATGTCTCACAACGGTTGAAAATAAATTGTGTAACAATAATGTTTGAAATTGCAATAAAGAAATGGGAAAGTTACACTGCAATTTCATAAGATTGCTTATTTAGGGATATTAAATCTTCACGTTTTGTCATCGCAGTTAATCTTCCATCATCTGCGTATAATTGTATGAATTCTCTTAAAAAACTCTTGAGTCTCTTGACACAAAATTGCGAAAGGTTCTTGCTCACCGTTCGTGGTCGTTCCTTCTCTTTTTCTCAAAATTGTCTTAAAAAAAAAACAAAAAAAAAACAAAAGTCGAAAAAATGTAAAATCTTTGCTAGCGAGATAATTAGATCTTGGCGGTCCATTCGCCTCGGATGCTGCCTCCAAGCTACAACGGGAAAAAACATACACACACCTGGACCTCCTGTGTTCGACCCGTCAGACCCCATTTATCGATTCTTCCAATTGTCCCTAAAATCCGATAACGCGAGACTATTCCGCTACGATTAGTTTCCACCATTGTTAATTGGCAATTTTCAAAAGCTTCACTCTCCCAAAAAGCAAATATCTCGTTCATCAAAAAAAATATAACAAGCTTGCGGATCTATGTCACCCCCCCCCCCCCCCCGCCCCCCTCGCCCCCACTGCCTTGTGTTTGCAAATCGTTATCCCACCGAGGGAATCACAAAGCTGTGAAATGAAGGCGAAATTGTTCAAGTACCCGAGGTGTTATGAATACAAAAGTTGGAGAATGGAGTGAAAGATTTTCACAGCCCCATGTGTACCACCGTGTTATCGTTACTCCATTTTCCCCTATTTTTAAGAAATGATATAACTTTTTTGTGGCTGAAATGTTTGTAACATTATGGAAAACAGCATCCACTATTTTTCCCGAACTCGCATGAAAAACTGAACAAAACAGGAAGAGAGTGAAAAGAAAAAAAAGGGAAATGGATTTTCACCGTGAAGCTCAATCTACGTAAAAACAAAAATGAAGAATGAAAATGAGAAGTTCCCGATGCCTGCGTGTGTGTGTGTAATTTCTTTCCAATCTCTCATTTTTCTCACCATAGAGCTCTCTAAATGATTTCAATTCTTTATAACGCTCTAACGCCGAAACGGTTGAAGATACGAAAAAAGTCAAAAGACACAAAATATGGATTTTTTTATGAGGAACAACATTTATTGGACACATTTTTGCGTATCTATGATATTCCGTGAGATACAGCGTTATAAACAATTGAAATTGTTGATATCAATGGAAACCAGCAGACATATATGGGCCAAAAACTAATCAGGTCTAAGTTACGGCCAGACGCTTCGATTGCGTCATACAGGGCCTTGATCGGATAATTTGTTCACGAGAAATCGTTCATCGGCACACACACACACACACAGAGACATTTTGTTTTAAATAGTCTAGAAAGGTCAGAAATACCACGAAACGTGGAGATCTGATGGAAAATCTATTCTTCATTTTCGGGGGCAAAACAATAACTTGCCCTATCGATAAGTTGAAAACTGATTTTAAATTTTCAAATACAAGATTTCACAGAACTTATAAATTCCACGAAAAGTGAAATAATAATGCGCAACGAATTATGGATTCTTCAATATTTTATGAATGCATAACAAATACTGAATATGTTTTTTCTTTAATTTCAGGGGTTCATGTATGAGAAATGGGGGCCGACCAGCTCGGCCTCCTCCTGTGGAAGAATTATGTAGTCCGGAAACGGCGACCGGTCAGTTTTCTTTCATCATTATTTCTCCTGTCTGGGTTTTTTCTTTCCAAATGATCGAATGCAGTTACTTCATAATTCATGTCCCCGTACATGATATAATGAGCAATGAGGGGAGCTGGATTTTGCGACCTTGGGGATAATACTTATAATAACGAAGCGCTCTCTAATCACTCCAATGATTCTCACTAGCACAATGGACAATTTGCCGGGAGACTATTAATGTTTCTAATACCCACAGGCAATCCTTGCGCTCGTCTTTCTCTGGCCCATCGTCATATTTATGCTGTTGTACATTGTGCGCGACAATGTTGAGCCCGAGTACAATCCCACCTGCCAATTTCCAGCGAGGCTCATGCCGCGTGATGGCCTACTGCCGTTTGTACAGAGCTACATTTGCAGTGTTGGCAATCCCTGTGATCCTCTTGATAATTATGAAGAAGTCCCTTCCTACAAAAATGCAAGGTTGGTTTATTTTGACACGTTACAGGAGGATCTTACGTGCATTAACAAGTTTGGGACTTTATGACTCGATGCAATACGAGAGAGCAATTTCACGATTATCGCCAAGTCGAGACAATACGAGAGACGAGATGTCTCGACACGAATTCTAAAAAAAACTTTTTAACCCTTAACTGCCACACCTCAGCGCGGCCACGTAGCTGCCACACCGGGGTGACTTCTCACCCCACGTGAAAACAATGAGTTGTAAAATACGTATGAGTGTTTTAAGACTTTTAATCGATTGGGTCATATTTATTGGACATATATTCAACATTTCTAATGATTTACATTAATAAATTTACAGATGACGCCTTAAAAAGTCGTCATATATGTGAAAATTCAAAAATTACGTTTTTCAGAAAAAAAATCAGAAAAAATTACTCCGCCATTTTTTCATATTTAGGGCTAAAATTTTAGGATTGTACACCCAAGATACACCGCTATCATAAGAAATTAACAGTATACGTTGATCTTTCAAAAAGTTTGAAACAAAAAAAATTGTTTGCCAAGCAGCGGTTGCTGCCACACCGGAGTGACTTGTTATGGTTTGTCATGGGATCACATCTTACATCTATCTACTAATGAAGGATATCGATATTTGTATGCATTTCAACGATTGTAGACCTCTAATTTTACTTTTCCCCAGCCTGGGGTGATAAGTCACCCCCAGTGGCAGGTAAGGGTTAAACCAATCAATTTCACACACAAACTAATTTATGGTGACGCTAAGAAATGATAATGATGATAATAAATTGTTCACACATTTAGAGAATTTCATTAATTCAACAGTGTGAAAATTTGAAGATATATTTCTGTCAATATAACTACCAACATGAACACCCACTTTTTGGCAATATTTTCTTTCTCAATAATTACAACGGATATTTGATGGCACTTTTCAATTTTGGTGTTAATGAACACTAGATCCAAGAATGAAGGTACAGAAGCACTTCAGCATGATTATCACTCAATTGATTCCTGTGGTTTCGTATTAATAAACCAGCCTTTGAAAAGAGTCGTTTTGAAGCTGCACTTGAAAAATGAAAAAAAGTCGAGACAAGACGAGACAATACGAGATTGGATTGCAGTCTCGAGCCTCGAGACGAGACGAGATAATAATTGGTTTTATCATTTCGATGCGAGGCGAGAGAGTTGAATAGTAATCTTTCTGACGTTCATAAAGTTCATTACTGCGGCATCATTACCACGTCCAAGTCATAAAATAGTGCAACGTAACATAGTAGATTTTATTGCTGAGAGAAAAACTTCTCGGCCTTGGTTAATTTTCTTACCGCAGTAAAATGTAACTGACTTCGCAGAGAAAAGCGATGAATGAATCTGAGAAACCGGTAGCGTTCAGAAAATTTAATTTTGATATTGGATCCCATCAAAGCAAATGGCTCCTTCTCACCAGTTTCTATTTTTTTCTGTCCCAATAGACTTGGACCACTGATGCTGGAGTTTCAATCGATTATTCCCAACAAGACCATCCAATCCGCGGTACACAGTTTACCGCAGAGCGTCAAATTTCTACGATCGATGGCGGAGATCCTCACGAAGCCTGAGATCAAACAGCTGTTTGATCGCGGTCTACACCTTGGCGACTTGTTCACCAATCATGCCTCTCTTAAGGTAGTCCATCAGCGAGCATAATTGATCATCTTGAAATTTATAGATCCATTTCACCTAATCCCTTCAACTACTCACGATTTTTCAAATATATTTCCCCTAAATATATCCATCCGCAGTATTTTTCAAGCGGGCACAAAGTACCTTTCCACCTGGAAGCTAATCCCTTCAAAGCAAGTAATGACTCCTCCAAATCTCTGATCAATACTTCAAGGCTTCTTTGACGGAGTCTCTCCCTGGCGTTCGACCCTCCCTGGTTGATGACCTCTTCGGAACCTCCATAAAACTGTTCTACCTCATCGAGTCCTTCGGCTCATCCAACATCGAAGACATCGTCTGCTCACCTTCCAGCCTCAAAGAGTTCCTCATAGTCCCCAAGGACACCAGCCTTCAGGAAATCTCGAATGCCCTCTGCCACCTCAACACCACCCAAGTGCCAGCAATTCTTTCGAAACTGTCAACACATCTTGACTTCGCTGGACTCCTTGAAATCGTCAGCCGCGTCTTAGCTAAATTTCGAGACTATGATCTGATCACTGATATTACTAGGACTGTGACAACAATTCTGAACCTGGAAACGGTAGGTACATGGGAAAGAAGGTTTGAATTGATCTTGTGCTGTTGTAATCGCTTCCGATCTGATTCTCTCTGTCCAGGACCTAATTCATTCCGGATTTATGCTTATGTACCTTCTCAAATTCTAGGTCAATAAGTACGTTCCGGAGTACCTGAAACTGCGAGAATGGGTTCCCAGTTTTGTATCTCTCTTTGCTGACGTCAATTTACGGAAAATCGACCTGACTTTCCTCAACAAAACCTTGGAAATCTTGGATCCGGTGTTTTCAGGGGATCGAAACTGGCCGGTGGGACGATCCACTCTCGTCAATCTGAACTCTCTTCTAGGAATTATCAAATCAATCGTTGAAAGTGATCCGCTGAAGGACTCTGCAAGCCTCGCTGAACCTTCTGATCCATCGTTAAAACTTGAGGATGTAACCCGGATAGTCGATGGATTCTACAAGGTCCTCCAGGATGCCGTCAAACTAACGAAACGACTGTTGGATCACCATGAAGATGACATGAACCTTGCGAACGAGGTATTCAGTAATCTGAGGAACTTCTTCTCTGACAGAATCATGAACACCTTGACCTATTTGAACTCGATGATGGGCAACATCGTCAAGATGATCCAGCATGTGGTAGTGATTCACGAGGCCATTCAGGAAAAGCTATTCAATGTTTCCCGGCGTCACGAAACAATCGTCAATACAATCTTAACTGACTTGCACCCTAAGACCTATCGAAATGTCATCGGATTCTTCGGGGACCTCTGGCAGACGGAGAACTTCATAGAAAACTCGTCCAAAGCATCGTTCCCTGAGACCGTTTGTGCAGACGTGAACTTCCAGAAGGTATTCAAGGTGTCGCCTCTCAAAACTCGAGAGTACGAAATAATCTGTTCCGTCGACGGAAGGAACTTCCTATCTGATGTCTTTGATGCCTTTGATATTCCGGTATTTCAAGGAATTATTGAGAGGACATTGGAAACCTTTGTTAATATGGCCTTCAGTCGTCCATTTCCCCTGGACAAATCCAACTTCACGTCATCAGTGATGAGTATAACCGATCTGATGCGTTACATGGAGCAGCTACCTTTCAACCGCGTCGATTGGAGCGATTTCAACTTGACGAACGGATGGGTAGAGGTGTTTGACGAGACGGCAGGTGATGCCAGGAAGGACATCCTGGCTTACCATTTGAGCCTAGCGAAGCTTGTTGGCTTGAGAAGTATTTCGTATGCCAGGATAAAACCAGATTTGGACACCATGGACATGATTGCTGATGTCATAATCGATGATCTACGAGAGAATCCTACTGCGTGGATCAATCACGTGCGCGAGCACGAATCGGAATTATTGGAGGCATTCTATCTCACCGTTTCGGATAGGGTGAAAGCCTTAAAGATCTTGGAGCTTTCAAATTTCACGAGTTCGTATTGTGATCAAAGTGGTCTGCAGGTGATTAATTACCCAATAGCTGCAAACACCACTCTACTGAAGGGACTAGTGTGCAGGTTATCCAGGGCGGTTCAGAAGGAATTGGAGATCAATATAACAGCAGTTGAGACCGGCGAGCTGATGTTCAGGGATCGAAAGCCGTTCAATTGGACTTTGTTCAACGGGAAAGTCGTTGAGATTTACGGGTCTGTACCTTTGGTGGTCAACGGAAAGATGCTTCTTTACTTGTAGAAAATGCTAATATAATAAATAAAATTATGTAACTGATTTCTCATTCCAGGTTTGTTGATGGTTTAGTTCAGTTCGACGGTGCAGATTACTACAAAAATGTGAATTCACTGAAGAGCAATTTTGCTAAGGCTTGGACAACGGATTTGCTCCCCGAGGATGGGGTCCAGGTTATCGTAGGAGTTCTGTGCAAACTCTTTGATATTGCGGAGAGCCCGCTTTTCATGATTCAGAGGAGAGATGGCTGGAGTAGTGTGTGGGCAGTTGCCTGGAGTATTTCAACGATTTCCGATCAAATTGAAAAGGTGTTGGACAGTGTATTGGGTCTGAATACCACCGAGGTGATGCAAACAAGTGATTCGGATATGCCCGAGACCATTGTGTTGCTGGAATCAGTCTTCCGGAATCTGAATTCGGTGAGCCTGGATCTGACTGACATGTTCACCCAGAAAAATCCTCTAGACTACATCAGAGCTATCAGTGATCATCAGAGCAATGAGCCCCAGTGGCCTTGTTTCCAT
Organism: Asobara japonica; assembly: GCA_026005395.1. Classification (NCBI taxonomy): domain Eukaryota; kingdom Metazoa; phylum Arthropoda; class Insecta; order Hymenoptera; family Braconidae; genus Asobara; species Asobara japonica. Next base: position 3,291,633 of record BQMI01000028.1, read on the forward strand.
AACCAGAGTTTAGGAGAGGCTCTAATGGTTCGTCAAGGCACCAAGGAAGTGATCAAAACCGTGGAAAGAATAATCTGCGACCCTGTTCCTTTCACCAAAGAATGGACGGAGCATCCCACATTCTCTAGACTTCAGGAAATACTCCAAGGAGAATCTGTGACAGTTCCAGCCTTCAATTGGACATCTGGTTATATAAGATTTCGAGGTTTGGTGAGGAAGCTTTCGCCAGAAGTTAAAAGGTTCTCAGAAGGTGGGATCTTCCTAGATGATGTTCCCAAATTACCGGAGAAAGCGGAGACTCTTCTGGATTTCATTGATTTGGAGATTGATAAGTATGTGCCGGTATTCCAAGGCGATTTAACTGCAAGGGAAGCCTGGATGACCATTGGAAAGGCTAAGGGAATTGGGGAGATTCTAGTTCTTGCGAAGTTTGGTTCTAAAGTTATCCGGGATGTTGTCCAGCTTGGTCTGGACATTCTGAAGAAGCCCGTGGAAAGTGGTGCTAGAAGTTTGAATGTTCTTACGTTACTGGGATTCACCAGCAGGAGTGTGGTTTCTATTGTGAGAGAGCGGCTACCTTACGTTGTGGCGACGGTGGTCTACGGCCTGTCTGATCCGGAGCTCGATCACAAGGTATGTTTTGACTGGTTGTCGAGGTAGAGAGACGGATGGAGCGTTCTGTAGGAGATGATTTCTGAGAGATTTATCACAATTTTGAAGTGAATCAAATATGCGGAGAGATGATGGTGATTGAAAAATTGATGTACAAATATCGAGCCACGGAGTCAACACGTGCAATAGAACGGCTTCAAATATCAAAATACTAGATTTAAAAAAAAATACTGGAATGATCACAGTGGGCGGTCGTTAGGGGCGACCTTCGCTAGTATCAACATTTGCCTCTTTTATTTTTTTCCAGTGCCGAGGCGCTGCCCCACTCCTCCGCGTTGAATTCGGCGAAACTCGTGGGGGTTACCGCCGGTCGTGTTTTGTTTACATTCGGTCATTGTGAAATTAGGAATTCGGCGAAGATTGAAGGTAAAATATTATTTGTCTCCTTTAATTGCCTGGAACTAATGCCGAGCATCTCGAAAGAGTCGGCGTAACTTTATAGTTGTGACGCTTCAAGTCCGACCTCCCCTATTGTAAACGTGTTGCAACTAACGAAGGTTCACTGTAGTGAGAAAAAAACTGTATGCAAAAAAAAGCATTCCATTTTTTGTAAATAATTATCGAATAATAAATTCTCAATCGAGGAGAAACGCTGATTTTCGGGGCCATTACCATAACTTCTCTAGATCGAAAAATTAGCAATACCTTTCTAACAGAATCACGAATAAGTGTTACTTTTTGAGAAATTAATTAGAGGTTTCAAATGACATTTTTTAATACATAATTATGAAACCATGTTTAGTCTTTAGGGAGACTCTTCGCCTTGGGATTTTAATAAAGCCTCTACGTTCAGCCGACGAGTGTATCTTCCATTACAAATTTACCCTTTTTCCCCAGGTATTTAACGCTGTGCAGAGTGGTGGTCTCACCTGTACCAAACTATTCTCCCTCTTCATGGACTACAAGGTTGGTTTGACCGACGAAGAGTACCTGAACATCAAGAACTTCACCTGTGACCACGACCCTCTCTACTTCAATGCATTCATCGACCTATATCTCTCCGAGACCTCCCACTGGCACAGTCCCGTATCCACCTATCGCACTTACTTCTTCTCCCTGGCCCGCGATATTCACGAGCTCGCCCTAATAGCCCACACCGCTGATGGGAAAATGGTTATCGATCCACCTGTCGACAAACACTATCTCGATTGGGCAATTAATACCCTGAAGAATGTGCTCCAGGTCCCTCGGGTGACTCTCACCAGAAAGCAACCAAGTACTTGGACAATTTATCGTGTTATCGTCGAGGGCATTTCTGAATCTTTGAAAAACGCAGCTATATCACTGAAGCAGAACAAACTCCCGGATGATACCGTACACCTTTGGGACCTAGTGCGACCTGGGGATGTACGTCAGCTGCTGAAATTTGTAGAAGCACAGCCCATTGAAAGCCTCTCATTAGCCGCCACTCTGTCGACACTCAATGCACCTGATAATTCTTTGATTGTATTCCGTGAACTTCGGCAAACCATGTGCCACTATAAATTCCATTCATCCTTCTGGGAGCGTGATAACAACACAAGGTATCTCAATCATTTATGCACGTACGATCCGTATCAGTTAGTCATGAGTGCAACCAGTGAGGACTACTTGAATATTCTCACCGGTAGAAGTAGCTCCCTCGAGAAAATCGATCCCCTGTCCAAGTCCTTGATCAAATTCCTCGAGGCTGTGGTGAGGATCAATGCACCTGGCAAAAACGTCGTGTTCAAGTCGAATATTCTCAATTTTACGACGTGGCAAAATCTGCCGAATGACACCAGGGAATTAATTCACAAGGCCGAGGCTTCTTGGGTACATAAAATGGTGTTGGGGGTTGTGCCATTGGAGCACAATTTCTCGGTGCAAGCTGTCTCTGAGATCGATCTGCGCAGCATACACCAGGTGTATCAGGATCATCCTTTGAATGCCCTCCGGCAGATTCTCCAGTTGGCTGAGGCTTGGATGGACGTTGCCGCTGGTGGTGACATCTGGCAAAAGTTGAGGATGATGTTTGACACTACGCGAATTAGAGCAGTGCTCAAGCTGATTGAAGATGCACCGAATTTAGGTTTGACGGTTTTGGAGACGTTTGTTAAGTCAGAGAGGCTCAATGACTTCTTTGAGAAGTACTTGGCTGGTCGGGTGAACCTGTGCGACATCGATCGCTTCCTCATTCCGCCTACTTACCTGAGGAAGAAGGACGTTTTGATGAGTATATCCAATTTTTGTCGAGATGTTCTTATGAGTGACGCTATCACTATGAAAGATTTTCAACCGCTAAGTGTGCTTAACATATCACAGAGCATTTTAGACGACATAAACATTAAAAGTAGTGCAGGCAGTACTTGGGTAAGAGTCACCTTGAACGAAACGTACTTCATGGACACTCTTGAAAGCTTTCAATCAACACTTTTGCGATATGTTATTGAGGGCAGTAGTCCACCTAGAGTACCTAGCTGGTGGACTTCATTTAGGTCCGGCACTTTGATGGAGTTCAAGCAGCAATTCCAAGGACAGGATCTCAGACCATTGGCTCATTCAGCTGTCACAAAATCCGTGAAGATCATGAAGAAGCTGCTGAAGACATCTGGGGAATTTGACAATTCCTGCTCTTTCTGTGATACTAGAATTATCGAAATAGTCAACTCGCAGTTAAGCCGCCATCGTGTCTACTCGGATATTCTCTGTAAGTACAAAAAAATGAGGATCCTGGATTTGCAAGAGATGATTGATAAGCAGCTGTTCTGGAAGAAAACTGTTGGTATGATAAAAAATTACGAATTCATGACCAAGAGATTTGACATTGAAAGCTTCATGAGTGCCATTCAGAATAGTTTGCACTATATTACGGATGTAATCATGGATTACAAGAATCCTGCGGGAGATAAGAAGCTGGAGACCTGCTTGATGAATGCGGTGGAGGGGGTCAAGTCCTTCTCACCCGCAATTTATGTAAAAGTCTTGGTTGGTGCACTGGATGGACTGAGGAAGAATATCAAGATCGTGGACACATTTGACAATCATGATAGCCTACGGAACTACACGCAAATGGCGGAGAAGTTTATTCCCATATGGAAGCCTCTGAGGGCGCTGGTTGCACATACTAGTATTGATGAAGCGGAAAGCTTTCTACCCAACGCTTCCTTGAACGTGAATCTCTTATTCGGAGAACGCAATAACTCACTTTGCAAGCGGCCCAAGGACTGCAACAATGCAACATTGTTTCACAGCTTTCTGAAATCCAAGAAAGCACACAAGCTCCTTGACTACGATGCTAAAGCCGCTGGTTACCCAGCAGCGTCCGATGTCTCTATATTTTTGGCACGCAATCTCAATTTTGAAATGATATATCGGGAAGTTTCGGTGTGGAGATCAACTGAAGCGTGGAATTTTCCCTGGTTACAACGAATCCTCGACCATACCATGCTAGCATTGGAGGAGGGAGGCAGTCTTCTGGAAGTTGCCAGCACAATTGATTTCCAAGACGTATCGAATGTACTCGGAGTGCCGGACGTCGCTGATGGGGTCGTCAATCTCGTTAAGGACAAAACTATCGATAAACTCTTTGCTGCACTCAAGGACGTTGTTGAGGATGTGGAACCGTTTATCGAGGAGCAAGAAGTTATTCGTGATATTAATGCTATTGTGGAAGCCTTCGAGTCAATGGAGATATTCAAAAATCTTGGGTTATTGGACATGAAGTACGAGATCTCGGTGATGTTCCAGGATTGGAGTAGTTTGAGAAAGTTTCTGGTCAATGAAATCCAGTTTTCTGAGGAGCTTGTGGACATATTCGGTGAAACGAAAGTGGATATGCTTTCGGTATTCACGAGAGAGCGGTCTGCTATGAGTCTAGGTGATACGGTTTGTTCTACAGATAAATTGAGAGATATTCTTGATTTTGAGGGGTCTAGCACGTCTGCTGAGGAGGTCAGTCGAGTACTGTGCTCCTTGGATCCCTCAGTGACTCAAAACATTGCCATTACCTTGATAAAGAACATCGACTTTGAGTATGTCTTCAAGAATTTGATGTCCGCTAATGTGAAGAACATCCTGAAGAACGCGAATTTGACGGAATCGGAGGGAAACGTTATTTTTGATAACCTGGGAGTGGTGGGAGAATTGATGCCGGTATTTCGAGATAAAATGTCCCTGGACGTCTCGGCGGATGCTGAAGAGGAATCCTCGGCAATTACTAGTGGGAAATTCTTGCAGGACGCTAGTGAACTCATGTGTGGGCGGCAGCTGATTTCTGATAGTGGAGAGTTTTACAGGTAAGCGGGAGGAATTGTATTATTCCGAACGATGGGGGGACAGATGGTTATTTATTGAGTCAAGGTTGATGGAGAGAAGGGTGGGTATAACAGAAAAGCAAAAGCAAATGAGTGTGGAATTTTTCTTTGCGAGTATAAGTTGAAGGTAAAATGGGAAAACTGGGAATCGGCTGCTAGACATCCATAGTTAGCAGGTTGATCCATCCAGAGACTGCAGACAGCAGCGCAACTGTTGTTTGGAGGATCCAATCGGTTGGAAGTTACGGACATGGGGAGGAATCGAGTTCCACAAGTCTGCGCTAGCAATAGCGAGGGCGGATTGTAGGTGTTGGTTTTGTAGTTTGGAATCACGAATATCTGGTGGGTTATATATAACATAATGACAACATTATCACTGAAGACGGTCATAAATGTATGACCGAAACTTCGGAATAAAAATGGAATTTCAAATCTTAACCTCCAAACAACTGATTGCAAAGGCCAATTAAACCAAACCAAACCATTATAACAAAAAAAAAACCGTAAGGAAACGACCTGAAATTTTTTCGTCACCCTTCAATACCAGTATAGTAATGGGTTACACCCATAATGCCCCAAATATGTGATAAACTATCCACACCCATAGTCTCTTCTTAATGGTTTTGCAGGATAATTAGTAACATTGAGGACACCAAGAAGTCCGTGGACCAGAGAGAGCTGGATTCATTGCCCACGGACTTTTGCCGAGAGACTTACCGTAGTTTCTTGAGCATGACGGGGGGCAAAATTGTGTGGTCGTATGTCAAGCCACTGCTGCGTGGGAGAATTCTCTACGCTCCAAATTCCCCGGTGACAAATAAAGTGATGAGCTTGGCAAATCAGACATTCCAGGAGATGGAGATATTTGGTGGGATGATGATGAGCATTGAGAAGACCTTGATTGCCCTGGCTAATCTCACGGATATGGGCTCAAGTTTGAATGATCTGAAGGAAATTATGTCCTCTAAACTCCTGAAAATAGCTGTTCAATCGATGAGCGGTGGACGCGTTACCGGTGATTTATCAAACTTTGATTTGAGCGAATTGTCGTGGCGATTGAAACGATCAAATAAATTAATTACCATGATTGGAATGCTGAATAATCTCGTCGATTGCATTCTCATCGACAGAGTAATTGGATTTCCAAGTGAGGCCGAGCTTGAAGTTGAGGCTAGACGACTCACTGATACAAATGAATTTCTCGCTGGTGTGGTTTTTCTGGAAAATGAGAGGCGGCCGAGGCGCTCGGACGATGAGACACTGGAGAATGATGTAATATATAAAATACGAATGGATGTGGATTACGTGCCGTCGACGAAGAGGCGGAAAAATCAATTTTGGGTGCCGGGACCAGAGGGCTCATTCATTGAGGATTTGAGGTATCTTCGGGGCTTTGTCCAACTCCAGGACTCAATTGATCGGGCGATAATAGAGGTGAAAACTGGAAAAGAACAAAATTGGAGAACGGTGACGCAGCAAATGCCATATCCTTGTTGGAAATATGCGCCATTTCAGAGGACACTCTATGAGTCTCAGGGGCTCATCATTTGCTTTTTCTTTGCAATGATGATGTGTGTGGGATCGGCTGTGAGGTTTATTGTGTGGGAGAGGGAGTCACAAAACTCGATGGTGATGAGTGTCATGGGACTTAAGCCTTGGAGAAATACACTCGCTTGGTTCATCACTACAGGTGAGGGGTTGTGCTGGCATTTTTTTTTTCAATACACTGCATGAGAAAAATGGGGAAAAATTATACGTAATTGGCAGTATCCAAATTGTTGCCATATATTATTTTGTTTTTAAATATTGTTTGTTTTATAGCCAAATATTTTTAAAAATTTTATGAAGAAAAATAAAACAAGAATTTCCTGGGTCTCATTTTCATCACCTTTAAATAATTTCAATTGTTTATAACGCTCTAACGCCCAAACGGTTAGCGATACGAAAAAAGTCAAAAGAAACAAAATATGTATTTTTTTATAAGGAACAACATTTATCTGACACATTTTTGCGCATCTATAATATTTCGTCAGATACAGCGTTATAAACAATTGAAATTGTTGATATCAATAGAACCCAGGAGACATATATGGACCAAGAACTAATCAGCTCTAAGTTACGACAAGACGCTTCGATTGCGTCATACAGGACCTTGATCGGATAATTTGTTCACGAGAAATCGGTCTGGGAAATTTTTGGTTACACACGTACATCGGCACACACACACACACACAGACGCAGACATTGGTTTTAAATAGTCTAGAAAGGTCAGAAATATCATGAAACGTTGAGATCTGATGGAAAATCAATTGTTCATTTTCGGAGGTAAGACAATAACTTCCTCTATCGGGAAGTTAATAATGAAAAAGAGATGAGAAAATCCAGGGAAGTTTGGCATTGCATTCTTAACTGGAATAACCATTTTAATCTGATGGCCCACAGGTATAGAGCTGACGATTGTGGTGACGTCAATCTGCATTATTCTGACAGCGGGAAAAATTTTGCCGAAGTCAAATCCTCTCCTGGTTATGCTTCTGTTGATGGACTATGTTTTTGCAACTGTTACCTTCTGCTATATGATCTCCACGATGTTCAGATCAGCAAGTTTGGCTGCGGTGACCACTGTCGTCATGTCCCTATTGACGTATATGCCTTATGTAATTGTTATTGCTATGGAAGCAACTCTGGGGCTAGCTTACAATATTATTCTTGTGAGTATTTAACAATTTCTGGGAAGTTACTCAAATTATTTGAATTTTTTTTTGAATGCAGATTTTCTGTTTTACCTTTTTAGTTTTTGAATTGTACATTTTTTTTTAAATTTTGAATTTGACTTAATTTTCATTTAAATTTTCCGACAAATCGGGTTCTATTTTTTGAAATACGTTTGATGAATTCAATAAAATTCATAGATTTTCGAGATTTTTACAAATATTTACAAAATTTGAATGACTTGAGATTTTTTCAGAATACTTTAAAATACGAAAGGGGATGTTTCATTTTCAGTGTCTTAGTATGTCCACAAGTTTCTGCTATGGATGTTTATATACAGTTCGCCGCGAGGTCCAAGGCACGGGGATGCAATGGAGCCACATGTGGGATTCCCCGAGCCCTGGAGATCCCATGTCGCTGGGCCTCATCCTCATCATGATCGCTCTGGATGGCTGTCTCTATGCTGCCATTGGCTACGCAATAGTGAAATATACCAACTCAGGTACCTACAAAAAAAATTTTTTTTTTTAAACGTCGCTATATTTATGCTCTCTTCCCAACTGCTAATCACCGACGGATGTCTGAAAAATCAGTTAATTCTTGAAAAAGCCAATCGGCACTTGGACCAAAGTTGAAAAAAAATTGAGGTTTCTGCTATTTTTTAAATTTAAAATTTTTTCATCTTTAGAACAAAATTATATTCTGGAGAAGCCTCAAATTCCCAAAATTCTGAATTAAAGAGAATTATTTAAAAGTTCAGAACAAAAATTAAAAGTATCGAATAAAAAAAAAATAATGATGAAACGAAGAAAAATTCGCCGGTAATGATTATGGCAAACTTGCAAAATAAGTTTTCGTTCACATAATTCCTTTCCTCACCTTCCAGAGATTAAAATGAACATTTGCAATATTAACGTCCAAGCGAATAAAGTGCACGGACTCCGGAACTCTTGGAACGGAAACTAGCGTTCACCACTGAAGCATGACAGATAGTATTAAAAATAGACACCTGGTCAAAATATCCCCCTGCACATTGCCTAGATATCAAATGCACATAATTACTCTACCTTTATCTTAACAAAAATCCTAAAAAAAATCTTCTCTCTGGTGGATGAAAAGACATCTTTCATTGTTAATCCTCGCGAGCACAACTCCATTAAGATTACCAGGTTTGGCCCACTTAGCACAGCGAGGAAAAATAGTGAATAAACATTTTCAGGAAAGGGCTCACCTGGGTTGCGATCGCGTAGCTTGTGGTGGTACGAACCACGTGGCCTGATGGGCCAAACTGACTACCTTGCATTCGTCAACCACCTGTATTTCACTAATGATGTTCTGCACAATTCGACAAACTATCAAGGTATCACTGCACATCATCATCATCATTTGTGGTAATTAGCATGGACGCGAATATTTGTGGCTAATAGTAATGTTTACCTAATGATAATTAATCAGGCAATTGAACACCACCAGTGAAGCTCTTCTTTTTTTTGCTATTTCGATCAATCAATTCAGTGAATAACATATCAAAACTTACTCATCACCATTCTATCCTCAACTATTTATCAACTGAGTTAATCAATGACAATCAGGATCCTATTATATAAAAGACACGAAAGAAAAATCTCGAAATGAGAACCAGCTTCAGAAATAGCGTCGAGAGATGGCGGTAGTTCCGATTTGGAAGTGAGAACAAGTTCGAAGAACAACACGAGACGTGGCGTTTTATTTAGTAATAATAGTGATAATAATAACAAATAAAAAATACAGAGTTATGTAGAGATTGTTCTCACAGTTGATGAAACTATAAAAAGAGGCGATCGTATCGAAGGATTTTTAAATTTGCATCTTTCCCTCTACTTCGTAGCAAATATTTCTATTTGAAACTACATTCCAGAGTTCAATGAAAACATCATAAACATACAGTTCAAATGGCTACAGGGTGTCCCTAAACTGCGGACTTTCCTCTGGGGGGGGGGGGGGGGGTGGATAGGGGATGAAATTTGAAGTCGAAAGTTCTTTTACGATTTTGCTATCCGTCCCATTCCCGGGCAACGGCGTTAAGCAGATTAACGCCTGCCTCGCCACCAGTGGTGATATTTTCGAGGAGACCCTATAATAAGAAGGAGAGACGAAAGAAACTACGATATATATCGCAATGTTCGAAAACCGCAAGACCGAAACCGACGCGCCACCAGTCCCTGTGGCGGGAAAAGGAAGTGCGCGTGGGAAGCACACGCACAGGCACTCACGCGCGCCCCAAAGTCGACGCTGTGCTGTGATTGGCCGACAGATAAAGTTGAATAACTCCGCGAGGGCGCGGCGGACGGAAAAATCGCAAAAGAACGTTCGAGTCGAAATTGCATCCGCCATCCACCCCCTGCAGAAAAGTCCACAGTTTAGGGACACCCTGTATACATTTTATGGGAAAAAACTGGAAACATATTGTAGTTTAAAATTGAATAAGAAATTGATTCAACGGTGGCGGCGCTAGTTAACTTCCCGGAGGGGAGTTATTGTAATTACCCCGAAAATCAAAAAACGAATTTTCATCATATCTTCACGTTTCAAGGTCTCCACCACACTCCCCGATTTTTTTTACGATGATGTATGTGTGTGTGTGTGAAGGTGTATGTCCGTGGCGAAAATTTTTGTCGAAGGATATCTCGTAAACGAATGGTTCAATTTGATTACTTTTTTTTTTAATCGATGCGTCTTCGGGTAACTTAGAGCTGATTAGATTTTGGGTGAAATCGGTGCAGTATATATATTGTTATTAACAATTTCAATTGTTTATAATGTTCTATTGCATAAACTATTAGAGTTAGCGTAAAATTTATCTAAGAAAAGTTGTACCCCAGATAAAAATACGTATTTTATGTGAAATGACTTTTTTCGACAATTTGCATAATTAAGGAGGTATGGGCGTCTCAGCAATTATGTCTGTAATGAGTGAACGAATGAAGACAGCGCTGTCATGATAGGCCCCATCGACGCATTTCCGTGCAGAATCGAGCGGATTACACTTTGGATGGGATTCGTGCAGTATATGCAATGTTATTACCAATTTTAATTGATTGTCTCATTGCATCCCATGAGACGTCTTCATTTACGAACTCGCAGTTCATCAATTACGAACCCTGGACAGCTGAAACTTCGGTTATCAATTAGTATACTTCAGATAGATACGGCACCATGCAACTAAGCTATACAGGCTGCAGAGGTCTGTAGCACATTAAAAATCAAAGAAACAAATTACAATCCGGGAAGTTATTGCTGCGACCCCCTCAGCGGGTCAAACCCACTTAAACGCACCCGCCGATGGGTGCGAGCGACCAACAATGCTCCACTAGTTAAGTTTTATTTCAATTCCTCTTGTAACTGTCTCGACAAAATTCGAAATGACATGCTATGGTGCAGTTTCAATATTCCGATCATTGCTCGGTTGATTCACATGCGAGAGCTTATGATCCTCAACGTTGACGTTGCTTGCTTCTGCCCTGGCCCGATGATCCCTCATACGTGCGGCCGCACTTTTGCCTACGGTTTTTGTTTTCTTTGGTTTTGAAGCATTTCTTTCACGCCAACGATTACGATATCCTTTGCAACGTTCTGCATTGGTTTTCCCCGTAATTGACACTAGCAATACACTCGGTTCACGTTCGTCTCCCCACGCTGCTACAGTGCCACGTAGCATGTCGGAATTTTCGTAACGCCCCCTCCACCGCTCGCGTTGCATCCCCTCCCTTCAAAATGTTGCATCGAATTTTGAGTTACCCGCCATAAGAAGCTTCACTTGAAAAAACAAATCTCAGCTATTTGACTCCCAGGAGTATTCAAAGACCAACTTTAATTAAGTTCCCTTCCTTTGGATTTTTAATCACCTCATCCAGACGAAGACAGCGATGCGACATCAATGTCCGTAAGTGAGAAGCAGATAGGTGTGCGTTTCGAGGGAGTTGGAAAGACTTACTCCACCGAGCAGGGTGAGTGCATTGCAGTAGAGGATTTCACCCTGAAGCTTGCAAAAGGAGAGGTGACGAGTCTCCTGGGTCGTAACGGTGCGGGCAAGACGACGATAATAAAAATGCTGACAGGGATGATAGCACCAACTTGCGGGGAAATATATCTGGATGGTGAAGAGGGCCGCAAACCAGACATCGGTGTTTGTCCCCAAGAGAACGTTCTCATTGACACTCTGACACCACGTGAGCACATGATCTTCTATTCGAAGCTCAAGAGACAGGTGAGCGAGGAGGACATGTTGAAGGATGTTAATTCAATGCTTGCGTCTCTGGAACTTGGTAAACAGGAGCATGAGCCAGTGTCGAGGTATGAAGCCTGTGTTGCGTCATAATTGGTTGATAATTTTCTCCTTCCGGGTGATGTTTTCTTTTCAGACTCTCTGGAGGTACCAGAAGACGCCTCTGCGTCGCCCTGGCCTTCCTGGGCTCGCCCAACCTTGTTATCCTCGATGAACCTGGGGCCGGTGTGGATCCTGCTGCCCGCAGACGCATTTGGCGGTTGATCGACGAGCACAGGGCCAACCGGACGGTCCTACTATCCACCCATCATCTCGACGAGGCTGATATGCTCAGCGACACTGTTGTTATTATGCATAGGGGGAAAATTCTCTGTACTGGCTCACCCCTCAGTCTAAAGACAACTTACGGACAGGGGTATTGGCTCAATATCGCGTTTCCAGAGTCCAAAGCTGAGATCTGCAAAGCAGGTAATGAAGTCTGAAGTATTCTACTTTATGAGAATTTATAATTGAAGATTTAACCAAATGACGAACTTCACTTGACCCGGTTTGCATCTCTGAGGACTCTTAATAAGGCGGTAAATGAACGTTAATCTGAAGTGACGGACCCTCATCAATATTATCGAGAAATTGTTATTATGGCCGACAAACTTCTCTTGAATCAATAGTGCGGGAACTCGAAATAGTGACCTATATATGAAGGGTATGATTCCGAGGACTCCATGATGAAAGAGCCGGAACTTGACCACATAAAATCAAAATTTGAAATGCAACATAAAATGGAAACTTGTTGATGAGAAGTAACGAGATTGATATATTGGTCGGTTTCCCTTGTACTGATATTGTGGACATAACTATTCGATGGAATGAATACCAATTGGTGTACCTCGCAAATTGAGTTACATATGATTACAACTAAATTGTACAATGTATAGATGAAGGGGGAAGTAATTGATTACATGCACGGACATATCCAGACCCACACACACCCATCCACTCTCACACACACACCCACCCACACCTCCACACACCCACTCACCTATCCACAAAAAAAAAAAAAAAACTCACCTATCCACCAACCCACCCACCCACCTACCCACTCACCTACCCATCCACCCACCCACCCACCCACTCACCTACCCACCCACTCACCTACCCACCCACCCACTCACCCACATACCACCCGCCCACCCACCCATCCACCCACTCACCCATCCACACACCCACCCACCCATCCATCCACACACTCACCCACACACTCACTCACCCACCCACGCACCCATACACACACACACACACACCGCATCATTACAATAACTTCTCCTATTGTAATTTAATAAAATAGCCAATATAAATCAAATGGAATAAAATGGAATCCGAAAACATACAATAAATATCGCATGCAGATCCCGAGCCGGAGTCAAGCCAATACAATCGACAGGAGTGTCAGCAATTGGAGAAATTGCAGAAACTCGTGGAGAGTGTCGTTCCAAACGCCAACATCGATTGTTCTCTGGGGTCTGAGGTCATAGTGAACCTGCCCTTTCAGGGGAAACACGGCACTGCCAACGACATTTCCGGGGTGATTAAAAAAGTTGAGGAGAGCAAATCGACTTTAGGTTTTTCCAGGATCTCACTGGACTGTGATACATTGGAAAGGGTCTTTCTCAATCTGTGCGGCAAGGGAGATCAAGCGGGGACTGGAAAAATTGTAAGTTTCATTTTTAATTTTCCATTTTCCATTTTCCATTTTCCAAGGTCATCTTCCAATTCGAACTTTGCTAGCTGTATCTGAGCAGCCATTTCAATATCATGTCCCTGAAGAATGCACCTCTGATGGTCCCTAGTTTAGAGTTGGAACATTATACCCACATGAAAGGAGAAATCCACTGTAACAAACTCAATATTATGTCAATATTTCAGAAACGTAACATTGCTGTGGATCACCGCGATCAAGGCAGTTGCTCAACTGGCAGTTTAGCCAGTGTAAACGGAATGGTACATGTAAATGTTAACGATGACACAGAGAGCATGATAACGGATGTGGAGAGGCCATCGCCCTGGAGGCAATCCCGGGCTTTACTCAAGAAGAGAATGTGGCATTTCGCGAGGGACTGGCGCGCCCCATTGGCCACTCTACTTCTGCCCACTGTTTTCGTGGCTATCGCCATGGGATTCTCCCTAATCCGACCGCCGTCCGGTGATGAACCACCCCTAGACCTCAATCCCAAACTCTATGATACCCACGCGACCTATTTCTACAGCATTGATGATAAGAGTGATGTGTTCCTTCAGCGAGTGTCGTCGCAGTTGCATGATAAATTTGGGGGAGAGTTTGGGGGCGCTTGGCAGATACAAACCAATGACACTGCCAATTGCCAGTGCTTGGAGGGACAGCAAAGTTGTAGCGGTGGATCTAAAGCTGTGGAGGGACTCTTTCAAACGCCCCATGGAAGGCCTACACTCGATTGGATTGTCAGCAGTTTTCATGAATATATTGAGAAGAGGTGGGTGGTGCGAAGTTTGGGGTAATTGGGTTTCTGTGGTAACGGAATCGGAGGGTTCTTCATGGGTTGGGGAGAGGTGGGATGTTTCAGAACATTTGCAGAATTGGTAGAAGCAATTCTTGGAAATTTTTTTGTGTTTTGTCATGCTTTACACTTTTTCAAATCTCGCAAACTTCAAAAATTGCATTTTAAGGGATTTCAAAATTTAGGAAAATTACGTAGGCAGAAATTATCCCCAACGAATTTCGCGACGATGTCTGTATGTGTGTGGGCGAGTAGATGGTCAAATTACGATCCTGTATTCCAACCGGATGACTGACAGCATCAAACGCGGTATTCGCTGAGGTCGGCATTACAGCGTCAACGTGTAAGTTAGAGGTGCTTAGATTTTGGATGGCTCGATCTGGTATACAGGGTGTCCGTAAACTGTGGGCTTTCCTTTGGGGTGTGAGTAGGGAATGAAATTTGGAGTCGAAAGTTCCTTTGCGATTTTGCCGTCCGACGCCCCTCCCCTGCGGAGTTATTCAACTTTTTTTGTCGGCCAACCAGAGCGTTGCTTCGACTTTGGGCGCATGTGAGTGTGTTTTTTTTTATTATGAAGAGGTTAGGGTGTGCATGCGTGCATGTTAACGCGCGTGAATGGGTGTGTGTGTGTGTTTGTTCGAAAGGACAACTTCTGTTAATGCCCCACACACACACACGCACACGCACGTAGACACACTTTCGACTCCCAATATCATCCCCTATGCACCCCCACTGAATTCTAAACTGTGGACTTTCCTTTCGAACAAACACAGTTGTGTTTACGGACACAGGCAGTTTACGGACACCCTGTATATTGCTAAAGGCGATTTCCATTGCTCATAACGCTTTAGCGCCCAAACGGTTGAAGATAGTGACAGAATCGTAATAACCAAAGTTGTTCCTCATGTAAAAATACGAAATATATGTGAAACGAGTTTTAGTCTATGTTGCATAGTTTACGAGATATCGACGCTTCGATCTTCGTTTCGCCGCCGAGCTGTTGGCGTCTCGCTCCTACGCCCGTAAGGCGCATGGGTCTCTCTCTGTCGCGCTCTATCTGCGGCTCTTGTACTTCCACACGGTAGCTGCTCTTCAGCATTGTTTCGGAAGGGAGTACTGGACACCCATCCGTGCGGCTCAAGCTGACCTCCCCGGCCCCTGTCAGGTTCCCGCCCGGCCGTGCCTTAGCATTTTGTGGGCACCGTCGATAGCAGACACGGAATGTGTGTGTGTATGTGTGTAAATCAGCAATCACGAAGTTTTCATTTTTTTCCATTTCATACTCCATTACATGCCATGTTATCACCACTGTGCATTGTTATTTTTCCCAGTGCGCATACTGGTGGAAAAATTGTCATGGACTGTGCGATAGCACGACTTTTAACTTTCAGTAGATTCGCCGCTTAATTCTTATCATTCGTATCCATAAAATGGATATGCAACGTTTGAATGCTCTACTTAATGGCTGCCGATTTCCAAAACCCTCTTAGCGGAGATCTTCATTTATTTTAAATTAGAATACGACTTTTATGTACTTTAATTCCGCTCTTGGCGCAAAAAAACATCCCCCTCAAATGGAGTTTTATAGCCCGATAGAAAAAAAAACGGGTTAATGATTATTTTCTTTTAACGACAGAGGGACCTTATTTTTCCGATCCTTCGCAATGTCCGTTTTTTTTACCGCTTCATGTGCAGATAATTCATGTTCATGTAATGAAGCAGTGGGTAATGAAAAACAAATATTAGCGGACGAGAATGACTTTTAGACAAAGACTTTAATTTCTCAAAGTAATTAAACAACATTTCCACCTGATTTATGGTTCAATAAACGGGAAAATTATTTTTCCGTGTGATGGGCCCTAGAGTGTTAGTGTTGCTGATTGAATTGCTGAAAATGGCAATTTATAAACCTGTTTGAATTTTTGAAAAGCAGTTGAAATGTTTGAATAACAATAGCTTTTCTGAAGTTGAAGGTCCTGATAGGAATCATTGATTCCGAAAAGACGAGAGCTTTCAATTTTCCAATTTGGAGCAGCCATCTTTCGTTTTTTCTTTCGACATTCGAATTGGGACAGACCAATGAGGGATTGTTCTCCCACTTCGATTCTGATGATGTTCATTTTGTGTATGCACTTTCTTGAATAGGATTTTCTCGGACTCCCTAATGCAGTTATATAACTTCAATAAACGGGATAATTGTTTTTAGTTCGATCATCATTAAATATTTCATTCCCTTTACGGACTTCTTCCAGGGTTTCCGTTCCCTTTACATCTTTACTTACATAATACATTCTTAACCTAAACTTAACAAGCCACTCCTCTCATCAGCCTATCTGTATATCAATCGAGCCAGAACCAGAACCAGGGGGGGGGGGGGCTCCGTTTCCGTGCTCCTCGTGTTCCTTTATCAAATCATCCCCTACGGTTCGTTCTTTTTTTTTGTTTTTAGTTATTAATACCTTCAGATGATAAATTGATAATTTGGTTTATTTATTTATGCCAAGATATGGCGGCTGGTCATTATCTCACTGGAAGGAGGATCCATTATTTGTCGTCTGGTTCAATAACAAAGGACACCATTCATTACCGGCCTATCTCAATGCACTGAATGGCGCTGTTTTACGGGCTTCTGGTGTGCCAGGACGCATAACAACGCTCAATCATCCACTCAAGCTATCCAGTGACCAACTAAATCGCACGAGCCTGTGAGTATTGACCCTGCTTTATGCTCTAGCCAAGCGATAAATATTAGATGGTCAAGCCAACGACTCCCGGAGAATTTTCATATCCCAATAAATGTTTTGTTTTTATTCACTCACTTTGAGCGGAATTGGATTGGGGTTACTATTCTTTCCAATTTGAATTTTTCATCACTCCAGCAGCGATTTTATGGAATTGTTGGATACTTTACTTTATTCTGTGAATAATTCATAATGGCGACGCTTGTAATGGTCGCCGAACAGCTGACCAGAATGGACCGATGTTGTCATCGGTGATTGGCTGAAGATGCTACAACTGCGCCACTCGATGCATGGCGGCGAGAAATGGAAATCAAAGTAGTAACGAAACCACGAGTTGGAGGCAAACGGAAGAGTAGCTATCTTTATGTTTACGATCATGAAAATTTACAAACAGTCCCATTTTACGCACTAAAATTGGTAACCGAAAAGGAACCGAAAAGAAAAACTTTTTACGTTGAGTAATCAATTATCACATACCCGAATGTGAGGCACGTCAAACTGAGCTTTACGCTCGTCGGTATGAAAGATATAAAGAATAAGGGTTTATGGTGAATAGTATGCCATCGCATAACTTCACTTGTCCAGCAACATGTGCGTGACGTTTGGTACACAATCCTCGTACTGAGCGCTCGGCATGTGAATACTGCCGCACTTCACGCACATGTTGCCGGGTAACGAAGCTTTCGAGTAATATCCGAGAGACGTCAAGTTCTCCAGGAATGGAAAATTGAATTCAACGAAATTTCGGATATGTGAGAATGTAAATTTCCGGTTTCTGAAGTGAAAATTCTTATGGGACTATCTGAAGGAGTTACGCTGTCCGGACACTTACGGGGGCCAGGGGGGGGGGGGGGGGGCGAGGGCCCTTCTTCTTTTACCCAACGAATTATTTCAAATGCATCAGAAAAAATTTTCCACTTCTGAAGTTTCACTTCTCTGGCACGTCAGGAACTACACGTCCATGTTTTTAGCGTCATTATTATTTCGATTTCCCAATCAATGATGATCACATTGATCTCACATTTTCTCGAAAATCTTGTGGATGAAATTGATCGAAGACTTTATGGACTTGGGGGTAGTAGATTAATATAATCCGAGATAATCCGCTACTCACTGAGATCTCTTGATTTATTGACAATTCAATTAATAGAAAAGCAGACTGAGCGGACTTTATGAAGTGCGTTATGGAGTGGAGCATCTAATACTTGTAGGGAATAAAAAAATTATCCAACTTTCTGTTTCGAATGCTTCGCTACACAAAATAGTGATGAATCAATTTTGGTACATGATTGGGTTAATATTATCATATGGGCTCATGTAACGAACCATCTGTTATATTCTGTTTACATGTCGAAAAAACGCAAATATATAATTTCCAAATTTTACGCACACAATGAATATTTGCTATCAAATATTGCGCACTGGGTTTATCTACTAATGGGTCCCCAGGTCCGTAAACATGAATGCAGCATCCCTGGGTTTGCTCTCCCGTTCCATAACCACTTGATCAAATATGCAGAAGTTTTACAAATATAAAATTTGTATCTGAAAAAATGAAACCCCGTTACACATCAATATTCCACCTACAAGTATTATAAATCAGCAAATAATTTTTTTGCGTTTTTAGATGTCAATGATTCCTATAATTTTGCATAAAAATTGAGAATTTCACGTTTCACCTAAACTTGCATCAGGAATAATTGATTTCCAATCGGAATATCTATTATACTGGCATCAACTACTCCCCCAGAATACGTTAATAATCGACTCGCGCCAAGATTACAAAAATGAAAAAAAAATTTCACTTTCCCTTCCCCTCCCGCGTTGCCGCTCTCAAGGGGCAGACACTCGCGTTTCTCGTCCACGACTCGTTAAACTTCTGTTTGCCTTTGGACTTGTCCAGGTTCATGGGACTTTGTAATTGCTTTTCCAAGTTGAGTCTGTTGGCTTTTTCTCGGGGGAGTCCAGGTCTTGAACGAGCCCAGTCGAAGAAACGAGGAATAGAATGAAATATGAAAAGCCGGAGAAAGAGGTAAAGCGGTATCAATTAATTTTTCGAATGAATCATCAGGAGAACCTCAATTTGCCAGTTAGGGCAATCTTCACTTGTGTTTGTTTTTAACTTGTAAATCGATTTTGTTTATTTCGATTCGTAACTAGGGGTTTACGTATACCAAAATGCTTCCCGTCGAATTCCGCACAAATGTATGTGTGTGTATGTGTGGAATCGGAATTTTCCGTTAACGATTTCTCACGAACGGCTCGAATGATCTGGGTCATCGAGGTCTTATTCGGAGCGTCCTCATGGAACTTAGATCGGATTAGTTTTTGGTTTACATTGACCGAGCAGTTTTTTTGTTATCAACAATTGAATTGTTTACAACGCTCCATTTCAAAAACGATAAGAGATACGGCAAAAAGTATTAAGCAGAATTTGCTCTGTGAGTGGAAAGGCATATTTAATTTCTTATTACTTTCTTCCATATTTGTCATAATTAAGGAGGTATGACGGGTTTAAGCCGCGAGCGTTCGCACCCCTATTGGCGTCTCACTCCAGTAACGCGCATAATTCTCGTCCTCATGCTGACCATGCGGCTAGTCAAATATTCATATTTATCTGGTTGATAAATGGAATTAAAACATTTAATTGACGTATCGGAAAATCTAGGAATGCCAAATTACAGATCGGGAAGTTTTGGTTGTGTTCCCAACGGGCACACACACACTTTTATCCTACTAATTCTTTTTCAAATCAAAATGTAATTGCAGAGACAATTACAGCATCAAATTGTGATGCATGTGCAGAAGTTGTTACAGATGATATAACGAAAAATGACTACAATGAGACCTAACTTAGTGTGATTTTGATTTCAATTTCCCTGGGATTTCTACTCAGATAGTTATTGCATAATGACCCCAAACCCCCAGTAATTCTCTTTATATAGACTGTTTGTGTTTCTAGGTTGCAGCACGTTGCAGACGTTGGTATCGCTTTGGTTTTGCTGATTGCCTTCAGTTTAGTAGCGGCCCAGGGGGCACGAGAGCTCGTGAGGGAGAGATTGTCCGAGGAGAAACGAATTCTTTATCTAGCTGGAGTACATCCCGTCACCTATTGGACGACTGCATTTGCCTGGGACTTTTTGGTATTCCTTTGGTCAATTGTACTGGCCGTGGTAGTCTTTGAAGTATTCGGACTACCTGCGTATGTTGCCAGGGACAACCTCCCTGGGATATGCCTTCTCCTGGTACTATTTGCGTAAGTAATGCTCAACAATTTCCTCATAGAAATTACATTTTGTTTTATGAGGTTGTTGGAACACCGTATTGTTTATACAGGGTGTCCCATTGAAACGATGCACCTAAATATCTTTTAAGGGAGGATCACAAAAAAATATTCTCAACAAAAGTTGCAGGGCCTTGAGGGGGACATCCCATTGGAGCGCGGCGCCGGGTCACGCAATCCTTCTACTAGTCATATCTCCAATTCTATAGAAGATACGAAAAATTTATGAAGGTCAAAAAAAAACGCCGGCGTCGGCGGCGATTTGAAGAATTAAATTGTTAATAACACTTGAACTCCGAATTTAAGAAAAAAAAATTACCGGCATATTCGGACTCAGCGTCCCAAAAAACAACGATTCCACCCAAAATATCCTGCGGACCCCAAAACTTATACGGGATGGTCATGGGCGTAAGGACTATTTTCGCCTCTATGAAACTTGTTGCTCTGGATGAGTTGTTTTTAGACACATCATCATTCATTCATTTTCACCTCATACTCGAAAAATGCTATGGAAAGCGTTTTGTGGGCAAATTGAAGATCCAAATATTCTGAGCGGTTCTGTGTACACACCGGTATTATCAAATGTTAAACACTACCCATAACATTTCTCAACTCCTTCAAGGATTCTTTTATTCTAGTCGATGCCGATGCTGAATGTTGAATTAGTCCAAACGTTGTAACGATGCCGATTTTCATGATGCCTATTCTTAGCATCAGCTAATCTAATATAGAGAAAAAGGGGGAAGATAATGGAAAAGAGGCAAAAGTGTAATAAAAAGTAGAGTATATTATAAATAATAATACAGTTTCTCATACAACTGTCGTTTTAGAGCCTTTTATGCCGGCTGGCTGAATTCTCGGGGAAAACGGGTAAGGCCTGGCTGTATTCGTACACGTCAAGGGGTGTCTCGAATAGTTAAGGGAAATAGGGACAAAAATACTCGGGGTTGTCTAAGTGGCTCATCGACCTACACTTAGTTATCCAAAGTTATGTAATGATCAGTACGGCTTATGAAGATTCTAATACGTGCTTACCGCTGGGGGGAAGGGACAATAGGTGAAGGGGGAATTCTTTAGGGGAAATATCTGTCTGGCACAAACGCCGGTACTCACGGCTGCTTGGGATGCAATTCCACCTTTTGCTGGTTGTGGGTTAATGTCCTGGGCCTGTATCTCCAATCCCGCTTCTTGGGAGGATATAAGTAAGGGAGATATCCATGGGATAGTTGGGAGGCCAGCGGTGGCAGTTTAATAGGTATCTTATAATATTTATAGGGCAATTTAGGGGGCAATTTTAGGGGGGCCTTGACCTCGTCACAACGTGTATTTCGTATGAACAAGATCGAGTAGGTGGGGTTTTCAATGAGTGTCGCGGCTCTAACTTCCACGCCGGGAGAGCTACCGGTTGCCACTTCTGCGCAAGGGGCGTATCTTACGACAGAGGCGGTGTGCTTATCCAAGGTGTTTTCGTTTTACGTCGTTTATTGTGACGTTCTGGCCTTACGCGTTTGTAAACAAAACACTGGGTACTCTAATGCCGCTTCCACTCTTGAGCGCCCGTCCATATCTGATGCCCCATGCGTAGTGGGGGAAAAATTCCCCTCCCTCGGGAGTGTGCGGAGAGTTATGAGGCTGGAGAGCTAGAGGAAGTCTACTGTACGCGGAAAAATTATGATAATGTTAGTGTATTGTCGTACGGTATGTTCACGTCGTGGCCACCTTTGGTCAAAGGGAAATAGGTCGATAAAGTGGGAATTTATATACTCTCTTACACTCAGACACATACATTAGAGTAGTGTAGTAAATAATTCGTAAGACTGGATAAGTGTAATTGGTGCTATAATTTTCTTAAGGTGATTAACTAATACAAGTGTTATCTAGCGTAATGTCAAAGCTCGTTGCAGGTCAAAACCTGAATGCCCCGCAGTCCCTGACCCCAGGCATCCTCAGTTGTCCCTCCAATATTTTTGGGACCGTCTCGTTAAGGGGAAGGGGGTGTCAGGTACCCATAATTACGGTATTCCCTCGGCAGCTATCCTCGTCCCTTAATGTTATACTCATTCAAGAATTTTCCACCGCTTCACTAGTTTTCTTGGGTTGTTGGTATATGTAGTTTGGAAAAAAGTCGGCATCTATTGACACTGTCGGGAAGGATTACGGCATACGCTAAATTGGATAGAAGCCAAAAAGATGAACGGGATGTGTGTGCGTGTGTGTTCGTCCTGAGACGACCCCCATGATTAACATCCCGATCTATGGATGTCCATGCTACATTGATTTGCAGCCACGAGTTCCAAATTATGTGTTGGTGACGTAGATGGTTTATGTTACCCGAAGTTGATTGAAATGAGCTATTTTGTCCCACAAAACAATCAGTGTACATTTTGGTTTTTGTTAATGCATTTCTATCCGAACTCTCTGAATATGAGAACGAATGGCGTAATAAACCACAATTTATAAAAGGTCATGCGCGAACGTCAGGATTAGTTTTAAGGCTATCATTCACACTCCACGTTTTTATGAATTGTACGTTATATCCCTATTTATTTCATTTTTCACTGTCTCAAATAGATGGGTAGCCAGAGTGACTGAGCATAATTGATAGCGATAGCTGTCTAATACATCAAATCCAAATTTAAATCAATGGGAATAATGGGAACTAATTCAATATGATGAAATTTTGATCGACCCCATATTCAACATATAATATCCCTCAATTCATGTGATGGGTAAAGGGATGATGATGCATATATTCTGTTCACTTTAGCCTCGGAATGCAATAATTTGCATATTCTTGTTGGTTTTAGGCTAATAAAAATTTTTGAAGATACTTTTTCAGACCGATGATGTTTCCTTAATTGGTAGTTACCTGGCTTCTGCGGTCTAGGCGTGGTTGAGAAAAAAGTATAATTGTCTAATGTAGAAGAGCCCGACGTTTCGGCTGCGTATACGAAGCCATCAGAAAATCGTCTACACCTTCAATTTAATTCAGGTCGAGGTTTCAGTTTTCGGTGAAGCCGCAATCGACACAAGAAATATCGCCCCTAAATTGTGATTTCCCAATTCGCTTGTCGCGACCGATTAAAAAAAGTATCACGCCAACCTCCTCGATATATGACTCTGTCATTACGAGGAAG
The DNA here is from genome assembly GCA_026005395.1 of Asobara japonica. Taxonomy (NCBI): domain Eukaryota; kingdom Metazoa; phylum Arthropoda; class Insecta; order Hymenoptera; family Braconidae; genus Asobara; species Asobara japonica. Next base: position 3,315,247 of record BQMI01000028.1, read on the forward strand.
CCCCTAATCTTCCGAATGGCTTTCCACTGAAGTTTGTTTCCCCAGGAACAATTCGAATCACTGTAATCTGATATATTACAAAATTTTCATCCATGCCAAACCGTCGACCGCGGATGAATTCATCATTTTGTAGAGTAATAGCATACGAAGAGATCTCTTTCGTTGATTAAACGGTTTCGTTTTTATAGTTTCTATTATCAATATGATTGAAAAACGCCACATAGAAGATACGAGCATCAATAACCTTCGATTGAAATGAAATTTGTATGGAAGTCACCTTGTCTTCCTAGAGAAAGACCATGGAAGCAATGCGATGGGAATGAATTGTCCAAACATTCATCAAAATGAAATTTAGCACTGTTCCCATTAGAATGACGTATAATTTATTCACTTTCATTTTTGACGCGTTGACACTATCGTTAACATATAGTCTTCCTCCTTCTCTATTCATATTCACCAACAGAATCCGCCACGAGGCATTGCTTTCGGTGCAATACTACGGAGATGAGTAGTGGGGTCGACTTTCGCTATTCAAAGTATCATATTTTCTAATCACCCAGTGAAACACCCAGAAAACCAGTGATACGATAGCCGGCGTTTATGATATAGCCCACCCCTCCCCTTTGCGCTGGGCTCGATTGAAATTGCTGAGTGGGGTACCTGGAAAGTATAGGAGACCAATACCGTTACCGTTGTACGCCTGGTAGTGGCGTAGGGGCTGTACACATAACTACCGCTCGCCCGCAGACCCGATACAGTACTGGCCACTAGCTGCGTGCGACCGGTACTTATAACTGTACAGTCCCACCATTTTTCAGGGGTGAAGCCAAGGAGGGAGGAATGAAAGTGCTGAGTGTGGTACCTGGAAAGTATAGGGGACCAATACCGTTACCGCTTTACGCCTCGCAGTGGCTGTACACGTAACTACCGCTCGCACGCAGAACCGATACAATACTGGAGGCTACCTGTGTGCAACAGCTATGTAGGCCTGTACACTCACCCAACTTTGAGGGACGTGGGGGAAACAAGTGGGAACGTTGAACGGTCTTTGAAATACTGAAAATTGCCATTACGTGCTTGCCTATACACCCCGCCCCGGCACTTCGCCACTTGACGCAACATTTTTCATGATCCTTTCCGCAGGTTCATTCTCATAATCCCAGGGGGTTGTTGTCCGCAGCCCGCGCTGGAGAACATCTCGATGGATACCGTGTGGTTTTTGCCGTTTCTGGGCAGTTCTTTGCTATTAGTATAATGACTCTAAGATCCAATCGCACCAGGTTGTGTTGACGACATTTGAAATGTCTAACGTAGTATCTGGTCCCCTCGGTAACCTTCTTAGTGAATTTCAGCACTGAATGGATAACGTCCATCGTCGAGCGACTTGGTCTGCAATCAGAGTGGTTGTCAGTCAGAAAGCGTCGACAAGGGCCTCTATTCTTTGCTGTATCATGTTTTCAACCATTGTGCTTACCTTATGCAGCATACATAGCGAACGATAAGATGAGGATTTATTCGGCGGTCTTGCCCTGCTGTGCAGAAGTTCGAACCTCTACTGCTTCCATGGGGTAGTCCATCGGGTAATCCCGGTGTAGCGATCACCGCTGCCTTTCGGGAGTGCGTCCCGACGGGTACCTTGTTGTTGTTCACTCTGCCTCTGGGATCAGCCGGATTTCATCGTCATTCACTTCTTTCAGCTGATCTTATACCTAAAATTAGAAGTACAGGATTAGACTTTTTCCTCGCACGTTGTGCCGATCGTCTCGTCGCAGAGCACTCCTTACGGATTTCCGCCCCTGTGTTGTGGCACCAGTACACCGATGGCTGCCGGAGTTCCCTAGACTTTTGTGGCATCACATCATCAGAGGCCCCAATGACTCTCTCCATGACTTCATATACGAGTTCTGTGGCGTTTTACCAAGCTCGAACTTTCTCACATTCTTTGTCACGAATCAAGGCACACAAGCCCAAACGTATAGCTAGATGCACAAGCATAGATTCACCTCCGCAAACATACACACACGACCGCAAATTTACGCAGCTGCCAACGAACATACCCACACCACCATAACTCTATCCACACGACCAAAGACAAACACACACTAGAAGAAACATACACACATGGTTGCAAACACACTCACACACACACCCCTCCAAATATAAACGGCCTGACCTCAAACATACACACATGACCACAAACATACACAGATGATCACATACATACATAACCACAAACATACACACATGACTACAAACATACACACATGACCACAAACATACACACAACCACAACCATACACACATGACCACAAACAGACACACATGATCACAAACATGCACACATGATCACAAACATACATACATGACTACAAACATACACACATGACCACATATATACACACATGATCACAAACATGCACATTCTACCCCAAACATACGTACATCAACACAAACAGAAATACAAACCCACACAACAGCAAAGAGATCCGGAAAGAATAGACCTAAAAATGTGGTTTATGGGGGTTTCTGTAACGAGCCCCACCATCGCGATGTAAAAACCACACCCGAGTGGGGTGGCTCAAGTCTTTTTTTCCGAGTCCTTATTCCCAAAGTCTGTTTTTTCGGACAACCCCCATTTTCGGTCTATTTTTTCCGGGTCTATTTTTTCCGGATCTATTTTTTCCGAGTCTATTTTTTCCATGGTCTATTTCTTCCATGGTCTATTTTTTCCGGGTCTGTTTTTTCCAGGGCTATTTTTCCTTAGACTCGTAACCAAGGGGGAAGGGGTTGGAATTGCTGAGGGTCGTATACCTGGAAAGTATAGGGGACCAATGCCGTTACCGCCTTACGCCTGGCAGTAGGAGCTGTACACGTAACGACCGCTCGCACGCAGACCCGATACAGTACTGGGGATTACCTGGGTGCGACGGGTCCGTATACCTGTACAGTCCCCGACCTTTTGGTATTGATCCAATTTACCTTCCAGGAAATTCCAGGTATACCCTGCTTGGTATCACCTTTGAAAAGTGGGGGGACTATACAGGCATGATTACCGGTCGCATGCAGGTGGTCGTTAGTATTCTATCGGGTCTGCGTGCGAGCGGTAGTTACGTGTACAGTTGTGATCCTGTCTGTGCTGTTTCCGTCATGTTTGTCGGTTTGTATTTCTGTTTATGTTGATGTGCGTTTCTTCGGATAGTGTATGCATGATTGTGTTTATACGTTCGTGTTCCCGGCCATGTTGGTATCTTTGTATTCATGTGCGTATGTTTGTAGTCGTGTGTATATGTTTGTGGTCCAGTGTTCATGTGTGTATATGGTTGTGGTCATGTGTGTATGTTTGTGTTCAGGTGGGTATCTTTGCGGTCACGTGAAGATATTTTTGGCCCGCTGTTTAAGTTCGTGGTCGTGTTGGTATGTTCACGATTGTGTGCGTAGGTGTGTGTTCATGACGATATGCGTATATGTTTGTGACCCTGTGTGTGCTTTTTTCGTCATGTTTGTGTTTATGGGCGTATGTTTGCGGTAGAGTGTGGATGTTTGTGTCCATACGTCTATGTTGGCGGTCGTGTTGGTATGCTTGTATTCATGTGTGTATGTTTGCAACAGTGTGTATGTTTGTGGTCGCGTGTGTATGTTTGCAGTCGCGTATGTATGTTTGTGTTCCGGTGTCGATGTTTGCGGTCGTGTGACGACGTTTGTGCTCATGTGTGTATGTTTGTGTTCCGGTGGGTTTTTTTTTCCTCCGTCCCTTTCATGTGTACGCCCACGGTAGCGGCCGGGTAAGCATTCAGGGGGCGTACCGGACACCCACCCATGCGGCTGGGGCCGACTTTCGCCATTTTTAGGCCATCGTATTTCTAAACACAGGGTAAACCTCCAGAAACCCCTGTGCTACGACGGACGGCGCCTATGAAGGAACCCACCCCCCCCCCCCTGCGTCGGGTTAGGTTCCCGCTCGGCCGGGCGGTCTCATTTTATGGGTACCGCCGATAATATACACGGAAGTTCCTGCATCGGTTGGAATCCATGAGAAAATATTTTTGAAAAAATATTCTCCGGCGGCCGGGCACGAACCTAGGACCGCCGGAGTAGCAGGCAGATACTCTACCACTACGCCAAAGCCTCGACCCGTTCCGGTGGGTATGTCTGCAGTCGTGTGTGTATCTTTTCGGTCCGCTTTTTAAGTTTGTGGTCGTGTTGCTATGTTCGCGGTCATGTGCGTATGTGTCTGTTCATGACCATGTGTGTATGTTTGTGACCTTGTGTGCGCTTTTGTCCTCATGTTTGTCACTTTGTGCTTCTGTTTCTGTTTATGTGTGTATGCTTCCTTGGTGTACAGGGGGGGGGGTGTAGTATCGCTATATTCATCTAGCGATGTATCGATCTATGGATATATAGAAGAATCGCTGTATCGAAGAATCGATATATCGAAGAATCGATATATCGAAGAATCGATATATCGAACAATCGAGATATAGAAGAATCGATATATCAAAGAATCGATATATCGAACAATCGATATATCGAAGAATCGATATGTCGAGCAAGTGATATATCGAACAATCGATACATCAAAGAATCGACCAGACCATCCATCTATCGAAATTTCGATTCCGCACTCAAGCCATATATCGTATACAAAACATTGGTATATCGAAGTATCGATATATGGTGCTGTTTACAGGAAGTATGGAAGAGGGTTTGATCCTGAACATGGAGAACGTCTTGCGGATGCTGATACCGCTTATCCCCATTGAGTTTCTCAAAACTTTTGTAGATTCCCATGGACTTCGATATTCCCTCTCGAAAGAACCCTGGGAGCCATCAGCTTAGCTTCATCATAGTAAATAATATTCCCCTTTTTTTTACATGTTATCGAGGATTTTGGACGCGCTTAGTATATTTTCAGTTTTTTCAATTTTTGGCAGTATTACTTTTCTGCATTTTCCTGCGTATATCGGTACAATCGATCCACAGTCACTTCTCGCCTGGTCGTGCGGTCTGATTGTGTACCTCTGATAGCACACATGGGATATTCTTGGTATTGATCGGAATTATTAGAATTTTTTTCAGAACGAAACACACTTTCCTCTCCACTGAAGACATCAAAGCTCGTTGTGTGTGAGTGTGTGTGTCGAGGGATTCGAGAGCATAAAAATCGACATAATGCGTATACGAAAACGGAAATTTTACCTGAGGGACAACCTTTTTGGTAAATCCAGTTTGCCAGACCTTCTGCCAAGGACTAACAGTCCGGTAAACGTTGAATTGACAGAATAAACTGGCTTGGGATAAATTTACCAGATGCTTACGCTTGGTAACACAAGGGTTCCGTGGATAAGTGTTTGAACTCTCATTCAATATTTCAGCTGGGCTTCCATTCCATTCACACACTGCATGGAGAAGGCCTTCGACGATGCGACTCTCTCCAACATGGTCCTCTTCTGCTTCAACACCTTCATCGGTGTCGTTTGCCTAGCAACGATTCTCGTGATCGACATTGTTGGCAAGAGCCAAGGATCGCGCGACACACGGCAGGTCCTTCACAATTTGATGCTATTTTTGCCGCAGTATGCTCTAGCTGATGCTCTTGTGCAGATGTCGACAAATGATATTACAGCTGAACTCCTGGAGAGGTGTGTAAAAAATGCTCCAAAAATTGACCATAATCCGTGCAAAGCTTAGCACACTTGACATCATTTTTTGTTTTGTAATTGGTAAAATAGCGTTGACTTCACGGCTCATCCATAACATTCCACCTTGCAGATTCAATATGGACACCTATAAATCTCCCCTCGGTTGGTCTCTGATTGGCCAACACTACGTCTACCTATTCCTAATTGGCCTCGTATTTTACCTCATAAACCTTGCCACAGAGTGCCGACTATTGCCCATGTTCAGAAGCGCTCCCCCAATGACAGACAAGATTGTCGATGAGGATGATGACGTAACACTTGAGCGCTTCCGCGTGGAGAACACTCCCAACATTGATGTAATTAGGACAATCAGACTGAGAAAGGAGTATCGCAGTGTATATGGCACGAATGTGGCTGTTAAAAATCTGAGTTTCGGGGTTCCACCCGGCACCTGCTTCGGCCTCTTGGGTATCAACGGAGCGGGCAAGAGTTCAACGTTCAGAATGTTAACAACTGAGATAACACCGACGTCAGGTAAAATTATGCTCAAGGGGTGTGAAGTGGGATTTAAGCCGCTGTGCAATGGGGAAATCGGCTATTGCCCGCAGAGTGATTCCCTCGATGGATTCTTAACACCTCACCAATGCTTGACGGTTTGTATTATGATGGTTTTTTGACATAATCTCCGATCGTTCATGTGTGTGTATGGGTGGCCAAGTGGAAGGGTGGGTGGGTGAGTGGAGGGGTGGGTAGTCGGTTAGGTGGGTGGGTGGGTGAGTGGAGGGGTGGGTGGTCGGTTAGGTGGGTGGGTTGGTGGGTGGGTTGGTGGGTGGTTCGGTGGGTGAGTAGGTAGGTGGGTGGTTGGGGGGGGGGGAGGTAGGCGGGCGGGTGGGTGGCGAAGCAGGTAGGTGGGTGGATGTGTGTGTGTGACGAATATTTTTGTGTACCAGAGCTAAAATTTCGGATTATCTTACAATATTTTTCCTTGAAATCTCTCCGAGGTAATTTCATTCTTCAGATAAATTTGAAAAAGAAATGCCTCGGGCAGAGATCCCAGATTCGGAAGTTTTCCACGTGGTACCAATGGGGCGCCTGCGTTTCGCATCACTAGATATTTTACATCTCCTCCTTCTTGGATTCGCTTCTATAAATTCATGGAAAAATTTTTGAAAATGTTTTTTTTTGTGTTTTGTTTATATCCTCGATTTGACAAAAATTCTGATGGAAGTGAATTGTTTTAATTATGATTGATATTTGCTTGAACGGTTGTTGGAAAATTTCAGGTAATGATCTTGTCCAAATATAATGATAGAGGTACACACGGATGGCTCCGAGGGAGCGGGACACTGATTAAACGTTTTCAATCGGCTCCTGGATATGTCGCGTTACTTTTGCGCCATGATGAAATATCGATTCTAATAATAGATGTCGCGAGAGCCATCGGTGAAATGGTAAAAGTTCTGTTTGTTTCAAAAAAAAAACTATCACAACCTCAGTACAATAGTGAGATGTGCCTGAAGAGCCTGTACCTGTTAAATGGTTACATTCATCCTTTCATAGGATTGTGCCGTTATACGAAACATTTCCAAAATTGCAAATAATTTCGGATGCAAACAAGATAAGCGAATGTGTGTGTGAGTCTCGAAGAGCCGCAACATTAACTCCCCAATATATATATATATATGTTGGCCTGTGTATACATATATGTGTGGATCTTTTTTTTTTCTACTCTTTCTCTATTCGTATTCACCCACGTAACCGCTGGTAGGCATTACTTCATGGGCAATACTACGGATCAGAGTACCTACCCATTGCGGCTGGGGCCGACTTCGCCATTTCAGCTCATCGTATTTCTAATCACAGGATAAACCTCCAGAAACCCCTGTGATACGATGGCGGGCGTCTACGATGGAACCCTCCTTCCCCCCCCCCCCCGCGCGACGGGTCGCGTTCGGTCCCGGCTCACGGTCTCACTTCATGGATACCGCCGATAGCACACACGGAATGTTCCTGCCATCGGTCGGAGTCCGTGAGAAAATATTTTTCAGAAAAATATTTGCAGTGAGCGGGAATCGAACGCGGGATCTTTAGAATAGTAGGCAGACACTCTACCCACTACACCAAAGCCCCGTCACATATATGTGTGGATCTGTGTGTGTATGTTTGTGTGTGTGTGTGTTCTATGGGTGGGTAGGTGGGCGGGTGGGTGTGTGAGTAGACGGATGGGTGGATGGGTAGGCGGGTGGGTGGATGGGTAGGGGGGTGGGTAGATGGGTAGGGGGGGGGTGGGTAGATGGGTAGATGGGTAGGGGGGTGGGTGAGTGCCTGAGTAGGGGGGTAGATGCGTGTGTATGGGTGGGTGGTGGGTAGGTGGGTGGGTGTCTACAGCTTAACAGCTTATTCTGTGTACTCTACCAAATCCGTTAATAAATTATTGATTTATTTCAGGTTCACGCAGAAGTTTGTGGCATGACTAATGCGGCGATGGCAGTAGAATCGATGCTCAGAAAATTTGATCTGACAAAATACTCACATCAGAGAATCTCCAGTTTGAGTGGTGGTAATAAACGAAAAGTGTGCGCAGCGATTAGTGTTATGGCGCCAGTTTCAATAGTCCTCATGGACGAGCCCACAAGTGGAATGGATCCAGCATCCAAGGAACTCGTTGCACGGGCTATTTATCAAGTGACGCAAACAGGAGCATCTGTTATCATGACGTCACATAGCGTCGCTGAATGTGAAAAATCCTGCAGTCGCGTTGGGATTTTAGCACGAGCTGGCTTACGATGTATTGGAACACCCCAACATCTTAAACACAAGTATGCGTAGATGCTTTCTTTCTTTTTTTTTCTTTTTTATTGCTCTGTTTTCATCAGGGGAAAATAAACATGAGTGCACGCCCCATGTAAATTTAAAGCTCTCTTCCGCCCGCCACAAACCAAAAGCCCAATTAAAATGCATAAGAGGTGAATTAATGGAGTTACCAACATTTGTCGATGCAGGCCGATTTAATGGGCTCGTTTATTTCGATTATTAGAGAGTCAATAATCAATTGCACTCTTGGGGGGAGGTGGGGGGGGGGGGGGGAAGAGAAAGTGGTTCAGATTGTTATCCGAGTGTTAAGAAAAATTTCAGGCATAAATCCTACGTGGACGACTAGCAAGAGAAGACCGCAAATTCGAATTTTTAAATTCATATTTATGCACTTTCACGCAAAAGCCTGAATGTATTTTTCTCCCTTATTTCAATACTGCCATCCGCAAGAGAAAATGTATGAGAGAGAATTTAATTCCATTAAATTTTTTTCCGTCGCCCTGGTCATTGAAAATCTTTGGAATTTTTTTTTCCCAAGTGGGAAAAAATGATGTTAATCAAGAACGTCCCATTAGCTTAGGGATTCAGGGAGGATTTCTTTGATAATGAAGCGCTAGGGCAAGATTGAAATGCATTAGCCGGTGGTAAAAGCCCTGAAGACAAACGAAGGACCACTTTGTCATTTATTCGTTTTAATTGGTATACATTACACGCTCTAAAATATAATAACTTGGGTATTCTTCATTCTATCCTCCACCAGGATCGTCTCTTCGAACGTAGCCGCCACTTAATGCACACTTGCGCACACTACTAACAGAATAACGTATGACGTCATAAATATTTAAACTCGCTTACCCGCCTACCCTTTTCGGTCTTTTTTTCGACTTTTTTTCTGCATCCTATATCCCAGCAGGCGCTCCCTACGTTTCGCATGAGCCACGTATACCCAAAATCGACTCCACTAGGGGATTTATGGAGGAATGTCATTCATGATTTATCCAGAAATCTCGGCCTCTGATTATGTTAATGATGTTCGCCCTGAATCCCAATTGCTCGGCAAAAAAATATAGGTTTTCAATTTTGGATGCTGTTGATTTTTTTTCATTTTTTGTAATTTTTGGATTGGAAAAACTATTGTAATGCTCTTGATAATGAAAAGTGCTGAATTTATGGTAGCGTCACGTTTCATGATCGGCTGAATGATTTTGGGACGTTTTTGAGATGGCGTATGTGTGTATGTGTATGTGCGGGTGGGTGGGTGAGTGGGAGGGTGAGTGGGTGAGTAAGAGGGTGGGTGGGTGAGTGAGAAAGTGGGTGGGTGGGTGAGAGGGTGGGTGGGTGAGTGAGAGGGTGGGTGGGTGGGGAGTGACAGGGTCGGTGGGTGAGAGGGTGGGTGAGTGAGAGGGTGGGTGGGTGTGTGAGTGAGAGGGTGGGTGGGTGGGTGAGTGGGAAGGTGGCTGGGAGAGAGGGTGCGTGGGAGGGTGAGTGGGAAAGTGAGAGGGTGGGTGAGTGGAAGGGTGGGTTGGTTGATGGGCGGATGAGAGAGTGAGGGGGGGGGGGGTGGGTTCGAATTCCGGATTTTTTTATTATATCACGATATTCAGTACAGTAAATATAAAAAATACGAAATTTTCGAATTTTTCGAATTTTTCGCTTTGCTCCAAGAAATTTCCATAATTTTTTGAATTATTGATTGAAATTGTGAATTGTCCATTGCAGATATGGCGAGGGATACGTTGCCTTTCTGAGATTTCCCAGATCGATAATGGTGCAGCAATTGAAGAGGGTGATATATCGTTATTTTCCGATGGCACAGGTATTCTCAAGGCAAGCAACAGCAGCGCGTCTACTCATACCGCAAAATCATGAACTACAGCTCAGTGAAATATTCACCAAGTTGAAGTGTCTTGCTGGTGACCTGAGTGCAAGTGACTTTACTCTTACTCAGAGCTCACTGGACCAGGTATGAAGATTTTACGATAGTCGTTTTTATAGTTAAAATTGTGAAATTTCAACACTGCAGCTTTTACCCTCTTAACTCGGTGGGCAGACGTATTACCCTGTCCCTACAATGGCTGCTAAAGAATATTAATGGCCGCCATCTTGGCTCGCTAACCACGGGGGATGTGCCGGGTATGAACCTTCAGAGACGCGCATATCGTGTCCGGTACTCACAATGTTAATATACCAGACTAATGTACCTAGATTATTATTATTTTTTTTTCTTTCGCACCAGTTTCGTAACCACTTGCCTTCCATCAGGGGTTAAAATGATATTTCCTTCATAAGGAGCTCTGCGGCTCAGCTAATCTTGTGTCAGTTTAATGGAGTGTCATTTCTTTACGATAGAGACAATAGACGTAATTAATGAGTGCAGACACTGGTGAAAAAAAATGGTTCAGGGAGGGGCGTGTTAACATTTGGGATATGTTTCTTGATACATAACGCGTTCTAAATGCCCGGAATATATCGAATAGGGCATGGATTGAAAAAAAAAATGAGGCGGCGCAGCGCTCATCATGCGAGTGGTACGACTCAGGAGGTTGTTTTTTTCATTCATCCTTTTTTTCAGTTATTGAGGTGGGCTATTTTAACTGGGTCACCCTGTATATATATATATATATAGTGTGCAATATTGGTCCATTTCGGCGCATCAATGCCACCCAACTACATTAACATCGAGTTCTGTATGAATAACAACATCAAGTGAATTACTCCTTCCATCAACAAGATTTAACGCTCAAATCCATCAGATGGAGTGATACACAAATTGCCGTCATTATCGTTAAATCCAAACAAACGATAATGTAAAAATTGCATTGACAATATTTTATCTCCTAGCATAAATGGCCAAGTAGGTCTGAATAGAATCATAAAAGGGCAGGCGGCATCATATCCATGAAATGTTATTTTTTTTTTCTGTGTCCAGTTGCCCTCCCGTTCAATTCATGTCGCTGAATCTATGGGTCCATAAACTTGAAAATACAGCATCACAATGTGGAAACTGTTCAATTCTGTTATCTCAACGGCTTTTCATTATGTATAAAACTTTGGAGCCGTGATATGATCAATTTTCCCACGGATAAAAGCAGATCGGATTTTCTCACAAAATATTGCAAATTTATTTTCAAAGTGGCATTTTTTTATCTTTGAATAAACAATTTTATGGGCACAAGTTTTCTGGTTTTTTTTTCTCACAGAACAGGGAAGACCCATAAACTGTTTCACCTCCGTATATCATGACAATAAAAATCATATCTTAAGAATTGCCTCTTTCTTTTACACTTAATATGAATTATTCCCCGGACGGAGTTGAGAATATATTCTAGAAGTATGCATTGTTTTTATCATTGAGAATGCACGATAAAAGCCAAGGGAAAATCAAAAGTTTGGACCATTAACTGAAATACTTGGATGAAAATCCCGACGTGACATTTCCAACTTTTTTATACCTGTTTTTAAGCTGATTACCAACTTCTCGGATGGTAAATATTGGGTGGACAAGGTTTAATTACAGTTTTTTTAAAATGTCCTACAGATGTAATGCATGCGATAAAAACTGATGAAGCTGCAACGATTTCATGGGGGTTATTCTGGAAAGTATTTTCCTGAATTACAGCATTGAACAATTTTATATAGTGCTTAGCTTCCCAATAGGAAAAGTTGTCATAATTACGATCAGTGTACATGAGTTTCGATGAAAATTCGCACCGTCCCATGCTATTATGTAATGCTTGGTAGAACATTTGTAGGTAGGGCATAGTGGACACCCATCCGTGCGGCTGGCGCCGACTTTCGCCATTTAAGGCATCGTATTTGTGAACACAGGGTAAACCTTCAGAAACCCCTAAGCTACGATGGCGGGCGCCTATGATAGACCCCCTTGCCGCGCGATAGGTTCCCGGCCGACCTTGTAGGTACCGCCGATATGGTCCACGGAATCCATTTGAAAATAATATAGTTCGTGTATGTGTGTGTGTGTTTTTTTTTCTTTTTTTTCTACTCTTTCTCTATTCGTATTCACCCACGTAACCGCTGGTAGGCATTACTTCATGGGCAATACTACGGATCAGAGTACCCACCCATTGCGGCGGGGCCGACTTCGCCATTTCAGCTCATCGTATTTCTAATCACAGGGTAAACCTCCAGAAACCCCTGTGATACGATGGCGGGCGTCTACGATGGAACCCTCCCTCCCCCCCCCCCGCGCGACGGGTCGCGTTCGGTCCCGGCTCACGGTCTCACTTCATGGATACCGCCGATAGCACACACGGAATGTTCCTGCCATCGGTCGGAGTCCGTGAGAAAATATTTTTCAGAAAAAATATTTGCAGTGAGCGGGAATCGAACGCGGACCTTTAGAATAGTAGGCAGGCACTCTACCCACTACGCCAAAGCCCCGTCAGTTGTGTGTGTGTGTGTGTGCCGTACCCGTTAAATCAAGCCAATCTCTTCTTGAACATCTCAAAGTCTAATAATCGTAGCAAAATGGGAGATCTCAAAAAGATCGATTTTTTTTTTTGCTCAAAAGAAGTTCCAGGGACGAACAAATATATGTAAAATTTTTTGAAAGCACATTTCGGTCTCATATTTGGTATAATGGCTTATGTTCATTACAATGCAGGACGACGGATGTTTCGCATGCCGATCGCGAATCTGTGATTTTTTTCCAAGGAAAATCATAACTGCTGCTTCCACGGTGGCGGCTTAAGGACCCATGTTATTGAACCCATTTACGTGGAAAGCGTACTAGATCTTACTGGGGTCTGGGAAGGAGGGGGGGGGGTCGGGGGTGGAGCAATAGCAAGTGGAGGATGGTGGAGCGAAATTCACGTTAATGGAGTGAATGGAGGGAAAAGTTCCTGTTTATAGGCACCCGATGCTCCTGAGATAGACCATTCGGATTGAGACTTCTTTTTGTTGCCATTCGCCGCTACGGGGGCCGGCGAAATTCATTGAGAATAGCATTAAGGGTAATGAGTGAGAGATATTAACAGAGACGGAAAAAAGATTGTGATAATTAATTGGAATGGTGAACCGATAGAAGCATTGGGAATTGATGGTAATCTTTGGTTTTCGCGTTTTTTTTTATGTCTATATTGTTATTCGTTGCTTATTTTCATTCAATTAAGACAATCTGGAGAAATTTCGCTTGCTAGCATTACGGCGCAGCGCTGCGAGCGCGAGTAACGTCGGGCGAAACTGCACGACTAACGAAGGTCTAATTTTATTACGGTCCTCACAGCTCACATGTGAGTACACCAAAATAATTTTCTCCGGTGATGATTGGAGGTGTGTGGTGATGATAGTATTTGCAGGTGCTGTCATGCCACCTCCGAAAAACATTATTTGCAGCTTCAAGAAGAATATATATATATATCTATATCTCTATATTTTTTCCACTCACGTTGGGAGCGGTAACAAGGGCGTGACTGTAAGTGATGAGTGCTCCACTCACAGTTTGCGAAGAGTTTCGACAGTTTTCCCTTCTACTCTTTCGCCCTGTCACTCGGTGGCACAGCATCAGACCTTACAGCTAAATAAGTAAAAGGATGGATGTGCAGGAAGTTTGACTTGTGTTTCAATCACATTTTGTGTCAAAATGGAGGGTGGAAAAAAATATGCAGTGATAACGGATTGTGCATTTTGCAATCATAACTTTGCACAAATTTATGGGTGAAAATATGGGGGAAATTTATGTTAGAATAACAAAAATCCAGGGTGACTGACGCGTTTTTCTTTTGCACCTTAAACTTGGACTTTTCAAGCTCTTCTGGCTTATCAGCGCAGATTTCATTGGGCTGCTCGTAAGGGGGTGGAGGGTGAGGGAAAAATGGCCGTAGGAACTTTTTGTTAATAAACTACGAAACGAGTTTTATAGCCCACCCGCTTATTAAGGACTACTAGACGAATCGTTATCATGCAGCAGCCATTGAATAACTCATACGAGAATTTCATTATTAGCATCGAAATAAGTAAGCCTGAAGAGGCTAGTTTACGATCGGGAATTCTTTGGAGAAATTTATTTTAGACCAACGTACAGTCTGTTAACACTTGAAGGTTCTCCGGAGAAGTTAAAGTATCAGGCATCTAAGATGCAAATGTTTGCAAATCAGGAGGAAACTCTGGAACACTTTATTTTCAGAAACGCGGAAAAAAAATATTTTTAGACATTTCAAATTTTGGAGAATTTGAGAACGTGGAAGCATTGCAGAGTTATCTTCGGTAGGAATTTCGTAGTTATAGGAGATGATGAACCTATAGTTATGTACAATTCATATTATCAAATTTTGGAGACATTAAAAATTCTAAAATCTGAAAAAATTTAAAGAATTTGGAATCTGAAAAAATCCAAAAATTTAAAAAAATTCTGTTTGAAATCCCCATGGCTAAATTCCTAAGCCTTGACTTACCCAGCAAAATTCGAGCGAACACCGTTTGGGCCCAAGCGAGTCCCACCGACAGCGACGGTAGCCGATACACGGCACGTGTATCGGCAGTTCCTCGTCGACTCTCGCCAAGTACTGAGCCGCATCATCATTACCCAGATCAAGGCGTGTTTTTTGACCATACAATTAGAATTCCCGTATTAGTAGCTCGAGTCCGTAGATTCGAACTCGTCCGTAAATCAACTGACTATTGTTAGACAATCCCCAGTGACAATATTGAACTTTATAAGTGACTCACCGTTAAATGACCAGTCAATCAACAGTGTGGTTTTTATTGTACTAGTTCAGGTGGTGGCCGCTACGCGACCACCAATCCTTCTTTTTCTGATTTCGAGTTCGATTCCGATAATCGATTTATTTTCTTGATTGAAACTCTCATATATATATATATATATATATATATATATATAAGAAAGAGATAGAGACTACAATGATCAACAGAACGGTTGCGCGCGCATTTCAGCGTGACAGACTTCGAGATAATCGATATATATCGCACATTGTCCTTTTTAGAATAGGAAATAGCTAGCACAGCATTGTGCACGCAATTGGATAAAAATCTACGCGGCTTCGGCCATACAGTAAATTGTGGTATAGTTATTTGGAAAATCCTCTACAATCACTTCCTCCTTCCGACTACCCGGCATCACCGATAATCAACGTTTTAAACACTTGAAGAATTTCGAAAATTTCGAAAAAATTAAGAATTTCAAAATTTCACATATCCCCAAAATTGTGAAAATTCCAAAGATACCACTAATTTCAATAAACTCAAAAATCCGGAAAATCACAATCTCATACTGCCCACGCGGCTCACTATAACCTAACACCTATTGAATAACTCCCACGAAAATTTCATTACTCCCATCGACATAACCGCGTCCCCAGCGTGTAGTTTACGATTGGACAAAGTTCTCTGAAAAAATTTATTTTAACCTACGCCGCAATCTATTATCACTTGAACTGATTTCTTATCTCGCTCCAGGTACTGGTGAACTTCTCCACTGGGAGTGAAGACGATTGCTCAGATTTGCGGTCCAATTCGAGAAGAAGGATAAATCTTAACTCTCAGCCCAGCGTGGATGGCATTCACATGGATACATTTTGAAAAAAAAAAAAAAAGAAAAAACACATTGTAGAAGAATGGAACGACAGAGAATAAATCATTTCACGACTTTGTAATATTTTTTTATTGTCTTTTGTCGGCAGCTCTTTCGGATTTCTAGAGAACGTAGTGCATTTTTTTATGGTGGGTGTGAAAAAAAACTGGCTTGAAAATATTCTTGCGGATACAAGGGTAATGAACGAGGACATATTTTTTTAAATACATATTGTATTGCTTGTCATCGACAATTAAAGTGAGTTACGATGTATGTACGTCACATATGTACGTTTTCCACTGTTTCCTATAAATGGCTCCAATGATGAAGGGTGTGGAGATAAATCCGTTGTAATCATTAAGTAAGAAAATATTGCGTAAAAGTCGGTACCAGAGGGTCAATTATGAATTACATCAATTACAATCAATTACATCAAGGACATAATTATGAATATTTGACTAGCTGCATAGTCAGCGTGAGGATGAGAATTATGCGCGTCTCTGGAGTGGGAGCGAGACGCCAATAGGGGTTCGAATGCTCGAGGGTCAAACCCGTCATACCTCCTTAATTATGGCAAATATGGAAAAAAGTGATAAAAAATAAAATATGCATTTCTACTTACAGAGCAAATTTCGTTTAATACTTTTTGCCGTATCTCTTATCGTTTTTGAAATAGAACGTTGTAAACAATTTAGACGTTAATAACAAAAAACTGTTCGATCAATTTAAACCAAAAACTAATCCGATCTAGGTTCCAGACGCTTGTTGAAGACGCTCTGAGTAAGACCTCGATGGCCCACATCGTTCGACCGGTTTCCGATAAATCGGGAAGTTGAAGAAAAATAAGCAATTGTGGGGGAGAGAAAGAAAAGTTGATAGACTATAAGAAGCAAATATGGTCGGCTATTACCATAAACCGAAACAGAACCATGCTTGCATCCCACCTTCTAATATCACTTCCTTGCGCTTCTCCCCATCGCATTTTTATTTCCCTCTCATTGTACTGTTCTTTCGTGTCTCTTATTCGCGCCACATTCAATCTACTGTGGCGGGGAGGGGTGAGAGGATCCAAATTCAATTTATCTTGTCGAACTCTATTTGGGTTGAATAATTTTTTTCAACGAGAAACAAGACGGTTTTAAAACCTGCCGCGCATCTCAATATCTTAGTATCATATTCTGTTATATTGTGGTGTGGAATATAGAAGGGGTAGGATGGAATTTGACTGAATGTAGGACTAGGATGATCGGCAGGGTGTGGTAGGGTTGTTCGATCATCAGAAAAAGATCGATCATGTGAACGATCGAAGCCTATAAGATCGATCTCGGCAAGATCGATTTTTTTCTTTTTTTATTCGATTTTTTATTAGGAAAAAATAAAAAGCGCCAACTAATCAATCAAATTGTGTTAATCAATTTTGGAATGGTTTATAGAATTAAATTACTTATTACGATGAAAAAAAATCGATCTTGATTAAAAAAGATCGATCAGCCTGATCGATCGACTCATAAAAATCGATATAAAAAATCGATATTGAACCCAAAAAAAAATCGACTTTTGAGAGATCGATTTCCGATCGAACATCCTTAGGATGTGGAGGAAGTCACCCCCATTCGCTCGACACATATAACTTGTCGATAGGAAATTAGGAAATTCAATAAAAACGAACGTCTATGTACTATGACTTTTCTCACTAACTTTCATAATTTAGGCGATACATCGCCTAATCAATACCCGCGAATGGAAGTCGCGTCAGAACCATGAACGAAGTGAAAATACGGTGTAATGAATACGATTTTCATAATTTCTCACATGTCAACGATCCACAGCACTTATTGCTCCAAATTCTACATATCTTATCGCATATACACTACTGAGCAAAGAGAGTGTGAACATTGACTGTGCAAATTTACATTTAGCCTTATTATTCAGCCCGAGCGCATCGCAGTGCAATAATTAACGCCTGTATGTTAGTGGAAATGTGAAATGAATGAATAATGAAAATTTAATTTCCATTTATACGATAGTTTTTGCTCGAGAGTACGTATCATTATATTGAGCGTTCATAAATTTGCTAGGTGATGTATTGGTGATACAATCTTGATTACAACATTGAGTGCGGTTATACATCATTCAATTAAATCTCAATAACTTTCTGTTGAGAATAATATTTGAAATAATTTTCATGTTCTAAATTCTTGATCAACTAGTTATCCAAACCGAGTGCAACGCCTACCTGCGATACTTATAATTAGGATAGAGTTATTACCTCGAAGGTTATTGATGCTCGTATCTTCTATGCGGCGTTTTTCAATCATATTGATAATAGAAACTATAAAAACGACACGGTTTAATCAACGAAAGAGATCTCTTCGTATGCTATTACTCCACAAAATGATGAATTCATTCGCGGTCGACGGTTTGGCATTGATGAAAATTTTGAATTATATCAGATTACAGTGATTTGAATTGTTCCTGGGAAAGAAACTTCAGTGGAAAACCGTTCGGAAGATTGGGGGCTTCGGATGGTCCAGTACTCCCTCAGAAGGAATGCTCGAACAGCAATCCCGGTGGACGAGTTAGTATTGAGGATTTTGCAATTGACGTTATAATTGATATACGATGTCAACCCTGTCAAGCCGCCCATAAACACCCAACTGTTCATAAATTCTAGTTGAGTTATTTTGTAAACTTATGGGAAATAATCCGGCGATAGTGTGTCGACGATTTATGTGAAACAATTGCACCATCTTGGTGGCACTTTGTTGTTCCTTGTTCCCCGGTGGGTCAAATGATAGGACCATCTACTGCCACAGTCCACAGGGAAGATAAACTTTTATTATTGGTGGGTGGATAGCGCCGTGTGTCTTCCCAAGTTCAATTTTCTTCCCCTACGAAGACTCGTTTCACGCGCTGAGACAAAAACTTGCTCCCATCAATTACTTGAATAAGGAGAATTCCTACGAGCTATAAATTGACAAAATGGTGGAACAACAGGCTTATTGTTTATCAGCCCATGAACAAGGCTATAGCTCAACTTTCATTGAATAATTAAACTCGATCTCTTCAATGAAAAACCCCGACGCTGCACCCTGAAAATAATAGCTGCAGAAGCAATAAGGAAGGCTGCAGAGGAAATTAAAAATTGGTGATTCGGAGATAAAATATATTTTTTTTTTATTATTTTGAAATTCATCTTGATATAATATATTAACCCTCTCCTGTTTTCGCTATGCCGTGACAGCTGCGACCTTTTATTCGTGTATTACTTTTGAACTATCACTTCCTTCGCCATAATTAGGAACTCCTCAATTGATATCTCCGCTGACTATGCAGGACGCTTTCATGCCTATATCGTCTATGTCTATACAGGGTGTTTCAGAAGTAGATGCTGATACGAAAGGAGCATGTTGAGAGGGTAATTTTGAACAGAAAAGTGTCTCTTGTATTTTTGGATTACAAGCATCTGGTTATTCGGGTGAGGGCGACAGCTAATGAGGCTACGGGGTTCAGCCGCTGTATGTCTGTAAACGTGTGCGCAGCAGTGGGCGTGACATACATACACACACATACCCATAAAATGAGACGGCCGGCCGAGCGGGAACCTAACCCGACGCAGGGGGGGGGGGGAGTGGGTTCCATCATAGGCGCCGGGCATCGTAGCACAGGGGTTTCTGGAGGTTTACCCTGTGTTTAGAAATACGATGGCCTAAAAATGGCGAAAGTCGGCCCCAACCGCATGGGTGGGTGTCCGGTACGCCCCCTGACGGAATGCTTACACGGCCGCTACCGGGGGCGTACAAATGAGAGGGACGGAGGAAAAAAAATCATACACACACACGCACATACACACTCACACCCACCCACCCACATCGCACACAGACACACATACACACTCACATCCACCCACCCATCTACCAACCCACCCGGCCACCAACCACATCGCTCACACACACATACACACTGACGCCCACCCACCCACATCGCACACGCACACACGCACACACGTACACACATGCATCCACCTACACCTCGACTAGATAAAAAGGTATGAAAGTAGCGAGACTAGCGAAATCTTCTGGGGTGTCGAAGTGTGAGGGAAAACTAACGTAACTCGAGCAATAGAAATTGAATTAGTCGGTAACAACATCAAAGGCGCATCAGACGGAAGATTCAATTCTCCCTGATTGTCATTCTCGTGGGAACAGGATGAATCAACTGGAAATGGTTAAACAGGTATTCGATATATGCTTGCTTGGGGTACCAATGTGACTGTTGAAAACTATTGGATTTACCGCATAGGGTATATGTAGTATCCAGGACGTTATAGATGGAGAATTTGGAGTTCACATGTATATAACACTGGTAGTTGAGCTGGTTTTATCATCCGGTATGGTTGCAAAAACCAAACGAAAAATGAGGCGACCAGCTGCATGGGTTGGGGTGCAGTACTCTTTTTCGAAGAAATCCTGGAGAGCAGCTACCGTGGGGAGTCCAAGAGAGAGGGATAGGAGGAAACCACACACACCCACCCACTCTCACACACACACCGACCCACCCACCCAGCCAGATGCACATCACACCCACCCCCATACACACACACACAGACCGCCATTATGATAAAAATTTTCTGTGACCGCATCAATGCAATTGCGAAAATGCGGAGCAGCAGAGTTTGGCCATGGGGTTGTTACATTGTTGCGAATCCAATGTTTATTCTGCTCATTGTACCCATAGGAGTCGTTAACACCTACCCCCCTTCTTGCAGTAGCTTCCTTCCGTTATTGAGGCTCAAATGTTTGTTAATAGGACAATTTCACGGGCTTAATGTCTGTCTAGTTTTTTTTTTCACCTTGTCTCGGATTTAATCTAATGGTTATCACCAGGTGGCGCTCGGCGATCTGCTTAAATGGGACTTCAAGGAAGACGTCTGAACATTACAAGATACTTTCCACTTTTTTCCACAAATAAAATGAAATAGTTCAATTAATTGTTGGAAGTATGGCACAATTACTGCGCCGCCGGGAGGGTGAAGAAGTGCAGTATTATATTTCGGTATTTCTGAAGAATTTCTTGAGTAAGGCGAGAAAGGAAATTTGTTCTAACTGTTGATGCAGTTCTGAAAGAAAAATAAAGAAACAAATAATTACTTCAAATTTTTCTTCTACACACGCACAGACATGCCCACCCACCCAACTCCTTACCCACCCACCTAGCCACACACCCACCCACCTACCCACCCACCCAGCTACCCACACACCCAGCCACCCACACACCCATCTACCCATCCACCCATCTACCTACCTTCCCATACACCCACCCACCTACCCACACCCACACAATTTTTTAGGATATTTGGCTCAAGAATTTTTGGTGGGAACATATTGGGTTGAGAAATGGTTTTAAGGCAAATTTATTGCCACATAAATCTAAATTCTCTATTTTTTTATGCATAAATCGTTATCTGCACAGGCCCACTCATACACACCCACTCACTTAGCTACACCCACAGATTCACCCACATCCACCCACCCTCTCCCTCCCGCCAACCCACCCATCCACCCACCTACCCACACACCAACCCACCCACCTACTCGCCAACCCCTCCACCCAGCCACCCACACACACACACACACACACACACATGGCATTCCAATATTCCGTTCAATAATAACCAATCCAATCAGTCACCATACACCGAATAAGCGACCACTCATAATTAATGATAATGAGTCTGAAAATTAAGCTCATGAGTTCATAATTTTTCCAACACACAAGTTGGATAAGTTGCACCTGGGAAATTTCCCAACGGCATTTCGGTGTAGAGAAACTTTCTATTACGTGAGTAGATTCGGTACATGCAATCTCGAAAACCCCCTACGAAAATTCCTCACGCGTGGTAGGAAAAGAATTTGACGCGGACGAGTGAAAAATTCAGTCGTGATTTCCCGACACATGTAGTCGTGTAAAAAGAAAAAAAAACACATATTTGCATGATAACGGCGCGTACGTGATAAGGGAAGTGAAGGGCGCATAAACGACTAATTAAATTAATGGGAGATGAAAAATCGAAGATAAACGAATGTAAGGATTATGCAGAGGGTATAAAAAACGATTAAACTCAAGTGGTGTAAGGTTTTTTAGTTGGTTTAGACCTGAGACAGCGTCAAATGAACGGATTTGCAGGCGAGAAAATCTCCGCTAATCGAAATCCAATAGTTTAATGCCTTCGTGAGATGTTTTCTTTTTAACTTCCTTTGCTTGTTTTTTCTTATTGCCCTTCGTTGATTTTTCTTCGGAAGAGAAGCTGTGTAACCGTAATTTTTTTTGCTCTATAATTGCGCGAACAAAATGTCATGTAACATGTCTGTAATCCTATTCAAGAAAACGCATACGCATAAATGAACATCGTTAGAGTCGAAATATCTCGAAAAGCGTGACATGATTTATTTTTCAATCGTCATTCATTTATTGCTTGATCAGATTAGTCAGATAACATCGTGAAGTTGGTTGGTAATCGCTTTTGCATCGATAAACATCGATATTTGGGATATCGATTCGGGTTTAGGTTTCAAAAGTATGACAATTGTTCAAGTTGTCATAGCTTATGTAGTTATTGAAAATCATATACACAGAATATTTTTTGACGTTCTGTTAATTTATTAAGTTTCGAGTGTTTTACATATTCGGTCCAGTGTTGAGAAATTTTATATGTACGCAATAATTACAGAAGAAACAAAAGATGCTAGCACCAAATTGGAAAATTGAAAGTTCTCATTTTTCCGGAGTCAATGATTACCAGTATCTTCAACTTCGGAAAATATATTGTTCCTTCAAATATCAAATTGTAATTCAGCGCGCCAAGCGCGCATTCGGGCTTGTAAAAACTGATTTTAAGTCGGGGTTAGTTATATAGAGGATTTGGACAAACATTCGGAGAAAGCAAAACATGTAACATGGCATCAAAGTTTTTTTACGACGAGCCTTTTGCAACTTAAATCAGACACGATAAATGTTCATTAACCAATTCTGCGAGGGGCGAAGGCTATTCAGAGTGACAAAAATAATTGCGGTTTATATTTTCATGGGACATGTTAACGCAGACATTGTTCAGGGAAAATGAGTAAAAACAGGTGAAAAGCCGCGAGTGCACTGTTAACTCGACATGAATTTTTAATATCTGCAGAATGTGATATTTTAGGTGTGAAGGGATTTTCATCAATAGGGCCAGAAAATAGAGGACATGTTTTGGGGAGGGAGAGAAAAAAAGTAAGAGGAATTAAATGTATTTTTGGTAAAGCTGGATTTTGCACTGGTCCATTAAATTTTCAAGTCTGAGGGTAGTTTTAACATTTTAAACCCGCCATGTCCGTATTTTTTTTGTTTTTTTTTTGTCTCCGTCCCTCTCATTTGTATGCCCCGGGTATCGGCCGTTTAAGCATTCCTTCAGGGGGCATACCGGACACCCACCCATGAGGCTGGGGCCGACTTTCGCCATTTTAGGCCATCGTATTTCTAAACACAGGGTAAACCTCCAGAAACCCTCGTGCTACGATGGCCGGCGCCTATGATGGAACCCACCCCCCCCCCCCCCTCCTGCGTCGGGTTAGGTTCCCGCTCGGCAGGGCGGTCGTATTTTATGAGTACCGCTGATAGCACATACCGAACGTTCCTGCATCGGCCGGAATCCATGAGAAAATATTCTTGAAAAATATTCTCCGGCGGCCGGGCGCGGACCTAGGACTCTTGGAGTAGTAGGCAGATATGTCCTTATGAGCGTGTGTATTTTTTTTTAAATATTTCGAGTAATTTCTGTAGAAGAAGGAAGAGTCGTGTTCGATTATTCCAACACCAATAACTTCCCCGGTCAGGAAATTGATAAACTACAGCCTTGTCGAGGGGAAAGATAATTTACTTCCCGATTTTCGGGAAGTTATTGTTGTTGGGTGCATTAGCGTGGTTTACCCGAAAGACTGAATCTTTTCGAGGACCGTCCCTTAGGGTTGTAAATCCTAGGTATGCCAGAACTGCAGCGCGCCAATGTATTTCCAACGAATGAGATGGGAACGTAAATGTTCTCACTGCATGTGGGAATGAGTGAATGATTTAGCATGTTGAATAAAAACGAGTCATTTCACATAACACCTTAACTTTAATTCAACACAATAGAAATGACAGATCACTGATAATCGAAATTGAATAATACACGAATAAGTTCTCAGACGACACAATTAATTGCACTATTCGAAAAAGTCATTAAGTTACAATTAATATTACACTTGAGTATTCATGAACACTATTATTCCTTTTAGATTGTTTGAAAACTATGATAATTTTAGAAAAGAAATTACTTTGTATATTTTAATATTTAGCCTGGATAAAATGTTTAAGCTCAGGGAGAAAAAGGTCTTCACTGGCTATCGTCTCGAAGAATACTGACTTGAAGTCGTCATAGAAAAATTGAAGTTTGTTATTTCAAAGGAAGGGATGTCAGAAGGCTATTGGCTAGTTAAAATTTGGTGCCTTAAATGTAATTGGTTGAAGAAAGTGAGAGGGCGTGAAAGAAAACCCCTGACGTAGGCTCAAGACCTTTCCCAACCTCGCAAAGACCTTGTTTTGCACTGGGGGATTCTTGTTATTGCCAAGCAAACATCTGGTTTGCACATTTTGGGAAAACACGCGAGAATCCCTCGGACTTTCTTCAAACCCTAAATTTATAACTCAACTATAAAATAAAAAAAGGGATTTGAGTTGTAAACTGTCAACTGAGGGTTGCTTAGCCATAAAACCAAAAAAAAAGGGTCTGACCGGGGATCACAAGACCCACGGTTGACACTAAAATAAATTATAAGTTATTTTTCCCCACCTCTATTCAGCAAAAATCGGTGATTGCACCGAACAATTGTAATGACCCCGAAATCGATATTTTTCCTTTCATCCTGTGACTGGCGTTTTAAGTATACCAAAATCATGCCCAACAAATTTTGAATCGATGTCTGTGTGTGTGAGTGTGTGTATGTCTGTAGGTGTGTGTTTCCGAAATTTTGATCCTAGGTTTCTCACGAACGAATGAAGCTATCGAGACCGTCAATATTGGAATCGAAGCATTTTCATGTAACTTAGAGGGGATTAGATTTTGGGTGAAATTGGTGTAGTACTTATATTGTTATAAACAATTTCAATTGTTCATAATGTTCTATTGCATAAACTATTAGAGATAGCCTAAAATTTATATTAGAAAAGTTGTTCCCCATGTAAAAATACGTATTTTATGTAAGATGACTTTTTTCCATAATTTGCATAATTAAGGAGGTATGGTCGTCTGAGCAATTTGAAAGATGGACACAATGCATGTCACCCAGATTGTTCCTTACACAAAACTGCACATTCAATATGACTTTTTTCAATATAGGTTAGAACATATCGCAAGTTAAACTAGAATGTACTTGGGAAGTGAATATTGAAAACAATTGCTGGAAAAATTGTCGAAGAGCGGGATAACCAAGTAAGTACAGAGGTAGATGGGGTAATAAGGCGGACGAATTCTACTTGAATAGTTTTTTGGACTTAAAAATCAAACTAAAGTGATCGTGTGCAGTAATTATTAGTCGCAAATTCAATTATTGATATCACTGTTGAGTATGCTCATCACAATGATTGCGTGTTTATGCTGTACTGAAATACCAAATCGGGAAGTTTTGTTTGTGCCCCGTATGGGGCACACACATTTGCACACCACTAGTTTTTATCAGTATTGTCTCGGTATACGATTGTACTACATCCGCCCATAAAGAATTTGAAAACAGCAAAATGATGAATATTAGAAATTTTCATTTTATCGCGAAACACTTTGAGACTAGTTCAATAAATTTATCACCCAATATTCGGAATCCTTTTCGATATGTGGGGCGTTATCGCGCATCGAGAGAGGTTTATTGCTCATTAAATTTTGTCCGCGTATAGTGGCCTTGGTGGCGCGTTACTGAAATTATTTTTCTGGCATTGATTGGAATTTAATTTAAGCACATTTTTATCAATCAACTGCCCTCCCCCCTCCCCCACCACTTGGGAATTTAGATATCGTAATGATTTTGTAAAGTTGTGAATCGAATCATGGCATTTAAAATTTTTTTTTGTTATTTTATTCATTTTTGAAGTGGAATTTTTATGGGATTATCTGAAGGTATTACACTGTCCAGACACTTTCGCATAGCAACGCGCCACAGTAACGCGCCATCGCAACGCGCCATGACAACGCGACATAGCAACGCGACATAGCAACGTGACATAGCAACGCGACATAGCAACGCGCCATAGTAACGGGCCATGGTAACAGGCCATAGCAACGCGACATAGGAACGTAACATAGTAACGGGCCATGGTAACAGGCCATAGCAACGCGACATAGGAACGCAACATAGTAACGGGCCATAGCAACAGGCCATAGTAATGCGACATAGGAACGTGACATAGTAACGGGCCATAGCAACAGGCCATAGCAACGCGCTATAGCAACGGGTCATAGTAACGGGCCATTGCAACGGACCATAGTAACGCACCAGCAACACGCCATAGCGACGGGCCATAGTAACGGGCCATAGCAACGCGACATAGTAACGGGCCATAGCAACAGGCCATAGCAACGCGACATAACAACGTGACAAATGTTCTCACCTCCTCTTGCCATACCAATGTTGTACCCTTCTAGACTTCATCGTTTTACCCAAAGTATTATTTCGAATGCATAAGAAAGAATTTCTATTTCTCTTCTGAAGTTTCACCTCGCTGGCGCGTCAGGAACTGCACGTCTATTTATTTTTTTTTAAATCTTGACATTGGAAATTCACAACATTCTTCGTTTATTTCGAGTAATAAAGTATTTTTATTACCCCGTTTTCAATACTGGCTCTCCGAACATTGAAACGAAAATAGTAACTCAATAAAAACTAAAGACGGTTAAATTTTTATTGAAGATCCTAATGCCAAGTAATCACTAACAATGTTCAATTATTGCCTCCACGGTCGAAAAACAACTTTCTAATTTCTCTTTTAAATTATAATCACTCGAGAACAATCAACTAGGATAATCTGCGACTGCCCCCCGGTTCCCCTAAACCCTAAAAACATCCCTTCCATCATATGTTCGGAATACACTGTCAGTACTGGGGGTGTTTCGACTGTGGTTACCTAATTCCTTAATTAACGTGAGGATATTATATGGAATTTCATGTACAAACGTATTTTCCCAACACAGGACGTGGTGGAACTCAGCGGGAATTTTGGGTGGGTAATGTGTAGAAGTAGCAGCGAAGGAGGGGGGGGGGGGGGGCGGGGGTGGTAAAGCCGAAGCGCAGTTTTGCCGTCCAAAAGCTCGGGAAACTCACAGCCATGGAAACCACCTAATCCCATCCGCGTAATAACTCGAGTTTAGTTTCCACGAGGAAGCCGAGAATGCACACCACCATGGCATCCATGTATCCAACCCCCCCCCCCCACCAAGCTTTCCCCCCTCGCGCTCATCCGCGGAAATTCTTGGTGAGTATCAGGTGAAATCGGATGTAGGCCAGGGACCATTATTACACGCGTTTCCATTGCAATTCGGGTATTAAGGCACTCCTGAGAAAACTTAAACTGGGGGAAAGTGCTGGAAATTTCCAGCCAAAAGTTTTGGGGCACAAGCTACCAGCTGTCAGTGGCAGGGCGCAGAATATCTCTAGTCTCGAATGAACATGGAATTTCCAAAATTGCTGGAAATTAATCCCAAAATTACGCGAAAATATTATGTAGTACACCGAAAATTTTGAAAATGCTGGGGCTAAACTTGGTAGTTTCAAGATTTCGTAGAATTGCAATTCAGGGGAAAAGGAAATCATAAAAAGGGCGGAGAAAAATTGTAGAGGTAAATTTGAGATTCTTAACACTGCTGAATCTCAAGATCTGGTAGTTCGGAAATTTACAACAGAAGTGACTTGTACTCACCGGTTTTTATGCTTGTGCTTGCGAATGGCAACATTACATCTGTGCTATTTTTAGACATTTTTTTTTTCATTTTCAATTCTAGGTGGAAATTATGCAGAATAGTTTGAAGTGTAAGTACTTCAAGTATGGTTGAAGTGTTATGTCATAGCAACTGTTACGTCGATTTTCAGAAAATTTAACGAATGAAGTTTTCCGCTAAGTTTCAGGGCTTCTGTTCTGGTATGAAGAAGTGCGTCCATGTGTGTATGGGTGTGTGTATGTGTGTGTGTGTGTGTGTGGGCGGATGTGGGTGGGTTCGGGTGAGTGGGTGGATGGGTGGGTTGGTGGGTGAATGGATGTGGGTGGGCGGGTGTGGGTGAGTGGGTAAGTGGGTGGGGTGGGGGTGGGTGAGTGAGTGGGTGGTTGGTGGGTTGGTGGGTGGGTTGGTGGGAGGGGGAGGATGGGTGGGAGGGGGAGGATGGGTGGGAAGGGGAGGGTGGGTGGGAGAGGGAGGGTGGGTGGGAGAGGGAGGGTGGGTGGGTGGCGGGAGGGAGAGGGTGGGTGGATGTGGGTGAATCGGTGGGTGGGTGGGGATGGGTGAGTGGGTGGGTGTAGCTAAGTGAGTAAGCGTGTGTGAGTTGGCCTGTGCACATAACGATTTATGCATAAAAAAATAGAGATTTTAGATTTATGGGGCAATAAATTTGCCTTAAAACCATTTCTCAACCCAATATGTTCCCACCAAAAATTCTTGAGCCAAATATCCTAAAAAATTGCACATCTGTAAGCTGTCTGTATGCTTCAGATGGGTCACACTCGTTTATGCCTCCACAGCTTCCATCTCAATTCAACTAATAAGACGATGTTGGGAAAACTTAATCTTCATACTGGAAATTTCAGGCGAAAGTTTTAGGGACACATGCTACAGCTGTCACTAGCAGAACTGAAAATATCCTCAGTCTTGAATGAACTTGGAATTTACCAAGCACGAATACAGTGTGTTTAGCGAACAATTACGTGTTTACTGTGTACTGGGTTTTGTACATATTTTTAATTTTAATTTACAAAGGAGGAAAACACCTGAACCCTGTAATTTGCTATGCATAACCTTTTCGAGGGGGGGCGGTGGGCGAGGGGAGGGGGACCTTAAATTGCCAACTCCAGAACACAAGTTCAAAGCATTCGTTTAATCGGGTCACTTTGCATTGCCGGGTAATGACGATAAACTTTTGGCTCAAGGTTATTCGCAGATGCCAAATTCACGGTAAGAATAGAACTTGGAGTGGGCATAGATTGGATTAAAGGGGTCCTCATAAAGTTTTTAATTACAAAATACCCGGAGGTGAAATATACTTTAACTCGAGGATTTTCACAGCTTGAGATTAAACGAAGGAGCATTTCAAATTATATCGTGATATAATATTGAATTACAGAGGTGAACAATGGTTTAGACTCGGGTTTATGCTCATCAGATGGAAAACATGATAGCACTGAAGTTTATATTACGTTAGTGACTTATTAAGAATTGGCTTTAGGTGTTTTTTCTTCTTTTCTAACCTGTCCACATCCAATTTTAGCAAGTGGCTGGGAGTCATTTTTTAACGTTAAACTGGCGAGATATTCGCAGTTTCCATCTGTGAATTGAGGCTGGCTAGGTCATATGGGCTTCATGCAATCATTTGAGACACTTGGCTATGGCAGGCGGCTGGAAAGCGTTTGGGTATTCTCGATAGTGAGAAACGTGGGACAATTATAGAAGGGCGAAGCGAAAGGGATGTGAAATGGGGGGTCTAATTTATCGACCGGAGCTATTGATTTGGATTGGAATATGGACAAACTCAGTCTTTTATGGTGTATATGTGGATGGGTGGGTGAGTGGGTGTATCTGTGGGTCTGTCCGGGTGGGCGTGTCTGGCTGTGCGTTTGGGTAGGCGGGTGGGTGCGTCTCGGTGGGGGAGTGGGTGTGTCTGGGCGGGCGGGTGGATGGGCGGGTGTGTGTCGGTAGGCGAACGGGTGGGTGGGTGTGCGTCTGAGTAGGCGGGTGGGTGGGGAGTGGGTGTGTCTGGGTGAGCGGGTAGGTGGGTGCGTGTGTCTGGGTGGGTTGGTGGCTGGGTGGGTCTGGGCGGGTGGGTGGGTGTGTTTGGGCGGGCGTATTTGGGTGTGCGTCTGGGTAGGCGGGTGGGTGGGTGTATGTGTCTGGGCAGGCGGGTGGGGGAGTGGTTGTGTCTGGGTGAGCGGGTGGGTGGGTGGGTGGTTGCGTCTGAGTGGGCGGGTGGGTGGACCTCATTTACGAATATACACGTAGTTCTTGAAAAACTTTTTCAAAATTATTCTAACTTAAATCACATCGTTACATCATAAGCGTTTTATAGCCAAGGTATAATGGTTTCGCCAAGTTTATAATCATGAGAATATACTTCCGCGGAAAGTAAAAGAGGGAAAAAGTTAATTGAAATCTTCAAATGTAAAGCAATATTGAGAGTAGGAGAGGAGAAATGCTTAGTGGTTTCGGAACAACCACAGATACTTTCATGAAGCGAAAGTTTCATTTGATTTTGTTGAATTTCTTGGGGCACAAAAAAAAGCTTATTCCTCTGGCATTTACAGAGATATAGGTTAATGTTCCTAAATGAGAGATCACCGGAACTGGGAGTGAAGATGATCTGGACCTTTTTTTTTTATTCACCGTTCGATCCGATATAAAATATAATTCCCGTTGTATTTCTGCATGAACAATTTCTTAAATAGCACATACTGCTCGGATTTGCAATCTCTAGCAACACCGCGTATGACCTCAGATGTTGCATAGCAAGAACATTTTTTCAGATGTTTTCGAAAAAAAATGTGAATTCCCAGCAATTATATATCGGAAACGGCGGGATCGTTTGGCACGGAAATGCTATTGTACAGTCCGAAAATACTGCCACAACGACAGTACTCTGTAGCAAACGATTCGGAAGTAATTGAGCCATTTCTGGACACATATACTCACGTCAGCCATTTTTTCCCCCGCGAATAACTCGTCCTCCTTCGCTCATACAACAGCGGCCAGCGCAAAAAGGGCCAAAAAAATTGGGCGTTAACAAAAAAAATTAATTACTCCACATAACATTAGTGTATGAAGGCAGTTGGCGTGACATTTTTACTGAATTACCCTTGCCTCTAATGGGTAAAGAATAAAGGCCAAAAATTAGGGAAACAAAACAGAATTTTAAATCCAACCGACAATTAATCTCCGCTCTCTCACCCATGTGAATTTGACTTTTCTTATTTTTGCTGTGTTAACGAGTTATTGCCTTGCACTGGTGAACGAACGGGCTCACTACTATATGGCTATGCTTTTAACGTTGGGCTTTGAAAACTTCCAACCTTTCTCAATTTTTCGCAGTCGTAGTAACTGGCAACGGTGCCAAGATTTTGCCGACATTTTTCCATAAGGTGAAACACCTAGGCTAGGAGAAAAACCTGGAGGATGGACGGTTAATGGACAATTTGAAATGTATGGAGGAAGTATTGGGGCAATACGAAACGGAAATGGAGTATTTTATCAATTGGGCGGTTTGCTAAAAAAATGAGAGTTCATGAAATTGCGGTGTTTTTTTTCAAGTTCTTTGAAATTATTAAAATTATTTATTTGTTATTATTTCTCCAAAATTTCGAGAGATTTTGACATTTCTGTAATTTTGATTTTTTGGAATTTTTTTTAAATATTTTTTTGGAATTTTATGTCAATATAACTACCAACATCGACACGCACTTTTTGGCAATATTTTCTTGCAACGTAAATTGTTTCATCCACTCCATCTGGCAATTACAATTTCTTGAGACATCTCAATAATCCCCACAAGACTGTCTTGAATTCACAATCACGAGAATAGGCGAGAAAATAGAGGTGGGAGGGGGGAGTTATCATACAGCAACTTTGTCGATCGTGACTAACTCGAAATCGGTTTTCCCATTTTTCCTGAGAAATCCCTACTCACCGTGGGCGATTGGATCACACGCTCTTCGTCCCTCTGAGGATATTTCCAGCCATATCCCAGAGTGTTGAACTGCATATCGATTGCATGTAACATGCGATAAATTGGCAAACCTCGGGTCGCTTCGTTGCTTCCCGTCGGCTTGAAAAATCTTCTGATCTCTTTGCCGATTTCCACACGTGACCATCCACTGATGGAGCTTCAAATTCAAAACTGATTCTTAAAGTGTTCAATGAGGGAAAGATGAGCTATTGCCATATGAGCTACGGTTTCTGGGTCTCTCTGAAGTGGCCACTTCATTCCTACTTGGACACTTGACTGGGCGTTCTCAGGCGGTCAAAGGACCGCACGTACTTTCGGCACCTCGCCCTATTGATTCCGGCGTGCCTCAAGGTTCGATTCTTGACCTCTCTTTTTTATATTTGTATAAATGACATGAGTGCGTGCATCCTAAATGGACAGTGCCTCCTGTACGCAGCTGACCTCCAGATCTACCTGGATACGCATCCGTTAGACCTCGAACACAGCATTGAACTGCTTGATGATGACATCGCTCGCATCGAGAAATCGTCATCTGCGAACTTACTGCAACTTAATGTGAAGCAGACAAAGGCGATTATCCTAAGGGCGGTACATTAATGCCATCATCTATGACAACCTCCCGCCATTTGGTGTCGCTGGGGTCAAGCCCCTCGAGTTTGTTGATGAGGTGAGGAATCTGGGCGTTGTGTTGGGTAACAAGCTAAGCTATGGTGAGCACATACGCATGGTCGGCTCTAAGCTCAATTCAATTTTTTATCAGCTCTATAGCTTACGTAAGTACACTGATCTGCCTCTGCCTCTTCTTCTCAATAATAATTTCCTATTACGTTAAAAGTTCTAAACCGACATCAGAATGGCCGAGTGGACTAAACGCGCAGTCTTAGCGCTGCCGCTTGGGTTCCTAGTTCAAATCCCCGACAGATCGAGAATTTTTTCGGATTGTCTGATGGGCGGGCGGTTGCGCATAGAGTAGAAGCCTGTACCGGCATAGGTTTTCTGTGGTCTCCTCTGTCTTATCATGCGAATGCGGTGCAGTGTATGGTCCAAAAGCCCACATATCCATAATGGATCGAAGGCGTTAGAGATAAAAAACAAGTCCTAAATTCACGTCCGTCCGCCGAAGAATATTTCCTAAATAGTAATTTTGTGTTGTTGCACCTCTACATTGTACAATTTAAAATATTCTGAGGGAGGATACCTAGATGGACTTTTTTTTCTCACTGCTTTTCAACTCGTATCATTAACCAGGAAAAGACTAAGTCTCCATAAACTTTGTTCTGGCTTCACTTTCAAACCCCTGATGATGATGTCCGTAGCTTTTTCACTTCTCATTGTCGCTCTACCATTTCTCTCACTTAATTCTTGGTAAATTTCTCTCCTTCGTCTCTCAATTGCCTAGTTGGAAATTTTCCCCTCAAACTTGGTCTTTTCGCGACTTCTTATGTAAACGAGCCCCGTTTCGGTGTCCATTCAATTGTCCAATTAAAACGTCGGGAACATTTACCTCGTTAACGTCATCACATGACAATTTCATTTCAAGCACGAATTTAGGTGGGTTTTCACCCGCAGATTGTGCTGTCTTGTTGCTTGTTAGGTTTGAGCAACAACTACGGGGGTGAGATAAGTTTGTTGGAAAAAAGTTGTGTCCGTAGATTTACGAGCAAAAGACATGACATTTTAAGCCCTGAACTCCAAATTTTCATTTTGGCTTGATAATTTTTAAATTCAACGAAATTTCCATTAGAAATCGTTGCAACTATCGGAATTTTCCCTCCATTCAGTACTCTAGCCATTTTGAAAATACCAAAAAGAAAATCCATCCAAATTATTACTAAGTTTCTGAATATGTGTAAAATTGACATTTGAAAGTGAAATCGACGAAAAGCGGTTGAAATATGAACTATCAGAATGAAAAAGCATGAATGGATGAATGAAATGTATATACAAAAGACAAAATCTGTTTCATCTTCTCTGTTTCATTATCATTAATCCTGTATAATATTAAAAGCTGGATATACCAAGAGGTTTCTATGCTGAATAAAAAAAAAAAAAAAATAGAAATCGAGCGCCTTCACATTTAGGGTAAAATTCTCAATGAATGACTAAAATTGGTTTTCGGTTATTAATTTTTGGTACATTTGTGGGAAGAAAGTTCCATATGACGGCTTTATTCAACATAAGGACACGTTTTATCAAATTTTTCTCTCTATGGAGGAAAATACCTTCGGGCTTATAATAAAAATGATGGTAAAAGGAAAATATTCTCAGCCCTGCTGAATCATGGGGTTGGAATGAAAATATTTCCATTGATTACCAAGGATTTTCAATGAATAACAGAAAGTATGAATATCGTGATTGTACAAAGACCGACAAATATCTTCGAATTTTCTCTGGATATTGCGATTGAGCATCCCTTAAGAATATTCAACACGTATAGTCAAAACAAAAGTTTATGACCCTTTCTATAATTCGTTATATTTATCACCAATAATTTTCAATTAATATTTCAATGCGTTAATTAGTTGGAGTGATAGCCATAGAAAATTATTATATTGTATTTGATTTTGCAAATCAATATTATATTGTTTAAAGAAATTAATGAAAAAAAAATTTAGTCAATCCTCGTGAAATTTTTACCATCGTTTTATATCTGCTTCAATAGTCAATTTTCAAAATTTCAACAAATTTTTATATTTTGAACTGTATTTACGGAAATTTGTATTTTTCCCATAAGAGGCCGTGCTAATTGCGAACTTCGATAATTAATAAGTACAAAACGGTCTTGTGAATCAATCTCAAATTTCATACAGGCATCTGTTAAAACTTTAAAAACATTATGTCAAAATTGCAAGCAATTCTCATATCTTCGCCAATATCGATGGAATATCCTTAATGTGAAATTCTGTTGGGTCGTTGGGAGCAGGAAAGATGAATGCAAAATCACCTCAAAATGATAATTGATTTATAACTTCCTGATAGAGGAAGTTATTGTTTTGCCCCCGGAAAAGAAAAATCCATTTTTCATCAGATCTCCACGTTTCATGGTGTTTCCGACCTTCCTAGACTGTTTAAAACAAAATGTCTGGATGGGTGTGTGTGTGTGTGCCGATGTACGTGTGTAACCAAAAATTTCCCGGAACGATTTCTCGTGAACAAATTATCCGATCAAGGTCCGGTATGACGCAATCGAAGCGTCTTGCCGTAACTTAGAGCTGATTAGTTTTTGGTCCCTATATGTCTCCTGGTTTCTATTGATATTAAAAATTTCAGTTGTTTATAACGCTGTATCTCACGACATATTATAAATACGCAAAAAAGGGCGTAATAAATGTTGTTCCTTATAAAAAAATACATATTTTGTGTTGTCTGACTTTTTTCGCACCTTTAACCGTTCCGGCGTTAGAGCGTTATAAACAATTGAAATCATTTAGAGAGCTCTATGGTGAGACTAATCAGAGATTGGAAAAAAGTACACACTGATTAAGCATGAAAAAATATCTCCAGTCAGAAGAGAAAAATTCAATATTTTTTATCAACAATTAAATGCAAAAATTTGTCACCATATATATCTTTAGAGCCATCCGTTTACCGAGCATTTCGCATTTTATAACAATTTGAGGTAGTGGACTTTGCAACTTCAATTGATGAATGACAATAGCGTATAGCCACTTGACTGTTGTAGCCATTAATTAAATAAACAAATAGGCTTAAATATTCCAACTTTAATTGTGCCTATTATACTTTAAAGCTGATCCAACAAATTTATTTCCCCTGACCACTCTCATATTTCCGGATAACGCGCCATTTGTTCGCAAATGAAAACGACAAAGCATATTCGAGTGCACTTTGTCCCACAGCTCCATCATTTATCGATATTATTTCATAACAATAAAAAATATCCTCACTCCATTGTTGATGAAAGTACCATAAACCCTCTGACGTAGAACATTATTTGTCCATGCGAATGTATTTTTTCAAGTGTCACAGGCTATTGATTCAACGCAATTTTTTCCGCAAGGATTATCATTTCAATTTTTGTTTTGGAATATATTAAATTTAACCACGCTGAAATATAGGGCTGAAAATTCGAGGGAAGATAACGATGTTCAAGGGGCGTTACGTGTATGGAATTTCGAGGGTTGTGCAGGGAAAAAGGGTTCAGAGATGATGGGGCATTGAACGGCTGCAAAAATTATTGGTATTCCTATTTTTCGGTGATGAAACGAGTGGATCAAAAATTGAGTATTGGTGGAACTGGTGGTTATTCACCATATTAGGTAACCATAGCGTATGATATTTCAATCGAATTTAGGAGAAAATAGGGAAACTCATGCAGGAGGTAATAGACATTTTTAGAATTTTTTTTTTCCAATTGTGAGACATCTGAAGCCCAAGGGAGAATTGGCAAGGGGCCCAGGTTAGTCCCTATCTCTGCCTGACTTGGCCCAGCCTTGGCAACCCAGCCGGTACCAAGCCTGAGCCTTATACCCTTGGCCTGAGGATGGACTGGATTGGTAGTTTAGCCTGGGCCCAGCTTGGTGATTAGACTGGCATAAGTCTGGTGACTAAGGTCCAGATGTAGCTATAGACTGGACCAAGATTGGTAAAAATGCTTCAAATGAAATGTAATGCAACAGATTACCGAAGATTGACATCAATATTGGATACAGCTCGTGCTAAGATTGGTCTAACTGAGCCTTTAACTGAACTGTGATAGATGACAGTGCCAGGGGATGGTACCAACATTGGAGAAGCCTGGTACTAATCCGGCAACACGCAGGTTTGGGTACCAGCTCTTTGCTCATACTGTTCTCAACTTGACATCCAGGGTCTTGGTTGTCAGTCTTGAACACTAGGACTGGTATCACCAGTGGTATTAGCAAAGCCCGACTTAGGATGCTGAGGCTTGGTTGAAGAAGACAGCTGGGGCGCCGAACTTTTTGGCGCCGGACTTGTTGGCACCGGACTTTTTGGCGCCGGACGTTTTGGCGCTGGACTTTTTGGCGCCGGAGTTTTTGACGCCGAACTTTTTAGCGCCGGGCTTTTTGGCGCCGGACTTTTTGGCGCCGGACTTTTTGGCGCCGGACTTTTTGGCGCCGGACTTTTTGGTGCCGAACTTCTTGGCGCCGGAATTTTTGGCACCGTACTTTTTGGTGACGATTTTTTGGCGTAGAAAAAAAACACGTCGTGAAAATTGCGAGCGCCAAAAATGGCGGCGCCAAAGAGACGGTGTCTCATTGATGAAGTTTGGCACCCCCACCTGGGGGGGGGGGAGGGTAGGCAATCAGCTTCTTGATTGATCAGCTTCTCATGGATCTCGATACCTTCCGAATATTTCCGCTCGAAACATCTCTCGGATTTACCGAAAGATTTGGTTCTCTCATACTTGAATATACGTCCAGTATCTATAGTATCCAGCTAGAGGGAACTGTTCCATGTGACGTTCTTGGGGGCAGCGTTCATGCTCTTTCATCCGTTTGCTGATCTCCATCCCAGCTTCGCCAATGTAAACTTTTCCGCGAGAGCAGGGGATTTCCTATACTCCTGGCGTACTCAGGGGATACCTTGCATATTTGGCGCTCGGTAATCTTTGACCAATCGACGCAAAACGCGGTATCCATCCGGAAGATGATAACAGCATTCATGATGATGATGGCTATGGAAGCCGCAGATCCAACAATTGAGCCATTGAAAAATTCAAGAATTGATACATTCAAGATTCACTCCCATGAAGGGCTTTTTTCTGCTTAGTTCAGGTGACCAGAAAAAAATAGAGAAAGATTTTAATCCCACAGGTTGAAGACGAATTGGAAAAATACGTTTTGCAGCGCAGTGCTAATTGAATTCTAATTTTTTTTCCACCATTCACAAAAGACGAAAAACAATTGTTTGTAATCAGCACTGGAGCATCCCACGAAGCTTTCTGAGGTCCAAAATTATCGCTGGAATAATTCACAAAGTGCGAAAGCAAGATAAATGCATAGTTGTGACATGAATAGGTATGTATGTATGAGTGAACGGCTACCACTGGGGAAAGGCCGGTAACGTAGTATTACAACCATCGGAAATTGAAACTGACTCGGGGGCGCGTACATATTTTATTCCCACGGGTGGTATACGCCCCGCCCCTCTCATCCCCATACTTCACCACGTTATTCTCATGGTGAAATATTTTCGAATCTGGGGGAAAAATCTCATTCTACAAAAATTTCTGGTACCAAGATGGCGAAAGATTCTATATGCATCCACAGATCTCTATCATGATATTGTATGATTTGGGGGGGGGGGGGGGGAAGGAGAATAAGAGAATTCTATTATTCATGGGTGGGCGGAAATTTCATTCAGTAATATGGAGTTTCACTTGATGATATCTATATTTTTATGCTCGGATAGATGATCTGAAGAAACTAGTGGAAGAAATGAGTGTCGTTCACGATGGTTACAGAAATACTTCATGATTTCCAATTTACACACACACACACACACACACACACACCTGCCTACCCACCCACCCACTTGGCCGCCTATCTACCCACCCGCCCACCTACCCGCCTACCCAGCCACCCGCCCACCCAACCTCCCACTTACCCACCCACACACACACCCCACCCGTCTTTTTGTATGTGTTGTCAGTACGGGGAAACGGGTGGGGTGGGGGGGGGGGGGGGTTCCAAACGCGCATATGCTAGTAAATTTTTTTTATTAAGCCATCAGTGCACATGTTTTGCTTCACCATTGAATTTCAATTATGCTTGAAATTTATAATTATTATTATAATAATTAATTAAAAGTTCATTTTGCATCGAACTGAATTATTATTGTATAATATTTCAATAATTTAATATCCCAACTTTTCACCGTATATTGAAATTATTTAAATTATAAAATTCCCCAATTCGTTTGAATTAACAGGCATTTTGTCCGTGGGCCCTCGGGCAATACCTCATTGCGAGGGTTTTTTTGTATTTTCCGTATAATAAATTCTGTTAAAAATTCAATAAAAATACAATTGAGTTCATGATTTGGAAATTTTCACCGCAGCACGCGAAGAGGAAATTCAAATAAAAATAACCCTTTCATTTGACGTGAAATAATTTGAATACTATAAATTCCAGGAAAATATGATATTTGTCGTTGTTGTCGTTTTTCATTCAGAAAATTCGTAATAACGTTTTTGTTTTATTATTTCCTGATATGATGTAGCAGGTAGGTGTGCCCATCACTGCGGTGGATCAATGAGTGGCAACGAAACCCAACATAGGAGGGGGGGGGGGGTGGGTTCTATCAAAGGCGCTTGTCATGGTCTCTATAGGGGTTTCTGGAGGTTTACCCTGTGTTTAGGAGTTCAATGGCCTGAATGGCGGATGGGTGTCCAGTAGTCCCTTCTAAAGGGATAGTCAAGAGCAGCCACCGGGGGGGGGGGGGGGGGAATTTTTCAATCCTCCAATTGTTTAAATTGAACACATTCATTTTCGTTCAGCAGACCGCCTTGTTTATACATAATTTTTACGCCAATTATTGGAGACACCATGTCGAAGGTCGGGGCTTTGGCGTAGTGGTAGAGTATCTGCCTACTACTCCGAAGGTCCTAGGTTCGCGCCCGGCCGCCGGAGAATATGTTTTCAAAATATTTTCTCATGGATTCCGACCGATGCAGGAACTTCCGTGTGTGCTATCGGCGGTACCCATAAAATGAGACCGCCCGACCGAGCGGGAACCTAACCCGACGCAGGGGGGGGGGGGTGGGTTCCATCATAGGCGCCGGCCATCGTAGCACAGGGGTTTCTGGAGGTTTACCCTGTGTTTAGAAATACGATGGTCTAAAAACGGCGAAAGTCGGCCCCAGCCGCATGGGTGGGTGTCCGGTACGCCCCCTGAAGGAATGCTTACACGGCCGCTACCGGGGGCGTACAAATGAGAGGGACGGAGGAAAAAAAAAAAAACCATGTCGAAGGTACTGGCGTTGTACGATGAACACGATTTTAATGGAAAAAGCGGGCAATTTCCGTCGACGAATTTATTTTATAACTGTCAATTTTATCCGATGATGTGAATAAATTCAAACATTGAAATCAGATGGAGAACAAAAAAAA
The DNA here is from genome assembly GCA_026005395.1 of Asobara japonica. Lineage (NCBI taxonomy): Eukaryota > Metazoa > Arthropoda > Insecta > Hymenoptera > Braconidae > Asobara > Asobara japonica. The sequence goes on from BQMI01000028.1 coordinate 3,355,322, forward strand.
TAATAATGTCGATTTGATTGGCGGGATGATTGATATTATTCTTCTTACATATGTGTGGTCGTGTGTCCAAAATTTTGGTGCCACCTTTCTCGCAACAGGAATTAACATTCTTTTTGAGGGCCTCCCTACGATCGAGTTGTTCAAATTCACAACTGTGCAATGTCCTTTTCAATTGCCTTCAGTTCAATTCCGTTATCTGCAATAGCTGTGACGTCTATGTGGCCTTGAAACTATTGCTCAATAGTGAATTTTGTCGAGTGCTCACCAGCTGCCAAATAGCGAGTCAGCCAATTTGCCTATCGATCTTTCTCCTACCGCGATAATCCATGTACCTATATTCCTCACCCATTATCAAATTATAGGCACTAACAGTAAGCGCGTGCGCTACCGCGCGCATATCCATAGCCACAATGCTGAAAAACTTTGTGAATTTTTGTACTGTAAAAATTGAAACTTGGTAGGGTATTCCGTGTAACATTACTTTTCGTGTAATTTTCCGGCATTATATATATCTATGTATATATATATACATGTATACATGTATACATGGATATATATATGCATACATATATATATATATATATATATATATATATCCATATATATACATATATATATAGATATTATGTGGGTGTATATATATGTATACACGGTTGTATACATGTATGCATATTATGTGTATATATATAATGATGTATACATAGACGCATCATACACATATTATATATATATCTATATAGATATACAGTTATTGATCCCCCAGGGGTTACAATGTACTCCTGTCTCCACTCCTCCCTCTCACCATCTTTTTACATTTCGTCTCATACCTTTTCATTTCCATCTTTCCTCTTTCATTCCACAAACATACGTCGCATAATGTAATATTTTTCAATATTCGCAACCGCCTTTGCAACCCCCCATTCTATTGGACCATTCTGCCTGCCAAAATTAACCTAATCAGGTAAACCGACGTGTGTGTATCGTATCGAGCAGTGTAACCGAATCGAATGTATAGTCTGTATGTAATGATATAGTGATATAATGGATACACGTGTATATTATCTTTAGTGGTAAATTGGAAATGAATTGCGTCAATAATTCGAAATTTCTAAAATTCTTGACATTATATTTGCAGTTTAATTGACTTTAGAGAGTGGAGTGATTGGAGGGAAACGATAAGTTGGCGAAAACGGTAACCCAAAATTTGGATACCACAAGATGTCCGATAATCCCAGTGGCAAGTAAGCCAAGAAAAAGGCTAATATGCATTATGTAATGAGAGACTGTCGGCAAATTTCACATAACGCGCAATGCCGGTAGCCTTATTACTGATGTGGAAACAGTGGAAACTTCACTTGACATTGTATGGCATCACTGCCAATTGAACACGAATGATCAATTCAGCGATTCCACAAATTGATTGAAGTGCACTCGCGGAGCGTACCGAGACGTTTTCCGATCTCCTGAAAAAAATGAGTATATTTTTGTAGATATTCCAACAAAACCATTTGAGGTCATTTAATAATGACTTGAAACGTGCCATTTTAATAGAGGCCCACTTCTTCATGTTCAGAATGAAAGCAATAACTTCTCATGAAAACTGTCATGAATTGAGAATTTGTGAATTGAAGTCACAAATTGAGAAGTTTTCTTCTGCCAAAATATCCAATCAAAATATTTGACTCGACCACACGACAATTAAATTATGTAATTGAATTGTATCATCTCAATAATCTCCTCCATTACTATCAAACGGTAGGTCGCCATTGATTCGAATTAAATTCCGATTAAATGGCTCTATTGGCCATTGTCGGTGTAATTATAATAATTTTGGTCATCAGTAATGGAAGTTTACTGAGGAAAATTCATTGTCATATCCAGGTCGCCCCACCATGTAACTGATCGCCTTTGTAAACAGGCACCCACACATATGCCGGCCTTTCGCGTGCCTGGACTAAAATGCTTCGTTACACACACGATATACCAATACGTATAAAACATTGGCTCTCGGTCTCGGTTAGGCCTTTACGCGGTATACATAGTGCCTCCAGTGGGAAAAGGGGAACAGTGTAAATCGGCCTTCTGTCGGTTAGACATCGAGACGTAGGTCATTTGTGAGTTTCTTTATTTTGCAGATATAAACAGACAGTACGGGACTTTTCTACTTGAATATCAGGGGAAGAGGTCTTGGATTTACAGACGAGGAGAGAGGATTGTTGAAAAGCATAAGTCGATGTGGTAAAACTGAGCTATCAGACTTTTTTTTGGAGGACCCAGAACGCAAAGCTTTGGGTAGAGATTTTTGTACTTCAATGCTGAATTTCGGAGGAAATTTTTGGCGGATTGGAAAATTGCGATAGTGAACGGCTGGATGTTTGTGCGGACATGGTAGGAGAGTAGGTTTTAGTGCAATGGCTATGGAAAAACTAGTGGGGTTGGGTAAGTTTCGCCTTATCAGTCCGGATATGAACTACTGTACCGGTCGGGCTCACCCAACCTTACTTCAGGCTTTTATGGACATTTCCATTGAGGGGAATGGGCTTGCGGGGAATTTAGTGGGGTGAGAACTGGGGAATTTTTTATGTTTTGGTAATTGATGGAAAGAAAAACATTTTGAGAAAAGGAAAATTTGGAAAGGTTGAAACGACAAAATGGAAATTTTCGAAAATTTTATCGGTGTGCCGTTTTTCAGTTTTAACGGGTTTAACGATATCAATTTTTTGGTAATTACAATATTGTTACAGCTGAATAATGCCAATAAAGTAGGATGCATTGCGAGTTAATGGAGCGCTTTGGTGATACCGGGGCATCGGAATGGAAGTGCTACTTTAAATTAAGATGGAAAAGATTGTGAAAGTATTGGAAATTTCTACTTCAAACATTATGCAAATTGGAAAAATCGCAAAATTCTGGATATTTTCAAAATTTTCAAAATTTTCAAAAATTTCAAAAATTTCAAAAATTGCAAAAATTTCAAAAATTTCAAAAATTTCAAAAATTTCAAAAATTTCATAAATTTCAAAAATTTCAAAAATTTCAAAAATTTCAAAAATTCCAAAAATTTCAAAAATTTCAAAAATTTCAAAAATTTCAAAAATTTCAAAAATTTCAAAAATTTCAAAAATTTCAAAAATTTCAAAAATTTCAAAAATTTAAAAAATTTCAAAAATTTCAAAAATTTTAAGAATTTCAAAAATTTCAAAAATTTGAAAAATTTCAAAACTTTTCCCATATGAACGTTACCCGATAGATCTAATTCCGACGTTTAGTAAGATAGCATCATTGCATTGGAAAACAAAATTTTTTCGTCCTCCTCCTCCGCCATCTGCATTGAGGTGTAAAAAACCCGCCGATAATAGCTCATACTGCAGATTTACCAGACAAAAGTGCAATTTTCACCAAAATTTTCTCTCCGCGCAGCGCCACAATTCCGAGAAATATCTGGACCAAAGTTGATGCTGTGTTGCGACAGATAAGGAGAAAAAGGAGTAAAAAGTCGCTGATTTCCTTGAATTTCCGGGCTGTCTGTCCCTCGGCCATTCATTTCTCTCTTTTGCTGACAGTAAAGGACAGTTTCATTCGGCAAAACACTGAATATAATCGATAGTACCGCCACTCCACTGGAAAACGAGGTAACTCCATTTATGCTATTCTCGTCGTTCGCTACCAAATTCGAACAAAATTTCTGGCTTTTCTTTCCCCTCTCAAAAAATCATTATCCTCAGAGTCGGCAGAACTTTGGAAATAGACTTCGCGCAAATCGCGATGATCTAGTGACGCATTTGCGGCTATTTCTGGCAGCTTTAGACAGCTGTGGTGAACGTCGGGTGTGGGTGTAGTCCATCATGGACAGACAGTGTTGAAACGAAAATCGATTTTTCCAGAATGTGGAAAAAAATGAATGAATGCATTTCCATTGGGAAAAATCCACTAGTACGAACTGAGTGCATGTGTAATTTTGAATTTCAACCCAAGGCCATTTTTTCTCACTATCTTCTTGAAAATCTGATTAGCTCATTACCGAGTGGCTTAAAAAAAAAAAGTAATTATTAATTTTTTGTGGGCAACATTATTCCTGACAAAAAATATTTGAGACAAATTTCTCTCTACCAAGTCGGTCACAAGATAGAGCCAGAATTCTAATTGATGATTTCGTCATTGTCGTAGGTTCCAAATTATGAGACTTAACAACACACACACACACACACACACACACATGCAGCTTCGGTGCGTGACATTGGGTGTGTGCTATCGGCGTAAGCTACCCACAAAGCGCGGCCGGACGAGAACCTAATCCGAAGCTTGGCGGGGGGGGGGGGGGGGGGGGGGGGGGGGGGGGGGGAGGAGGAGGTGGGTCTCCTCATGGGTGCTCGCCATCCTAGTGGTTTCTGGGGGTTTACCCCGTGCTTAGAAGTACGATGGCCCAAATCGCGAAAGTCGGACCCAGCCGCATGGATGGGTGTCCAGTAGGGCCTTTCGAAAAAATGGTGAGGAGCGGCTACCGCGGGGAGTACAAGAAAGAAAGACGGAAGAAAAATGTTATCGAACGTCTCTTTCCATCTATACTATAAAAAATCGAAATTTGTCCGTCATATATTTACCACCCTCGTTCTTTTCCATAAGCCACCAAATTGGCATAATTCGTCAACAGTTAGGTCATCAACTTTTTGCAATTTGCAAACGAAAATTTACCCAGCCCGCACAACTTCCGACCACTGACGACAATTTTACTTTTCTATTATCATTTGCGTAATACAGAATTTCTTATTTTCACTCCGGACGAAGTTACGTCAAACTTTTGTGATTGAAACTTTGACATTTTCTTATCTAGCATGCAGTTCTCGTGGGGTAAATTTTTTAACTCTGACCGTGAGTAAGTGAAAATCATTCCTCGGGTTGTGTGATTGAATTTCAGGTGGTCCTCCGGGATTAAGGTAGCTCTAGCATAGTGGAGCTGTGCGGATTTTTAGAGAAAAAAGTGTTTAAATCTGAAAACTTTTCGATGATTTTCAACTGAAGCCGAAGACTTGGAATTATATGAAGTTGAATAACATCGAAAAAATGGAAGCTTCACAAAATTCTATATAGCAAGATACTTTGCAGGAAAAAAATGCAGGGATAGCATGTTGATATCCTTGAATCGTAATTTTTTCCGCGTGTGGAATCGCTCGAAAGCCTATATAGCGTTCCATGTGAGCTACCTTGGGGAAATGTTTTCCCCGAATTTTCCCATCGACTGTTCTGCCCCCGGTTTTCCGTTAAATTGCTAGCCGGGATAACCACGGGCTCGTAGAGTGTGTCAGCTTGAACTGCTGCGGCTACACCGATACCGCGAGCACTGATAACGCGACAGCGGCCGCGTCACTCTTGTTGAGATTCTGATAAAAGACGATCGAAGGTCCCAAGCGTTAAGTGTGCCAATTTGACGTCATTGATTGCAATTGAACCAGACCTAATTACGGGTAATACTAATTGCGAATGCCACGTATGAGTAACGTATGAGTAATCACATATTGCAATTGTTTGCGGGTTCAACGCAGCCGGTGGGATTTATTTAGATTCTTGGGAAACGACCATGGTGCAGGGATTACCGTCCATTCACGCGATCTTATGAAACAATCTATAATTATACTGCACTTGTAGATTCTGGTTTGAACTGGAAAGAAGGAAAATCGCGCATTGCCGGAGATTTTTGGAGGTATGTCGATTCCCCATGGAAAACTAGCGCGTCAATTTTTTAGAATAATTTTTTGAAATTTTTCAGACGAGTTTGGATTAGTCAGCAGTAGATATTATCGTAAAAAGTGTCACGGGTAATTATTAACGGCAATCGTATTGTGTAATGTATTTGTCGCTGATAATATTTATGATAGACAGTCATTTTTTAAATTTCGCTATTATGAATTTTATGGATATTTTACATAAGCTGAAAAAATTGTCAGGATTTTTCAGAAAATTGAGAACAGAAATTTTTGAAAAATTCTTAACAATTTTGGAATAGTTGGAAGAATTTATTGTGGTTTTTCTCCGTCCTTGCCGCCGGTATTCCTCACGGTAGTTCTTCAGCATTTTTTCGAAAGGCCCTACTGGACACCCATCCATCTGACTGGGGCCGACTTTCACGATTTGGGCTATCGTATTTCTGAGGTTCACGGGGTGAACCTTCAGAAACCCCTGGGCTACGATGAGGGACCTGTGATGAACTCCCCCCCCCCCCCCACCCACCTGCTTCGGGTTAGGTTCCCGCCCGGCCTTGCGGTCTCGTTTTCTGGGTACAAAAAATTTTTTGTGGGAATACTTGATAAATACTATACAATTGAACTTTTGAACATGATATTGGATGGTGAAGAATGTTTTAATTGCAGTTACTGGAAGAACATTTTGAAATTTTTCTGGTCAGATTTGTAGTGCATATTCTTGTGTAATTTGTAGGATGACACTAATTTTAATCGACTGAATCAATTACTTTTCTATTTTACTCCTTCATTTCCCCTTTAATGCTCCCTCAGGATTGATTGCTTAAATTGATGACTCAATAAATTTCACGATAAAGAAGCCCGTAAAATGAGGCGAGGCTCCATGGCCGTTCCCTTGAACTTGGGAGTTGACAATAGTATTAATAACTCGAAGAAATGATGAGCCAGGAACTCCTGTCGGAAATTTCCATGGATATTTCTTGCAGGAAGGCAAATGTCCTCCTGTGGTGCGCTTTCTAATGCCACGTGGTTAATTTGTATGCAGTGACTCTATCTATCGATTTTGGAAACTTGTATTCTTGGAATTGTGACAATTGGGCACTTTTTGATAGTTATGGCATTCTGCTAATTTCTCAATTTTTAAGTTTTGGATTATTTTTTTTATATATTTTTAGACTTTTGAAATATTGGAAATTTTTGAATTTTTTGAAATTTTTGAATTTTTTGAAATTTTTGAAATTTTTGAAATTTTTGAAATTTCTGAAATTTTTGAAATTTTTAAATTTTTTGAAATTTTTGAAATTTTTGAAATTTTTGAAATTTTTGAAATTTATAAAAATTTTGAAATTTTTGAAATTTTTGAAATTTTTGAAATTTTTGAAATTTCTGAAATTTTTGAAATTTTTGAAATTTTTGAAATTTTTGAAATTTTTGAAATTTTTAAAAATTTTTGAAATTTTTGAAGTTTTGGATGCTCTCAAAATTATTGAAATGAAAAAAAAATCCAATTTTCAATTTTGTTATAATGTCTGATGTTAATATGTCTGATATTGAAAATCTTAAGAATTTTTGCGGTTCTCAAATATTTGAAACTTATCCTGAATTCTTGCGCAATTCTGCAGGTCGTTATTTCCTCGCTGCAATAAACTGCGCGTTTTTAATAAACATAAAATACGTTTGAGTCCATCGCGTTCAAGGTAATCCTCAATAATTCAAAGCCAGTGTTTCTTCTACAGTCTAAAACTTGCTCTGAAGTATCTCAAAATCATCTGAAACAGGTCGATTCGCTGTTTCCCGCTGCACCATTAACCTAAATAAATAATCGAGCGATATCCATTATTCCATGGACTTTATCTGAACCCGTTGTGCTACCGTTTAATACCTCTGAATAAAAAATTTCAAAAACCCAAAAAAATCAATGTGCGGTCATCTGTGGTCTCTGGTCTAGACCACAGCGGGCCAATTTGTCCCACTTGGATATTTTAACATCCGGTTAACCTCAAACTTTCAGCGTTTTTTTCAAATATTCGAAATTTTTGAAATTTTTCAAATTTTTCAAATTCCATCAATTTTCAATGATACTAAAATATCAAAATAGCTATATAAGAGGTCCCATGGGTAGTGCTCCAAAAAAAAAAAAATTAAAAAAAAAAATCACAAATTAATATTCACATCCTACTATTGCGTTCATTCACCCGCACAGCAGTGAGTCGCTTTATCTCATCTCACTGGTCCCTGCAATCTCAAAAACCACTTGCTCGCTGCACTAAACTCCCTCAAAATTCTCATTATTAATGACCCCATGATTAACTCGGTAACAGCGAAAAGTTACTCCGACATGCACTGAAAGTGTTCCAATGGTAGTGGTTTAATTCGCAAAATCGATTTGCGCTTTCTCAGAATGAAGAGCTTGGGAGTGAATGGGAAAAAAACATTATAGGAGTGTTGCATGGCGTTGGACTTTGTGCAGCGTTGCCGGTTCAATATCCGCTGGATGGTCATCAAAACTGGAGTTTGAATCATAGGAGGACGTCTCTATGCTTCCGACTATGCGAGGAACTCGGACGATATCATACCGAGTCCCTCCCGTGCAACGCGCGGGCTTGCCATCCGCGGCTTCGCCGCGGATGGCGCGCGCTGGCGGTGTCAATTTTTGCGTGAATCGTTTTCCGGTCAACGGTAATCAAATTTTTTTAATTGCCGATCTGCTTCCTAATTCTATTCCAGAAATCGAGGGAAATAAAAGTCCCAATCCGTCGATGTACCAATAAAACAGCGTTCCACGCAAGCGACAAATTTTCATTGCGACAATTTTACGAGACAAGATAGTGCAGGTCAGTTATTTATGTATGCAGTAGAGTTGGTCTAATGTCCCGACGTCTGACATAGGAGAATTGTTCTGCAGGTGTAAAGTGAAAAATCGATATTCACCTAGGTATACCACGCAATCAGCCTGAAGACTAGAGGTTCATGGTTCAGTGGCACTTGCCAGTCTTTTAGCTAGAGATATATGCATTTACATTTATCAGAGCGCACCCGGAGTGCTGAGGCTGATGTGTAGAGTCACTGTATACGAATTGGCCCTGTGGTTTGAGAAAGAATGGGCTAGGGAGAAGGCCAAGGAGCTGAGATGGAGAACTATCAGTGGAAATTTCCACCGGGAATTACGGGCTCAACACTTACACTAGTTATTAATGTCATTGTCAATTTTTCAAGTCCATTTTTGTTTTTTTTTTTCATTCAATGCATTAAAAAAAAATTTTTTTATTATTAAATCCATTTTTTTTATTGAATCCCATTTAAAAAAAAAATTTTATAAATCCATTTTTTTTTTGAATCCATTTTTTTATTGAATCATTTTTTTTTATTGAATCCATTTTTTTTTCATTAAATCCATTTTTAAACATTTTTTTTATTGAATCATTTTTTTTTAATTTTTTTTTATTGAATCCATTTTTATTGTTGATAAGAACGATGCACTACCCGACGTTTTTTAGGTTTTGGAAAAATAGTAAATTTGGGAATCTTGAAAACTTCAGATATTTCAAGAATTTTGGGGAAAAATTCAGAGTTACAACGTTGAAATAATTACAATGATGATAAACCTTGTGCACTAATTTTATGTATTATTTGTGTTGCAGATATAGATCCTTAATTTGTGCATGGCTACCGTAATTGTTGGCTAGGTGGCCAACGAAATTCACGAGAGGCCGGCGCAACCCATCAGTTTGTATCCGATGAGTGTACGTAAGAATTTCACAACTATTTTCTACACAAACTGCATCTTAACTCAGACATCGAAAAAAGTTTCAAGATATTCTCAGCTACATATTTTCCTATATAGCATGGTGGATATTTTTTATTGCTATTCTACAGGTTACTTCTATATAATGTTTCTTCGTTCCCCTGCAACAACTTATACAATTTCGTGAAAAATAAGAAAATATAATTTTTTTGAAATTGAAAAAAATAAACACTTGCAAAAATTCGAGGAGGACACATGATCTTTGAATAACTCAAAAGGGATGAGAGATAGAGAAACTTCGAGATGAAAGTTTTTGCAGAGACGATTATGCTCTACAAAAAATGTCTCATGAAGAACATCTCAATTCCCTTAAGTTTCGCGATATTTAAGCACAATCGACGCGACCCGTGATATCCAGATGCATTCTGTTATGGGCAGGGTCTCGCCGAACTGAGGGCTTTATTGTTGTGGGCGGAAAGAGGGCGTAGTTGAAAGCTCCTCTTTGACTTTTCTGTCTGACCACCACCCCCTCCCTCCCCCCCCCCCCCATCTGACCCCCAATCCCAAGAACTCATTGGAGTTTGAAGTTGGCTAGTTACAGCACTGCATATCCCACTGGGCCAGTGCTTTCAGTTTCAAAAACGGTTCCAGGAGTTGTTTCACGTATCGCGTTCTCACTTGCAAGCTTGCTGAGAACTGTACATCCATTGGCAGCAGTTTACGTAATCCGAGTTCCACCTGGAACAGTTCCTAGAACCTGATGTTCATCTGGATCAGATCTTGGAACTGTTCTTCCACCAGGAACGGTGCTTGGAACCGCTGCTGGAATTGAAGTTTCTTCTGGAACAGTTCGTAGAACTTGAGGTTCATCTGGAACAGATGTTGCAACTGTTCTTCCACCAGAAGCATATTCTTGGAACAGTCCCCGGAATTGAAGTTTCTTACGGAACAGTTCCTAGAATTTGAGATTCATCTCGAACAGATCTTGGAACTGTTCTTCCACCAGGAGCGGTTCTTGGAAACGCTCCCGAAATTGAATTTTCTTTTGAAACAGTTCCTAGAACTTGATGTTCATTTGGAACAGATCCTGGAACTGTTCTTCCACCAGGAGCGATTCCTGGAACCGTTCCTGAAATTGAATTTTCTTCTGGAACAGTTCCTAGAACTTGAAGTTCATCTGGGACAGATCCTGGAACTGTTCTTCCACCAGGAGCAATTCTTGGAACCGTTCCCAGAATTGCATGTTCCTCTGGAAAAATTCCTGGAACGCGTTTTGGAACTAAAGTTGCCCCTGGAATAGTTCCCAGAACGGCCCCTGCACGGGAAACAATTCTTCGAACTATTCTGTCAATTGAAACCTGTCTTGGAACTGGAAGTAGTGGGCTGATCAGTGTTGTAACGGTTCAAATTTCAATTTCAATAACTTCATGGGGGGCGTCAGGCAGCGAAGTTCATGGCGAGTTGGCGACTTGAACTTTTGTTGTGCTTCCACCTTTAAAAAAGACGACCGCAGCTTGAGAGCACCACATATAGCTATAGTTACTATATCATTTTTATCAGATTGTTGTTATGGTAAGGCTGACCAAAAATGGAAAAATTCGGAGAGTGCGGCGTTGAGACTATAACAAGTGGTTTACATTATCACTCTGAAATATGGACATCCAAAATTTTCCAAGTCATCCCAGAATGAATCAATTGCATGCCCCTCAAATAGAACTTATCCAGTAAATTATTCCAAATTTAACCTAATGATCATTGGCACGCGCGTTAATATCGCACAGTGTCAGCCGCACGCTATTCATTCGAGATGATAAAAGGGAATTAAGATCAATGAGCCCCAGGGACACCCAGGAGTGATGAGTGACATTTCCAACGGCGCCTTCATTCAGCCGTGACCGAAGCTGTTGACCCTACAAACACTTGAGAATTGAGCAGTGTATGATACCCACCGTTAACTTTGCACATTTATGTGCATTTACGTACAATTCAGTAGTCAAGTGTAAAGTCTCCTGGAAGGAAAAAATTCATAGAATTTCGAAGAGAATACAGAGTAAATAGGTACAGAATGGACAACATAACGCGCCGTGAGAGCGCCCACCGTATTTCGAATTCCGTGAAAAAACTTCTGCATCCGTCCGAAATTTCTCGCACGGAAGAAAAGTCGCCAAAGGCCGGCCCGCGAGCGCGTTTGTGTCTGTATGTGCGCTCACAGAGTCACGCTTGCGGGGATCCCCGGTTGTCATCACATTCCTCAACATTGATCGAGTACATCAGATTTGAGTTAATGCGCGAATTATCTTTCTCTGTGTCACTTTTTTTATCATGATTCGATCTATAGATAGTGCAGATATATCGATAGCACCTGGGTTATTATCCACCTTGTCACAAAATTCCAGCACGTGATTGTAGCTACTTCGTCTCACGTCGCTTCAGAATTTTCAGATGTTCAATTTCTCGTTCCAGTTCCTGTATTTTCCCAAAGTTCCCGCAAAAAGTTTTCCACGAGTCGAAAGAACTTTCGACTCGCCCCCCCCCCCATGAGGTTGTTGAAGTTGACGAGTTACAAGACTGCCTAGTGCATTCAATTCCGAGAACAGTTCCAAGTAAACGAATAGTTCCAAGAACTGTTCCTCGGAATGCAACTTTCATTTGGAATCGTTCCTGAAAGGGGTTTCGGAACCCAGAACGCATTCCGGGACTCAAGGTTCTGCAACAGTTTCTAGAACTTCCCTTCACGTTAAACAATTTGTGGAACTGTTCGTTCACTTGGAACCGTTCTCGGAGCTGCCCCCCCCCCCATGAAGTTATTGAACTTCGCATTTGACCAGTTACCACACTGCTCAGCCCCTTGCGCTAGTTCTTCAAGGTCCAAGAGCCGTCGCAACTAAGGGGATAGTTCCAAGAACTGTTCCTCGGAATTCAACGTTCATTTAGAATCGTTCCTGGAACGGATTCCGGAATTGAAGTTCCACTTGGAACGGTTCCCAGAGGGCTTTTCAGGCTCCAGTTTGACTTGTAAAAGTTCCTAGAACGGATCCTTCACTGAAAAAATTTGTGGAACTCTTCGTTAACTTGGAAGCGTTCTCGGAACTAAAAGCACTGGCGCCGGTCACTAGCCATTGCTGTAATCATTCATCTTCAAACTTCAATAAGTTTATGAAGGGTGGGCGGGGGGGGGGGGAAGGGCGGCCGATAGAAAAGTCGAATAGGAACTGTCGATTTAGAATTTTGCCCTCTTTTCCCTCTCAAAAATCCGAGTCACTTCATTTCTGTTAATTAATACATGGATAGACTATCGTATTCATTAAATTTTTTGCGCAACAGGTTAGATTGACAGGAGGTCATATGGTGAAGCAGAGGCGGTTTATCGGCAACACAAACAACAAAATGATAAATATAAGAGAAAAGTCGTTACGTAAAATTTAAATACACCAGGAAAATAGGTGAGTAAATTAAGAATTCATTAACTATAAGAAACAATTTTTCCTCAGAACTGAGGAAAAATGCTCTTGAGAAAATGCATTAGCCAATTATCTGCTGTTGAAATACCTATAAAACCATTATAATTTTCCACTTTATAGTTCCATGAAAGAAGAATTTTTTAGCGGACTCTGGAGAAAGCTGAAAAGCATCTGTCCTATGAAAAGAGTTTTGGAGAAAAGCTCTTAATGGATCCGATGAATTGATCTATTATTGTGATTGAAGCGTGATTGATGTTTTCATTTGCCAAATGCCCTCTTTGTTGTATTGAAGGTCAGAATAAAAGGGAATTTATTGAAAGTGGAGTTGATTCCATTGCACCGATGAAAAACGTTAATTTTATCGAGATGGTTTTTTGGTGGACAAATATCATTAATTTATCGATCTAGAAATGTTGGTGGCTGCGAAAATCAAAGGTAGAATCATCTTGACATGTTTGCATACATGATCGTATGTGTGTGTGTGTTTTTCGCCGTCTCTCTCTTATATACTCCCCACGGTAGTCGCTTTTCAGCATTTTCTCGAAAGGCCCTACCGGACACCCATCCATGTGGCTGGGGCCGACTTTCGCCACTGCGGCCATCGTATTTGTAGACACAGGCTGAAAAATAGCCCAGTGCTATGATTTCCGGTCCCTACAATGGAACCCCCTCCCCCCCCCCCGTTCGGGTTAAGTTCCTGCCCGGCCTTGGGGTCTGAGCCATGGTGTAGTGGGTAGACAATCTGCCGACCATCGAGAGGGACGGAGACGATAAAATAAACACACGAATTCAAAACATTTTCGGACCATTTTAGCAAAGGTCCATTGGAGATCGAGTTAATTAACTATGTAATGAACTTTGCATAAAAAAAATTATCTCAATAATATTAATGTTATCTTCCAATGTCCACATTAATTTTAAAAATACCTCATGATTTTCCAGGTTCTTTTTAGGTACAGGCGACTGGATTATTGGAAATTCAATATTGATTTATAAGGAAGCCAAAGGAATTATCGTGATATATTACTTTAAATATATTTTCTACATTTTTTGGGAAGACCTGGAATGCAAAAATTAGTGAGAGATTAAGAGATAAACGTGGAATGCCCTATTATTCAATGAAAGATTATTGGATTTGTTAAAGTATTGAGAATAGCTGATTGGATGCAGTTGTAGCGGATAATCATTTTCTTTTATTTTTACTTGAACTTTTGTGCCGGCCCGACAGTGCTTCATCACAATGGTGAGTAATTATTCAGTATTACATTGGGGGCTTTTTTTTTGGGGGACAGGGACATCGATTAAATCTGGCGTGATCCTCTTTCAATGTGTTACCTTGCGCTTACATCAGAATTACGTAATAGGGCTTTTTTCGGGGCGGTTTAATTATTGAAAACATTGAAAAATAATTATTTCATAATTTTTCTTCCCAGCATGGGATTTTGCAAATTTGGGAAATGGAAAATTAAAAAAAGAAAACAAAATTTTAGGAAAGGATAAACATGTTTTTGGGGTTAATGTGTTTAAAATTTTTTTGGAAAATTAAAAAAAAAATGTAATTTTGAGGGGGGGGGGGGAAGGTTTCATCTATTTCTATCGCAGTAAATTTTACCCACAATTTTTTTACTTTTTGAGTTGATGATAAACAAGGGGAAAATACATTTGCCCATTGGTTGAGCCCCAAGTATCAAATGCGAATTCACTAAAGTGTGGCCTAGTAGCAGTGGAAATTTCCGCTGCCCCCACGTTGCTTGTGTCATGTTTCACCTATACATATGTACTCGTCACATGCACATATCTATATATAAATCGCAGACAGATGCTTCTCGCCCGCGAGACCGTGTACATAAACTCGACGTTGCTCGGTTTACACTGGCGGTATATATTACAAGGTTCATGAATTTCAATGATTGCTGATACACAATAAAAAGATTGAGTTGAACCCATGGGGGATACACATAGAAAAAAAAATAGGGGAGTAAATGTGTGTGCAATAAGAGCCGAAAAAAAATTACAACAATCTGCCAAATTTGCAATTTCTGCTGGAAGTTAATTAACTTCAGCAGGTTGAGAAGTTATTGCGCTCATCTCGTAATCGAAAGTTGATTGTTTTCCATTTGGTCCATATTTATGGTGTAGCAGATTGTAGCCCAAAAATTTTTTGAGTTGATGTGTATGTTTCGTGTTGTTGTGATGCGTTTTCGACAATATACTCATCTGTTTTGACAATATACTCATGTGTGTTTGTGTGTGTAGGTGGGTGGGTAGGTGTTGGGGTAGGTGGGTGCTTGGGTAGGTGGGTGGTTGGGTAGGTGGATGGTTGGGTAGGTGGGCGGTTGGGTAGGTGGATGGTTGGGTAGGTGGATGGTTGGGTAGGTGGATGGTCGGGTAGGTGGGTGGTCGGGTAGGTGGGTGGTCGGGTAGGTGGGTGGATGTTTGGGTAGATGGGTGGATGGGAAAGTGGGTGGGTGGTTGGGCAGGTGGGTGGGTGGGTAATTGGTTGGGTGGGTAGGTGGGTGGGTGGTTGGGTAGGTGGGTAGGTGGGTAGGTGGTTGGGTAGGTGGGTGGGTGGTTGGGTGGTGAGGTAGGTGGGTGGGTGGACGGATAAGTGGTTGGGTAGGTGGGTGTGACTGGGAAATCGTGACCCATTTCACTTTCGTCTCTCGCGTTAAACCGGAAGTGTCCAAATAAAAAATATTTTTTCCACCCAAATGTGGCGGCGCTATTTTCATAATAAATCCAAATGACACTGGTCATTCGATTTATCATCATTTCAAAAATTGTCTTCGTCCAACGAGAATCGACAACAATGTCAGTTACCTGTTCAATTGAATACATGTGACAGTTGCACATAAAACTCGTATATTTCTGACGCACATATTTTGCTGACTCGTGTGTCACGTCGCCTAGAGCAATTCCAATCGAATGGGTCAGAGCGAATTTAATTGCAATGGAAATTCGAATTTCGCTCAGTTTTTTCCCCCATTTCTTGACAAGAAACTTGCACGTTGAAACAAATATTTGACGAAAAATGGAAAATTTCTGGATGGAAAAATTTTATTTGTACATGCAGAAGATTTTGGACACGAAGAGTAGTATAGAAAAGAAAAATTTGCGCAATTTTTCTGTGACCCGAAAATGCTAAATTATTTTCTACGGTGGCCTCGATATTTACTCCTGTCTCTCACGAAACTCAATTAATCTAAACTTTGTGAATCTTTCGAGGATCAATATTTGAATATATACTAAATATTCTACCAAACTTGTGCTTGGCTATGAAGAATTTTCAATTTGCGGTTTTTTTCCCCAAACATTAATATTCCCGAAGAGTCTGTGTACCAAAGTAGCGGGGTAAGAGAACAGGCGGAAGTTGTGGCCTCCATTAATTACGTGCAGGGTGCCGAAAATGTACTTGTAACACCGAAGCAACTTCGACTAGGTCGATTAATCTCGTCTCAGTGGACGCCCAGGGGAGGTGGATTGATAAATCCATCCGAGAATTCGTGAAAAATGTATCGCCCTCGCAGAGCCATAAGACATTGGCATTTGGGATGGAAAGGCTGAGCAGCGAGAAAAAATGTGCGAAAGATGGGCTGGCTTTATGGAATTTAAGGCACATAGGATTCATGGCACTAGTCTTGAAAAGAAAACGTATAACCATCCATTCACAGTTAAAAGATATAGCAAATTAGTACAACTTCTTCCACACTCTTTTCATAACTAGTGGGATAAAAGTGTGTGTGTCCCTGTTGGGAGCACAAACAAAACTTCCCGATCTGTAATTTCTGTTTGCCACTCCTAGATTTTCCAATACGTCAATCAAATGTTTTAATCCCATTTATCAAGTGGATAATTATGAAAATTTGGCCAGCCGCATAGTGAGCGTGAGGATGAGAATTATGCGCGTTACTGGAGTGGGAGTGAGACGCCAATAGGGGAGCGAACGCTTCAGGGTTAAACCCGGCATACGTCCTTAATTATGACAAATATGGAAAAAAGTGATAAAAAATTAAATATGTATTTCCACTTACAGAGTAAATTTTGCTTAATACTTTTTGCCGTATCTCTTACCGTTTTTGAAATAGAGCGTTATAAACAATTCAATTGGTAATAACAAAAAACTGCTTGGTCAATTGTGTTTTGCTAATTTTTGTTGTAATGGTTTGTGACTTCATGTAATGACGCTGGTAATGCCTGGTCCTTGAACTTTTTCGCTGCACCTGGATGGTCATTGCCTTTCAAATCGAAATCCAGGCTTGTTTTGATGAAATGAGAGCGGCATCGAGTGCTGCAAATGTGATTGACTTGGAACGAAAGTCGACATATTCACGGAGATAAATAACTGCGACGCTATTATTGTGGCGGAATGTGACTTGTGTATTTTTGAAGGTTAATGTCAATAGAGAAAGAGGAGATGTGGCTCACAGAAATGCATACGTACTACTAGCGACATCTAACCGTAAAATCGGTAAACTTCAAGTAACGCACCTGGTAATAGTCTATTGCAAAAGTTTAAGAACAACCTTCATGCTTTGTCGATATGTGAAATGGAAACTATCACTTTTGGAACACCTTGTATGTTGTGGAAAACGGTTTTGTCTGTAATGCTCTATATTGCCTGAACAATTAGAGATGCACATTATTCGAATTTTTCAAATTTTTGGATATTGTGAAATTATGGAAAGTCAAATTTGTTGATGAAAAATTTTTGAACACTTGACAATGGTTAAAATTCGGAACATTCTGAAGAACTTTACAATCTTAATGACTAGTTCATGCGGTGGCCGCTAGACGGCCACATGTAGTTACTTGTCTGTTTTCGAGTTCAATTTCGATAATCGATTTATTTTCCTGGACGAAGCTCTTATTTATATACTAGTCCCTTGTTTGTATTCTCGTTCGATTTCGATTGTGTCATCGATAATCGAGATTTTTTTTTCGACTTTCGAGTTTCCGAATTCGATAATCGATTTATTTGCCTGGTCGAAGCTTTCAATCATTTATATCGATCGATTGTGTGGTCGATAATCGAGATTTTTTTTCGACTTTCGAGTTCGATAATCGATTTATTTTCCTGGTCGAAGCTCTCAATTGTTTATATACTAGTTCCTTGCCGGTGGCCGCTACGTGGCCACATGCATTTCCAAATGCGATTTCGATTTCAATTTTTATCATGGCATCGATAATCGAGATTTCTCTTCGGTAATCTGGTTTTTTCTTCGATAATCAATTTATTGCAATTCTCATTCGATTTGTGGTCGAAGCTCTCAATTATATATAAGGATTAGTTCCTTGCCGGTGGCCGTTACGCGGCCACATGCCTTATCTGTATTCTCGTTCGATCTCGATTGTGTCATCGATAATCGAGATTTTTTTTTCGACTTTCGAGGTCTCGAATTCGATAATCGATTTATTTTCCTGGTCGAAGCTATCAATTATTTATATAGATGAGACAGAGAGAGATAGAAACTACAACCATTAACGGAGCGGTTGCGCGCGCATTTCAGCGTGACAGACTTCGAGATATTTCGAGATTCCGACATTGTCTTTTTTATAATAGGATTTACAATTATGTCTAATTCGAAATATTTAATTATCATAGGACTGTTAAGTTTTGTAAAACCTTTAGAAATTTGGAGAAAATTTTGGGAGATTGGGAAACATTTTTGAGAACAATGAGAAAACTCTTTCAAAAATTTGAGATTTGGAAATTGAACTACTTATCGCAAAAGGATACAAATCCTTGTGCGATAAGAGAGCCAGTGAAGCCAGTGAAAACTTCTGAAAACGTCTGAAAGACGGGAAATGCGTCTTAAAAATTCTGTAGCCATGAAATTTAGCGCGGCATTGAGATTTTTCCCATCATGTGGGAATGCATCCTTTCGTCCCAGTGTTTCCCCACCATATCCTATAGTTTTCATTACCATCTTCAGTCAGTGGTTAAGTGGCGAATGCGTATAATTCGATTGCAATAGTCAGTGAGTTTGCCACAAAAAATTCTGAATCTCGCCGAAGTAGGGAGACTGATAAAAATCGATTTTTTAATTTCCAGTGAGTATTGCAAAAAAAGGAAATTAAAATTTTAATTTCTCTTACATTAGGGACATTGTCATTAATTTTTTTTCAGGAGTTATTCTCCTAATTATTCCATAAATTTACGGTCGATATAGCTACTTCCAGTATCAAATATAGCTTATTGTAAGACCTCACCATGCGTCAGAGTCAATGACATAGGTCAATTGCTAGCGTGACATGTGCAAATGCTAGACACAAAGTTTAATCAAGTACTGTACAATGCAATCCGTATCAATTTCCCGGATAATAGGGGCGTCATGATTCTATTGATCCCGTTTAGAGCAATCTTCGATCGCGCAATAAATCACATGTTGATTAAACATGATTTTTTGAATGATAACATGCTTATTGACCATTTTTGGAGTGGAAATTATTTATTGCGGGTAGGGAAAAACTATAAACGTCATAAGAAGTGAATGTGAATTTAAAACGATTACCAGTTTCGGAAATCACGAAATAGCTTGAAATTTATAGTTTTTGAAATTTGTAAAATTTCCAGAATCTTTAAAACCTTCAAAATTTCCAAAATTGTCAAAATTGTCAAAAATGGTCGAAAATTGACCGCATTCAGAATAATTGACAGAATGGGCACACTTGACAGAATTGACGAATTCGCCAGAATTGACAGAATGGGCACACTTGACAGAATTGACAGAATTGACAGAATTAACAGAATTAACAGAATTGACAGAATTGACAGAATTGACAGAATTGACAGAACTGAGAGAATTGATAGAATTGACAGATTTACCAGAATTTACAGTTAACAAAATGAGCAGAATTGGAAAAGTTGGCAGAATTGACAGAATTTCCCTACAGAACCATATTTGACAGGAGCTGTACGGGAAATCTATAGAAAAAAATTATAAGAAACATGCTGATGTTCCATTCAACTCTCTCAGGAGTCTGCAGGACAAGCTATACAAATTCGTATGATGAATCCTGTATAAACCTCACAGGAGTCCTATAGATGAAAAAAATTGATCGACTTTTCCCATAAGAACCATCACTAATAATATCTATATAGTGGATGAATTTTCATATTCAACTTCTAGTAAAATCATATTTTACCTTCAACCATCAAATTTTCATAAATATCTTGGAAAGTAATGCTCAAATTTGCATATAAATGTTTAGTCTCCATATTTGTCTATAAAACAGGTTTCAGGAAGCACTTTGTCATTCCAACACCGGATTTTATACATTTTATCAGCAGCTGGAGGAGTACGTAACCAAAACCCCCCTCTTATCAAAATCGATTATCTTCACTGACCCGTAAATTTTCTCGGCGGATAAAAACTACAGTATTGACAATAATATAAACACATTTCGGAAAATTTCAAATGTCCGATAATAAAATGTTATCAACTGAAATGTTATCGAATCCGGCCATATTTTTCCCGTCAATTTATCTAGCCATCACACGTAATATTCCAGTGATGTAAGCGAACTTAATTATTCAATTTTCTCTAGTATGAATCCACTATAATTACAGTTAAGAGTTACAATCGTATAAGCTGCATTGCTATATATGTGTGTTTTCTTCCTCCGCCTCTCTCTCTTGGGCCTCATGGTAGCCGCTCTTCGGCATTGTTTCGGAAGGCCCCACTGGACACCCATCCGTGCGACTGGGGCCGACTTTCGTCATTCAGGTCCTCATATTTCTAAACGCAGGGTAAACCCCCAGAAACCCCTGTGCTACAATGGTAGGCGCCCATGATGGGGGGCCCCCCCCCCCCCCCCGCCACTTCCTCTGCGTCGGATTAGGCTCCCGCGCGTGCGGTCGCGTTCTGTCGGTCCGACGTTTTGACAAACAAATTTTCGGACTTAGGGAGAGAGAAAATCTCATTAACACTTTCCCCCTTACATTCATACGTGTAATATGCATCATAACCGACCAAATTATGTAAATTTTTCAGTTGGCGCCGTGTTTTTACCTCTGTCACTGCCGAATATCGTGTAATGTAGCGCCAAAATGAGGTCAAAACATAATTGTTTGTAAATCACTTGCACGAGGCAAGGGGCAAGTGACACCTAAAACGCTTTCCAACCGCTTTACAGTGCATTCAATAATTCATCATATGATACATACTGATCCGCCATGACATTTCTAAGGGCCTGTCCCAAGCGACCCTAATGACCATTCATGGGGTTTGGGATGCGCCAACGATTCAGCCCTTCCAAGTCGATTAATCCTACTGTGTATTAACTGTCAATTTTGCGGTAGACACGTTTATCAATACGAATTATATGGGCAACTGGCGCCGCATCATTTCATACGTGAAATGCTCATTATCGATTATGAACAATAATTGGGAATCTAACTGGTACATAGCAAAAAATGTAATAAATGTGGGTGGGACCTTTTGCGAGTCAAATCTATAATTTTTCGATAGCAGAAGAGACTTGTAAGGCATCCCTGGAACGTCAATTTTCATTCTAACCAGTGGCTGTCCGAGAAAATGGCATTAGATATTTTTTGACCAGAATTTGATTTCCAATAAAAAAGTTTTATGTCATTTTGCTGTAAACCTATGTCCTATCGCGATAAAGTCGAAAGAAAGTCAAGGGGATGTGAGTGGCTGATGAGTGGCAGTAATACACACACACTTACACACACCCACCCACCCACTCACTCACCACCCACCCATTTATCCACACACACACACATACCCACCCACCTTCTCACCCACCCACCCACTCTTTCACCCGCCCACCGACCCACCCACCCACCCATCCAAACACCCACCCACCCAACCACCCCCCCCCCCCCCTTTCCGCCACCCACCCCGCTCCCCAACCACCTACCCACCTACACACCCAACCACCCACACGCACACACACACATCCACATACATGCAGATACACAAGCAATTAAAAATGGTCCTGAAAAGTTCAGAGTCTCTTGGAACGTACCAATTTAATGAAAAATTTTCATCTCATTCTCCATCCGATTTCTATAGGACGTGTGCATTTTGCTCTGGAAAAAATTTTCCGTACATGATGTTTCAAATAAAACAACAAAATACATATTTGTTACTTTTCAATAATAGAATTGTAATGAAAAACAACTGATACTCTTTCACTATGATAAAAAAAATAATTACTGTGAGAAAAATTATTTGTTTGTGCATATTTTTACAAAACACTCACTCAACCCTTGAGGCAAATTTTTTTATTACATCCCCGAAATCTCGTTTGCAACCGCTCATTCGTTTACGCGGAAGAGAGGAAAAACAGGGGAAAAAAAAGAACGAGAGTGTGAAATATCTCGTTGGGTGAATAGCAGTTCATGAAACGTAAAAAGCGAACGCCCCACTAGACTGAAAAATAATTAAGAGAGCCAACGGGTACTAAAGGATGACGGGGGAAAAAAGCGTGGTAAATTTCTGTGACAATTTTTCGGGTAGAATTCTTGGTCTAGACGGGATTTTGATCGCAAGAGTGATTATGGAGGTGGGATTTTAATGTGCATTTGTGGACATTTCACTTATGATAAAAAGTGCACGTTTCGCCATTGTTCGCCACTTTTTTTTTACGCGAGATATTAATAAAAGTCCCAAGAATTGGGAAGTTTTGGACGCACGTGCGCTTTATTTCAGCTACAGGATACACCTGTTGTGGCCATAGAATTTTAGAAGGGATTTTTTTTCTTTTCTGCGCTTTTAAAGAACATTAATACGAGAAGTTTTGGGGGCTCAATTGGGGTTGACCGAGAATTTTAAACTCCAACAATTTACTGTGATCTTTCCTTGAATGAATTTTTTTTCTTCTTATTTTGAATGAAATTTAATATTAAAAAAAAATCTCACGGAAACAATCCGACTTCTCCGTTTCTCGAACACGTGAGATAATTAACTCTTAATTATTTCACCAAGTTATCTCGCGCCGGATTCCAAAATAAAGCTTGCTCTCCCTTTTCATTATAACTCGGTTTTTGCCCAACGGAGCGAAGAGGCGTGGAAGCACTCAGGCCGATACACATTGTATCAACTTGTATATTAGCTGATAGAAATCTGTGATGGGATCGTGTGGAGCAGAAGTGGATTCTGCATGAAGTGGCGTAAAAGCTCATGTCGGCCATATACAGGCGTTTACGGTGAAAAATGAGCACCATGGACCCTGGATTGTTGATTCCGCGATACTTACCGTATGCCTGCAACTTCCGATTGCAGCATGTGGTGTAACATTGCTAATCAGACCAATATTATTTCCTAAAGCGATTCAGATGTCGCCGACAATTTCACAATTTGTTTTATCCCCGAATCGGGAGGGTTTATCCCCAAATCGGAAATATTTCTTCCGCGAGTCGGGATGTTTCATCCCCAGATCGGGATATGTCATCCCCGAGGTGGGATATTTCATCCCCAAATCGGGATATTTCATCCCCGAGTCGGGATATTTCATCCCCAAGTCGGGGCATTTCATCCTCGGAACGGGATATTGCATCCCCGAGGTGGGATATTTCATCCCCAAATGGGGATGTTGCATCCCCGACTCGGGATATTTCATCCCCAAGTCGGGACATTTCATCCCTAAATCGGGATATTTCATCGTCGTGTCGGGGATATTTTATCCCCGAGTCAGGATATTTCATCCCCGAGTCGGGATATTTCATCCCCAAGTCGGGGCATTTCATCCCTGGAACGGGATATTGCATCCCCGAGGTGGGATATTTCATCCCCAAATGGGGATATTGCATCCCCGAGTCGGGATATTTCATCCCCAAGTCGGGACATTTCATCCCTGAGTCGGGATATTTCATCGTCGTGTCGGGGATATTTTATCCCCGAGTCAGGATATTTCATCCCCGAGTCGGGATATTTCATCCTCAAATCGAGATACTTCATCCCCGAACCGGGACATTTCATCCCCGAGTCGGGATATCGCATTCAGTCAGGATATTTCATTCCGAAATGGGAAATTTCATCCCCAAATCGGGACATTTCATCCCCGAGTCGGGGATATTCCATCCCCAAATTGGGATATTTCATCCCCGAATCGGGATATTTCATCCCCGAGTCGGGATAGTTCCACCCTGAGTCGGGATATATCCACCCTGAGTCGGGATATTTCATACTCAAGTCTGGGATATTGTATTCTCTATTAGGAGACAATTTATCCCTGAATCCAGGATATTTACATATATACAAATATATCCAGGGTGTCTGATGACGATGCTGAAAATGAACATAGAAATTTCCAACTATTCCCCACCATCTCTCATTATATTTCGCTATGTCAGCAACCGCTCCCGGCTGTTTATACCTCGATTGATATTTGCTTTTCCGGGGAAATAATTCCTCGATATTCTCAGCTGCATGATTCACCGTAAACCAATGAATGAGCTAATTCTGCGCAATTATCTAGTTACTCAAAATGCCAAATTGCACGAAGATAATCCAGGACATAAAAATATATCTCGTCAAACTGGAGTAGCTGTTCGTCCTCGAAATTTATGATTCTACTTAAAGTCGGGGAGAAATTTGTTTATCACGGGAATTCTGGAAACTTTGGGTTCGTCAAAATCTCAATAAATCGTCTACTCGCTTTCTGACATGAATCCCGGGTACCTTGAGGGACACATCAAGACTATTAAAAAAATTAAAAATTTTGCAAATATTTCAGATCTCTGCAAAAATCCAAAAAAATTCGGAAAATTTTGAAAATGTGTAAATATACAGTTCTAAAAAATGTGAAACAAAATTTCGAAAATATAAAAAAATTCGGGACTGTGAATGGTCTTGAAAATTCAGGAAATTTTGACAATCTGATAATTTTTTTCTCAATTGCCAGAATTTTGGGAGTTCAAAAAAAAAGCTAAAAAAAATTGTAGAATGTGCAACTAATTTTTTAGCCTAAAATTTGATGAGCTCCACAACACGAGAAGAAACACGAGGACTAGACATTCTGCCTGCCAAGCCTGCGCATCAGCCCCATGCATACAAACGAGTTATCACATCTAGCATATAAGCACATGCGTCGATGAAAATTGTGGTAGCGCCAGCCGAGACATAGATAACGTCCTATTTTTAGATTATACTGAGATAATTCGATAATTCCAGTCAGTGACATCGATAGCGCATCGGAATGACAAGTCATTTCCTAATTTGCGATGTTACGAAGATAAGCGGAGAGAATTCCGTGACCTGGTAAAACGCGGTAGGTGCGCTCACCTCCAGCTTCCTCGCTTCCCGGATATCTCGAAACTAAGCAGAGATGGAAAAAATCTCATAAAGAACGTTTGGTAGAGAGAATCAAACGCTACAAAAAAGTATTAATGAAGTTTATCGTATCTCCCCGAGATCGCGAGATATTGATCAAAAACCAAACTTCGTTCGACATTTGCCTCTGTTCCCCGGCGTTCCCTCCGTTATAGAATCAGTGTTCTGACCTTTCGAAAATCATTCGAGTATTTTCCGCCTCCTAATGGATATTCTAGCGCCTGACCCAGGATAGGGTGAGAATTGGAGGCCGCGGCGCGCCGCTCACCATGCGAGCAAGTAGTCCTAGAACCGTCACGGTAGTTGATTTTGCTCAACGGAATCCCTCTATCTATGTGTGCATATATTGATGCGCGTTTAGGGACTTAATTCTAGTGATACGCAAAATTTAAAAGGTGAATTAAAATGATAAATTTCCGATAATTGCCCGATCAAGCCCAGCGCTCCCCATTCTTCGTCGTCACTCACTTTAGCCCCACCTCTCTTGTCCCATTGACTCAGTTGAAGTATCATTACAGCCTTGCGGGATGCCGTCGACGTCGACGTCGTTTTGACGCTGTGTGTCGTAGCTCGGGGGGTTGACTTTGTTGGTTTGTCATTGCGTAAGTAACTGTCTGGACGCTGGGCCGACGCTAAGGCGTCAGTCAGTGTAGTGCCGTCAAAGCTCTTTGGTGTGTGTATCATATCAGATCAGCGGACCCCTGTAGAGTGTCATTGAGGGATTTTTTTTTATTGAAAACGGAAGATTGGGAGGTTAATGGGGGGCTAAAAATAGAGAGGGTAGATTGGGGTCAATGACCCGCGCTGGCCTAACTTTTTTTTTTTGAACAAATTTTACAATTCACGGTTCAATCTAGTAGTTTTAACCTAGTTTTCATTTTGTATTTCAAAATTGTTGATCTTTGGTTGAGAATCGTAGAATGTAGTTTGGAATTTTTGATATTTTTTGTCAATTGTCAGAATAGTTAGAATAGTTAGAATAGTTAGAATAGTTAGAATAGTTAGAATAGTTAGAATAGTTAGAATAGTTAGAATAGTTAGAATAGTTAGAATAGTTAGATAGTTAGAATCGTTAGATAGTTAGATAGTTAGATAATATTGGAGACCTTGGGAGAGAGAATGTACATACTGCATTTATGGATTACTATCGTTTTTAAATGGCCGGTGGAGGAAGTTCTGATAGTACCGGAAATGCAAACGACCCCATCGGTGACTATTGGGATTATCCGGATTACGTATACATTTTTTCAATTTTTTTTATGCTATTTAACTGAAGAATTTAATGATTGAGATTAAATTTGCGCGGTTGTCTGATACATGACGGAAGTTACTACTGTACGCGTCAAACTACTTTGATACCTTTAGCGGCAGTCTGATTCGAGAGGAATCGGGTGTGTGTGTGTGTGTTGGCATACAAGTAGGTGCATAGGTATGGGTGTGTGGGTGGCTGCATGGGTGTGTGTGTGTGCGTGTGTGTGTGCGTGTGTGTGTGTGTGTGTGTGTGGCACCATATCTAGATATATGGATTCTGTGGGACGCTGTAAAAAGATTGAAGCTCACAATTCTTCTGTCCAATTTGGAATGTATCTCATGAAGTGTTAATTTTACAGAAAAATGATATTATACTTTTTTGTCAGAAATTAAATTCTCTCTATAAAATATTTTATCACATTTTTGTGGAAAACGCTCAGTTACCGAAATAATCAACTTTGAGAGGAGTGGCCTGCTTACCAGTTTCTATGGGGAAGGTATATGTATCGTTTATGGTGTATCCGCGGGGTTCTGGAACTCACCCTGAGCCATTTTATCTCAATCAGTTTTCCAATGCGGAAGCTGTGCGATGAAAATCCGCGAGAATTTGAAAATCCCTTAACGCGATCCCTTTTTTGTCGTATTCTCGTATTACGAAAATGGACAAGTCCGTAAATGAATTTTTTTTTTAGGGATACTTCGGTATCACATTACGCAAAAATTGTATTGAGATTGTCCACAAAATCCCAATTTTTTCAAAGCACAGGCGAAATCGTTTTATTGTGTCAATAGCTCGTCGAAAGCTGACCTGGAAAGCTTTTTCTCAAGGGCAATGGCACCGACGACGGAACATCGGACGTCGCGTATACACCGTCTAAAACCTAATTTTAGAGCCCTTTGTACGTGTTCACTTGACGTACCGAATGTCACTTTGTAGTTTAGAGCTTCCAATGTCATGACAATTGCATCATTGGCCTTTCAGTACTTCATTTAATTTAAAATTTATTTTTTAAAAGGAGGGACGGCGGGGGGTGGGGCCACCCCTTACCCCCCTGGGTCGAATTAAAAACTGTTTTTCGCTGGGATCAAACGTTCTGTAGAAATCACTTTTCGGACTGGTAGACCATAGATGATGTTGGACACACACACACACACGCACACGCGTTGGGGTCTCATTCCAATATTTTTCCTACCACGTAGTTACTGATAAAATCTAAAGTCACGAGCGATAATAATTAAATAGTGACAGTTGCTAAAAAACTGGGCATTGGAAAAAATGGTGCTCATTGTTTTCATCCATCTTGAAAACCTGTGAAATAAAAAAAAATCTTTTACCTCAAAACTTGGATATGTTTACTATTCAAAATCTCCGTTTAATGTGATTATAACGGTACTCTCAGACATTAAAACGTGAAAATGGGGTCAAAATTTTCAGTTTAATGGAAACCGCGGTGTTCATTACTCGCGACGCAAACTGAATTAGAATTATAACTTAATTCCTTATTTTCGAGAATATAATTCTCGTTGTAGCTCAACTTCAATTTTGTAATCTCAATATTACTGTGTTCGAGAAGCAAATATGTTTCGCAAATCACGAGTAAATTGATTAATCGTGATCTTTAACTATCATGTGGGAGTGCCCCCTGTCCCACTCCTTGTGTGTGTGTGTGTGTGTGTGAGAGAGTACGTGGGTGGGTGGGTCGGTGGGTGGGGAGGTGGGAGGGTGGGAGGGTGGGTGGGGAGGTGGGTGGGGAGGTGGGTGGGGAGGTGGGAGGGTGGGTGGGGAGGTGGGAGGGTGACGGGGTGGGTGGGTGGTAGGGTGACGGGGTGGGTGGGTGGTAGGGTGACGGGGTGGGTGGGTGGTAGGGTGACGGGGTGGGTGGGCGTAAGGGTGACGGGGTGGGCGGGTGGGTGGGTAGGTGGGAGGGTGGATGAGTGGGTGGATGGGTAGCTGGTTAAGTGGGTATGTGTGTGTGCGTGTGCGGAACTCTCCAATTCCTCATACTGATATGTACAGTTTCTCCTCAAAATTCTTGGAGATAGTGAAAGACAATTGCTCAAGTTTCCGCGACCTCTAATAAATTCCACGATAAATTGCATTACATTGAGCTTGATCTAACTCATTTATAAATCCCAGTAAATCTTGGCGTCACCCAGGGCGAAACTTGCACTGTGACACTTTATCTACTTATACGAACAACAAAGTCACGGTCGGAAAGGTATAAAAGGTAGCTGATAATAATCGAGTGCCATCAGTGAATCGTGACTCGGTGTGATAGATCGATTAAATGATCATTTTCGGAGCTCCAGAAGTTCCACCTTATAATCTTGTGTTAATGACTTTTATTTTTAGTATTTGTGTTAACCATCAAGTGTCTTAATTCAATCACAAAAACTCAATTTTTGTGTTGAAGTTGAATGAACTATAGTGCATGGTGGATCAATTTTTTTAATCAAAAATTTTCAAGTGCGTTCCGTAGTTTTTTCCGGCTTTGTTAACTTAAAATCGTGCGATTTATGGTCAAAACTGTTGGACATAGTGCAAATAAAGTATTGTAAAACTGAGTGAAGCTGTGCATACGGGAAAGAAATCCTCGAGATATCTATGAAGGGGTTTATCGACGTAACGAGGTCCACTTACTTCATTAGATATATCTGGGATATCGATTGGAAACAGTAATTCTATAAAGGTAATGGACCACTTAAACTTTCTCCTTCTTTTATATCAAAACTTGGACTACTTCCGGTCGTTGTGAAAAAATCTAATATTCAGGTATATATTTGGCCCTCACCTTAGAAGGGCCCACTTCGTCGGTATTAAATATTGCCCGGCAATTTTGATCAGATCTATCCTTGTTTGAGACCCAAATCAATTCGATAATATGGAACATGTAGGTTTGAAAGCACACAGCAACCGAATCTTGGACAACCCTGAATGCGGTTTTATGAAATGTAAATAGTGATGCAAAATTTTTTGAAGATCATAGCACCGTGTGCTTGAGTGGAGAACCTCAATTTAAATGATTGTACTTCGTCACGTCTGTTATTCCGAGGTGATCAAAGTCAGGTTCCATCATTGGCGTCTCTGTCCCAACATGAAATGACCATGTTGCAAATGACCTTGAGTGAAAGTGTCGAGACCGAGGTGCGCTACCAAAGCGTTCCTCCAGAGGGACGACGGTCGCGAGACGTTACCAGTCAGAGCCATAAAAATTTGTTCTCTGATCCGGGGAATTTGGTCCTAAATGCACATTACCTGATCATCAAGGGCAAATGAAGTTCTGTGCACATTGCGATGTTCAAGGTCGGCAAATGATAAAGCATTTGATAGTGATGGACAGTTCTGTAACGAGATAATGTCCAAAATAATTTCCACGTCAAGAGACACTCCGACCCCCCCAAGAATCGAGAGAATCAAGCAAGGTGAACTGCCCACCGGAAGAATCGATATTACGGCTGAGTGTAGTGAGCTTCCCGGACACTACATAGATATCGAATTATCGCCTGATTTTTACCCCGATTTATCCGCTCCGCTGGCGCACTTTTATCTCATTACACGGTGGAAAAAGTTGGACGAAAGTTCACAGGTTGAGCATGGAATCCCAGCTTGTCTGATGCTCCTGGGCAATTTCGGTGGCTAGAAGGGGAGGAAGTGTAAGTGGTGGAAATTTTTTATGTTGAAGTAGCCGAGAAGTCGCATCATAATGTCTTCGATACTACCCACATTTCAAGGAGGCTGGGGAGTTCAGGTCGTTCTCGTCCAAACCTATCGATACACACACCCACCCACCCATCCACCCACCCACCTACGCACCCACCCACCTATGCACCCACCCACTCACCCACCCATCCACTCACCCACCCACCCACTCACCTACCCACCCACCCGCCTACCCATTCACCCACCTACCCACTCACCCACTAACCCACCCACCCATCGACCCACACACACACAAAACCAAAATATTCTACACGACTTTCCGGCGACGTGCACCACTAACAACATTCAAGAGTTTAATTGCATTTGTCTCTGAAATTCATTTACCATAGAATTTCTAATAGTTTTTTTCTCAGAACATCAAGCTGAAATCAGTGTCGATTTTACAGTTAGTTAACCATCAATTTCCATTACTGTAAATATCCTTTTTCTTTTCCTCGGTTGTCGATAAGACGAGGTAATCTCCGTGAGTGTCACTAGACCCCCCGCTAATCGGATAATCTGGGCTTCCTCTTGGCTCACTTCAGTGACTATTTTCATTTCGCCCTCTGGAGAGAGAGCCTTCAGCTGACCCTCGGCAGCCGTGCGAATATATCAACACAGTAGTGGGGTGAATCGTGAAAGCCGAGTTGTGTTCGTAAATTACCCTTCGTTAATTAAATTCTTGACAGGCCGAAAATTAGATAAATTACTCGATTTTTTGACAAATTTTGACATTGGGGTGGTTAAAGCAGACATGTGACATGGCGCATAGTATTGCAGTTGGTTTCTGAATTTTGCCGATGACACTTCGAGGAGGTCGTACGTTGTCCTATGACCGGTTGGTCCGGAGAGTCTCGTCCGGTTTAATTTCCTTTTCTTCAAGTCCTGGAAGGCATCATGTGGACTTAAAACCCAAATTACCAAACTTACGATCCATCCTGATGCCTGTGACTTCAATTTTTTGGATAATTAATTGCCAGGTGTCGATATCCTTCCATTTTAATTCAATTACTCAGTTGGAGTGAATTAAGGAATGATTGAATTTTATTTTCGCTCCATGATGCAATTTCATTGGTCGCCATTCGGACGGTAAAAATAACCTGCTGAACACCGCTCCAGCTTATAAATTAATCGGAAATATCCACATCACTAAACTGAAATAATTTTTGTTTTGGAAATGGAAAATTATTGTGACGAGTTGGAAAGCGAAGTGGTTTTTGATCTTGTGTACGTATTTCTCTCTCTCTCGGTCGCTCTTCAACATTGTCTTCGTAAGGGCCTACCGGACACCCATCCATGCGGCTGGGTCCGACGTCTGCTATTCGGGCCATCGTATTTCTAAACACAGGGTAAACCCCCGGGAACTTCTGTGCTACGATGACGGGCGCCGATGATGGAACCCACCCCCTCCCCCTTCAGTGTCGCGGGTTAGGTTCCCGCCCGGCCTTGCAGTCTCATTTTTCGCGTACCGCCAATAGCACACACGGAACTTCACTGCTATCGATTGGAATCCATGAGGAAATATTTCGTCATGTGAAACATTCTGCGGAGGCCGGTCGCGGACCTAGGGCCTTTTTTGTTTTAATAATTTTGTTTCCAACTCTGAAACCTGGTCGGCGAAAAACGTTCTCAGAGGGATTGTCAAAGAGTGCGGCAAGCATCCCCGTTTTTCAAAATTCCCACTCATCTGAAAACGGCGGCGCGGTGCTCATTATGCGAGGGCAGGGGACTCAATGCATGAATTACGATGAAAAAATGGAAGCCTAATTTTTTGGGGAATTTTTCTCTCGACGAATTTTTTAATTGACATGTGAAGTTATCAAAACTTCCACGTTAAAACTACCAGGAACTGAATATCTCATTTTCTTCTGCGCATGCGCGTATACGGTATTCCTAGTGACCGAGATAAGGGAGATCTGGGCTCCTTAAATCGAACACTAATCTTCTAATCTCCTGAAAAGTCTCTTTTTAGTCCCATGAAAATCCCCATCTCGTTGACAGATTACGCGAAATTACTTGGATTATTTTTTTTTCCGGTGATTTTACCGAGATTCTGCTAGACCTCGTGAGGTAATGAAAGCCCAATTAATGGGAATCGATCAGTGGCTGATGAGAAAATGGAATGAACGGTAATTCTCATCGTAGGTATTCCAGTGAGATTTCTTGGAAGTTTACTGGTGGAATTCTCTCGCGTAATCAATGAGCAATGGAATCTCGTAATTTAGGGTGGGGGGGGGGGAGAGGGGGGGGCGAGGGTAATTTTCGGCATTCTGTGTATGATGCTGTTATCATCTACTTTCATGGTGTCACCGACACACAGACACACACCCACCCATATCCAACCACCCACCCACCCACCCACTCGTAGCCACCCACCCGCCCACTCGTTCCAACCCACCCGCCCACTCGTACCAACCTACCCGCCCACTCATACCCACCCACCCACTCACACCCACACCCAGAGACCCACCCATCCACACACACACACACACGAACAGATGGACTGCCATGCACACACACGAGCGCGCACGCCCTATGAGGAAGTTAAAAATATCACAGAAATAGTAGTCTTCAAAATATCGATTCATTCAGCAAAATGATGAATGACTATATTTCACCTCTCTAAGAAATTTTGAATTAATTTTCGTCCACTTCACATACCAAGTTTAATCCACAATGTCCATAGTTTTGCGCTGTGCCAAAAAAATTGTTCGATATTCCGACTAATTTCCGCATACCAAATTTATTATTAATCAGCCTACGTCAGCCAACAATTCTCATTCGATTATTCATGCAAATTTAATAACATCTATAAGCAATTAGAATTGTAGCAGACAGACTGTATTTGTAAATGTGCGTATGGGTGTCGCCAAGTGGCACATGAAACTATAAGCCTCATCACAAGGCCTTTCCTCAAAATAAACCTGGCAAGCTGCAACGGACGTATGTTGCAATCATAAACTATAACGAGAAAAATATTGATTTTCATGGTGGGGGGATTTTTCCCGCCACAGTGTAAGGTTTATGTTTTTTTTTTATGAAATCACTTATCAATAGAATTGAATGAAATTTTTGTGGCTGATCGAGGAGTGCATCCTTAAGCGACACAAAAAATGTGAGAATATTCTGATCTTTAGGAATGGAGGAAAAAAATCGCGAAAAAGTTTTTTATCCCGCTTCACATACACACTTTTCCAACCTTGAGCTAACAGTAGAAGATATTGGAGTGCACAATTGATTTGTCAGCCATCCAAAACTTTCAGAGCATCCCTCCTCCCCCCCCCCCCCCACCCCACTTATAACACATCATCAGTTTTATGGATGGTAATCAAGTGGTTGTCTTTATAATGAGCTAATGGGAAATTTCGTATTACCCGAGATAATGAATCCGATAATGTGCATCAGTAGTTTGAAATGGATGAATGAACACTGCACACATAATTACGATGTTTTCAGATTAAACAAGCTTGATTGGTGCATAATTAGGGGGAAAAATTGGGTGTAATTAGCAAAAATGTTGAAAATAATTCCGAGGAATGAACAGTTTACTCTGTCAATTTGCAATTGTTGCAGCAATGAAAAAGAGCTCATTCCAACTTAGTCTATTGTATATTAAGACACACACACACACACACACATGGCCACACACACAGATAATGAAAAGCGAATCAGCTCTGGAGTTCGTGACGATGTATCAACTCTCACACACACACACACACACACACACACACACATGGCCTAAAATGACAAAAGTCGGATGGGTGCCCGGTAGGGCCCCCGGACGGAATGCTCAGACAGCAGTTATTGTGGAGAGTACAAACGAGAGGAACGGAGACGAAAAGAAAGAAACACACACACACACAAAATTCAAATTTTAGGGGCAAAACAGTGGTTTCCAACATCGGGCATTAAGAAATAAATTAAGAATGTGCATGTTCACTAGTGTTGGAAAATTGATTCTTCAATGGTTATAAAACACCTTATCGACAATGATTTCATTGAATTGCTGAGCGTTGGATGGTGGCCGATGCGTTTGTGACCCAGAATTACACTAAAAATAATCTCCCGTTGGGATTTTATCTCGGCTACGTTGAATTTAGGAAAAAAATTGTTACATAATGAGAGGGGAAAATTGCACAGGAAATTCGTGACTGCACAGTTGCAGACTTTTCTCTATTGCACCTAAAACTTTTAACTGTTCAAGTTTCGTATTTAATGATGAAAAGTGTGAAGTAATTGAATGAGAAAAATCTGGTCTAGCGGTGGAAGAGAAATTAGTCGAGTTGAATGGACTGACGGAAAAAATGAATTGATAGTGAGATTGTAATTGCGATAAGTTTTATTCAGTGGGAACAAGACCATACAGTGGGATTTCATTGTGAGTTTGTGGCATTTTTCAAAGTACTCAAAGGTTTCAAAATTTGTAAAAGTCCTAAAATTTTCAAAATTTCAAAAGTTTCTCAAATTTTCCAAATTTTCCAAATTTTCCAAATTTTCCAAATTTTCCAAGTTTTCCAAATTTTCAAAATTTTCAAAATTTTCAAAATTTTCAAAATTTTCAAAATTTTCAAAATTTTCAAAATTTTCAAAATTTTCAAAATTTTCAAAATTTTCAAAATTTTCAAAATTTTCAAAATTTTCAAAATTTTCAAAATTTTCAAAATTTTCAAAATTTTCAAAATTTTTAAAATTTTTAAAATTTTTAAAATTTTTAAAATTTTCAAAAATATTCACATGAAGAACGTTCAATTTGCAAAATTTATATGAGTCTTCTATTCAGATAAAATCACCTTGAGAGACATAGATTTCCTCTCAATCTAGGGATGCTTTCAAGCACACCTCTTGTTAGTCTCGAGTGCGACTACAGCACATTCTGCCCCTGGCAATTCGCACATTCTTTTTGGGAAGGACCATGTCACTCTGGGAACATGGGGATTAGTGTGTGGCGTGGATAACGTCCGGTGAAAGTTTGGTTTAACAGTCCCTGATGGAGTTTTGAGAGTTGCAAAAGTACGTAAGGGCTAACACTAGCAGTTCAGAGCACCCTTGTGTGTGGAAAATTGAACGACAGTTGTGGAAACTCAGGACGTTGTTACCTTCTTGCACAACATTCGCACATCTCTAGTAGAAAAATTATATATGCTGAATATTATATCCGATATATATATATATATATATATATATATCAACTACACTTACACGCGAAGCTCGCATAATTTCTGTAATATTGCATGAAAATTCAGGTTAGCACGAGGGAGAAGGGGAACGCGAAGGTTGCGCGCATGCGCTAAAGGCGGAGTCAGGCAGCGAGGAGGGGAGCGTGACGGAAGCGTCACGCGCCTGGATAATATTTCGGTTTTACTGTAACGAATGAAAATGAACTAATATCCATGTAGAAAATAATTTGACCATGGAATATAAATATGTAATATGTAATGTGCATAATATAAGTTCGAAATTTCGGATAAAAAAACGGCTAAAATGACACCCAATCAGTGATTATCAAAAAAAAAAAAAATTAGAAGCGTACCCGCTGTCTTTACCCATGTATGACCTAACGAAGTCTTGTTTGACGAAGTTTCTATAGCAATCGCAAACTCTCTTATTTCTCGTCGTCAATAGAAAAGAGAACGTGACCAACAGTGAAACTAGTTTCTTTGATTCAAAATTCTCTTGCCATATTTTGCACCATCAAACATTGCAGCTTTTTGCTGGGATATACGATGTGTAATTGGATCAATTATTCTTTCAGAGTTCTTAACTGAGAATGCGCGATGACACAGCGGATTTATCAGTGGTCAACGAGCCCTCGCGAGGTCGCACCTCAGGGTATCCAAATGGAGCCCCCGAGAATAAACTCCAATCACCGAGGAAAAATCCTCTCGAGGTGTAAGTACCATCAATTGTTTACTAGTTACAATTTAAGGTATAGTACTGGAGTATTGTGATGAAAATTTGTCATTTGATTTTGATTGTGTCACAATATCATCTACACAACAGTTCCTACAGGCAGCGGTTGTGTGTGCGTATGATGGGTGATATGTGCGTGAGTGGATGGGTGATGGGTGGGAGAGGGTGAGTGATGGGTGTGGGTGGGTGGGTGATGGCGATGAGAGGGTGGGTGGGTGATGGCGATGAGAGGGTGGGTAGGTGGGACATGTTTCTAGGAGGGTGAATGGATGGGTGATGTTTGTGGGAGGGTGGGTGGGTGGCTGATGTTTGTGTGAGGGTGGGTGGGTGGCTGATATTTGTGGGAGGGTGAGTGGGTGGCTGATGTTTGTGGGAAGGTGGGTGGGTGAGTGACGTCTGTGGGAGGGTGGGTGACGTCTGTAGGAGGGTAGATGGTTGATGTCTGTGGGAGGGTGGGTGCATGAGTGATGTCTGTGGGAGGGTGGGTGGGTGATGTCTGCGGGTGGGTCGATAGGTGGGCGGGTGATGTCTGCGGGTGGGTCGATAGGTGGGCGGGTGATGTCTGTGGAAAGGTGGGTGGGCAGGTGACGGCTGTAGGAGAGTGGGTGGGTGGGTGCTGGCTGTGAGAAGGTGGGTGGGTGGGTGCGTGATCGCTCTGGGGCGGTGGGTCATGTGGCCGGCCATGGATGTGTGACGTGTGTGTCTCTGTGTAAATCAATCACATTTCCACGCATCATGACAATTGCCATATCCACCACTCGAACAACAAAATCAAAATATTAAAAATTAATATTAAATCAGAATCAGTGGGTAACGATACGCAACAAATTCCGAATCGTGAATCATGTCCAGGGACTTTGTTTTCCAACCTGAAAACCTCTATTGAATTATTATAGTGGAAATATCGTTTGACGCACTGTTCAAATGAGTGAGTCACTTTGTGAACGGAAATGCTTTTCATGATAATTGAAGCATCTATCTCGCAAAATTCCCAAGATAATTAATGTTGATAACATTGTTGATGGGCATCACGAATATGTATAGAATGTAATTGGATAAACGGTACGATGTTTAATTCGGCTGGGAGGCACCCTTAACCTTCCTAGATTGGATAACTACGTTTGTCATTGAAAGTGGATAGTACCAGTTAACACCGAAATTAGAGGAAGTTCAATTCAAGTAGGACAATTCAGGAGACATGAATACCATACAACCTAAATTGTCCTTCAATTAAATAGCGGTTTCCTGTAGTCTCTAACAAAATTTCAAATAATAATTGAAAGGGAGCTAAGAAGAGATCTTGATCGAGAAGTTATTGATTTGAGCCCTATCGGATCTCACTCACATCCCCGTAAACCCCTTCTTGCCAAACTTTCCACCCTACGGTCGGTATCTATATATAGGGTGTGCCCTTATGGATGATTAGAAATTTAATAGCAAAGCGAATCGATAGCGTCACTTGGCCCACTCCATCTCGAGATTGTCTATCGTAGATTTGTCGGGAAAGTTTGGAAACTGCAATTATTCTAGTTAATGGATCATTCCCTTTGCGAAAGCTGGGGAATCGTCAGTGTACTCTCGGACTTTTCTACAAGGGTCTTGGTGAAAGAATGGCGGAGGGAGGTGGGAGGGGGTAGGGCGGGAGGTCGAGGTTCTCCAGAGAACAAGTGGAAGTTGGCCAGCTCACAAAGTCTGGCATCGTTCTACCAATCCTCTTGACATTTCCGTTCTGTTGTTCTTTTAATACTTCGTGAAGGACCAGCGAAATTCACGTATTTCACACTTTCCCTGTTAAAGCGGAAGTTGTGATATGCTTGGAGGTTTATCTAGGGTCTTATATGGATACTCGTCGGCAATTTTTCAGTCTATTCAGAGATGAATTTTATTTTCTCAAAAAAACGGAGATGTATCCTAAAAAAATATTTTGAGATATATATACCACATCTAATATATATCTCCGATAGATTCTGCATTTTTTTTTCATGTACTTTTGGCCGGTTTTATGGTGGCCGGTGGGTGGGTGGCTGCTTCGGTGGTCGGTGGGTGGGTTACTGGGTGGGTAGCTGCGTGGGTGGGTGGGTGGTGGGTGGCTGGGTGGTGGGCAGGTGGGTGGGTGGTAAGGGGTGGGGTGAGGGCGGAGGGGGGGGCGGGGTAAATGAAGAAGAAGAATATACAGGTTGTTGTTAGTGAGGAGCAAATAATTTATTTTTTTCACATCCTTATAGAACAGCATTTACACCCTTAATTATGTTTCTCGTGAGGAGCGTAAGGTATCAATATATTTCGTTTACAGACACATCCAGCGACAAGGAGAAGGATGAATGGGAAGCCGATTTAATGCTAAAGGATCATGATGAACCAATGTACGAATTGATGATTGACATTATGCATACACACTATCAGAACAAAAAAAAAAGACTCAAAACAGAAAAGCCGAATGGAGAATTCAACGATGATATTAATATTTATTTTGGCTGAGTTTTGGCCTAACGATATTATTTTTATACGCATGTTGATGGGTAAAGCTCATTCAGTAATCGCTGATTATTTTCTGTCCCCAGTGAATTTGTCCCACCGCAAAAAAAGGAGGAGGAAAAACCAGCAGCCTCACCATCTCTACCACCCGTGCCTTATTACAAGCTCGTGAGTTTTTTTTATGCTTTTTTTGTGATTTCCGCGGTTTTTAGCAATGCTAATTTTTGGGCTGACAGCACTGAGAAAATTCTTCAGTGAAACACTTTCTGGGGATTTTTTTTACGTAACCGAGCAGGCGCGCCATGTTCGTTGTCCTCACACAAATGTTCACGTTCACAGATGCATCGTAAAATTTAGAACTTTCCAAGGCACTCTTCCAGTTGATTCCCTTGGAGGACAAAATCACTGATCTGTTGTAGATGAGTCCAAAGATTAGTATATTAGTATAGTACGACGTTTCTGGTGAATCACAGTTTTCAAATCGCGAATCACAGTTTCATTTATGATTTCCGGTTTCAAAGAATCACGATTAAAACATGATAATTCTAAACAAGTGATTCGAAAAAAATCACAAAAATCACCAAATCACTAAAATCACAAAATCACTAAAATCACCAAATCACTAAAATCGTGAAATCACTAAACCCACGAAATCACTAAAATTGCTAAAATCACCAAATCACTAAAATGAGTACAATCACAAAATTGTTTGGGGCGGTTCATCCAATTTTTCCAATATTTCAAATAAAATTTTCTATTATTAATCATTGCCAGGTCTCACGTGCCCGTCATATTGGGGTTACATAACACAATATGGTATTTGATATAACGATACTCATTGAATCGACATCAAACATATTAATTCGATAGAAAGCCCGGAATATCATGGCAAATGGCATTAGTGATGGGTTAGGTTGGCTTGTGACATTATCATACCATAATAACCGTAATCCAACTTGTGTTTGATGTTATCCAGTTCCGATTTGCGACATTCAGTGAGCTGATGTACGTATTCGCGGGCCTGTTCATGGGGACCTTGACGGGCCTCTGCATTCCAATATCAACGATACAGTATGGTGAATTTACAACTCTACTGGTGGACAGAAATACCGTGAACCAAACGAGCACACCCACTCTTATAATGGCGTGGTTTGGCGGAGGAAAGGTCTTGTAAGTTGTACTTTCAATTTTGTCAATCAGACATCCTTAGCAGCTGCAGATTTAAAAAAAATTGAAAATCTACACCTTAAAATTCTCAGATAATAACAAGAATTTTATATCTCAAAGGTTCCAAAAAAATCAAAAACTGATAAGACAACCCACCACGTAGCGACATCCATGCGACTAGTTTATAAAAAAAATAAGGAAAATCTGTTCTCGTAGTTGGGTTGAGGTATGAAGTTGACGGGGCGTTTCCGCTTCTGGCACAAATTTCAGAAAAAAAATTGTCTGTGACATTGATAAACGATCTGCAGTTATTATTTATGGGGTAAGCTAAGGTACTGCGGATAAGATCGAACGTTGTATTTTATCCACCGTAAGAAAAATGTTGAAAGCTTTATAGAAGACTACCAGGTTTTTCTTAAGGCACAACTCAATTTTTTTACTACATTTGTCGACTTTATAAAAAGGTTGAAAATAGAAACTCAATATATATATGTCTATTCGATTGGGTACCAACGACAAAATTCAAAATTAACCAAAACAAATTTTTGCGCAAACCAAAAATTGAGCCGAAGTCAGTTTTGTTTAATAGCTGGATTGTACTTTTTTTTTACTTTTTCGACTGATTCTGAGTGAAAAAAAATTCGGTATTACCCATTTTTAGTACTCCCAATGCTAAGGGAGGCGGCGGCACCGCCAAGCGCGCATCAGGCTGCAGTATATTCGGAGACTTAATCCCAGCATTTACCTTGAACTTACCTTCATAAACCAAAGTACACACTTTTATTTACTACCCCCACAACTTAGTTTTACTGCACCATTCTCACATATCGCAATGTTTATAGCGGATAATCCCGAACCCTCAGTGTGTTATTTTTCCACCAAAAATATTGATCAAAACTGATACCGATTACAGAGGGCCCGACGCTACATACGATGAACGCATGGATGCAATGTACGATGACTCAGTGGCCTTTGGTGTGTCCTGCGCCGCCCTATCAACCCTCCAATTTTTCTTCGCAATATTCACCGTAGACTTCCTCAACGTAGCCGCTTTTCGACAGATTGCCCGCGTCCGTAGGATGTTCCTAAAGGCCGTATTGCGCCAGGATATGTCGTGGTATGACACAAATACATCGACCAACTTTGCCAGCCGAATAACCGAGTAAGTTTCTGTCCATTAATTTTCCTTGATATATGATTGTGTTGGCGTGGCATGCCAGAGCAATTTAATGTTACCCGGCGTTATCGCCTATCGAAATTGTCATCTGCGGCTAAAAAGTGAGGACGAGGACAGGTCTAACCCCATGTCAGGGGGGTTAACATGCTCATGGAGTCGTGTAAGGGCAGTCGGGCAACAGGTGGTTGAACGTGAAATCTCCGAAACCCATGTACCACCTTGAGTTTTGTACCCTCCTCAATTATCCGGATCATCGTGAATATGGCATCCGGAGAGACCATAACAAATTTTTCAATGATACGAAAGCAGTGGGTGGTACCGAGTGGGTGGTACGGAGTGGGTGGTAAAGAGTGGGTGGTACCGAGTGGGTGGTACCGAGTGGGTGGTACCGAGTGGGTGGTACCGAGTGGGTGGTACCGAGTGGGTGGCACGAAGGGGGTGGTACAGAGTGGGTGATACCGAATGGGTGGTACGGAGTGGGTGGTATCGAGTGGGTGGTACGGAGTGGCTGGTACCGAGTGGGTGGTACCGAGTGGGTGATTCCGAGTGGGTAGCACCGAGTGGCTGGTACCGAGTGGGTGGTACCGAGTGGGTGGTACGGAATGGGTGATACCGAGTGGGTGGTACCGAGTGGGTGATGCCGAATGAGTGATTCTGAGTGGGTGGCACCGAGTGGGTGGAGCGGCTTCAGGATGACTCTTTATAAAGGCTGGTTTGCTAATACGAAAACACAGGAATCGATCGAGTGATAGTCGTCCCGCCATCTTAAGTAGGGCATTGGCCTCTTAAGTAGGGCATTGCATGAATATTTTTAATTTTCAAGACTATCTATCGGGATTTATCATGTGTAATCGCAAATAACAAGGACAATCTGTCGCCTGAATAGACAAAAAAAAACTCGCCTGATGCAAACACTTGATATCGATTAAATTCCCAATAACCCCTGCAAGATGTTAAACTCTCGTATGGACAACTTGTGTCACTCATTGTTCACGAAACTCTCTCCAACTGTCTGCCTCTCGCAAACTTGTTATAACGATAATGAGAATGTAGTTAGCCCCACGTCAGACCACGGCACCTTGGCTTCTTGCTTACGATAGTTACCGCCTGGCAAACTTCTTCATACTTTACGATCAAACTGGTTCATTGAGCATCCGAGATATCTTATCAATTCGCTTGAGTAAATAACGCATAATGTTCTCCAGGGGGGCTAACCGAGTGATAACTAAATAGCATATTGAATGGGAAATCTTCCCGGGACTCTAATTTTTGTCCCATTTATGGTAGTAGTTTGGCATTCTTCAACTTCTCGATAACGCTGAAAGTGACATAAGAAATTTTAATTCGCACTGGAATTCTTTACAGTGTCTCTCACCAAAACTGAAAAGTGTTCCTTAAATGTTCCACGCAATTGAAATTTCCCGATGTTGAGAATTCAATCAAATGTAGACGTGTCCATGAGAAGGGACCACTTGGGTGAATTTAGTTTCCGAGATATTCACGTTTTTCTCTTCCCAACTTCCCTTTACCCCAATGTTAAATTATTGATTTGATCTCACCTAGCGACGTCAGTTTCTGTACTACCATAGTCATTCTTGATTCAAAAGGTGGGGGATCAAATCAAGATGACTGCAGCATGCATAACTCAAAACCGACAAAGTGGTCCCTTTTCACGGACATCCACAAATCGTCACCTAATGAATAACCCAATCACAATTACTTTCATTTCAGGGATTTGGATAAAATGAAGGAGGGAATTGCCGAGAAACTTGGAATATTCACGTACCTCATGGTGTCCTTTATATCCTCCATTGTAATATCGTTTATCTACGGTTGGAAGCTCACTCTAGTGGTTTTGAGCTGTGCACCGATCATCGTTATTGCCACTGCAATTGTGGCCAAAGTTCAGAGCACCCTGACTGCCCGTGAATTGAGTGCTTATGGTCAGGCCGGTAGTGTTGCTGAAGAGGTGCTTGGTGCTATAAGAACTGTTGTGGCATTTGGTGGTGAAAGAGTTGAAGTTGCCAGATATAGGAAGAAACTTGAGCCAGCTGAGAGTACCGGTATCAAACGTGGACTGTGGTCCGGTGTCGGCGGCGGTGTTATGTGGTTCGTTATATTGATTTCTGCGATGACAATATTATTTATTTGATGAAATGTTGAACAACAAACACACGACAATAGTTTCAAATAATTCTCAAAATTTCATTAATTACATTTTTTGATAATTTAACCGAGGAGAAGTTAGTTAATAATTAACCTCTGAATCTGATAATTCAGTGGCCTTGAGCAAGTGGATTTCACTCTTTTCAAAGCGGGTATAATTTTACTCGTGCGTGCGAGAGAGTTTGGGAATCAATTTTTTCGGATTATTAAAATACAGTAGACTCCCTCTAGCTCTCCACTTTCGGGGCTCTGATTTCCCCGCCGGCAGAGCTACCGGTTACCACCTCTGCGCACGCAAAGGGCGTATCTTACGACAGAGACGGCGTGCTTATCCAAGGTGTTTCTGTTTTACGTCGCTCATTGTAACGTTGTGGCCTTACGCGTTTGTAAACAAACCACTGGGTAGTCTACTGCCGCTTCCACTCTAGAGCGCCCGCCCATCTCTGATGCCCCGTGCGTAGTGGGGGAAAAATTCCCCTCGCTCGGAATCGTGCGGAGAGCTATGAGGGTGCAGAGCTAGACGGAGTCTACTGTATAGGAAAAATAATTAAACTCGGATGCGAATGTTTGGGATCAATGT
The DNA here is from genome assembly GCA_026005395.1 of Asobara japonica. Taxonomy (NCBI): domain Eukaryota; kingdom Metazoa; phylum Arthropoda; class Insecta; order Hymenoptera; family Braconidae; genus Asobara; species Asobara japonica. The sequence goes on from BQMI01000028.1 coordinate 3,398,949, forward strand.
TCACTGATTGATTATTGATGAAGTGCAACATATAGACATTGACCGCGTTGAATTCAAATTAACTTCCTTCACCTTACAGGTTTATCATATATATGAGCTATGCCTTAGCATTCTGGTATGGTGTGCAATTGATTCTCGACGACAAGCCCAAGGAGGACAAGGAGTATACCCCAGCTGTTTTAGTTATTGTATTTTTTGGTGTGCTGGCCGGCGCTCAGAATATGGGTCTTACATCACCACATCTTGAGGCATTTGCTGTTGCACGCGGTTCAGCAGCAGCTGTATTCCAAGTTTTGGATCGTGTCCCCACAATTGACAGTTTAAGCAGTGAGGGGCATAAACTGAAGAGCGTCAATGGGGAAATAGAATTTAAGGATGTTCATTTTCGCTATCCAGCTAGAAGGGACGTCAAAGTTCTCCAGGGATTGAATTTGAAGATTAAACATGGAGAGACTGTGGCATTGGTGGGCGGCTCTGGCTGTGGTAAATCGACCTGTTTGCAGCTGATTCAGCGGCTTTACGATCCCCTACAGGGACAGGTGGGTTATTACTGAGTCTGTTAAGTGAGATAATTACGAATGCCCAATCATTTGGGAAGTGGAATTTTTTATCAATTCAAAGTACTTGTACGAAGTTCGGTGGGCATACGGGTAAAGGTCGCACTTTACTTCAGAGTTATAATAAAAAATATTTTCCAAATAGAGTTACAATTTTATTCACTCCGTAGCCAGGGGTCTGCTCTGTCTCAAATAAATAGAATTGATTCAAAAATGATGTTGAGATGCAACAAGGGGAATCAGGTAAAGATGAATAAGTTTTAAAAAAAAAATTACAAATTTTTGTTTTGATGTTATTGAATCTTGGAGAATGACACTTATGTTTTTCGTTGAATTGCTTTTAGTAAACACTAGAGTTTTATGGGAAAAGGTGGCAGATCGATGCAGCACTGAGTGTCTTTCGCGTTCGTCTTACGTTATCTCTTAACAGGCTCTAGTTTTATACTTTTATTTTACGACTCGTCGTACACTGGGGGATAAATGGATTTTAGAGGGTTTTATGTAGCGTGTAGTCAGGAGGTGTTTATGGCTAATCTGCCATTTTTAGTTTTCATAGAAAATCAATGATTTCAGGTGCTCTTGGATGGTATTGAAATACCCAAATTAAATGTCGGATGGATGAGATCGCATATTGGTCTTGTAGGACAGGAGCCAGTGCTATTTGATACGACAATCAGAGAAAATATACGATATGGCAATGATAATGTTACCGAGCAGGAGATGATCAAAGCAGCTAAGGAGGCGAATGCACATGATTTTATCAGCAAACTCCCTGAGGTAAGATTATCATTTCGTCTCTCAGGAAACATTTTCAAATTGCAGTCAAATATAAGTCTCTTGCAGAAATCTTTCATGCATAATTACCATAATTATTGCACATTACGGCGGTATAGTGAACTCCCCCAGCAGTGCACTTCCCACAAGTTGATGGATCCCTATAGTGACTATCGTCATGATCCCACCACTGACTATCTCCTCAAGCGCCACCTCTTCACCACTGTGCAAATGGTCCCGCATGACTTTGAAAGCTGCAGTCGACTCCGCCACTAGTGCACTGCGCGGGACCAGACGCTCCACCGCCCTGTCGCACAAGTGACCCTCCCCTACTTCTCCCACTCCCGGATACTAGTAAGCGTAGTGAGGTAGCATTCAAAGTCACGCGGGACCATATGCACAGTGGTGGGGAGGCGGCGCTTGAGGAGATAGTGACTGGTGGGGTCATGCTGATACTGACTATAGGGATCTATCAACTTGTGGGACGTGCATTGGTGGGGGAGTTAACTGTACCTCACTGCGCTTACTAGCATCCGGGAGTGGGGGAAGTAGGGGAGGGTCACTTGTGGGACAGGGCGGTGGAGCGGCCGGTCCCGCGCAGTGCACTAGTGGGAGAGCCCACTGTATTTCCTATTCATTTCCAAGTGTCCAGTTCCCAAGATCTGTGAGAATGTGATATAGAGATCGCTCATTCCCGACAGCTCTGCGCTTTTGGAGGCTCGTCCTGACTGCCCTATAATTTCAAATACTTTCATCTGCACGCAGGGTTATGATAGTCCAGTAGGTGAGCGCGGTTCTCAGCTATCAGGTGGTCAAAAGCAGCGAATTGCCATAGCTCGAGCTTTGGTGCGGCGACCAGCGATTCTTTTACTGGACGAAGCAACATCTGCTTTGGATCTCCACAGCGAGGCCACCGTCCAACGTGCACTCGATGCAGCCTCCAAAGGCAGAACAACTATAATTGTGACTCATCGTCTCTCAACAATCACCAACGCTGACAGAATCGTCTTCATAAAAGATGGACAAGTGGCGGAAATGGGAACTCACGAAGAGCTTCTCGCTCTTGGCCAACATTACCATGCCCTAGTATCAGCCGATGCCAGCGCCACAGCGCGAGCCAAAGCTACGGCCTCTGCAGCCAAGACTGTTACTGCTGCAAAAGCTAAACCAAAACCTCCCCTCAAAAAGCAGTTCTCCACCCTCTCCATGCACTCCCATCGGCTCTCTTTGGCTGGCGGCTCAACAACATCTGAGGAGGAACTCGAGGAGCATGAGAAACCATACGATGCACCCACTATGAGAATATTCGGGCTGAATAAGCCCGAGTGGCCGTATAACGTAATTGGTGAGTAATATGTTTCGTTTGAAACTGGAGATAAAGGAAAATGAGGGGAGTCGGGCGCCGCCTTTACGGCCACGCTCGGTGCTCCTTAGGTAGAGTCCTCCGGAGATACTCTTGCTCCTATACTTTTTGCTATATCTCATCTTTCCTGGATTTATAAAATCCTCAAAGATCCTTCAATTTTTCTCCTCAAAATTCTCAAAAAAAAAAAAAATTGGAGATTTTCTACGGAGGTGAAAATTTGGAAATGAGAATTTTTTTTTTCAATTATTCTATTTGTATGGGCTTTCTATATTTCCAGGTTGCTTAGCTGCAGGCATAGTCGGTGCATCATTTCCCGCTTTTGCAGTGCTATTCGGCCAGGTCTACGAGGTCCTAGGGCTGCCGGATGACGACGACATTCGTCGTGAAACCATTAATTTTTCAATTCTCTTCATCGTGGTTGGAATCGTGACGGGAGTGGGGACATTCCTCCAAATGTACATGTTCGGTCTAGCCGGTGTGAGAATGACCACACGTTTGCGAAGTGTCACATTTGCGGCGATGCTAAAACAGGAGATGGGTTGGTTCGATGAGGATTCCAATAGTGTGGGTGCACTCTGTGCGAGACTATCATCAGATGCTAGTGCTGTCCAGGGAGCAACTGGCAGTCGAGTTGGTTCAATTCTTCAAGCAATGTCGACCCTCCTTCTTGGTGTCGGATTATCGTTATACTTCACTTGGAAAATGACACTTGTGTCAATAGTCACAATTCCTCTAGTGCTTGGTGCTGTATTCATGGAAGCTAGAATAATGGGTGGTCAAGGTATGGAGGAAAAACGTAAAATGGAGTGTGCAACAAGAATAGCCATTGAAGCAATATCAAATATACGAACTGTTGCTAGTCTTGGCAAGGAGGGCGCCTTCCTTGATCGTTATTGTGTGGAGTTAGCCAAGGTTGCTGCGGCTACAAGAACACGAAACCGTTTACGCGGTTTGGTCTTCTCATGCGGTCAGACTATACCCTATTTTGGGTATGCCCTGAGTCTCTATTACGGTGGCTACCTCGTGGCCAGAGAAGGCTTGCCCTATAAGGATGTAATCACAGTATCTGAGGCACTGGTCTTCGGCTCCTGGATGCTTGGTCAGGCGCTTGCTTTTGCACCCAATTTCAATACAGCAAAAATCTCAGCTGGCCGAATATTCAGATTGCTTGATCGAGTACCGGAGATTATGACACCACCAGAATTGGATGACAAGGACAAGGATTGGAAGGCTGATGGATTGATTCAATTTTCCAAAGTGGAATTTCATTATCCAACTCGGGTTGAGAGCCAAATTCTACGGGGTCTCAATCTTATCGTTAAACCTGGACAGATGGTTGCTTTGGTAGGGCAAAGTGGTTGTGGAAAGTCAACTTGTATACAGCTACTTCAGAGACTTTATGATCCAGTCTCGGGCACGGTTACCATGGATAGACGTGATATTTCCTCGGTGTCGCTTGCTGCACTACGGGCCCAACTTGGTGTTGTGGGACAAGAGCCTGTTTTGTTTGATCGCACTATCGCTGAAAATATAGCGTATGGGGATAATAATAGGATTGTTGGCATGGAGGAGATTATCGAAGCAGCTAAGAAATCTAATATTCATAGTTTCGTCAGCTCTCTACCGCTGGTATGTACACTGGTTTCGTTACAAAAACTTTACCGAATTGCAGGGGGGAGGGCGGTGAGTGGGTGGGCGGGTAGGTGGTAGGGGCCGGGGCAGGGAGTGGGAGGGTGGGGTAGGGGGGGGGGTGAGTGGGTGGGTAGGTGGTGGGGGATAAGGGGGGAAGGTGTGGGAGGGGGGGGTGGTTGGAGGGGGGTGGAGGTGGGAAGGGGGGTGGGAGGGTGGGGAAGGGGCGGGAGGGTGTATTGATTCTATGGGTATTATTAATGATCTACAAGGAACAGAAGTTTAAGGGCGGTTAAGAAGTAGTTTCCGGTCACTATGTAACTTTAACTCTCTTGCGCTAGTCAAGGTGCACTGGTGAATGGGTCATTCTCGGTGGGTGGGAAATGGGTAATGTGACGTACAGTTATGAGCGAATATACCGTGAACTATTTTGGCAGCTAATGAGAGGGACGTGATGGAATGGGTGAATATATATTGGTGTAAATATTATATTTCTAATCAATGAGTCGGATATCGAGTGTGGGTGAATGTATTGATTGTTGATGTGGGTTGTCTATGACAATTAGAAATGATGATCAAAAGGAGATCAGGACATATTGAAATTGTCCTTTTGGAATCGATTTGTTGGTCCACAATATTTTACAAAATTACGCGCGAGAATTGTGACCAGTGGGAGTCAGCTTGCTAGTTTTTTTCGTATCGCCTTTTTTTCTCGTGCAAATTCAATTCTTCACTCCCTTTTTTGTTCATCTTCCCAGGGGTATGATACGAGATTGGGGAGCAAGGGTACTCAATTGTCGGGTGGGCAGAAGCAGCGAATCGCAATAGCACGTGCCTTGGTGAGAAATCCTCGTATACTTCTTCTCGATGAGGCAACATCCGCTCTTGATACACAGAGTGAGAAGGTGAGTGATTTTTCCATCAGCCATGTTTTAAAAAAAAGTCATACACTGGAGGAGGGACTGAATAAACAACGTAAACTCTATAAATGAGAGGAATTCTCGTATAAAAAGCAGAGTAAGATGGTTGGGAAAATTTATACCTTCGTAAAAAAGGAAGATTTCCAAAATTTTAGACTGCAAAAATTGATGTTTATTCGTAGAGCGGGGAAAGTGACGAAATGATAACGTCAAATCCTTGGAGCAACTGACATAAAAGACAATACAGATTATTTCCTCCCCCCCCCCTCCCTTGCCACACACGTTGTACGAATGGGCAAAAAATTCCACGAGGAGATGGGACAAAGAACTATTTTTGAATGTGGACTCCTCGCCCGGTGTACAATGGAACGGAGCTACCAATTAACGGCGCTTATAATAGGGGAACGTTGGAAACTTGGTAGAATATATTTTATAAAAGGGTAAATGTCAGGGGGATAAAACCTCGGGAATACGCGGAGGAATTTTTTACTGAAGCTTAGATTTTTTTACGACTTCAAAGCTCAATTGTCTGGTACCTAACAAAGATGGTGCGTAAGATTTTTTTTTCGCTTTGTACGGGCCTCGGGGGAATTTAATTTTTGCATTCATCATTAATGAAAACAGAGATTGGTGGATGACATTCGGTACCAAAATTTCTTATTGGATGCAAATTTATTGAATTGGTAAAAAAATTATGGCTCTGAATTTTGGAGATACGAAACCGGTGGCGCATTTCCTTTTTCCGCCACTTTGACTGGTGTGGCGTTAGTTTCGGTCTTATGGTTTAGGATAATCTTGATATATATCGATAGTCTCTTTCGTCTATCCTTTTTACTGTAGGATCCTGTTTACTGTAGGATCAAATGGTTAGCAAATTTTAAAATTCAATTCTTTAAATTTTCCAGATTTTCCAAATTTTCCAAATTTTCCAATTTCCAAATTGCCAAATTTTCCGAATTTTCCAAATTTTCCAAATTTTCCAAATTTTCCAAATTTTCCGAATTTTTCAAATTTTCCGAATTTTTCAAATTTTCCAAATTTTCCCAATTTTCCAAATTTTCCGAATTTTTCAAAGTTTCCAAATTTTCCAAATATTCCATATTCAATAAGTGGATCTTCCACATTCCGCGACTTGACCCATATGTCCAGACCAAAATTTCTATCGGAATGTCCAACGAAACACCCCAAGAATACGAGGCGAACCCTCCCGATTGTTTCCCCCAATTTTATTGGAAATGATTCTATCCTTGTAAATAGGTGGTGCAAGCAGCTTTAGATAAGGCCATGGAGGGAAGAACTTGCATCACTATAGCTCACCGTCTTGCCACCATAAGAAACGCCGACGTGATTTGCGTTTTTGAAAAGGGTACAGTAGCTGAGATGGGTACACATGATGACCTCATTGCAGCTGATGGTCTCTACGCTCACCTTCACGCTCTCCAGGAAGCAGCCATGGAATAAAGGACAAAATTATCCGAGTCTCGGAACACCTCTTATTTCCTCATTTTCTCTTCTCTTTCCACCCAAGATAGGGTGACTCGACCAGTGTTCATACCCGTCCACTACTTGGACCAACTCTCACGAGTTTTCGCAAAATTCATAATGGTAGACCTCGGTTTCACCATCGCTATTTTTGCGAATATTTCAGAACCCAAGAAAGATATCGACATCATCATATAGACTTTTTTTATAGAGCTAGCTCAGGCCAACAAAAAAGGTTCTACACAAACTCCAGTACCGTTCGTAGATGCTGAGATATTCCGCTCAGACCGTGTCAAAATTCGTGTGGACGCTGTTGATATGGATACTGGTCGGTTCGCAGGAAGGGCCAACTAATGAACTATCAGGGCAAGGAAAATTCTCAATATAGCAATGGTTCCTCTAGATCACGCATTTAAATCATATATAGTTTTACGGTACAAAAATCTTATCAATCTGGGCTGAGATGCTTCATCCTATCCCATATTTCGCAGTCTTATCATTTTTATTCGAATAATTGCGGACGTCTCAGCGACGTTTAAGGCACTCAAAAATGGAGCGAGGTATTTCTCGTTTTTTTTATAGCTCAATTAATGCCTAGACAAATAGTGAAAAAAATTTGCATATATATACTCGACTTAAGGATAACGAAAATGCATTTGTAAGGTGGCTGTGATGCATGAGGTTGGGTGGAGGAGAGATAAGTTTAGCAAATTTCCTACCTTATCGAATATCCTACATTATCAGAGGGTCGATAATGCAGGAAATTCAGCAGATATATCGATAGTGTACAGCCTCGTGTATAACTTCAAAATTAATTTTCTGCATTTTTTGGGTCATCAGTCGCATTGATATTTTGCAGAATTTTTTAAAAGGAGTATTAATAGTTTTAAAAAAATGAGAAAACCTCACTTTATTTTTATAGTCATTTTGCAGTTGAGAGAAAATCCTTAAATAGGGAAATTCGGATTCGGGTATTTGTCTCAACAATTAAAAAAAAAAAAAAAAAATTGATGAATAGAACCGAAATCATGGAATAGGAATATTCTTGGAAATCTTCTCCGTTATTGTTGAAAAATTTTCAAATTTTTTGTTCCTCCTTTTTCACTCTTATTTCATTGACATCCGATTATTTTGCCGAAATATATATACATGTTCTCCTGTAGAATTCTGTCCCGCAATCATCTTAACGAAGTTTTTTTTTTTAGTTTGACGGCTCAAAGTGATCAGTGAAATTGCGTCTATTTCAGAAAATTCCAAGCTTATTTCATAGATATCTGGAATGATTAGCGCAAATTTCAATTTTATTGGTGCAGGAAAGATAGCGAAATCACAAAATCTCCAATTTTTGAAATTTTGTTTGCTGGTCTGATGTATTTTTTTTTTTAAGAATCAACTTAATTGAGGAAAATTCGAGATGAGAGAATTTACTTTCGTGTATAATCCTTTTGTTATCTATTCAGTGGTTTTGTTTCGTGCACTGATCTTCCATTTCTGTCAATGAACAATTTGGCTAGGTGCAAAATGTTTATTTTTACTACTGCAAGATTACGTAACAGCTTTGATAGGGATTGCCCTCTCAGAAATATGAATTCGTTGAACTACTGGTGAAAAAAAAATGAGAATCAGGTCGAGCAGCAAGTAGTAATGTGTTAACGACCAAATTGCCTCAGAAAAAAATTTCAAAAAATTTGTAGAGGATCTACAATCCAAATGATTTTTTACCTCATTTTTCTTTTGAAAATTTCTTTGACTTTGTTTTTTTAATTGGATATCGTCTCTCAAAAAAATGTACTGTTTTTCCCCATTTTGTTTTTTTTGTTATTCAATTTTGGAATTAAGTGGGCGGTCATGCTACCTTAATTTTCCAGTAATGGAATTTTATCACCTACGTAGAGTTTTAGTTACTCAATTCCACATTTTTCCAATAAACCCGTTATCGATTTCTCGGATTTGAAGACGTAAATTGCAAGAAAATATTGCCCATAATTATCGATGAAATCATTACAAATGTGTTAATTTTTTTTCCTAATTACATAGAGTAAGATAATTAGATGCTCGACCGCCCATCACGGTATGGTAATCTACTTATTCGCTGACGGGGGAACGGAAGGGAAGACGCAAAAAAATGCCAAGCGAGGCGAAATCTTTCTTGTTGGCTCTTGTTAAACGAGGCATATAAAAATTTTACAGGAAAAAAATGGGGATGTGTCGTTGCTAGTTATATTTTTTAGAGCTCTGTAAATTGCGAAAGGTTTGTCGATTTTCCACAGAAATATTCGGAAACGATATTCATAGTTGAATTTTTTATGAATTATATATGATATATTCCTATGGCTATTGCATCAATTTTTGATATTTTATATCGTGACCGCGTATAGGATATTTTAGCAGTGAAGCTAAATGAGAAGCTTAATTGACAGTTATCATACCCGGAGAGCTGCCGGTAATTCACAATTATGAAGATTTGACAGTTGTCAAAAATTGATAGCTTCCAAAAATTGACAGCTGCCAAAAATTGACAGCTGCCAAAAATTGACAGCTGCCAAAAATCGGCAGTTGTCAAAAATTGACAGCTGTCAAAAATGGACAGCTTCCAAAAATTGACAACTGTAAAAACTTGACAGCTGCCAAAAATTGACAGTTGTCAAAAATCGACAGCTGTCAAAAATTGACAGCTGTGAAAAAATGACAGCTGTCAAAAATTGACAGCTTCCAAAAATTTTAAGCTGTCAAACATTGACAGCTTCCAACAATTGACAGCTGTCAAAAATTGCTGAGAATTCACTTCTGGAACATCCTGCAGTTGAAGCATTACAGTGCAGTTCAAAATTGAGGAACAAAATCTTGAATTGTTGAGTGCCTACTTTATATCTTGGCTGATGACAATATATCCGCGCAAATGAATATTAAGTGCCACTGACCAAGTGTTACTTAAATAACGTAAGTAAGATAAGAGTATCATGGAGAGGAATTTCATGGAAAAACATTTACTGAGTAGTACAATTGCAATTTCTGTCAATTTTTTTTGCACCTCAATTACTCCGTAAATTTTTCTCCCGAAATTTTGGCATTGACAGTCGGTCAATTACCTCTCCGTGCAGACAATTGACGTGTGGTCTGACTTAGTTCACAGTGATACTAGAAATTACTATATACATGAACGAGTATTACTTTTTGTGTTTTTTTTTTGTTCAATGTTGAAGGACGAATACTAGAATTATTGTAATCCCCCATGTACCAACTTGTGAGCATGAGAAAATAAATCGTTTTAATGCGAAAAACCAGAGTTGTTGTTTCTAGCCAAAGTTTTTTTACGGAGTCAATTTGTCTATTCTGTGGTTATGATGCTATCATACGTACACGAGTAGTACAAGTGTCAAAGTAGTTTGGTTAGTAGTTGTGGAGTTGATTTTACTTTTGCGTCGTTCTACGATTTCGCGAGTTTGCCGGAACAATCCTGGTGAAATGTGAAAGAAAGGTGTGCGATGCAATACAGAGGTAAGTTATGAACGAAAATAGGATTGTCAGTTCATCGTTGCGTTCTACACTGAACCAACTTTTTTGTCTTCGAGTGGAATCTTTCCATTCAAGACCCGACAATTTTGTCTGGATTCCATTTATTGATCTGATTGGATTTTGTATGATGCGATCGTCCATATGCAAGTAGTATGAGTATCCGGCTAGTCAGCCCGTACTCGTCGAGTTAATTTCTTGTTTTGTTTTCGTACTGCATTCTCTCGGCTTTGCCTCAATAACATTGTCCAAACGCCAAAGAAAGAAGTGGATGGGATAGAGAGGTAAGTTATGAACGGATAAATTGTCGCTTTTGAAACAAGGAAGAAGACTAACTTGACTAGTTTCTACTACGCCAAAGAAAAAAATGAAATCCACTGCAGTTCTGCAATGCCTTGTAGTTTAGGATTGGATCCATGAATAAAAGTGCTGAGGCCAAAGGCAGAAACTGAGGCAAACATCTGTAGATCGCAAGATTACTGAAAAGCGTAAAACTGAAACAAAAGTCAGAATAAAAAATGGGGAAAATTTTATCGTTCTGTTTTTTGTAATAGTCTAAGGTAAAAAAATATTGATATATCTCCAATTAAATTATTCCAAATTGGATTCAGTTCGTGCGTTAGTTTTCCCGAAAATATTTGTTTCTCCAATTTTTGGTATGGAAATTGTTTCAATCGAATTTTGTGAACGTTCAACTTTTTTTTACGCAGGTTCATAGCGGATGCTGTGATGCCATCATCTGTATACAAGTATCTGTAGTAGTATGAGGCAAACTGGCAAATTCGTATGCGCTGAATTAATTTGTGCTTACTTTTATGCGGTTCAGCGATCTCTTGAGTTTTCCCCAATAATACGTCAAAGTCAACCAAAACTCAATGCCAAAATGTCATGGGAGAGGTGGAGTGGGCTATAGAGCTATTTTATGAACTATAGCAATTTGATGCTCTAAGTGGAGAATTCTCGCCCTATGGGGGATTTGAACCAGGAACCCAAGTGGCAGCGCTAAGACTGCGCGCTTAGTCCACTCGGCTATTCTGACGTCGGTATGTCAGAATTTAATTTTTCCGGAATGTCTGATGAGCGGGAGGTTGCTCATAGAGTAGCTGCTTGTACCGACACAGGTTTTCTGTGGTTTCTTGTGTCTTATCATGCGAATGCGGTGCAGCGTATGGTCCGCAAGCCCACATATCCATAATCGATCGAAGGCGTTAAAGATAATAAAAAAAAAAAAGTGGAGAATGATTAGAGATCGGCCAAACAGCTTTGATGAGTATTATACTTTACCATAAAATCTGTATTTTGTGTTACATAATTTTTTCACCTAACTCTCGAACTCCCGGAGTTATCGCTCTTGACAGTGAGTGGTGGGTGGTGCGGGGAGTGGATGGTGTGGGGAGCGGATGGTGTGGGGAGCGGATGGTGTGGGGAGCGGATGGTGTGGGGAGCGGATGGTGTGAGTGGTGTGGGCGGTGGGGAGTGTGGCTGGTGTGGGTGGTTGGTGGTGTGGGCAATTGGTAGTGTGGACACTGGGTGGTGTTAGTGGTGTGGGCGTTGGAGGTGTGGGTGGTGGATGGCGTGGGCGATTGGTACTGTGGCCGGTGGGTGGTGTATGTGATTGGTAGTACGCACTCTGAGTGGTTTGGTCCTGCGGGTAGTGGGTGGTGTGTGCAATGGATGGTATGGGCAGTGGGTGGTGTGGGGAGTGCATGGTGGTGTGTGACACTGGGTGGTGTGAGTGGTGTGGGCGGTGGGGGGTGTGGATGGTGGGTGAGGTGGGCGATTGGGAGTGTGAACAGTGAGTGGTGTGGGTGGTGGGTGGTATGAACGATTGGTGGTGTTTGCAGTGACTGGTGTGAGTGGTGGGTGGTGTGGGCGATTGGTAGTGTGGACAGTGACTGGTGTGGTCGGTGGGTGGTGCGCACATAAGCTCGGTCCCACAATCAGGAAATCAGTGCTTCCACCCGTCTTGCATCCCACCCCATATTCCATATATTTCCATGACCACTTCATTTTTACGTAAAAATAAATTTTTACAATTCTTCATACTAACATTACTTTTAATCGACTTTTGTAAACGTCAGCTACTTTCCACGGAGTTTCGTTTGACGCTGTGATGCCATCATCTGTATACAAGTAGTACGAGTAAAATTAGCAAGTTCGTAGTAGCTGAATTAATTTGTGCTTTCCTTTTTATGCGGTCCTGCGATCTCTCGAGCTTGCCTCAACAACACTGTCAAATTGTGCGGGGGGAAAGGAGGTGGGTGGTGGGATAGAGAGATAAGTTATGAGCGGATACGTCATCGTCGCCCCATTGTCGCCTTTGAGGAAAGAGAGAAAACTAAGTTGACGGAGAACCGAAGTACGGCATTTCCAAAGTTACCGTGAGGATAAGGACAGACTGATAATACTGGGGTAATACTGGAGGGTGTCTTTTTTTGCCTCCACTCTTGTTCTCTTGACTCCTTGGTTTTTTTTTTGCACGTAACTTTCGTTTGCAAAACTTATAACGGAGTAGCCTGCTGGTGTGAGCGGGTGAGAAGAAACTTTTATTTTTCATGTATCAGCTTGATCCATGACAACTTTGGCGAGTTGCTGAGGATGACTACCACTAGAGAAATATTCTCGGGTTCTTGACATTCGAACGTTGTTCTCAAACTACCGACATATTTACCCAGAGAATTCAATCAGGGCGAGAGATTGAATGGCTGTGTCTACGAGAGATTGATTGATTGATGGAAATTTTATTCACTGTGCATGATGCTGTGCGAGATGAAGTGGACCAGGTCCGCAGCGTCACAATGTATCAGTAACATATCGCGAGGACATTGGGGAAATAGATAGGAATATACATCAAAGTGAGAGGACTTGAAAGGGTTTAGGGAATGAGAAGAACAAAATGGACCACATCGCGGAGGATAGGTTCCCTAATATGTAATTAATAACCGAGTAATTATAGGAGCAGGGCTCTCAGTGGGCAAGATAAAAAAGTTGGCGGAAAAATGAGGAAGTGTAAGGGGGGGGGGGTGAGATGCTGGACCAGGAGGAAGGAGGCAGGGAAGCTGAAGGATTTGCGAAATCAAAGTATACAGGAATATCATTTCTCGGGGGCATTCACTCAGGGTGAGACAATCAGGAAAAGATTTTCATATCGGGGAGGATTGACTGTAAGCTGCTGATTTTGGGAAGATTCAATACGAGGGGCGTGCAAGAGATGGGCATTTGAATTTAGATGGGCATTGAGTGATTATCGGAAAACTCTTTAGAAAGATGGAGGAGGGGGGGGGGGATTGAAAACCGACTGGCAATCAACAATCTAGCAAGTTGTGGATGGAGCAATACAGCTGAGAATGTCAGAATGATAGACTCTTCAGTAGCAGATTGTTGGAATACTATGGCAAAGTCGGATTAGTTCTTCAGTTGCGCGACTCATTCACTTTCCAATGGGAAAAGTTATTGTAATGATCGTGAAAATCCGGAGTAAAACCTACCTAAGTCCCTTCTTCATGTGTGGGTATTTTCCGCTGTGAGTTGAGGCGGAGGCATGGGTGTTGGCGGGAGGGGATATGGGTAGGTGGGTGGATGGGTGAATGGATGGGAGGATAGGTGGTAGGGGAGATGGTTAAGTGGGAGGGGAGATGGTTGGGTGGGAGGGGAGATGATTGGATGGGTGGGAGGGGAGATGGTTGGGTGGGTGGGAGGGGAGATGGTTAGGTGGGTGGGAGGGGAGATGGTTGGGTGGGTGGGAGGGGAGATGGTTGGGTGGGTGGGAGGGGAGATGGTTGGGTGGGTGGGTGGGTGGGAGGGGAAATGGTTGGGTGGGTGGGTGGTAGGGGAGATGGGTGAGTGGGTGGGTACGAGGAAAGATGGCTGGGTAGGTGAGAGGAGAGATGGCTGGGTAGGAGGGGAGATGGGTGGGTGGGTGGTTAGTTTGATGGGCGTGGAGTTTTAATTTCGCAAAATTAAAGAAAGCAAAATTTATTTCGTAATTTTCCCAATATGTGTGAAAATTCAACTTCGAAAATTGTAAGGAATGAAGATTTAAAAAAATTTTCAAAATTACAAAAATCTCATAACCTACTGTGAAAAAAAATTGTAAAGTCAATAACCGCGTGACGATACGAAGTAAAAATACAATATGATATTATCTACCCGTGATTTGGTGACAGTAGATGCCAACGCGATGCTGAGGTTTGGGAGTGGTGATGGCTGGGTAGATGACCTGCTTGCACTTCTGGCGCATGAACACTGAGAACACCTCGGTTGCATATAAATCAGCATAAAATGCCATCGTGAATTCCACAAGCACCATGCGTTCACGATCACGGTAAGCCATGTACCATCAACCTAATCTCCATTCATCGAGTCACTTTATGCGAATCCCAAACGATTATTTCTATAACGTTTTGTCACATTCAACGCGATTTTCAGATGACGACTAAGCTTTAAATATAGTCGTGCCATTATTTTAGATTGATGTACAACATAATCTACCCGTACGAACCAAAGAGTAGACGGAAATCAATCTTCAAGATGTCAAGAGTATCATCCTATTAGAAAATTGTGAGCCTATGAATTCGGAAGTTTTTCAGAAATATTGCGACTTAACGATAAGAAAAATTGAAATGTCCGAAATATGATTCTAACATTTTCACAATTTTCAAAAAATTTTCCAAACTTAAATCTTTGAAAAATTCAAAAATATCAAAATTTCCCAAATTTAAAAAATTTGGGAAAATTCAAAATCGTAAAAATTTGTCAGCCTGAAATAAAAAAAAAAGAAAATTCAAAAAAGTCGGAATTTCCCAGACAAAAATTCTGGAGAATTTGGGAAATGGAAAAATTTAGGAAAAGTGCCAAATTTATTTTTCTAAATATTTGGAATTTCCGAATCACGAAATGAACAAATATTTTGCAGCAATTGAAAATTTATTAACCACGAAAGGAAAATGCGTCAATTGGGATGTCTGCTAATCGACTTTTTTTCAGTAACCCCAAAAGAAGCAACAACCAAATCCCGCTAAAATATCACATTTCAAAGTTTGTATTTGATACGAAGGCCAATTTCAGCTCGGAAATCATATATGGAGATTAAAATTTGAATATCGCAGGATCTGGACGGCAAAAGTGTTGGCTTTTTTCCCCGCAAAAAAAAGTTAATTTCATGTAATCCAGCTCTCACTCTTTTCTTTTTAATTAAAAACGAAAGTATGAGTTGACAAAAAATCTGTGATAAAATACATTGCCACAACTTGAGCAGAAGATATTTCAATGTTTATACATAAATATCTTCTCGTAAAATCCATTTTGCATTCGAGAAGCTGGTAATAACTTTCAGGAAATACTGCGTATCGTATGTCAGCCGGCAAAAGCCTTCTATGTAAATTTCTATTGTCATTGAAATGGCAATTTATGGTGTGCTATGATACCGAGAATATGGAAGGGAGAGAGCGAGATGGAGATGGCCCGAAAAATAAACTTTCAAAAATGCTTTTCCAACCATTGGATCGCTATATATTCGCCTTGCCCCTCCAACGCTATAGTAAAAAAAAATGGGTGGGTAGTACGAACGCGATACGAAAGGGAAAGTGCACAATCTCGCTGAATTAAAAGCATTAGATAATTGGAAAAAATTGATGATTTCCGAATTCGTTCCAAATTTTTAACAATCTTTCTGTGGGGTGAGATTTTGGTAACTATCAGACATTAAACAATTTTGTGATTTTTTTTTTATTTGGTTGATACGTGAGTTCTATTCCTGAAACGCGCACACATGCATACATACACACACCGACCTACATGCACATACACACCTAGCTCCACCCTCCTACCCAGTGATACACCCTCCCCACCTGGCCATGCACCCACCCATCCAGCCAAACACCCGCCTACCCACTCATCCACATCCACCCACCCACCCGCTCATCCACACCCACCCGCCCATCCACACTCACCCACCCATCCACACCCACCCACCCATCCCCACTCACCCACCCACCCATCCACACCTCCCCACCCACCTGCCCATCCACACCCAGCCACCCACCGGCCCATCCACACCCACCCACCTACCCGCCCATCCACACCCACCCACCTACCCGCCCATCCACACCAACCCACCCAGCCATCCACTCATCCGCCCAGCCAGAGGTTGTTAGCTGCATATTCTATATTTGCCCATTCATACTATATCCTATCCCAAAATTTCGGAAATCGTTGAAAAAAATGTAAAAATCCTCCAGCCTCACCCATGACTTTTTACAGTCCCATATTGCCATTCTTTTCACCGCCGCAGCGCTTTTCGCGCGAACTTGTATTCAGATGGGGGAAGCCCAGGAATTCCAATTTCAATATGGTGTTTCTGGTTAGAATCGCAAGCCCCAACCGGTAATATTCCCTAATACTATCTACATCGAGTGAGTACGGACTCGAGAAACCGTAAACCCCTTTCTACAAGTATAACATGTATCTGCAGATGGGAAATTTTGCGAGGTCCTGGATGGGGTATGGGAAAATCATGAATCCGTGAGACTTCAGTGAGTAAGACTAGCGGAGAGGTGCCTGACGATTATATCGCACCGAGTTATTAACTATTATCAAACTTGTTAAAGGTTACACTGGCCACGTTGAGACAAGGGTATGACCGTTATACGTGCGGTATAACGTGGTGTCTTGTTTTGAATTGTGCTCAAACTGTACACCATTGTTAAACTTCAAGCCCTTGGGCATTGTTTCGTACCTCAGTGGGCTTGGGCAAAACTTTTGCCTTTGAGGAAATTCTAACGGACATATTATCTGCCCAACTGTATTGATCATATTAAAATACAGTTTGCCAAGTGGATATCGAATTCATTGGTATTTCTGGTATGAATACTATTACGAAGTACTAGATTTTAATAAAAAGTTGGGTATGACAGCCACGAAGTACCAGGAATATTCATACAGGGAGGGTCAAATTCCATCAACATCAACATCAGCCTATTCTCTCACCCATAAATACGCGAAACATGTTCATCACAAGTGTCAATTTTTTAAGGTTTTAAATTTCGATATTTACGCATGGGAATTTTGAATACAGCAGCAACACAGGCCAACATACGAAAATAATGATGATTTTCTCTCCACAAGATATGGCCATTCAATGCATAAAATTGCCATAAGAATCCGGAAAATTCGCGTAAAAATGTCAATTCTAGGCGCTGTACCGGGCGCCATCCTTCCGCGGAATGTGTATATACATATATATGACCAGCAAATAATCTACGATCACTTGTTTGTGCAGGAATATCATACGACAACTGGATGGAAAAACTCCTATGGTACCCTGGGCTCAATATGTTTTAATGTCGAAAGAGGTTGTTGAATAATTTTTTTGTTTAGACATCGACGCAATTTAGGGCATACGGCGATCCCTCCTGGCAGTGTCAGTGGATGCCGACTTTATCCGAACGTGTACAGCATTCACCCAGTTCAACCCAATGACCATAAGTCCCAATGGGTATTATAGTCCTTGGGTAGAACCTTAATTTGTAGAGCCGTTATTTTGACGAAACACCCCTTCGACGATGAATCCACATCAGAACCAAAATCCTACTAGAACCAGTCAGTTCCTTTCAATGTTAGGGAATTCCTTTAGTGGTAAGACCCTGAATTATCCTTTGTAACACTCATTCTCCACGATGATTGGAGCCGCAAAGCGGGTAAGGGCCCAATACTTATGGACACCTTGCTGTAGTAGATAGAGATCTGCTTTCCACATCTCGACACCTCTCATTCCATTGCTTCAATCACGAAATTGTCGCAGCCACCTCAAATCCTGCTAACCAATCTTTTTGCAATATCAAAATAAGTACACACCTTGCTCTCAAAGCTCATGATTACAAACTCAAATATGTTATGATGACAGCCACATATAGGAACCAGGTGGTAGTGATACCATCCGCCAATTTCGCCTGGCCTTGTCCATTCCAAGTGGATTACTCCAGACATGCGGATATAAGATATGGAAGCACGGTTGAGTTGGTCGATATTTTTAACATGACCTCCCCAAAACCGGCCATACGGTGCATCTCACTTTAAACAGAGACTTCCGAATTTTCTTGGTACATGACGTCAATCGGCAATTACCACCTCCATAAAAATTGACCATAGAACTACTATATATGCCCCAAACTTGCAAACAGCAAATCAGTTCAATTCTTAAGTTCAAATTTCAAGTTCAACTCTTGAGTTTGAGTGCAACACACTCAAATTCACTCTGGATAATTTGAGTCGGTAAAAATAACTGTTATTTGCATTTAACGGAAATAATCGTGAAACTGTGAGTGAATCAATCCGACGATCCAAGTCTCCCAAGAATTAACCTATCACATGCTCACTTCTTCCACACATTGAAAAAACTCGTTTCAAATTTATCCTGAAATCATCCTTTAATTAACTGCACAAAGAACGTAATCGGCGTGCAGTAGTTTCGTGTGAAACATTCAACATCATACGAGACGCAGGGCGACATATTTGATCGACTGTTCTCATGTGCCAGTACAAAAAAACTCAAAGACGACTCGAATTTCGGGAGAAAAAAAAATTTTCTTCCCGGGTTCATAAATTTTCTAAGGCGAAGATTTTTAGCAAGATCAATAGTGTCTCTCTCTATTCCCTAGACTAATCCCATTAAGGAAAATTTTTCACATCTACGTTATTAATCACTGCACGTTTTTTTTGTGGATTTTCCGTGCGCGGGAATTCATTAATAGCTGATTACATGTAGCAAGCCATTAATGCTGTCTGGAGTGATCGGAGGGAAACGCTTTGGCGCAAGTGATCATTCGATAATCGCAGACTATCAATTAACTCAATACCGATAGTTGTACTCTACGACAGCTCTGGGGGCTCAGTGCTTATTATTAGATCATCGATTTAGCTCGGGGTTAAGCTCTCTGCTGAAGCGTCTGTGGAGCTGTCATTACTAGCAAGTCGCCAGCGATGCCATGGCTCGCATGGTGAGCAATGTGCCGCCCATAAAAAGACTCCAGGACCGGAGGGGGGGGGGGGGGGTGGGGTCTATCATAGGTGGCCGCCGTCGTAGCACGAGCCGATGGTCTAAATGGCGGAAGTCAGCTTGAGCCACCTGGATGGGTGTCCAGTAGGCCCTTTCGAAGAAATGCTGAAGGGCAGCTACCGTGGGGAGTACCAGAGAGAAAGTACCTAGAGACAGAGACCTAATGGAAGCGCAATTTTCCATTTTCGGAGTAAAACAATAACATCCCAGATCAGAAAGTGAATAAATGATAAAAGAGTAAACCGGAAAAATGAGAATGAAATGAAATTGTGGGACGAATTGTCTCGCAACAAATTGAGCGAATAGCATTACACAGTATGAAAACTTGCTCGCGCTTTCAATTTTCCCTTGCATTTGTAATTCTCAAAATTTTCTTATTCCACGATGATATACGATCACAACATAATTTCCAACTTTTTCCGACTCCCTGAATGCATAATATACATTGCACTCACATCACGTACCTATTACAATGTCTCTTCCAAATGAATTGGCAACAACTATGGTAAACGATTGTCTCACTTAGTTGCATCCATATTAACCACACAATTTCTACTCATCCAGTGTGGGATATTCCTCCATGTTCGGTAAACAAATAAATCAGCACTTCCTGCCTTGCGATTTACGCTTACGTTCTGCTGATTTCGCTGTTTCATACAGTGGAGGCGAGCACTTGGGTAAAAATTCTTTTTCTTTCTACGTTTTTCCTTCATCTTACTCTCTCTTCTTCTCCAGCGTCTATAAATTCTCCACTCCACAATTGTACGTAATAGCACCATCTCTCTCTCTCTCTCACACTCTACTTGTTCACATATATACGCCACTAACGATCTCTTGTTCACATCGATTTTACGAGAAATTCATTCTACCACGTAAAATGATTATTTCACCCGGCTGCACGCGTATTTGTTGCGCAAATGATGCTGTAGTACAAAATTTTACTCAACCTCTTGTACCCTTTTCACTCTACCGATCGTGCTATTGTCTTCCTCCTACATCTTCGAGCTAATTACGCGGACTTTGTTTAATCACCTGGCAAATTCAATACGCCCCATTTCATTCAATAGAAATTCGATTCTTCCGTTAATCTCTGTCTCTAATGGGCTGTCATCTCCTCGGGCTTGATCAACACAATTGCTCATTGGTGAGGCATGAACGGGCGTTTTTTTATTGCCTAGAATGAGGGAGTTCTGGGATTGGTTGCTCTGGACCAGGCCCACTTCTCGACAAATTAACTATCGTGAGAATTTATTTCATTGCTCCGAAATTTTTAGAAATTTTCGTGGGAGGTATTTGGAGTGAGTAGCGTAGGGGTTCCTGCAGGCTTACCCTGTGTTTAGAAATACGATCACCTAGGTGAGGAAAGTCGGACCCGGCCACACAAGCGATACTGTGGGGAGTAAACGAGAGTGATAGAGGTTACAAACATACACACCTGCCATCTCAAGATGTTGGAAAGTAATTCAGAGGGACGGATATTGGAATGGCCGAGTGGACTAAACACGTAGTCTTGGCGCCAAATTTTTTGGCGAAAATTTTTAAAGCGCAAATGTTTTGGCAAAAGTTTTGTCAGGGAAAACTTTTGGCCGCATTTTTTTCAGCAGAAAGTTTCCCGTCGAAAATTTTTTGGCGCAAATTTTTTTGGCGAAAGTTTTTTTGGCGCAATTTTTTTCAGCAGAAATTTTCCCGGGTGAACATTTTTTGGCGAAAATTTTTTTGGCGCAACTTTTTTGGCGAAACTTTTTTTGGCGCAAGTTTTCGGGCGAAAATTTTTTTGTCGCAAGTTTTTTGGCCAAAATTTTTTCGGCGAAAATTTTTTGTATTGTCCGATGAGCGGGAGGTTGCTCATAGAGTAGCCTTCTCGACCGGCATAGATTTACTGTGGTTTCCTCTATCTTAAGATGCGAATGCAGCGCAGCGTATGGTCCAGAAGTCGCTAAGAATCAAGTTGTTGATGCGACAATACTTAAAAAAAAAGAAAAAAATAGAGGAGCCTATGAGACATGAAAATCTGATAAATTTGGGATAAGATAAAATTATCGTGGTTGAAATACGGTACATAGATAGGAAGCATAAGAAGTTCTTCAAAATTATTGAATTGATTGTCTGAGCAAAGCATTCTCATGGAATTCGAAGAAATGAAAATAAAAATGTCGTAACGAATTATCGAAGAGTAAGAAAACAGGTGCAGAAGTTCATCGTGCAAAGCCAATAGTTCATTTTAACCCATTAGCTTTCATTGCAACGTGAATTTAGGGCGTTCATGCACAATCAGATAGACGAAGGAATGATGAATGTTGGGAGCGATCGTTTGTGAATTATTAACCGATAATTACGAGACAGTAAAAAGCCGGGAGTAAATCAAACCTTTCATTAGGTGCAAACAGGTGGGTACTAGATCACTTTACAATGAAAATCGTATAAAGCTGAGACTTTAACGTCAAAGGGGAAAAAGTATACTTCGATTTTCTGGGCAAATATTTTATCCGATTAGCTACGTGTACATGGGGATGAGAGTTGAAGAAAAATTACCATTTGCCGAAACTAGTTCCCTCCGTTTTCTATGGTTTTTTTATGCATGAAAGTTACGTGCGAAATAGCTTACTCCATCAACCGCAAAATTTGTTTCTCCCATGGATACGTTTTGTTTGGTGAAAAATAAAAATCACTGAACTGAAGAAATTTGTGATTGGGCAGCTATTTATTTACCGAAACAATTCCACTGGAATACTATCTGTCGATAATTTTTTTATGCTGTTTTTAATTGTTGAGTCCATTGTTGAGTTACCAATTTTTGGAGTCTGTTTGGGAGAGAATGAGATGCGCAAAAGATTTTGGTACAATCTTTTTTCCGAACTCTTTTAACACAAGCTCCTTCAAAATTTTTTTCAAGTAAGTATTTTTTCGTGATCAAGGTTTCTTGCGCGCTCCGACCAAAAATTGGTACCACTCGTTTTCTGGTGGAGATGTTGAAAAAAAGGCCGGGCCCTCATCGGGTCGAAACCTCATCTAGCGGGGAACTAATTACCCAAATTGAGGCGTGGTACTTTGATTGACAGACGAGTTTTCTACTGAAATCACAATAAAAACTGTGAGTAGACGTGAATACGTTTTACGTCTGACTATCGCCATTCTATTCTACTGGTATAGAAGTTAAATTACAACTTTGTTTAATTGCGTCAATTTGCTAAATTTGTTCAATTACAACTTCACGTAATAGACGTTGAATGTGTTTGTGTGTTTATTTATGTAATCAAATTGTTCGTGTACTTTTAGGCAGAAATAAATCATGCGATTGCATACGAGTCGATTTGTCGAAAGTTGATTGGTCCCAATTCGATTGGTTCCAAGTCGTTTGGACCCAATTCGATTGGTTCCAAGTCGTTTGGTCCCAAGTCGATTTGTCCCAAGTCGATTTGTCCCAAGTCGAATTGTCCCAAGTCGATTTGTCCCAAGTCGATTTGTCCCAAGTCGATTTGTCCCAAGTCGATTTGTCCCAAGTCGATTTGTCCCAAGTCGATTCGTCCCAAATCGACTCGTCCCAAATCGACTCGTCCCAAGTCGATTCGTCCCAAATCGATTCGTCCCAAATCGATCCGTCCCAAGTCGATCCGTCTCAAATCGATTCGTCCCAGGTCGATTCGTCCCAAATCGATCCGTCCCAAATCGATCCGTCCCAAATCGACTCGTCCCAAGTCGATCCGTCCCCAAGTCGATCCGTCCCCAAGTCGATCCGTCCCAAATCGATTCGTCCCAAATCGATTCGTTCCAAATCGATTCGTCCCAAATCGATTCGTCCCAAATCGATTCGTCCTAAATCGATTCGTCCCAAATCGATTCGTCCCTAATCGATTCGTCCCAAATCGATTCGTCCCAAATCGATTCGTCCCAAATCGATTCATCCCAAATCGATTCGTCTCAAGTCGATTTGTCCCATCCCGCCCAAATACCATATCTATATGCAAGGAGATTTTTCAGTTATAATCACTCATAACTCGGCGGAAAATACTGTATCCCAGATATATATTAAAAGGATTTAAAATATATCTCGCATATATTTTTGGCCAAAAAAAGTGCAATATATATTTTAAATATACGACTATATATCCGCATATATTTGATTTCCCCTCGGGAAGGGCAATTCGTCGGCGGGAAATGCATCCCACTAAAACCCATTCCATTCCTCTGATTAAAAGATCTCAATTCTTTGTCCATTTTTTATTTCCAAAACAAACCTTTTGCATAACTTTCCATTTCTATTCATTAGCCGAGCTCGATTCCAATAATCAGAGGGATGCCTGACTCACCGAATTGGCGGGATGATCGATCTGGAGGTACTCGAGTTCACCCACACCTCGCGATGTACCAACCGCTCCGGAGTGAATTTTTTACAGAGGAAATATCCACGGGACAACAAACGAATTGTTTGGAACGAATTGACCTAGAATCTCTTGTCGCGGAACCGATCCATCAAAACAGGGTGAGTGCAAACTTTCAGTAAAATCTTTTCCTTGAGCTTGTCTCTCCCAAATAATTATTTTTTAAATTTATATCGTCTCTCCCTACTTTTCAAAAAAAACAGTTGGCTTGGTTTGATTTACTACTTCACTGAAAAAATCTAAACAAATCACTCCAATCAATCTGTGATCAATTGGATCAATCTCTCGGCCCACTATTTGTTGAAGGAGACATTAATCATAAAGTCGAGAGCAGCTTAATTCATCTGGTAGACGCTGAATAATCAAATTCCTCAAAATGCGGGGGCAATCGTTAATTATCGCAAAAACCAAATGCCAGCATCCACTTTGCGCGATGCGACGGTTTTGAAACTTTCTGCGGACTTGGTCTAGGTCACCAATAATGTACATCTGGGCGAAAATGCACGATAAATTTTCTCGCTGGATATTGGTCAGTTTTTAGAGTAGAATGCTAGCTGGGGATGATCATCAGTCAATGTGGAAACTGAATAAAACCCATTGGGCTATTGCTCGCTCCACTGGCGTCCTTCCTGAATATCTTCCTATTTTTGTGTCTGAATGGGAGTGTCGTGAAAATTCAGATTTCGAACAGTCTCCCCAGGGCTACAAACGTCAAAGGAAAAAATATAATATAGCCAGGGAATTTAAAATTTTTAAATTTAAAAAGAAAATGGCTGAATTTTGAGGTGTCTTAAATCTTCTTTTTCCCACTCACCCACGGCCACCCACGCACCCACCCACCCATCCATCCACACCCACCCACCCATTCATCCATCCACACCCACCCGCCCATCCATTCATCCATCCATCCACACCCACCCATTCATCCACCCACCCATCCATCCACACCCACTCATCCATCCATCCATACCCACCCACTCATCCATACCCACCCATACATACCCACCCACCCATCCATACCCACCCACCCACCCATCCATACCCACCCACACCCATCCATACCCACCCACCTACCCATCCATCCATAGCCACCCACACCCACCCACCTACCCATCCATCCATAGCCACCCACCCACCCATTCATCCATCCATAGCCACCCACCCACCCATTCATCCATACCCAGCCACCTACCCATCCATCCATAGCCACCCACTCACCCATTCATCCATACCCAGCCACCCGCCCATCCCTACCCACCCCCCACACACCCACCCACCCATCCATCCATCCATCCATACCCACCCAACCGCCCATCGATCCATCCACGCCCCCGCCGCTGTCCACCCACCCACCAACCCTCCCACTCACTCGAACCCACCCATCTACACCCACCCACCCTAACCCATCCAAGACGAAAAAATTTAAGGACGGTTTGATTTTCTATTTTCGGCCTAAAACGATAGCTTCCCCTATCTCCAAAAATTAGAAAAAAGAAAATGGGTTGCTAAAATTTAAGCAAGTTTTTTATATTACATAGAAATTGACCATAACTGACCAAAAAATATCAAATACCGTATCCATAATTCGTAGAATGGCCCACTTTAATAGTCATCCAAGTATAATAAAAGAAACATGAAGGAAAATATTCTGAAACTTCTCGAAAACAAGAGAATGAAATGTGAAGAAAATTTCCAAGTGTTATATACTCAAATATTTTTCTCTCGACGGTCAAAGTGCGGTCTGGTGTACAAACCGTTGCCGGCAGGCATACATATATAAAGTAGAGACACTAGTTTCAAACGGGCGAACCAATCGTCTAAACTCGCGGGGGTGGGGTGGTGGCTGGGGGGGGGGGGGGGGGGGGGGGGGGGAATGAAATGCCTCGGGGAGAATAAAAGTTTGCTTCGTACTTTTTTTTTCCAAAGTTTCCAACCATTTTTATATCTCTGGAACATATCTCGTCAGACATTGTTGAAGTTGACGAGGATGGCTGTTTGCTCTCCATGGTGCATTCTGCTCTTTCTCACTTGTCTGAATGTTGTTGAACACATGACCCCGACGTGATTAGAAATGTATGATAAGCCGTCATACGTCTGTCCATCCGATGGCATTGGTGGGCTGATAAGCGCTTTGATAATGCAGGTTATCATAAATCCTGATTGCACTCGGGGGCTGACAAGGTATGATACTTGGGCATGAAATAAAAATCACGTTTTGCCAAGAAAACACGGATGAAGGCCCAATTAATGGCATGATAAATTCATATATAGTCTCAGCGATATATCTTTCTCATTAACAATAAAAAAAAATAAAGTGGATAAAATTACTCGATGCGGGCTTCTACCCATGTGCATGAAATCGAGTGCAGCACGTTCATGTTGTCCATCCTGATGGAAACCTGATGGGCCAATTAAAAGGAGATTGGATCCTCAATTAGGGTAGACACGGAGGTAGTCCCTGTCACACATTAGTCAATATTACGTTTAGTTGCAATGCGACTCTAATCACGTTGCCTGAGGTCATTAAGGGCGAAACAAGTAGTTCCGTGATATTACCAAATTTCTAAAGTTCGTGCGGTTTCACGTTTGGTTTGGACTTGGAGAAATTTTGGTTGAAGGTGGAGGAATTTGTCCATATTTTTTCGCGACATACTCGGGAAGGGAGGAATAGAATATCGCTGTATATCTCGGAATTAAACTCGCTGGAAGTCATGGATAGTTTTTCCAATAATTTCAGTAAAAAGGGCGAATTGAAGTTGTAGGCTGTCACTGAAGAATTTTTGTTAAATGTTCAATTTACCGCGATTCAAAACTCACTGTTTGCGGAATAGATAAATCTAAGAAATGCCAAAAAATTTCGAAAATTTTGAAAATTTGACAGTTTAAAAAAAAAATTAGAATTTCAAAGATTGCGAAAACTTAAAAAATTTCAAAGAATTTCAAAAATTTCAAAAATTTCAAAAATTTCAAAAATTTCAAAAATTTCAAAAATTTCAAAAATTTCAAAAATCTCAAAAATTTCAAAACCTTCAAAAAATTCAAAAATTTTAAAAATCTCTAAGATTTCGAAAATTTGAAAAAAAATCGGAAAATTATATTTTAGATTTCCATAACATTCCCACCCAAACCGGAAATCTGTTAAAATCTGTCAAAACATGGAATGGAAAAACAGATAAAAATTGAACCAAAAAATCTCCTTTCAAAATATTCAAAAATCTTGAATTTCAAATTGGCATACCACAGCTTCCTCTCATTTTATAACAGCTCGCAAAATAGAAATAAAATATTCGCCTACTCCTCCCAATTAAGCCAGTGGAAAGTGGCAGATAGGGATTTTCCAATAATGGCAATAAAAGGGTAAAATGGAGTGATATGCGAATGGCCGGGGAGAATGTTCGTTGACCGTTCAATTTCTACAGATTCAACGAGTCAGATTGCCGGGCTGAATTTTCCAAAGGCATGGCCTCGTCTTTATTAAGTAATATCGGGGCAGATTTTGGCTAACGCTTCACTGCACCGATAAAATTTTTCATTTCGTGGTCCACTGGACGCCCATCGCTTTATCTCACAGCTCGCTCTTACCCCATTCTGCTTCCAGCGTTAATGTTTAGTTTAATTAATGTACATTCACTAAGCAACGATTAATAGTAAGGGCGAGCATTTATTCTCCGATCTCATATAAATTCTCTTAAACATTCAGTAATGAGCATCTCATTATCGAGGGTTCAATGTGCAGAGAGACTATTCATGAATAATGGATAATTACATCAATTATATGGTTAGTTGTTTGTAGAGACCGAGATGCTGGTACCCGCTCACTGTTTGGACTTTCCGCCACCCCCTCCCCCCCCCCCCCAGAGCCGGGTCCAGCGCTAGATTTGGAAGCACTTGTGACCTACGTTCATTTTTTCCTGACGAATGCCGCTTACCTGAAGAATGAGTGGTGTTAAAGCCTCTCCACTCAAAACACAAAAATAGGAGACATAATAAATTTTTCGAAATTTTTCAAATTAATTTTTTTTTATGTTATGTCCAAAAATGCTGATTTTTTCGAAATGTCAATTTCGTAAATTTCGAAATTTTCAATTTTTTTTATTAACTTCCCGATTTTCGGGAAGTTATTGTAATGACCCCGAAATCGATATTTTTCCTTTCATCCTGTCACTGGGGTTTTAAGTAAACCAAAATGATGCCCAACAAATTTTGAATCGATGTCTGTGTGTGTGTTTTTTTTTCCTCCGTCCCTCTCATTTGTACGCCCCCGGTAGCCGCCGTGTAAGCATTCCTTCAGGGGGCGTGCCGGACACCCACCCATGCGGCTGGGGCCGACTTTCGCCATTTTAGGCCATCGTATTTCTAAACACCGGGTAAACCTCCAGAAACCCCTGTGCTACGATGCCTGGTGTCTATGATGGAACCCACCCTCCCCCCCCCCCTGCGTCGGGTTAGGTTCCTGATCGGCCGGGCGGTCTCATTCTATGGGTACCGCCGATAGCACACACGGAACCTTCATGCATCGGTCGGAATCCATGACAAAATATTTTTGAAAAATATTCTCCGGCGGCCAGGCGCGAACCTAGGACCTTCGGAATAGTAGGCAGATACTCTACCACTACGCCAAAGCCCCGACTGTGTGTGTATGTCTGCATGTATGTGTGTTGCCGAAATTTTGATCCTAGGTTTCTCACGAACGAATGCAGCTATCGAGACCGTCAGTATTGGAATCGAAGCATTTTCATGTAACTTAGAGGGGATTAGATTTTGGGTGAAATTGGTGTAGTACTTATATTGTTAAAAATATAGGTTTTATGTGTAATGCCTTTTTTCCGTAATTTGCATAATTAAGGGATAATTAAGTGATCGTGTGCAGTAATTATTAGTCACAATTTCAATTATTGATATTACTGTTGAGTTTGGTCATCACAATGATTGCGTGTTTACGCTGTACTGAACTGCCCAATCGGGAAGTTTTGTTTGTGCCCCGCACGGGGTACACACATTTGCACACCACTAGTTTCTACATATTTGTAATACGTCATCTCTGAGACTACTGATGATGAGAGAGCTTTATTTTCAGATTGTTGGACTCGCCCATATAACATTATCGTTTGAGACATTTAGTGATGAGCATTTCATTATCAATTCACGAATGAAAAGCGGATTACTAATGAATAATGTGAACGTTAATTCTGTTGCCTGGGCGTTTGTCAATTAAATCTCTGGAAAATGACATTCTTATTCTGATTTATTTCATGTAATTAAGTAATTCACGTTGAATAATGGACGTCGCCTGGTCCAGGTGTACCATGGAGTCAGATGGGTGTTGGAATGTTGAGTTTACATAAGTTTCTCGTGTTCTATTTTTGTTTCGTCCATGACGAAAGGATGTGCGGAACTGAAATACGGGGCTGAGCTTTTGTGGGTTGAACCTATGACTTCCCGATTGAAATACAATAAGTCGTTCTACGAATGTGAACTTTTTATGGACAGTGGTGGATATGTTCTCCAAGATGACAACGCCAGGTTTCTCTGCTGTGCTTTGGACCACGTGCGGACCCAGTATATCAGGCGTCTCAAATGGGGATATTTGAATATATCTTCTCAAAGTTGGGATATATTTTTTGCAGCTATTCATTATAATAAAAGTAAATGATGATTAGCTAATGCAATAGCTTTGTAAAGAAGCTTCTCAACACTCTCAAGCACAAACTTTTAGGTAAATTACCCATCCTCCGTCATTCTCGAGTACTAATTCCTGTATTTAGGGAAGGGAGTTAATACCGGAAATAATGAGTTTGCTAGCTCACGGCTTAGAACGGGCTTTGTAGGTACGAGTTAGGCAACTTTGGCCGGAAAAAGATGTGCGAATATTAGCGGATGGCCGTCACGTAAAGTTGACAGTTTCTGACTTTAATTCTTCCTATGAATTAAAAGAACATTATTTCGGCTGACTTTGAGGGTTGAAGGAATTCGTGATACGTGATTGATTGCTACACAATTTTTAATTTTCAATTTTTAAGTTAAAAAACAAATTAATTTCAAAAATTTTTTAAATTTCAAAAATTTTTTAAATTTCAAAAAATTTTTAAATTTCAAAAATTTCAAAACTTTCAAAACTTTCAAAAATTTCAAAAATTTCAAAAATTTCAAAAATTTCAAAAATTTCAAAAATTTCAAAAATTTCAAAAATTTCAAAGATTTCAAAAATTTCAAAAATTTCAAAAATTTCAAAAATTTCAAAAATTTCAAAAATTTCAATAATTTCAAAAATTTCAAAAATCACAACCGTCGAATTTCGCATGCTACATAAAAAATCCACAACCCCGCCCACTCCGTCTTTTCGATTTGTCGTTTTTTTCACCAAATTCCAACCCATCCAAAAATTCCTACTAGATTGTCCGCAGGATTTTTTTTTCATCAGCGGGCAATCGAGGCTCCGTGAAATACCTGAAAACAATTCGTTTTTCTTTTTCAATAACAGTTGGCTATCGCAGCCGATTGCACTGGTAGAGTCACGAAATCCTGTGGATTATTTACATGTAGGATCAGTGTGTATCAAGTCCACAAAATAAATTACAAACTGCGCAGAGAATCACGTATACACAGGATAAACCTCGCGCGTTGGTCTACCCAATTAATCTGCCTCATTCCAATATTCAGTGCGACGAGCGTTCCTCATTACGCGTTCCCCTTTTCATTCTGTCTAAGCTCAGGGATTCGTTTAATGAAATAGGATCACAAATCTGTTGACAAAATTAGCGTACAGCCCACGTGGTACTTGGAGAATAAAAAAAATCTCAGGTTAGCGAGAATTGTAATCACTGATTGATGCTGATTGAATGATTCACCCATTTAAAATTCTTCTCTGCTATTTACAATTGTAACCTATATCACACAGACGTGATTGGTACGAGCAATTCCAACGAACCATTTCCCAATGTTTACATGGAGGTTTAAAAGGAAAAAGGGTGTGTATTATTTTTTGTTGAGTTTATAATTCTGAGTATAGAATTTATGAGGAATATATTTTGAACGTTCTTAGTAGCATTTTTTCAGCATCCTTAAGGGGGAAACCAATTTAGGAGGTTCAAAAAATCGATTTTTTTTTATTGCATAAATCGTTAGTACAACTATTCAAGAATATGTTGTTTAAGTTTCAGAACGGAATTCGGATTTTTTCTGATGAAATGAGCACTAAGGTAAACACTGGTCGAGTCGGTGCCGAGACGCTGACTTTTTTTTCAAATGCGTTTTTCTCGAAACGACTTTTTTTCAACTTGCGGGAATGCTAGCTCGAAAAGTTATTGACGAATTGATCTGAAAATTTGTGTGAATATTCTTTATTTAAGTATACGAAACATATGAACCAAACACTGGAATTATATTATTAAGTAAAATATTGTTTTTTATGTAAACAATGTAAACAATGTGATAAAAAAACAAGACATTTTGTTGTTCTGCTTTAATACTTACGTTTTCTTTCTTACTTCATTGTAACAAAGTAAAATCCAACATTTTTTTTTGGATTGTGACATAAAAATTTCAAAAAAAAATTTTAATCTTCGATCTCCCATTTGAAAATTCCCCCCCCCCCCCCCCCCCCGCCCCGTTTTCAATCGTACATTGCAGGGGCGTGATTGGTTCGAGCGCTCCTGAATGGCAATAAACTGCATTTCACATTTTATCGAACAAACATCAGAATTGAACTGTTCAGCAGGCGCAAGATTCCGTGGAATCGTTACAATGGGATATCTCGTTTTTCTCTGTGGTAATATCTAGGGGGCGGAAAATAGGGTGCATGCGAATGATATAGTTGCATGGATAGCGCATTGACGGAATTGAGGACACATCGATATCGAAGTACATAGGGCTGCGAGAAACAGAGTGAACGCATTCTAAGCCATAAATATTCTTAGCCGGAGCATACCTTGCTGGCCTAGGTATGTAATCTACTATTAAGGTGATCAAATTTTGAGAGTCCATAAATAATAATGTTCTGCTCAAATTGTACATTTTTTCCTGCCAAGAAAATCAAAAAGTTGGAGTAAATCGTCAAAAGATTGAAAAAAATGATGAATAGCGGTCGAACATCCTTACATGAAAGTTGTTCCATACGTAAAAGTACACATTTGATTTTGTGACTTTTTATGCTAACCCTCATAGTTTTTCACAAATTGAATTGTTTATCTAACTCTATTTGGCAAATCTCTTTTGCATTTTCTCTTTTCTGTATTGTAAGAAATATAAAATTTCACATATTTGGTCATTTTGAAAAGTTCAAAACGTTCACAATTTGAGACACAAACCGAAATTTTGTACATATACGGCGGAACGATCGGCAAGTTATTGGTTCGACCCGTGGAGGGTCAAACCCATATCCCGTTTATTTTATTTTATCTAACGTCGCTATATTTAAGCTCTCTACCGAATTGCTAATCAGCGACGGAGGTCTACGATGTGTTTGTAAACAAAGCACTTATGAATAAATTACATTGGTGCTCGTATCAATCAGCACGGCTAGAATTCGAACTCAGGACCTCTGACTTACGAATCCGTCGCCGTAACCAACCGACCCATCGTAGGCCTCAAAACATTTAGACTGTATCGTGAAGGAGGGGCCTGAGACGCCAATAGGGGTGCGAACGCTCGAAGGTGAAACCCGTCATACCTCCCTGATGGTGACAAATATGGAAAAAAATGACCAAAAATTAAAAATGCATTTCCACTTACAGAGCAAATTCTGCTCAATACTTTCTGCCGCATCTCTTACCCTTTTCTGAAATAGAGCGTTGTAAACAATTCAATTGTTAATAACAAAAAAACTGCTTGGTCAATTGAAACCAAGAACTAATCCGATCTAAGTTCCATGAAGACGCTCCGAATAAGACCTCGATGCCCCAGATCGTTCGACCCGTTCGTGAGAAATCGTTAACGAAAAATTCCGATTCCACACATACAAACATACACACACACAGACATTGATTCGGAATTCGACGGGAAGCATTTTGGTATACTTAAAACCCGAGTTACGAATCGAAATAAACAAAATCGATTTAGAGCTCATTACAATAACTTCCCGAAAAATCGGCAAGTTAAATAAGGATAAGACCCCGATGATGGATCATTTTATGGGTTAGGTAAATGAAGGACAATTCGCCCTCGTTTCGTCATGAGCGAGGTTCTCTACATTAGTTAGTTGGTTTCAGCCACTCGTTCGACATTATAAGAGTGTGCTCACTTCAATTTTTGTTTCCCTTATTCTGAATAAATCCTTCTTACTTATTAGAAGTCCGGCAGCGCCTGCTTCGCACGCGTATTTCCGTCTTCCGCCGCACTGACTGGTGGCGCGTCGGTTTCATCCTTACGGTAATGTCGATATCGCTCTCTTACGCTAATAGCGATATCGGTCTCTTAGGCTAATATCGAGATTTTTCGATAGGTTTCTTTCGTTTCTCCTTTTTACCAGAGGAATAACTAGTTTCTTATCATTTAAATGGTAATCCTCGGCAATATCGAACGTCAGAGAAGTACGAGTCAGAAAGTGAATCCTCGTGCTTACTTTGCGTAGTCTGCACGAGGCAAATTTGGATGTGTATTAAAGAAAATTTTCATCCCTCATACGTCGAGATCGAGATTGAGCTATCGTCAAAGCAGTATTGGCTACGTCTGCGATTACGTTCCACTTCAATGTATGCATTTTCCCCCATTCGAGTCATCCATTTCTTCGTCCGTCACTTCTCCCCCAGATTACTCTTCATCTTTGAATATCTTTCCCTTACTCCTCCACTGACCTCCTTTTTCACCGTCTCCTTCCATGCAATCTGAAAAAAAAGGAAAGTTGCTTTTCCACTGAACGTGTATTGCTTTCGACGTAACTGTGTAGAAGTGCACTCTAGGCCATCCTCCGAGGCTTGCTTAGCTTTCATCGTTTCTATCATCGGTTCATGTAACTTTGCCCTGGCATGGGAATTCACTTTGGTGAAGAGTGAGCATAAAGAAAATCTTTTATTACATTTGTATATTATGTTTTTAACTTCCGGATAGGAAAAGTTAGTACAATAACCCCATCTTTTACGATGCTCTCGCATTTCCTCATTATCGAAATGTTTTTCATACTATTTTTACAGATTTTTTTTTTTGGTTGCGGATGCCGTTAATTATTTTTTCCAGACCAGTCCAAACGAACTCGCCCTCGCGAGAAAATCCCACACCATAGAGATGTGAAAAGTTGTGCAAGTTTCGTAAGCTCATACGATACAATCTGATACGAAGTTGGCTTGTACTAAACCGTTCAGTGGCTTCTGGAGCACGAGATCATAGCAAGCGCAGTCCACCGGGGACATTATATATATGTTGTATATATCTGTATAGACCTACTCCCTGTGTGTACGGTGCGAGCTAATCGTGAGATTTCCCGAGGTGATCGTACCTCATCCCCAAACTACTCGACGTTACGCTACGTGGCCCACCTGAGTGATCCAGTTAGTCCCCATTGTGGTGTCATATACTATTGCCTTGTGCAACTCGATACTGTTTACTATCCAATATACCAAATAGAGACGTCATTCTATCTGCTGACTTGCGACCGGAAGTTTCAAGAGGAGTTACCTAATTCTTAGATCATATTCCATTGAATCAACCTAGTCCCCCTAGTTCCAATTCAATCAAGCATGCCCTCAAACTGATGTTGCATCTCAACATTATTTTTATTTTAAAATCAATTTTATGTATTTAACACAGAACAGACCCTTGGCTACGGAATGAATAAAATTATACATCTATTTGGAAATTCTCTTAGAGAAGAGTCAAGCAAAATAAATCTCAAAGAAGAAAATTATGTGTCGGAAAATGGAAAAATGGATGTTATTTACGATGTAAGAAGCTCGTTAACCTTTTCAAATTTCTCAATAGGAAAAGTTATTATTGTTCGAAGTAGAGATGGTCGGTCAACTCCGATCGAATTCGGAACCAATCGGCAGTTTGGGCAGCAGCGAGGACCCCCACCGCCCGTAAAATCACCATAACGTGCAAGTTAGAGTAAAAGTTCAAGTTATCCGGGGAACACGTGTCTATCACCAATCTAAATCTTTATCGAGTCAATGATCTTCAGTAATTAAGAAAATTATCCATTGCAAGTCATCTAGAGACACTTATCACCCCCCCTTTTTTCTGTTAAAGTCAACGTTTGTCCGTGTAAAGAGACGTGTGTAAAATCACCCATATCAATCTATCCTGAGTTAATCAACCTTGAGTAAATCATCCAATTATTCATTGCTAATTAACTAAAGTCAGTTATCAACTAGTATAAATTATAATTCAAGTGGAAGTGAAGGAGACATTTTATTTATTTGTTAAACGAACAGACAAGTGCCATCGGCGATACCCAAGTTGGTGGAATAAACTCAGAGATAATTAACCGCGTGTTCATTTTTTAATATATCACCGAATTCACCGCCAAATCCTACAACCTCCTAGATTTCAGCCCCTCTCCAAACAATTGTAATGACCTGAACTATGAAAACTCTTAGTGGAAATGGGATATTTTAAATACCTATAATTGCCATTCTTTGAACAAATCATCGTCTTCATTCCTTCTTGTTCAAGCGATACGCGTAGAAGGCACACCAACCAATGTTTCTTCTTACAGAGATGCTCTCACAACAGATCCCAGTCAACAATTAACTTTCTACAAAAATGAATCGTAGCGTCGTGTACCGTCACTACCTGAATTTTATTTGAGAGACGAAATACCGGAAAACTAATTTAGTTTATATAATGTCATAATGTTTGGGATAATCCTTTTGATAATCACTACGCTGTAATTACCTCGACCTAGGCCGAATACCTTTTTGGCCACTTTACAATTGACACGTTTGCTGCAGATGTTCGCTTCGCAGATAGTTATTACACTTGGCACAAAAAATAGAGAATTTGATTTCGGCCACGTGTCCTATTATGCCCCTCTTCTCCATGTGTATAGTGGATGTGGGAAGGGCATAGGTTAGAGGCACTTAGATCTGATTGTCCATGTAGCCCATCAGCTGAAGTTTAGCACAACACTTACCAATCAATTAAATTATTATTGTTATTATTAAATGCGATTCTAGTCCACATATAACGAGTGTCATACCTATTTCAGTTATTTCAGTAGCCCGTCAAGCGAGGTTGAACAGTGTGATTAGATTTTCGTCGCACTGTATTTTCCTTGAAGCTTTTCAAAAGGAGTGGGCAAAGAAAAGTAGTGAATGAAGTCACGTATCTTGACAGCGTTTCTTTTCTCTATTCCTCGACGATGAGATGAGGAACAAAAAAAAGATACTGAAACACGTCTGACTGCAGTCAGAGTTATTCGCTTGGAGAGATAGAGCTTACAGACTCAGGGCGTGTAATTCATAAAAGTTTATCACCTCAAGAGGGCTATTTCCCACACTGGCTAAGGGAATACTTTGTCTCTTGCGACTCCACTTTTGTCTGTGTGTGAGTTGAACAAAAAGGTGTGCCCACACGCACGTTTTACCCGGACTGATGCGTGGCGGAATTCCCAATGTCTAGGGGACAGCAAGTGGAATATAACAATGAGAATAATACGGCGTTGAATGACTCCAGACGTGCCACCTCGGGATTTTTACAAACGCTCCTCCAGCTTTGCTATTTTCTCAGTCGCATTAGTGGCCAAACAATGGCGCTCAGTTAGCCCACCAGTTTCAACCGGGAATTGTGGATAAAAATGGATTTCCTAAATTTTGGAAACCTTGAAAATTTTGCCCTCCCCCCCGTCCTAGTTGTACATTGGGAGAAGATTGATAATGGTGTTGTCCACCATAACACATCAATGGATTGCGGAAAGAATAACCGCCGAGAAAATTACCTCGGAAAAAATAGCCGACGGAAAAACTGACCTTGGAGAAAATTAGCTTAGAAAAAATCTCAGACAGAATTTTTTTTTTTTTTAAATCCTCCTCTGAGCCCGACCTTCTTCGGGCCTTCACACTCGGGCGCGGTATTAGTACACCAGTAATTTTTCCTCAAATCATTTTTTCTGCCGTCAATTTTTCTGTAACTATTTTCCTAACTATTTTTCTAACCATTTTCCTAACTATTTTTCTAACTATTTTTCCTAACTATTTTCCTAACTATTTTCCTAACTATCTTCGTAACTATGTTCCTAACTATTTTCCTCACAATTTTCCTAACTATCTTTCTAACTATTTTCTGACATTCTCTGTTAGCTATTTCGTCTGAACTCATTTTTTCCGTCGACTATTCTTTATCCACTAATTTTTTCGCAGTTATGTTTTCCGTCAGACGTTAATTGACGCTCCTGTTTGATACTGCAATTTGCCAGTTATTTTGGTTTTTCCATACCTCCTCAATAAATTGAGTACATCAAGGAATAATCGGATGAAAATGTAACGAAGTAGCATGCAGAAGGGTTTAATCAGAGTGAACAGTATGCTTTCCCTATTTTTCCCATCGCTTCCCATGGAATGAAGCGCTTTACTCCACCAGGTTTTCACATTGAGTTCTTCATCGAGCGCTTCACCCTTGATTAAATTTCCTCCTCCACCCTCTCCAGGTTTGCATAAAAATCACAAGTGTTGGTATGTTCAAAGACCATTGTATTATGTATTTAATTAATGAGAACATGGAAATCTGCTGTGTGCGGCAAGTGAATGAATTTTAGCCGAAGCTTGTGGGCTTCTCATAGAATTCAAGAAACTGAAGGCCGGAAAACCACTGGGGAGAGATCCCATGGGCGTTGTTTCCCCCTCCTTTCATACAAGACGTTCTGCATTTTTCCTTACCCTGATAAGATCAGTTGTACGATTGAGATCTTTAACCTAGCACTCGTGTTTTGCGAGGTGGGGGCGGCAGTTCGAGTGTCTAGATGTCTAAAGATACCTTGTCGAGATTGTTGATAAGAAGGGACCCTGACGGTTTGCCGCTGATGATCCACAATTTATGCATTAAGTTGATGAAATTTAAATACCAACAGCGCGTATACGGCAAACGAATGAATTTTCACCAGTGCCTGTAAGCTTCTCACAGGATTTCAGAATCGGCGGGGGGGAGGTGGGAGGTGGGGGTGGGGAACTGGGTAACCACCAGGGGTATACCTCATGGGAGTCGTATTCCACCACCTCCATAAGACGTTCTGCATTTTCAAGCATTGCCCTAGTGGTACACCATTGAGGATTATATACGTGAGACTGGACTAGACTTTCCCAGCCCGTTCTATACGTGGACTAATGACATACCGGGTGAACATTTGTACGTGTCAGCTGCAGGCGAATGCCGTGAAACTATCGACCAGGGCATTAATAATGCACCGAGAAACGCCGTTCGACGAGGCTGGGCTAGGGCCTGAGTGAGGACGTGAACTGGATTCCTAGACGAACGAACCGTTCAACATTTGGCTTTGAAGTAGTCAGTACCTACAACAATTACTTCTGTTATAATGGCTCACTGCATTACAGAGGAAAAACCCAACTAGCTTTGATCAGTACTTTTTAAGTGGAGTTTAAAGAAATTACAATGTGTTTGGACGTCAAACAATATTTACTGGGTAAAGTTGCGAAATGGGGATTTAACTGGTAAAAACCGCCATTTTCCGACTTGCGCCCATCAGCTTTGAAAGTATCTCGAACTCAGAACTGGAAGTTTTTTATGTAATGGACTGAAGCAGTCGTAGTACTCATAATTTGCTCAATTGTACGGAATAGCGAAATTGAAAAACTCGAAATCGCTATTCCAAATTTTCTGATTGTATACTGGAGGTTCAATTAAGAAGTATCCTTATGTAATTTCATATACTGCAAGTCCAACTTTTATCCCCTGTCCGTCTGTCTTGTACTCCCCACGGCAGCTGCTTTTCAGCATTGCTTCGAGGAGGGGCAGTGGACACCCATCCACGTGGCTGGGGCCGGCTTTCGCCATTTGACCCGCGGAATTTCTGAACACAGGGTCAACTCCCAGAATCTCCGGTGCTGCGGAAGCTCTCCCCCTTCATTCGCCTGGTTAGGTTCCCGCCCGGCCATGGGGTGTCTATGGGTAGCGCCGATCGCACGCACGGAGCGTTCCTGACATCGGAGACCGACCGCGAACCCAGGACCTTCAACGTGGTAGAAAATACAGATACTCTACTCGCTGCGTCGAGGCCTCGACACGCTGTGTGTGTGTGTGTGTGTGTAAATGAGAAACTTCATTCTGAGCGTTCGCCCATAAACCGGAAAGCACTGCTACTCAAGGGCCAATAACACACTTCTGTTGCAACTCCTGCCAAAAAAAAAATGGGATAATTCTCCTGCTGGGAATGTTTAGATAATCATGTGACGCAGATAGATACTAAGTACCTACATTCACGAGTCTTGGAGCAAGGCAGAGGTCCTCCAAGACAATGCTTAGGATATAGACAAAGCCGTGAATACTGGAGGCGGAGAGGAACGTGTCTGTGAATCGTAAAGCAGCTGCAGAAACCCAAGCGGAGATGTAGATTAGCATCCTGTCTATGGTGTACCATAGTATAAATCTTGAGGGGGATATGTATTATGTGTGGCATGTGCCAAAGACACCCACCACAATTTTAATAACGCCCAATGAGGTGGCCAGATGAATGGCCTCAAATTTGAAAAAATAATTTTCACAATTTTCCTTGGGAATTTGATATTTTACCCTCTATTCTCAACCCAGACACATTTTCACCTATTTCTATTCAACTCGGCGAATCTATGCAACCGTTCTCTTCTCACATAATGAAATGCAAGGAAGATACGCTGAATATTATTTCAGGAGTATAAATATATCCAATGCGTCGGTTTACCGCAGAGATAGTGTTGTGTAATGGTTTATTATTTCATTTGGACGGTTAAACAACAAATGTCAGGATAGTAGTAACGTAGGAGAATCGTATGACAGATTAGGTAATAAATACGGTAGCAAAATTTTGATAATTGGGGAGCGTAAATTGAAGCATAGATTAAACTATATGTTTACAAAGAATGTTTTAAGCTCATAAATAATGGAACCATATATATATATATATACATATATACATATATACATATATACATATATACATATATACATATATACATATATACATATATACATATGCAGCGCGCGAGAACCTGATGGGACGGAAGGTGGTGGGGGGGTTTCATCATGTGCGCCAGCCGAGTCGGTGGGCCAAGACAATTTTTTTTACATATCCCCACAGTATGTTAAAATGCTGTCATGAAATTCAAGACACAATACAAATTTTGCGTGTTAAAATAAGCAATTTGAAGGCCTTTGGGACTCTAAATTACCCTCCGTATTTTTTGGTGTGTAAATCAAGAACAATGTTCTGTGGAACTACCCATCATCATTTAACGTGCCAAAAAATTAAGAATGAAAGATATGTACGGTGGGGGACGATTTCACTGTACGGGGTTTGCCGAGAAAATCCGGTGACGTCGGTATGTCGTAAATTCAAGATAATCGGGATGAGTTCAGTTGGAAGGGTTTTAGGGGACATTGGATATAGGCTCGAGGATTCTACGATCCGGCTTAAC
Organism: Asobara japonica; assembly: GCA_026005395.1. Taxonomy (NCBI): domain Eukaryota; kingdom Metazoa; phylum Arthropoda; class Insecta; order Hymenoptera; family Braconidae; genus Asobara; species Asobara japonica. Next base: position 3,439,177 of record BQMI01000028.1, read on the forward strand.
TCTGGCTATTTATCAGCTATTGTCCAGGAAGGAGGATGGTTGGGCCACGAAATGTCACAGTTAAGCCCACCTCGTCCCGGTGATTCCTTTGAAGACATCTATAGCCCATAGCCCTGCCTGCTGCATCAGATATAACCAAGAATGAGACGATGCAACGACCACTAGAGGAGGCCTCTGGAATCTAAGACTCAATGTGTATAGCACGTAGGAATTTGTGAACACCTTTGCTGACCCACCCTTGGTTATTCCATTGGGATTGAACGCCAATATGTTTTGCTATTGTGCTGGGTCTCCATTGCAATCGCTAATAATAGATGGACCTTACGTACGCTCCACCCCAATAGATCTGCTACCTTAGTAGATATTACATTTTTCTCAATGGTAGTACATTGTCAGCAATTTTTTTTCTGTTTATGAAGCGGGGAAAAAAACTCGCAGAAATACTCTGAGTGAAGGAAATAACATTCTTGTTGATGTGAGGGAAATAGGAAATGAACTAGTGATAGGTAGTGGAGGTGATCCATTGAGGGGGAAAAAAAACTTCGATCTGCAATTTTTCGGTAGGGTTTTTATAAAGCATGAAGTATGTGGGTGACAAGGGATTGGAAGGTAACATGTGATTGAACTTTTCGTACATCAAAGTTATTTTTAATCAACCATTTTTACTCTTTTTCAGTGTTCAGCCCGGAAGATAGTGAGTAAATGAGCACAGTCAAATCAGCCGCAATTGCAGTCGATGCAGCGAAGCGTCTTCGTATCAGGCGACGCTCATGTTTGTGTCCGACTATTCGCGCATCTCTCTACAAGCGCGATTAGGTGGGTGGGAGGGGGAGCGGACTGATGGGATAGTCAGTGGGTGGGTGGGAGGCTGAATGGGTGGATGGATAGGAGGGTAAGTGTGTGGGTGGACGGATGGGAAGGTGGGTGGGTGGTTGAGTGAGACGGAGAGTGGGTGCGAGGGAGGGTGGGTGGGTGAGAGGGAGGGTGGGTGAGTGGTTGCGAGGGAGGGTGGGTGGGTGAGAGGGAGGGTGGGTGGAGGAGTGGGAGGGTGGGTGGGAGAGTGAGTGAATGGATGGGTGGGAGGGTGAGTGATGGGTGGGTGGGTGACAATCTGGGAGGATCAATTACCCGTAAAACCCTCTTACAACAAGATATGTCAATTTTAAAAAAAAGTCTCACAAGTGTCAATCGCTAGAGTTGAATTATAAGCTCGACCCTCCCCATCTTATACCCACACTTCATTTACCATAATTAAATTTATATGAATACCTGGGTCGTTTCCCCACACTTATCAACTGCGATAGCGAATAATTAATTTAACTTGATCAATATAATCCCTGCACTTTTATCTCAGAACCCAGGGTAGTCATACCAGTAGATAACGTGCACCAAAAGTTGGAAACCATTAGCCTTCCTGTCCAAAATCCGCTAAATGTGCACATATACTGGTAGGTACCCGTGCGTGTGGTCGCGAGGCGATTCTCGGTTAATGGTCTACGCTCATTGCGGTCAATTACCCACAATCGGGATATATACGTTTTGCTTGTGCCTCTTCTACAGTTTCATGAGTGGAGGGAGCTAAGTACTCACCATAGCATAGTGGATTTTGTTCTTGACAAATAGACCGTGTGCTTTTGGAGTAGGTCATATATTGTATTATGCTAGGCTCTTTCCAACAATATAATGAGTAACTTGTCAATTTACACACACATACAGATGCTCGAATTGTTTTCATGTATTATATATATTATTCTATCTATCTATATATATTATATGTGTATATATATATATATATATATAGATCTCCAGCAAAATGTCCAGATTTTTGACATTACAAAAACTTCTGTGGACCGGGAAAAATTGCAAAGCTTTATAAATTATCACAAGTATAAATCCTTGATCAGTTTGGAGGCTTCACAGAAGTCTGCTATAAAATGCTGCTATAAAATAAATATCACAAATTGAATTACATTCCATGAATCACAGTTAGCCATATGTACTCTTGTTTCTCCACTTTGTCCCTAAACTTTTTATGGGCTCTCCTGTTCGTAAAGCTTTAGTTGTACGATTCAAGAAGAATTTCATCCTATAGCTATCAATCGAACGCAATACATGGATGAAAAATACATGACAAAAATAAGTATTGTAATTTTGTAACTTAAAAGTAGTTCGTTATCGCAACTTTTCTCTAAATTTTCATTTCTTTTCCAAAATCTTAAGAATATTTTCATGTGATTAAAAAACTTCCAATTTGTTTCGAATATTTCAAATTTTTTATTTTTCTTTGATTTTCAAAATGTTTCAAAATTTGTGTGTATGTTTGCATAAATGTCCCACATTCTTTTCCTTTCCCTATAAATAAATTACAGAATGTAATGAAAATCTTATTCTTGTAAGTCGTTCTTCGCAATTAATTGTTCTTATTTTTTTGTACAAAATTATGGTCAATTTTTTTTTTGTTGACAGTAAATATAATTCTCCTTCAGCAGCCCCCGGGAACCACCTTTTATAGCTTCAAATATCTCACCACAAAATTTGTTGAAATGGAATGCAGTAGTTTTATTTGACAACGGCGCGTACAACGCTGGTATTAAGGATTCAGCGACTGTAATGAAGTCATTTGTGTGGTGCTCTGAGCGTAACCTAAGACATTAGAAGCCACAGCGTCAGAAACCTGGGGCGGTGATAGGCGGATAAATAGCAGTCGTGTAGTGGTAAAAGGAGGACTAATTTCACCCGCTGTTACCCGTATAATAAATTGCCGGAGATGGAAGTACTCCACATGGAGTTGGGAGAAAAAAATTTTCCGGACAGTTGGATCTCAATTTTGGTACAGTGGAAGTTCGTTAAAGTTTCCATTGCGTATTGCTGGTAACATATCGCAGGAATGTTTGATCTGTTGAGGTGGTGTCCACAATCACTGCAGTGAAACGAGTGTATGAAGTCCTCTAAATTATTATTCACATACATTTTTCCCAAATTCAGAAAAATTTGGTTTTGCCGAATCAACGGTGTTCAGCTGTATCTGGGGTAGCCTTCTCTAAATCGCAAATTCCTATGCTTTTCAGAACGTTTTTCCTGTAAAATTTTGATCTCAAGTTCATAAGCAATTTCTATGAATATGTCATATTTGACCTATAACCATGAAATATTTTGAACGAGTGGAAATTTCTCCCGATTGTTCTAGATCAATAAGAAATGATATTAATAAGGGGAAGTTAAAAATTTTTCCTTTTCCGAAATGGAACTTTTATCTGCAACCATTCCTGGCACAGTTCCCGGAACGGACTCTTCGTTTGGAACCGTTCTGGGAACTGTTCCTTCACTTGGAATCATTTTCGGAATGGTTTCTCCCCTTGGAACCATTTTGGGAACTGTTCCTTCACTTGGAACCGTTCACAAAACTCTTCCTTGACCTGGGAACCGTTCCCGGAACTAGTTCTTCACTTGGGATAGTTTTCGGAACTGTCCCTCCACATGGAATCGTTCTGGAAACTGTTCCTTTACTTGGAACCGTTCTCGGAATCATTCCTCCCCTTGTAAACGTTTTGGGAACTGTTCCCTCACTTGGAACTATTCACGGAACTGTTCCTTCACTTGAAACCGTTCTCGGAACCGTTCATGGCCTTGGGAACCGTAGTCGGAACTGTTTCTTCCCGTGGGACCGTTCTCGGAACCGTTCCTGGCCTTGGGAACCGTTGTCGGAACTGTTTCTTCTCTTGGGACTGTTCTCGGAACTGTCTCTCCACTTGGAACCGTTCTCGGAACTGTCCCTCCACTTGGAACCGTTCTCGGAACTGGTCCTTCACTTGTAACAGTTCACGAATCTGTTCCTTTACTCGGAACGGTTCCCGAAACTGTTCCTGTACTTGGAACCGTTCTCGGACTGGAAATCACTGGCGGTAATTATTGAAGAGGAACTTTCAACTAAAAATTATGCGCTGCTATCACCGTCAGAAAGAAAGTTTTCGTTTACCGTGCCTATCTGTCAGAAGGCCTCCAGCAATGGTCATTCATGAGCTTTCTTGCAATAAAACACCCTTAAAAGTTACAAAAGTTCATGCTCGTATATGTAATGGCGGAACCACGACTAATAACATATTTCAGGGAAGAAAAATTTCCACAATTTGGGGGTAGAGAGTCATCGAATAGTTTGGCCTACATAATTTAAAAAGTTTTGTAAATTTTGCAATTTTTAAAAATATTTCCAAATCAAAAAATGCAGAAATCCCCGAAGCGCGAAGTGTCTTACAAAATCATCTACGATACTCAGGGGATAACTCGCTTGATTGAGTGAATAATTAATGATTTAGTTATATACTGAAGTATTGATCCTATCCAGCTATCGAGTTTGCGGTGAGTGTTGCAATACAGCAGTCAACTTATCCTGAGCTGCGTGTCAACCGATATTTTTTCATTATGCCATCCGTGAAACGTGGCTCTAAACGGACCAGCGTAAAAGGCATTTCAAGTTGAGGTAGTTGAAGTAAAAGTGGAATTAGTTAAGCTTCAACGAGTTCAAGGGGAACGCATCCTCAATGGTTCGTTTCTATTTTCACTCGTTTTCCATTTCACTCACACTTGCACTTTTTTTCACATAAATATTTTTTTGCTCGTTGATTTTCCTCTCTTGGTTACCGACAACTTGTTTTTTGATCCATTCTCATTTTCACAGAGTTCTTTGATCCCACTGTTCTATTATATTTTGTTACATTCCATGAAATTGCGTAAAAGGTTGGTGAAATTTTAGTCGTCTAGAAATTTATAATGACATGTAAAAAATACGTTTTTATTTTATGGTTTATTTATGTTTTTTACGTTAACCATAGAATGTTCATTAATTTTAAGGAAGAATTAATACCGCAGTTCCGTTTCCAACCAAAATCAGTCGAATAAGTGATTGAATGTATAAGCTATTTAAGCGATTTTCTGATATCTCTGAGATATAATGGAAAGAATATATATATATATTTCACTTGGAACCGTTCTCGGAACTGTGCTTTCGCTTGGAACCGTTCTCGGCACTGTTCCTTCAGTTGGAACCGTTCACGGAACTGTACCTTGACTTGGAACCTTTCTCAGAACTGTTCTTTCACTTGGAACCATTCACGGAACTGTCCCTTGACTTGGAACCGTTCTCGAAATTGTAGCTTGATTTGAAACCATTCTCGGAACTGTTCCTTGACTTGGAACCGTTCCCGAAACTGTACCTTGACTTGAAACCGTTTTCGGAACTGTTCCTTGACTTGGAACCGTTCACGGAACTGTACCTTGACTTGGAACCGTTCTCGGAACTGTTCCTTCACTTAGAACCGTTCACGGAAGTGTACCTTGACTTGGAACCGTTCTCGGATCCGTTCCTGCACTCGGAACCGTTCTCGGAACTGCCCTTGCAATATATATATATATATCGTCAGACCATATATATATCCACACATCGGGATGTAATGTGTTAAAACTTGGAAATTTAGATTTTGAAAACCGAAGACATAGATGGGAATGAAAATAGTGTGTCACGTCAAATATATTTTCTACTAGTATAGACAAGTATAGAGAAACTTGAATGCTCCCCCCCGCCCCCCTGCGAAATTGAACTGTGGAAATGATCAATGAGGACACTGAACCTTTTTGCAAATGGTCTGACGATAATATCTTAGCCTTAAATTCGCGAAAGACCCAATGGATTATCCTTGGTTCGCTGACTAATGTAAATGCGCTGTCTCGATAAATTCTGGCCAAAGTTAAAATTACGAACATTGACATTGGACTGAAGAAGAAATAGCTATTATCCAATATTCATTTGCTCTGAAGGGAAATTGACTTTTAGAAAAAAAACATGACATTTACAGATGGTTCTCGTTAAGTGGTAATTATGACATGGCACAACACGTAGAAATTCAAGAATGTTACAACTAATTTAACAAAAAATTATTGTCAGTGGTATTTCGAGGACAGAAGCTACCTGGTATTTGCTCAACATGGAACGGTATGGCCAAAGGCTCTACAGAATGATTAGATCTGGACGCAAAGCTGTTATCTTACATGAGCAACCCTACTTCATGATAATATTCTGAATGAATTTATCTTCGTGCCTTAAATACCCAGAAGATATGTTTATAAAAGACCGTACAAGTGTGAACTCAAGACTGTTGGGTAATCTCCCAGGGAGTAAGTGAGAAAGATGCTGTTTCGGTACGATGAACTTTCGTCTTGACGGAGTACGTAGATCTTGGTAGCTACCCAAACTAACTGTCAAGAGTTTCCTGAATTCACTTACGTGTGATATCACTAACCGAAGATATATCAAGGAGATCACTCCCGAAAGTTGTCGGCTAGTTTGTGATATTCAATTTAGTACAACATGACTGATATTGAAACTCCCAGTGAATCGATTCGTAAATATTGGTGGTTTCAATGACTGTTCTTATTACGGAAAATCAATAATTGTATTTTTTTTTTTAAGTTTTTTGATGTGAGGCTCTTGAAATCTGGATCGGCAACCTTTTCGGTGACGAAACGGAGTGAAGGGCTGACGCTCCCCACCACTCATTTCTATATTAGTAATTTGTGCTATAAGGGCGATAAGCGGCGGTTTGCGAGGAGTGTGAAGTTTGCAACACGAGGTATGAAAAGTCGGAACCGAGACTCGCCCAAGGCACTGCGAAAACAAAAAGTCTCTAAAACAAAATTATTCATTTTGTCAACACAAATATTTGACTTTGAACAGTTTTCAGGATTGTCAATTAAATTTGGGGATTCTTCATCACTTTCATGACTGTCACGGAATAATCATGTCTTTTTTGGGTTCCATCTTCCACTGTTCGTTTTTTTCATTGTAATTTCACTTAGTTTAACGGTTGATGTGTGGCTTTATGTAAATTATCTCAATAATGTAAATCCAATATGGTGGCCTGAACTATCATATGACAACGAATGCAGCCCGCATGCCCGACTATGAACACCCCCTTGGGAGTGTGTCGGGTGGCCCATTAGCGAAAAAAAGGGTCAAAAACCTTTTTTTTTTTTTTTTTGACCCTTTTTTGCACTGCACACCCGACAAACTCGCCGGGAATGTTCAACTTTCCCCCCTAGGTGCACAATATACTAAAGAATGAAAGATCCTCCATGAATATTTTAAGATGCATATTTCATGAGCGGATATTGTGTTATGGATAAAAACTCATCGGTTCCAGAAATGCCACTTCCTCATCTTCAAATTGAACAATGCTTTATTTTCTCTGTTCAACAAATATTTAACAATGCTTCCATATAAAGCTGTACAATTATAAGTTTAACATGCTCGTTGAATCCTTTACCACTTGCATTATGCAACAGTGACAGCCAGTGGTGTTGATGCAGAGACTGTTTCCAGATTAGAGCTGGGTTCTTTTTTGAGATCAACGACAACAATTTGATCCTCCGAAGGTACACCCTCATCCGGGAATGAATACTCTTCCTGGGTTTGAGTAGCATCAAAGTGTATACCACCATCAAATGTCTTGTGCTCATCGTACTCATGTTCGTGACCTGCAAATGCCTTATGATCATGGTGATGTCCGTGATCAGCTATGTAGTGATGACCCTCATGATGTTTATGATGGGCGTGATGATGGTGACCATGTTTGTGATGATGATGCGCTTTGTGTCCATGCTTGTGATGATGTCCATGTTTATGCTTATGCTCAGCATGATGCTTATGCTCATGCTTGTGATCATGGTGATGTCCATGATGATGTCCATGATGATGCCCGTGTTTATGCTCATGACCGTGCTTCACCTTATGCTCGTGGCCATGATGATGATGATGATCTGCGTGGTGACCATGTTTATGGTGGTGGCCGTGTTTGTGGTGATGCTCCTATGGAGAGAAAAAGAACGTTGAGTATTTTGTCTTAGCTTGCACCTTCAAATTATTCTTACATGTACATTATTAGACACATTGAGCTGTTCCAGGAATGCTCTATTACCTCGAAGCGTCTGTCATTCTATTCCAAAACTCGCTTGCTATGTGCAAACATTGAGGGGAATGGAACAACCAACAACTAGTCATTTTAGTGAACTGAGACGAAATCCATCCTAGCCGAAACTGGGTATAATGGTAGCAAACCTACTTCTCATCTCTGCTTTGTACAAGAAAAGCACTTCTCAAGGCAAATATAGACATGCAAGTGCTAACAACCAAAATTCATTGATATAATGGGAAATAGTACTACGTAACCATATATTTCTAGTCAACAATATTCCTGGGAAATTGAATCTGATGGTCTTCCTCGCAGTGTATGTAATAATCAAACACACCTGTTTATGTTCATGTTTATGGTCATGCTTGTGCCCATGTCCATGGTGATGATGATGCGACTCTGTTTCCTTATGCTTATGGTGGTGATGATGCTCGTTGTGGTGTTGATGCTCATGATGGTGATGATGCTCGTTGTGGTGTGAATGCTTGTGATGATGATGGTGTTCACCATGATGTTTGTGCTCCTCATGATGCTCATGTTTCGAATGATGGTGATGTCCATGTTTATGGTGATGTCCATGGTCGTGCTTATGCTCGTGTCCGTGCTTATGCCCATGATCTGAAAATTTTGAATAAAATAAATCGGTTTAGGTGGTCTCACTGTCAATTCCATGGTCAAGTCCTAAGACTCGCTTGCAAAGTTATGCTTTGGTACTTATTTACTGCGTAATGAGAAGTAGAAGACTTTCTTTACCATGTTTATGGTGGTGTCCATGCTCGTGCTTATGGTGATGTCCATGGTCGTGTTTCGCATGGTGTCCTGAGCAGAATAGTTTAAAACTTTATACAACGAAAGAGAAAATCACGAGGAAGATCGGAAAATAGCTATCCCTCTGTAGACAGCGAAGCTGTTGCAAAATATGTGACAATTTTCCAGTGCGAGTAGATCTAATGGACTGTCTAAAATACCCCCCATTACCTCAATATTTCCTGCTATGTTCGAAATGATTTTGCTTCTACAATTTCCGCGAATAAAATCCCCACTTTTAGCAAGCATACGTCGTTTTATTTGTCCTTTTTTTTACTCCCCGAGGGAAGAACAGATATGCACGAACAATTCTCTTGGTCGAGATGCTGAGGCCAAAAAATAATTCGACGCATGCCCCTCCCGCTTTAACATGATTCGGGATATTTCTCCTGGACTTCCTTACATGCAAACGATTTTGTCTGTATCCGACGGAGAATTCCTCGTTCCTCGAATATTTCGAGTTGAGGAACTCAGTGCCCTATATGTGGTATTTCACTATCATGTGTTGTATACGTGTATATATAGATATATATATATCGTTCCCCGGTGCTCACTTTTGGTATGATTGTGAAAGTAGGATGGTTATTTCGATAACGATTATCGAAATACCGGTAAGGGTTTTCGATAGGGATATCTGAGAGCGGAGTGATCAAGGTCCCAGGTCCGATACGATGTAGGATCCACCGGGGGACCTCATGGCCAAATCCAATTTCCGGGGTCCGGATCAATCTTCGGAGCCCTGGGCACCTGGGATCCGGATAATGAGCCGATTCTGAGGCAACTGTGTGTCAATGAACGAAACACGTCGATAATGCGCGGCCTCATCGTCTCGGAGACGATCCACTGGTCGAGGGGCATTTACATGAAGCACGTCTCGAGCATACGTCAGTACGCTATCCCACCCACCGGGCCCGTCGCTGCCGGCCTTCCGCCACCCCGCGGGGCTGCCGGACTGACCTCGCGACTGTAAATAACAGCCACCTTCCCTCTTTTATATATATATATATATTATAATCGATATACTTTACCGTGTTTGTGGTGATGATCATGATGATGCTTATGGTGATGTCCATGGTCGTGTTTTGCATGGTGTCCTAAAATCAAGTTTCCAATTTTATTTACATCTCCATTTGTTACTCAATTATTTACTGCGATGTTAAGTATATATGGACATCGGCATCTACTTGAGTAGGCTCTACGATCACATCCCCGAGTGGGCAAAAAATTTTCCCGAGTGTCTTACAAGCGGGAGGTTCCTCATCGAAAACCCTCCTACATGGAAGTAGGTTTAGAATGGATCGAAAGCATTAGACATAATGAAGGAAAAAATTATTCTACATAATGAGCAGAATTGTCCATATGATGAATTCGAGCCCACACTCTCGAATCACAATCTTCAATCGTATGATCCGCACGCAAACCCAAATTGCCGGGACAATTCGTATTGCACTGGTTTTACAAGAACTCACCGTGTTTGTGATGATGGCCATGATGGTGTTTGTGGTGATGTCCATGATCGTGTTTTGCATGATGTCCTGGACATAATATAATGTTTATTATTCTTTAGTAAATAGTGGACGGTTCACAGAAAAAGATGATTGAGTCGGAATCAAATCGGATCTTTCTTTTCTGTGTTCGCAGCCAATCAGCGTCCATATCAACAAATTAATTTCTTGCATTCTTCGATGCACGATCTCTCAGTGCACTTTTGATTCCGAAAGTTATTTCGAAATGATTCACCCTAGTTTTCAAATGTTCCACATCTGTTCATCGTATCTCCCCTTAAAATATATCTCCGGTTGCAACAGTGCACTCTGATTACTTCAAGTCCCGGTGGAAATATAATTTCACAAATATGACTCGGACTCCAAAATAAACCAAGCTATTCCCCCCAGATTTTCTCCCATCGAAACAATTTTTGATTTAGGGCTTTCTCAGCCATCATCATTATAAAGATTGTTAGTGACTTCCGCGTCCTTCATCTGACCGCTGCAAATAGTTCTCTGCATTTTTTTCCGGAATATTTGAATATTTAATCATTTGAAAAAATATGGCCAAACATTAGTTGCGCCCGAAATTTTTTTTTCAAGAACAGGGAAGCCCTGATAATGACGTGGCCGTAATAATCTGAGATGTTAGAATCATTTTAATTGTCAATTGACCGTATATTGTTATATTTTCTTTCCTCAAAATTGAAAAATCCATTGGGCGGCGCAGTGCTCACCATGCGAGCAATCACATCGCCTGGCGATCTGGAGAGTAATTATGGAAGAGTAAAAACAATGATCAATTACCGTGATGGTGGGAATGCTTATGTCCGTGATGATGATCATGATGGAATGATGCAGCGTGGTGGCTGTCGCGACGCAGACCAAGATCTACGATTTCGGCAGGAATCGGTAATTTATATCCAGCGATATCATTTCTCTTCAATTTGTCAACGCCTGAAAACGGATTGGCTATTTCGACCGTCACAGGCTCAAGAGGAAAGCGATGACTGGAGAAATTTGAACCATCTAGTTGTCGCTTCTTGGGTGACTTTTCATCTGCCTGTAAATGAATGGGTCATTTATTTTACATGTTAGTATCTTTCGACTTTTTCTCTTCATTTCTGACGCATTGTGGATATCCACATTCTTACAAAATTGTTTCATAAAATATTTGAATTTTGTAATTCAACCCCCTTCCCCACCTCCCACCACCCACCTCCCACCTCCGTGATTCGTAATAGAACAGTACATTTCCCGGTTAACCGAGAAAATCTAATCACCTGCTCTCACGTGGTAAATTGCCATCCTCATCTTCGGGTCGGATGGCAACCACGTGGGGCAGGGCATTTAGTTTAGTAGTTAAGGCATGGCATACCCGGAAACAAAATTTTTATGCTCAAGGGCCTGGGCCATGGCGGTTTCCCAGGTCGGAACCGGAAGAAGGTTGTTCGTCACTCGCGGATAAACAAGTTTTTTGCGCGGTTTCGACTCCACTCTTCGACCGCGACCTCTCGATCGCTAAAAAAAATTTAAGTACTCTCAGCACAAAAACTCCTATTTTCGAAATTAACACGGTGAATTTTGGACGAGCCTGTATTATATTCATTCAAATTGAAAAATCGAAGCAATATGCGTCACAAGGTTTTGGGCAATATTTCATCTATAGTTCCTACATTTTCATCAAAGTCCGCTGGAGCCGCAGCCTCCAACGTAGCTGGTGTGCTTGCATCTCTGGTGACCCTACTTAAAATTTCATGATGTAGAGTTTCCAAGGGGTCTTGATACCTAGTCCGTGGATCCCGATATTCAGCATCGGCTGATCCACTCGCTATTACGGCGAGGACCGCGAGCAACGCCTGAAAAATCAATTATAGATAGATATGTACAATGATTGATTTCCTATAATTCCCGCCTAATAACACTTTTCTAAAGATCTAAGATATTTGCCTAGCTTCTCTGAGAGTGGTTTGAATGAAAATTATTCCAAACCATGTTTCCTAGGGAGATGTCTTTTCATAAACAATATTTTTACAAAATTTGTCACCCCCACACACACACATACACTGACTCAGACGCAACCCCCCCCCCCCTTCTATCCACATTCGCAAACGGCGACCCCCTAAACACAGAGACGCACACATACACACACACGCACCCCCCCCCACGCACACACACAACCACCCACCCACCCACACACATACAACCACCCACCTACCCACACACACACACACAACCACCCACTCACCCACACACACACACACACACAACCACCCACCTACCCCCACACACACACATACATACACAGTCATGACGCAGTGTGGTGTGTTTCTTCGTGTTTCTTCGGAAAATTTTAGAAAAAAATCTAGCCATGTATTATGAGATTCAACGAAAATGATACAACACATCGGCTCCACATATATTTGATTGTATCAAACTATCACTGCGTAGAACAAATTTGCTAATTTTAGCGAATAAATCGATCAACATTAGTGTACTCACCCACGCTGCCATTGGACCTTATTCCCGATTCTGTCAATACCCAACTGACTATTGAGTGCCATCGAGCGTTGTACTTTTATAGAAAACAGTCTGTATTACCGGTCCCTTAGGTGCTCAGTCTTAGTCACCATTCTCTCACCAATGTTTTTAATTGTTGTCATTACGCTCAGCGAAGCGTAAACTGCACAATATTTGATAGGTGCTCGGGCAGATATTACTCGAAAATTTCATAAATTCTCATAAAACTTCACGGAGCGGATACTTTTCTTGTGACTTCCTGTAGATGTTGGAATTGACGCTATTAAATTTTTGTCCAACTCTCAATTTCAGCATCTTGAAGATGGGGGAAAGTATAGTTCAGCTTTTTACTCGTATCAATTGATTTGTCATCCACTCTATTTTCAATAAAACATGTATTGTGACTCTGTGAAATGGACACAATATGTAGGAAAAAAAAACATGCTATTTTCAAAAATTTCAAAAATTTCAAAATGTGCATATGTTTTCCAAAACAAACGAGCTTAATTTTTGAGAGTCAACAAATTTGATCGAAGTCAAACATCATATATATATATGTTACAATAGCGTGGATCGATAATCGACAGCATCTTAAGAATATTTTTTCCTGATAACTGAGAAATGCATTGGGCGGCGCAATGCTCACCATGCGACCAATGGGGTCGATCAGGGGGGTGCAACTACTGACGGGTTCACCTTTGGATTTTGAATAAGGATTTGAATTCTAAAAGGTTTCAACAGGTGTGTGTGTGTTTTTTTTTATCTCTGTCCCTCTCATTTGTACGCCCCGGATAGCGGCCCATTAAGCATTCCTTCAGGGGACGTACCGGACACCCATATGCGGCTGGGGCCGACTTTCGCCATTTTAGGCCATCGTATTTTTAAACACAGGGTAAACTTCCAGAAACCCTTGGGATGCGATGGCCGGCGCCTATGATGGAACCCACCCTCCCCTCCTGCGTCGGGCTAGGTTCCCGCTCGGCCGGGCGGTCTCATTTTATGGGTACCGCCGATAGCACACACGGAACGTTCCTACATCGGTCCGCATCCATGAGAAAATATTTTTGAAAAATATTCTCCGAAGGCCGGGCGCGAACCTAAGACCTTTGGGGTAGTAGGCAGATACTCTACCTCTACGCCAAAGTCCCGACTTGTGTGTGTATGTGTGTGTGTGTGTGTGTGTGAACCTGGAAATGGCTGGACCTCGCATTTTTTCTTCTAACTTCTCAGACTCTTCGTGGACGTTCTGTCTTCTCGTACAAATTATTCAAAGTTTTTGCCGAGTAGGAACATCAATCGACGATACCAGTTTTTATTTGGAAGCCACATAATAAAGTCCCCACTAGAAAGCAAATAAGAAAATAAAGCAAAGTAACATGATAGCCAGTCATAAAAAATCTAATCTTCCAGCTTGCTTCAAGGGACCCTGTCGCTTCATCTGTGCATCGACAGCATGTAATCATAGTGAAATGGTACTTACACTTTCATTCGCGAATGCACTTTGTGGTGTTTTCTCGAAATTTTTATATCGACCTATGCTATGAAACGCGTCACTGAACTGTAGATGTGAAATGTTGTGCACCTAGGGCGTAAAGTTGAACATTCCCGACAAGTGTATTGAGTATGCTAGAGGTACCAAGAAGGCCCGAGGGTCAAGAAGTCCTGCAGGGCTTTGACCCTCGTGCGCTTTTCGCCGGCGGGCCACCCGACGCAGAAGGGGAACCGGAAGTGTTGATGTTCCTGCCAACTACGTTCAAGGTTCCACCAGGAACATTCCGTGTGTACTATCGACGGTATCCATAGAATGAGACCGCAAGGTCGGGCGGGAACCTAACCCGACGCGAGGGGGTCGTTTCATCATAGGTGCCCACCATGCTAACATAGGAGTTTCTGGAGGCTTACCCTGTGCTTAGAAATACGATTATGCAAATGGCGAAAGTCGGTCCCAGCCGCATGGATGGGTGTCCCGTACGCCCTACCGAAGAAAATGCTGAAGAGCGGCCACTGTGAAGGGTGCAAGAAAGAGAGACGGATGAAAAAAAGAACACTCCTCACCGGAAGTTCCCGCCCGAGGGCGAACTTTTATGCAATTTCTAGCGAGAAGCGAGGAAAATCATTGAATTGACAGCTTTGGCATCAGTACTCATCGAGAAATCGTCTCCTGTCCTCAAGCGAACATCTACATTAGCTATTTCAATTTACACATCGAATTTTCAATGGCAGTTTCTGAATGTGCTAGGCAGTAATGAAAATGAATAACGTTGGGCAAAATAAATCGCTGTCATGCACTAATTGCAGCTCACTTCTATTATGTTTTAGCGATTACACCGAGATTTTAGGAGCACATTGTGTCACTCGCTGTAGTTTCCGCGTGTTATTTAGTCTACGCCTCAAGTGGTGCTAAACTATAATGCAACTACAAAGTAGATATCAATTGTAACAAATTGATCATTGTCCGTCGAAGAGTAATTTGATTGTAATGAATAGAAGGGAGTTGTAGAGAGTTGTAGATTGTTCAGGGAAAATATTATTCGGAATTTTTTCCAGCCTCCTGCTTCTGGATAATGCATCTGGGTAACTCTGCATCACCAATGTCCTTTACCGGGAACTGCCAACATAAGAACTGCTCCAAAGCTGGGTATGACTAGAACAAAGCACAGATCGCTGGTACCCCAGATTACATAGGGCAAATGCTTATGACGTTCTACCGCTCAACCTATCACAGCTAATGAAAAGTTTATAAGACAAAAGTTGTTCCACATGCAAAAATACACATTTTATGTTTAATTACTTTTTTCCATAATTTGCATAATTAAGGAGGCATGGTCGTTCACAGAATCCTCCATGCAGCAACTGAACGAATGATCGCCCTCATTAATGTCGGCATCATACGCCCAAACTAGCAGATGATACCTTGGGTGATGAATAGCTGTCGTCAAATGCAATGGAATGCATTCGCTGTAAGGAAAAATACATATTGGACCTTAATATATTCCTCTGATCCATGGACATTGTCCAGGAGAATGAGGTATGTTGTTGGATCCTCGTGGCTCTTGGCTTTTTACGACGGCCAAATGGCCTATGACCATGGTAAGCTAAGGTGGCGGCGGGGGGGGGGGGGAGGGTAAAAGTATAGCACGCTGCACGATAAAGAACAACGACGGTAAATAGGCGCCAGTTACATCCTCGTAAAACGACTGACACGGAAACAAGGCATTTCTGAGCCTTTCTACTCGGACCAGCGAGAAGTAATTTTCCCTTTCTTTTACCATGGCTGCCATTTGATGGTTCCATTCGGGCAAAATCCTGCAAAGAATGAAAAGAATGGATACCCCGTTCGTTGATTACGGAACGCCCTTCCCTCTAACCATTACTCCGTTGAAACGAATCATTTGCCTCCCCCCCCCCTCCCCTCCCACCTCGCCCTCATTATTCTTTTCATAAATTGTTCCAGTTGATTTCTAATACTATTGGCTCGTCAGTTACTTCATCTTGGATAACTAATTTGTTATTTCACTCAATATTTATCGTCACTTTTGCAGGGAGGCGAATGGCTGTTGTGAAAACACTTGGAGTTACTTCCGGCAGAGTCCAGTGCTCTCTCATAACATAAAAATTAACGAGCCATTAGGCGAGTAATGTTTGTGGAAGACAGTGTTGAAAATTGAGAGATATCTGTATTGCCAGCACTTATATTTTTTGCATTTGGCGTGGGGAACAGCTGTTTCTGGTTTTTTTTTGTAGGAGCGACGGCGGGAGGGGGGGGGGCGGGTATTGTTTGTGGCTTAGCGTTTGTGAACGCTAAGAGACTGAGGATATGTGGGTACACAAAAAAAATGTTATAAACCAAAAACTACGGTTTGCAGTTCCGAAACCAACCACACACTCGTACACCCAGCCACCCACCTACCCACCCAACCACCTACCCAACCACCTACCTAACCACCCACCTACCCACCCACCCACCCACACACCACACATCCATTCACCCACCCACCCATGCACCCTGCCACACACACACACACACTGATCTTGAAGTAAGTCGGGGTTTTGGGGTAGTGGTAGAGTATCTGCCTACTACTCCAAAGGTCCTAGATTCGCGCCCGGCCGCCGGAGAATATTTTTCAAAAATATTTTCTCATGGATTCCGACCGATGCAGGAACGTTCCGTGTGTGCGATCGGCGGTACCCATAGAATGAGACCGCCCGGCCGATCGGGAACCTAACCCGACGCAGGGGGGGGGGGGTGGGTTCCATCATAGGCGCCAGGCATCGTAGCACAGGGGTTTCTGGAGGTTTACCCTGTGTTTAGAAATACGATGGCCTAAAA
This sequence comes from Asobara japonica, assembly GCA_026005395.1. Lineage (NCBI taxonomy): Eukaryota > Metazoa > Arthropoda > Insecta > Hymenoptera > Braconidae > Asobara > Asobara japonica. Next base: position 3,456,282 of record BQMI01000028.1, read on the forward strand.
TGGCGAAAGCCGGCCCCAGCCGCATGGGTGGGTGTCCGGTACGCCCCCTGAAGGAATACTTAAACGGCCGCTACCCGGGGCGCACAAATGAGAGGGACGGAGACAAAAAAAACTGATCTTGAAGTTAGATCTTGTGCAAAAAAATGTAAATATAAAGCATGTGGCAATGGATTTCAATTGTTTAATTTGAATTCATTATTTCTCAAATATTTCGTATAAATATACACTGACCTAGAAATTTGAGGTACAGATCACCATCAAGGCATATCCTTACAATTGAGATGGCGAAAGATTTAATAATGTTTTTCATTACAAGAATACAATGTTTCCAACTCACCTCCTGAGCACTGGTATTCCACCCTGATATTTATTTCTTCAATAGTGGATGAAATGAAAGCGCACAAAAATGAATAAATGCATAAATGGGGGGGGGGGCAAATAGTGACGAACATAAAGCCAAAGAGCAAATGGAAATGAGGATTGCATCCTGGAAATGGTATATTACTCCACTGAACTTCAAAAAGTATGACATTGCGGAAGTATACCCTCAAGAAGTTTACCATTCCAATGAACGTCATCTTATTTTTCTCTATTTTGTTCTTTCTTCAAATCAAATTTTTGCATCCAGCAGCCAGAGCGTATAAATTCATTCAAAATTGCCAATTCAACGTAGAAGAGCGTTTCTACAATTGTCTTCTTCTTACGCTTTTACTAGATGCATCAAAAATCATGTGACGCATTTTATCTCCGAGACTTCGATGCTGTCAGCTGAAATGTCAATATCATTTTTTTCCGGCCTGATTTCATATTTTAATTGTAAATAATGTACCATGTGATGTCTGCGGGTCCGGCGGTCCTCCACGTTGAGTACCGAGTAGTCGGTTCTGAGCATGGAGGGGTGCCCGCTTAGTCCTATACACTCTCTTTGGATGATGTTCTGATGTTTTGTGATGATGCTTGAGCGGAGGGAAGCATAGTGGGCCAAAGAATTCCCCCCCCCCCCTTTCACTTCGCGATTTTTCGGAGTTATTGTATTGACCCCTAAATTGATTTCCTTTATTTCTATTCGTAACTAGGGTTTTAAGTATATCAAAATGCTTCCCGTCGAATTCTGCACAAATGTATGTGTGTGTATGTGTATGCTTGTATGTGCAGTGGAATCGGAATTTTCCGTCAACGATTTCTCACGAACGGGTCGAACGATCCGGAGCGTCTTCATGAAACTTAGATCGGATTGGTTCTTGATTTATATTGACGGAGCAGTTTTCTGTTATTAACAATTGAATTGTTTACAACGCTCTATTTAAAAAACGGTAAGAGATACGGCGAAAAGTATTTAGCAGAATTTTCTCTGTATGTGGAAATGCATATTTAATTTCTTATCACTTTTTTCCATATTTGTCTTAATTGAGGAGGTATGCCGGGTTTAACCCTCGAGCGTTCGCACCCCTATTGGCGGCTCACTCCCCTTCTAGCAACGCGCATAATTCTCGTCCTCGCGCTGACTATGCGGCTAGCCAAATATTCATAATTATCTGTTTGATAAGTGGGATTGAAACATTTAATCAACATATCGGAAAATGTAGGAATGGCAAACAGAAATTACAAATCGGGAAGTTTTGTTTCTGTTCCCAACGGGGACATACACACTTTTATCCCACTAGTTAATTCATGTTTTCCACGAAAACTCAAAGCTCATTTACAAAAGGAAACCATAAAAAATTACGCCTTCGAAGGGAAATCGAAAAATCAGGAGCATAATTTGTCATTTGACTTTCGTTCTGAAAATTATATCAAATAAATACTGCAAAACTTTGTCGGATTCATTGAACTCCATTTCTTCAATTGTATTTTCCATAGGTCTAATAAACTTTTTCTTGAATCAATAAACAATTTTAGCCTTTCAGGAGAAAACTAGATTTATATAGCCTGTCAAACTAAACAGACTACCGCCGAAGCTCACGTGATGAACTATATCTACAAGCGATTATATCCTGACAGAAAGATAAATCAACGGAACTGTTATGTCTTCACACCCGCCATTACTAAAATTGCAAAAAGGTTTATACCTATATTTCACTCCAAGTGACTAGATCGAGCCAGGTTATTTTTACAATGGCTCGATCAATATTTGCTGTAACCAAAATATAGGTGGAAGGGTGTGAACGAAATTTCGAAAATTCTGTAAAAAATTGAGTGCGTTAATTTCGATTTTTACACACCCTCCAATATATGATGTTTACTATAAAAAAAGAATAAAAAGATTTTTCATTTCCATCGGAACGTACACACAAAATCGTGGGTCGTAATTGATGATGGTGCTTGTAGAATTTTTTCAGATGATTCTACAGGATGTCCCAAAAGTATATGCTGATCCGGAAGAGGTGGGGTCAGGCTGCAAAATTAGGATGATTGTGAGTATTGCTTTCTCGAGTGGATTAAAAAAATATCATTGATGGAAACACTTGTATATATCAGACAATAATTGAATCCTCGTCTAAATTCTTCGAGCCCCCTCAATCTCGTCAGAGCCTCCTTAATTGAATAGTTAGTATGCAATTTGAATAATAAATGCGGTCTACTGGATGATCGAAAGGCCATGCAATATTGCCACAACACTTGAGGAAAATCTAGAGCCAAATGAGTTGACAACTCGTTAAACATTCAGAGGATAGCCTGATTGGAGGTCGACAGATCCCCTACAATTTCCAACGACGACATTAATTTAGATTAATCGCGGCTGGGTCGAGTCTGTTGAGTCGCTCAGTTGGTTTACTGCCAAGAACAGATCCGCCCTGGCCCATCCTCTTAATGTGAGAATATCTGAACATTGGGGGCTCTACACGAACGGAGAAAGCGTCAGGTTATCCATGAACTCTTGTTTGTATTAACCCTGCAGGGATTGGGCGGTGGTACTGTTGGATTCCGGATTGAAGAAAAATACTTTGCTTCAACTCAACACGAAATCTTTATTTAAAGACTAAATACAAATTCTGGTTATGATATTTTGGAGATCTTCCTGAGTAAGGGAAATTACTGCTTCGACCTCTCGATTAATTCTGTTCTAACTGCTCGTTGAGGGTTTTTTAAGTTGGAGTCCTCCGAGGGTTGATAAGAGGGGTTAGAGAGATAGGTGGGAGTAAGGCCCAGGGACAACGATTGGTCACTTGAAGAGAGGGATGTACTTAGAGGGGTGGGCTTAGGATGTTGAGGAGAGGCAGAACTCGATGAGGGGAGCAATAGAGTAATGAGAAAAGTAAGGTTTCCTAGAAATGGGGCAAACCCCACATTAGGACTTCGAGAAATGGAAAATACCGAAGGGCAATGAGATGATTAAGACGGTTTCGGAGTTTTTCGGGATTAAGGTAATTAAATCCTAATAAAAGATTTAGGAAAAGTATAAACCGTGAATACTTTGAGAAGTACACAACGTTACTAGCAAACTAAAATTAACAAAATATTAGGTATATAACAGTACAACCTCCAGCGATTTCAAATTTTTGATGCGGCAAAAGCCAAAGAAAAAATAAGCTGTGGTTTGATCCTCCGCCGGCCAAAATTATAACTTCCCAATGTCTGCAATTTATATAACAATATTTTGATTATTAAGAGTGTACCCCAGAAATCTACTTGATATGGAACAATGCAAAGTTTGTGATAAGAATGAGGACCGATGTGTCAACTGTTGCTTGGTCAATGGCCGAATGCCGCCCCTTGTCCTGGCCCATTCAGTCCTCAGTCACATGGGGGTCTCTTCGAGCCTGTCGGTCGGGGGTGTCAGGTAATCGTTGGTCCTTGTCTCTACGGTAACTATCCTTGTCATACCCGCAGAAATCGGAATAAAAAAATCATACCGCTTGACCAATTTTTCCTTTCCTAGAGAGTCAGGTTCTTGGGACAAATCATAATCTGTGATATTTTTGGAAAAATTGGGATCCATCTGTTACAGTTACACAAGTGATTAATTAAAATTATTTTTCATCCATGCATTGCGTGTTTTATCAATAATTTCATTGCTTCGCCGATATATAGAAATTATATGAGAAATATTGGCGCAGGAGAAATGACAAGAGGAAATATGGTTGGGAGAAAAGCGTCGGGTGAATTTTAATAGGTGGGACGGGGGGGGGGCGGAGAGGCGTACTCCTAGGCACCTTCAATTTTCATTGCAATATTCGTATTATTTTTTGGAGCTGTTGAAATAGAATCACATAATTGAATCCTTAAAAAAAACCCAGGATATAATAATTGAATCCCTAAAAATAATATTTTATGGAAACCTCCTGAAAGAGGAAATTAATGCTACAATATACAATTCATAAAGTCGTGGAGAGAATAAATGTGAGCTATCAAACGAATTTGAACATTTACATTCCACTTTTTTTATGAGACATCTATCACAGTCATTTACGTCGGATTTTTTTATGGGGGTTTCAATAAAACCTTAAAAATTATTATTTCCATGTTTTCATTTGCGATAGAATGGTCGGTGATGTCTTTGATAAACTACCATCGTTAAGCTGTTTAATTGTTCCACTATCCGCAAATAATTCCACCGGTTTATGCTGGAAATTCTTTGGTCCTGATGAACCGTTTCCATTAATACATACCGTTCAATATATCATCCCCTCTGATATCGCAATGGCGGTTCTCGCTTATTCTCGTAATTCACGTCTATTCCAATGATGATGGAGGAGAAATAAAAGTGGGGTGGGTTATGTTGATACAGTGAAGAGCATTAAAGGGTAAATGTATTTTGGCGACACACTTTTTTCATCCAGTGAGTAGATCCTGGGGACCACCCTAATAACGACCTGACTTCATTTTCTTCCAGCATTATTTTTTTCTAAAAACTAAGACATCTCGTGACCGAGTAATTTTCTGAAAGAAATGTTCATAAATTCCATACAAACACTATACATGTCTAATTTTATACAACAGTTTGACTTGTGAAATTTGAATAATGATGGAATATAACAATCCTGAAAATTTTTATGCTTGCAATTTGAATTGAATTTTATTTTTTGCCATTTGAATTGAATTTTATTTTCTCAAACGCCAAACGGATGTCACTACACGTGCTAGCAATTTATGGAACAAAAGAAATGTCTCTTTCCAGTGCATGCCTGCCTAATACACTGCCAAAATTTTTCTCGATGATTATTGCATGCCATCCGGCTGGAATAAGCTGAGATTATGTCGTGTGACCAAATTACCGTCAATGTCAAACTGGAATGAAGTTGAGCATATTGTCATGAGGTGGCTGTGCACGCAATAGGCTTATACGGGGCACAAACAAAACTTCCCGATTTGGTATTTCAGCCCAGCATAAGCACGCAACCATGGTGATGAGCAACCAACTCAACAGTGATATGAATAATTGAACTTGTGACTAATAATTACTGCACGCGATCGATTTAGTTTGATTTTTAAGCCGCATAAAAATATTCAACTGGAATTCGTCCGCCTAGTTACCCTCTCTACCTCTGTACATTCCTAATTATCCCGCTCTTTGACATCCTTCCCGCAATTGTCGACATATTCATTCGCCAAGTATATTCTAGTTCAACTTCCGATACGTTTTAACCTATATTGAAAAAAGTCATACTGAATGTACATTTTTGTATAAGGAACGACCCTGGTGATATGCATTGTTCGCGTATTTCAAACTGCTCGGACGACCATACATCCTTAATTATGCAAATTATGGGAAAAAGTCATTCTACATAAAATGTGTATTTTCATAGAAGAAATAGTTCTCTTCAGGTAAGTTTCCTGCTAACTTTAATATTTTACCCAGTGGAACCGTATAAACAATTGCAATTGTTAATAACATTGCATATATACTCCACGAATGTCATCCAAAATGCAATCCGCTCGATTCTGAACGGAAATGCTTCGACTGAGACCTTCATGACAGCGTTGTATTCATTCGTTCACTCACTACCGACATAATTGTTGAGACGGTCATACCTCCTTAATTATGCAAATTTGCGAAAAAAATCATTCTCCATAAAATACGCATTTTTATATGGGGATCAACATTTCTCGTATAAAGTTTGCGCTAACTCTAATAGTTCATGCAATAGAACGTGATAAACAATCAAAATTATTAATAACAATATACATACTACACCAATTTTACCCAAAATCTAATGCCCTCCTGAGTTACATGAAAACGCTTCGATTCCAATATTGACGGTCTCGATAGCTTCATTCGTTCGTGAGAAACCTACGATCGAAATTCCGGAAACACACATACATACAGAGACACACACACACACATTCATCGATTCAAAATTTGTTGGGCATCATTTTGGTATACTTAAAACCTCAGTCACAGGATGAAAGGAAAAATATCGATTTCGGGGTCATTACAATAACTTCCCGAATAATCGGGAAGTGAAAAATTACCTACCACTATTTTTCAAGCCGGGAAGGTGTGCCAACCTTCAAAAGCAATTCCCCCGACGGTTAGTGACAATTTCAGTTGTTCCAAAGGCTCTATCGCGAGAACGGTTAGAGATACGAGGAAAAGTATATAATAAATATTGGTCCTTGCATAAAAAGACACATATAATACTTTACGACTTTTTTCCCTAAGTCTAATTATTCAGGGCATGTAATTGATTGAAGGACAAAAACTCGTTTACTTTTCTCCATGAAGGTATGCTTAAGGATATTCCACCTGTATTGGCGGAGATATAAGAATTGCTTGAAATTTGGACATAATGTTTTTGAAGCGGTAACAGATGCTTGTATGAAATTTGAGATTGATTCAGAACACCGTATTGTAGTTATTAATTATCATAGTTCTCCATTAACACGGCCTCTTATGGAAAAAATAAAAATTTCTGTAAATACAGTTCAACATATAAAAATTTGTTGAAATTTTGAAAATTTACTATTGAAGCAGATATAAAACGATGGTAAAATTTCATGACGATTGACTAAAATGTTTTTTCATTAATTTGTTTAAACCATATGATATTGATCCGCAAAATCAAATACAATATAATAATTTTCTATCGCTATCACTTCAACTGATTAAGGCATTGAAATATCAATTGAAAATTATTGTCGATAAATATAACCAATTATAGAAAGTGTCATAAACTTTTGTTTTGACTATACGTGTCGAATATCCTTAATATCTGTTGCCAAAAAGTCTTCACTAATGATTATCACCTGTCATTTTCATACGATATCAAACAGACCGGTTTTGTGACCGAACTATGTACCATCAGAGTCCGAGTGGAATGGAGTATTTCAACTTGTCATAAGAATAGCTATAAGACTATTTACTGTCGTTAATGCGTCGATAACAACAAACAAACAAACAAGAATAGACATGCACGAAGGAGGACTCTCGCGTGCAATACTCCATCTGAAGTTGACGTCAATGTTAGTGATGTCAAAATTATTGGGACTTGTAACCCTTCCAGGATAAATCGACGCATGAATTGGACAATCAGAATTGGTGATATGCCCATAATTTGCTGCAGTGGGAGTGAGACGTCCATAGGATAATTAAGGATGCACTTCCACTCACAGATCAAGTTCCGTTTAATACTTTTTGTCGTATCTCTTACCGTTTTTGCAATAGAGCGTTGTGAACAATTCAATTGTTAATAACAAAAAAACTGCTCGGTCAATTTAAACCAAAAACTAATCCGATCTAAGTTCCATGAAGACGCTTCGATTACGACCTTGATGACTCAGATTGTTCGACCCGTTCGTGACCAATCTTAACAATGTATTTTTGCCTAATGTCTGGTGCCAAAACCTTTTCGCTGATGATCATTCGAGGTCTTCATTGGAAAGCAATTCCAGACATTGGCCCTGTGACCGAATTACCATCAACGTCAGACTGAAATGAAGTTTTTCAGATTGTCAGGTGAATAGGTTAGTAGGAGAGGAGACTCTCGCATTTAATACGCCATCTAGGGTCGACATAAAAGCACTTCTCCTTGATCTCTCGTAAACCTCTTATGCACATCCACCTCCTAACAATGAGAAATACTTGCCAATGGAATGTAAGTCGATTTCCAAGATTCTGAGGGGACTACAGCTAATTCCAATGGTATACATGGAGACGCGGTAAAAAAAGACGAGCGGCTCAATTGAAGTGAGATAAAATGAGGAGGATAATGATGATAAGATTTGTTGGTGAATGGGGGTGGTGTGAGTGATTGACGAACCCAAGTTTATAGCAATACATTCATCTTGCTCTGTTTCGTTCTTCTTCATCAACAATACGTATAAGACGTATTTTTCGATTTATAGTTACGATTTGCAGCATAATTGACTCTTTAATATATCTCCATGTTTCATGACATTTCTGACCATTTTAGACCATTTTTAACAAGATGTATGCATGCGTTTCTAGTTTTTTTTGTTTGTTGTCTCTGTCGCTGTCATTTGTACCCCCCGGGCAGCGGCCGTTTAAGCATTCCTTCAGGTGGCGTACCGGACACCCACCCATGCGGCTGGGGCCGACTTTCGCCATTTTAGGCCATCGTATTTCTAAACACAGGGTAAACCTCCAGAAACCCTTGTGCTACGATGGCCGGCGCTTATGATGGAACCCACCCTCCCCCCCCCCCCTGCGACGGGTTAGGTTCCCGGTCGCGCGAGCAGTCTCATTTTATGGGTACCGGCGATAGCACACACGGAACGTTTCTGTATCAGTCAGAATCCATGAGAAAATGTTTTTGAAAAACATTCTTCGGCGGCCGTGCGCCAACCTAGGACCTTTGGAGTAGTAGGTAGATAATCTACCACTACGCCAAAGCTTCGACATGTGTGTGTGTGTGTGTGTGTGTGTGGGTGTGGGTGACAGTGTATGGATGAAGACAAATTCCTTCTCCAACGATTTCTCACCTTCAAATTATGCGATTGACATGTTCTATGGTGCAATCGAAGCATCTTTGCGGCCTTCAAAGCTGATTAGCTTTTGGTTGAAATCAATTCTGTAGTTTTTTCATATTTCCGAAAAAACTACCGTCTTACATGAAAAAAAGGAGAAGAATCTTCTCGTTTCAAATAGTTTTTATTTGGAACGGTTGTGACGACGTATTATTCGATTTTGAAAACGTCTTTATTCCAATTTTGTCAAGTTTCCCGGAAATATTGGCAAAACAAGTTATCAATACAATTTTTTAAATTGCGCGCTGCGTAGTGTGATTGGTCAGTGCGTCACGTGACATATTCGCACCTATCGTATTCCGATATTCCATGATTCTTATTTTTTTTCCTGAAACCAGTCTTTGACCATTTAATTGACGTGTAGGGAAGTCTAGGCATGGCAAACAGAAATTATAAATCGGGAAACTTAGTTTGTGCTCCCAACGGGGGCAGACACCCTTCCATCCCATTAGTTTTTCCATTGGAATCACCTGATTAAACATGAGGACTGTTGACATTTCAACCTCGAAATAATGTCTAAAATTTCAAAAACTCATGAAATATCAAAAATGTCGAATACTCCGTTTGGAATTTTGACCCCGAAAACAAAATTCGAAAATCTCCAAAATTCCCAGAATCGAATAAATTCCAAACATTTCAAAAATGAAAATGGATAGGAGCCGATACGTGCAGAAAACGCCTCAATCATCTTAAATTGTTCTTTCCTAAAATCTCTCGCAAGGGGATCACGAAATATTAATATTGCAATGACATTGAGGGAAATGAAATTCGCGACACCAACTCACCTAGTTATTTCAAACCGCGGTTAATAAAAAATTCACCCCCACTGTCTTAACCAATTGCACAACCCAGAAGACATTTTCCCTGGTACGCTATTGAGGTAGAAAAAGTTGCAGATTGGAAATACCCAAGGGAGAAGAATGAAATGTGTGAAAGCCACCGTTGCCTCAACCAACATAAATAGCTGTTATGTCAAACGCAGGCCAGTCGCTTGTGAGTTCGATACATTTCTCGAGCATCATTGTTGTGACATTGGAGTCCTTTCCATTCGGCTAGTTTACTAGAGTACCCTCTTTTATCCAAGATCCCCAATATTCCATTCAATCAATATCTCATCGTGCTTTTATTCAACTGAGAAGATTGTAGTTGCAAATATTTTTATCTCTTGTATCGCATGTCCTTCGTGCTTGGAATTTTTTCAGTATTTAGAATTTTTATCATTCAATTAAGAGTAATACCCGCAGCCACTCCCAGTAGCAAAAATCAGTTTGATGGAAATCCCCCCCCCCCCCGTTGCAGTTGGGGTGCGTCTACGCACTATACCAAAGCCCGGGCTTGTGTGTGTGTGTGTGTATGGATGGGTGGGTGAGTGTCTATGTGAGTGGGTGGGTGGGTGTGTGTGGGTGGGTAGATGTGTGTGCATGTGCGTGTGAGTGGTTGGGTGTGGGTAGGTGTGTGTGTATGTGGAAGGGGGGGGGGGTGAATGAATGAATGGGAGGCCCAAATCGACAATTACGAATAAGTTTCACGACAAATCTTGTAGTTGCAAATGCTTTTATCTATAGTATGTCTGTTGTACTTTATGGCGCTTCTAATTTTGTAAAGACGCGTATAAAAGCTTTCAAAAGGGGGGTGAGGTGGGTGGGGAAGGGGATAGGGGGGGGGGGCTAAAACGCAGTCACGTATATGGTTGGTCGTATGGTTCAAACGTGTTGAGACTGTGTAAGGTCGATAATGCCGTCCCGAAGAACTCTCGTTAAATCCCTCCCCCAAGTGTTGAAGTTACACGGGGTCAGGTGGTGTGCAGCTCCTTTCTGCACCCGTTCCCGTGCTTTCGTTTTTCTGTAGTAGGGCTGTCCCATCTTCTTGAAGCTTCTACAAAGCTCTCTAGTCTTTTCTGTGACTTCACGACCAGCTATGCACGCAGGAAATTGCATGATATTGCGGAAAATAGTCGCTGGGGTGTTTAGTCAAGATATTTTTTCCAGCTCTCTCCAGTTTGTATCCCTCTGCACTACTTCACATGGCATTCTCCCATGCCTTCGCAATCTTGAAACTCAACTTTTCTCGTTGTTTTCTGAGGAAAAATATTCTCAGTGAGGGGTAATGCTTGGTACTGTGCACGTTATGAAGATACTGGATTAGCACAAAAAGAAGAGGAAGGCTAGTCTGTTTCGGATGGGAAAATTTTTCCATGGGCGGAGCGCCCTGATTTTATGGGGAGTGAATTCATTAACAACATTCGAAAGCGATTTTCTTCGTCACCCTCCTGGGTGCATCCTTCGCATTTCAACAAAACGTGGAGGAAGTGGGTGCCCATTCGTACCACACATATACCTTCTTGGTAGAAATTAGCAAATGCAATTGTGATCCTCCGAAAAAAATTCCCACGTAAGATATAGTCAAGCAATATCGCTTATCAATTGTATCTTTTCCTAGATCTGGTAAGATAACATATCTGACGGATAAACGGATTAATTCCTTCCGGACCTCGCATGATTTTTCCGCCTCTACTCGCATGGTGAGCGCCGCGCCGCCCGCACCTTATGTGATGCATGCTTCTCAAGCCGCTCGCACTGAGCTATATACGTCTAAATTTGAATATGAAACTAGGTAACGCCCACCTTCGAAATTGAGGGCAGTTCATCACTTGCGGCGATCCCCCGCTTGACCAGTTCATTTTTCCTCGTGAAATAGAATTTTTTCTTTTTTAACTCTGGAACTTTGTAAGAAAAAGAACATTGTCAGAAGTGTTGTAAAAGTATGTGGAAGGCATTCCAGCTCTTCTCAAGTTCTTCTACTTCTAAGAAGAGTGCATAAAGTCATCTATAATAAAAAAGAAGGTAGCGGCGTACTCATGATGCGAATTGTGGAGGGTCCAGATAAGCAAAAAAAAAATGTGATGAGACTAATCTTTTGGATTGGAAAATTTTCCAAGCGCTGGATGGAGGGAGTGAGTGGGTGGGGGGGAGGGGGGGTTGAGCATGTAGGTACTGAGCGGGAGGGGAATCTATAGTGCTTTTGAAGGAAACCAATCCCTGAGAATTATGTCTATTGAAAAATTGTGTAAGTTGTTTGTCGAATTAATGAGAAATTATTCATCGGAGTGATAAACCTGGCAACATCATCAGAACGCTAAAAGTTGGTCGGATTGCCCGGAGGAATCGAGAGTTTTCGTTCAGACACGAGTCCATATATACATATATGTAAGAAAATGCAGCAAGGCTTATCCTCAATATATTGGATATAGATTGTGTTGAGCTTTATATACACCCATCTTGGATACCAAACCAAGGCACAGACTAGACCAAGCTGGTAAACAAGTTTCGCAATACCATGCAAGACTGAATATTGCCGAGGGTTGTGACCAGTCTTGGATCCAGCTTGGTCCCAGCTCGGCAGAGCCTAGGCCTGGTATGTTGAACAAGAATTAAATAGGGCACATTACCGAGGTCATGGCTGAAAACTGGCATGTCCCCTGGTACAAGCATAGCCCAATCTAGGCTACCAAGGCCAGATAAGACGAGGCTGTCCCAAGTGATGGTAAAAAAATTTCCTACATGGGTGATGTGCCAAGGTACATGCCCCCATGAAGTACGAACCTCAACCAAAATTGATACAAGACATGATGGCCCATCTTTGGCGAGAAAAATATCTGACATTGACGCAATACAGTGCACAACTGACCAGTCAGCAAAACTGTTGACGATATGATATAGACTTGGGAAAAGTAGTTTACAACGAATATTTATTGAAGGTTGAATTGTGTTATCCCTATACCTGTGCCTGCGGCAGATGACAAAATTCACTTACGTGTTAAAGTTATCCAATATTACGGAAATATTTTCACTTCAACACATAAATAGTCAAGATGCGAGAAACCACATCAAGTAGTGGACCATTCGAAGTTATCTCCTTATCTCGTGTACAGTCAGAAGACGTTCCCTGCGATCCAAAGGCAAATCTGGAGAAGGACGTTGGGTGAGATGTTGCTGATGGCTGAGCAAATGTGGTGCTCAGTTTGAAGATCAGCCCTATCCCTCCAGTTCATTCAGCATGGAAAATATCTTGGATTGTGTTCAGTGCTGACAGTAAGATGTCACCGAAGTTTATTGGAGAATAATGTGTCGACGGGTGAATGCCATCCTCTTGGTAGCAGCCGACAAATACGTGATGATGTCAATTCGAGAATGTGATATTATTTTTGACATTTCAATTTTTTCAAGTATTCGTTCAAGTATTGCCAAATGAAAAAAGCTATTCTGGTCTATTCCAAATGGTGAAGCAGTTTTTGCCAAGGCTTTCTGCCTGATCTTATTGGAAGTGGATTTATCAAGAGATTCACTTCCTTTTCTTGTTTTCTGTTCGGGGAATTGGGGATGGGAAATTTAGTATTTTGGGAGCGACATCTAACCCTCTCTATTTGCTGATGGAATGCAGAGGACTGACTGAAACGAGATGTAGGATCGTGTAGACAGGGAGGCTCACGTATGTGTGCCGTATATTCACGAAGTCTGATCCAAAGCCACTTGGAAGCTACTTTTATGCAACGTATATAAATTTTATTGCTACGGCACCGTGTGACAATTGAGGGAAATTGAAAAGACGTGGAACGTTATCAAATTTCGAAATTTATACGACAATTTCCTACTGCAATACACATCATCATTCCATTTGTCGTATCAATTTTTTCATATCTGTAGTTAAATTTTACAGTATTGGGCCATCCGATTCGTGCATCCAGTGCAGTAAGAATTTATATTTTATTTAGTTCTCAATTTGCAATTCATTTATGTCTCGATCCTTTTAACATTGCAATTGCGCGGAGTTATTGTGATGACCCCGATATGCAAAAGTGTACTTACAGTCTAAATGATTTTTTAGCGGTAGCTGCTGTTTAGTATTTCTTCGGTAGGACGAAGTGGACACCCATCCAGGTCGCTGGGGTTGATTTCCGCCAATTAAGCGGTGGTTATTATTTCTAAATACAGGGTGCACCACCTTTGCTACGGTGACGCGCGCCTATGATGGACCCCCCCCCTCACCCTCCTCCTGAGTCGGGTTAGGTTCCCGCCCGACCTTGCGCACCTTGGACCTTTAACATAGATACCCTAGCCACTATTGCCGACTAATGGAGGGGGGAGGTGGGGGCGGTGAGGGGAACAGGGGGGGGGGGGGGTACTTAACAAATTCATCGAATGTGTACAGGTATTCTATACATTCCGAAACCAATTTTTGGACTCGCTAACATCCTGCTGCCTATTTTGATCAGTTCATTGATGCATGCCGCTCTTTTTTCCATAATTGGGTGTCGAACTCATCTGTCAGTAGCATAAACAATTGATGTCATACCCAATTAACGTTTCAATTAATTTCTCTGCATGAATAATTCATTTCCCTCTACAATTAATGAACAGAAATTCGTTGATCCGCCAAACACAAATTTTGCGTTTTCGATAAATTGAGCGGCCATCATGGCAAGTAGCGAAGGTGTGAATTGTATCATTAATATATATATATATATATATATATAGATATTTCAGAAAAATGGCCGACACTCGAGAGTTTTCATAATTCATAGAATTATTCATTAATTTCATAATATAATAATTTGAAAAAGTGCAGAAATTTCGAACAATAAATAATAAATTTAAGAGTATACAGTTTCCGGGTTCCAATTTGGTAAATTCCAAAAACTCGAATTTTAATAATTCGCCAAAAAGGCAAAACAAAAAATTAAAAAAAAAAAATTCTGTATCGAGTTCTGTATCGATATGTGAATTGCATAAACAATTCATGTCACACACAATTAACCACTCAATTATTTTTTTGCATGGATAATTCATTTTCCACTACAATTAGTTAACAAAATTTTGCGATCCGCCAAAGAACACAAATTTTGTGCGCTAATGTTTTGGATAAATTGGGCTGCCATACTGATAAGTATCGAAGGTACGAGTTGTATCATTAACATGTACATTGCGTAATCCCTTTGGGGAACGAGACACTGGCTCAATTATTGTCATATCATTCATTTCATACACGTACAATATTAATTACATTTATCATTCAAATTTTTCATCACAGCAATTGAGGTATAACATTTTTCAAAATGATTGCACATTTTCCAAATGAACAAAAATCGTTTTAAAATTTCAATTATTCACCGCACAGATTTCATGTAAATTGGATTTGAAATAACACTTGGTTGACTGTGAAAATTGTCAATAGTTAATATCATTCTGTGGCCATTGAGATTAACGGTGAGAATCATTGATGAGAAAAATTACCAATTTAGTTGCTGGAAATTCAGAATAGTTAAATTGGCACATGAACTATTTTAGGGTAACACCCCAAAAATGCGAGTAACCCACCCTCCTACCCACCTATTTGCCTACCCACTCACCTACCTACCCACCTACTCACCCACCCACACACCTACCCACTCAATCACGCACCCACACACCCACCCACTCACACACCGACAAACCCATTCACCCACCCACACAAAAACATACCGACTCACCCACACCTTGCGACACACACGCACACACATATGTGCACACGCAAACACAGACACATGCATACATACATAAGCGACACCATTTCACCATGAAATTGATGTTTTTATAGTAATTTTTGCACTTTGTATTTCCACAAATTGAATAAACTATTGATTCAAGCCTCTATTGAAGGTGCACTGTTTCGAGTATGGGTGTTTGTGGATAGATACGTCACTAGTGAAATTCAATATGCACATGCAGAAGGCTGTCGTTTGCAAGCACGATGGGATCGAACTTGTTCCGCTAAGATTGTTCCTACCAGTCGAGCCAGAAGGGCGGTAGGCGAGGGGGGAGGAGGAAGGATTCTTCCCAAAAGGGGGGATGCCAGTTGAAATCCGCATGGCTCGCCAAATACGTATTTTCTGCTTCGTCTGACTAAACGGGTCATTACAGATTCCTCGGGTTGTATACATACACACTGTGATTTCTTGATATGTTTCATGTGCATTGGGGCGATTTGACTTGACGGGAAACCGTATAAACGTACCTGAAATAACAACGGGGGTTGGGCATATTTTGAAAATTGAGGTTTTGGACCTGAACAGGTCAGAGTCTGGCATTTTACAGTTCGTCTATCAAAAATGAACACACACACACACACACATGCACACAAGTCGGGGCTTTGGCGTAGTGGCAGAGTATCTGCCTACTACTCCAAAAGTCCTGGGTTCGCGCCCGGCCGCTGGAAAATATTTTTCAAAAATATTTTCTCATGGATTCCCACCGATGCCGGAAGGTTCCGTGTGTGCTATCGGCGGTACCCATAAAATGAGACCGACCGGCCGAGCGGGAACCTAACCCGTCGCAGGGGGGGGGGGGGTTCCATCATAGGCGCCGGCCATCGTAGCACAGGGGTTTCTCGATGTTTACCCTGTGTTTAGAAATACGATGGCCTAAAAATGGCGAAAGTCGGCCCCAGCCGCACGGATGGGTGTCCACTACTTCCTTCTGAAGGAATGCTCGAGAGCACCGTGGGGAGTACGCCAGGGTCGGAGTAAATACACATATACACATAAACAGTTGCACACGCATGTGTCGAAGAGTATACGGAAATGAACAGAACAGGCATTTCCAAAGCAGAATATAAAATACTATGCATGCCATTTACATGAGTTTTGACGTGTCAAGAATCATGTGATTTCCCCAAGGTAATGTACGTATCCGACCCTGAATTAATAATGACTTTTTTCCATTCCACCAGGAACACTCGAAGGATGCAAAATGGCAGAGGAAATGATGGGCCGGGTGGAATGCTCTCGTAAATGTTATAAATTCGATGCTTTTACGTCGCTCACTTCTCATGTACCACCTCTCTCATATTCTCCTTGGTTTCGTCAGCCGTTGCTCAGGAAATTTGTTGGTTTCTTCTGGAGAATATCTTTTGTACAGGAGCGCAAGCCCATTCAACTGGGAGAAATTGAATTTATACGGAGTTTACAACGGTCATATTCCTGGAGAAAGTTGTAGGTATTTCATGGCTCATTAAACGTAAATTACAAAGTATGGGATCTGACACATACTTGCTTCATTCTTATATTGCCAACGTGACCCAATTTATTACTTGTCTCAGGAATTATCCACAAAGTTAAACGCGTACTCGGATGGTGGAGCGGAATGTGGGGGAACCAACCGGTAATCTAATTTTTTTTTTTTAAATTAGAAGTGGCAATTATGGGTGGACAAATATTTCCTTCACTTCGGGAAACATTCTCGTCACATCCATTGGCCGCACTTGGTACACGTCGCAAACTTCTGGACTATTCACACCTCATTTTACTTGATCAGAATTATGGAAATATGCTCGTGACCAGCCATCACGAATGTCTCATAAATCATGTTATAATTACAGCCTTAGTAAATCCGACAGAATCAAATTCCGAGGTAGGTGCGGCCATGTTTATGATTTAAGGGAGTTCATCATAAGAATTGCTGATAAGCAAGCCATGATTGATCTGCAGAGTTGACAGCTTACGGCAATTCGTGTTGGTACAAAATTACACAAATCGTGTGATACTTCATCAACAATTCTGGAGCATTCGCTAGAGTAGTGGATGATTGTTGGAATTACCTGGTGAACGTGTTGGGAAAGTTCAAGATGCATTTGTTGAGCGCTATCTTAAGCCAGTTACTTCGAGTTTCATGATAATAACTCAGGGAACAGTAGTAAGAATAGGAGAATTACTAATGCAACTTGCAATTCACGCAAACAAAACGAATGTGCAGGAATTATGTTTTTTGCTCATGATGATTTAGTACTGGGGCAAATATGGAACTAATGATTATGTCCATTACGTTTACATCGGTAATGAAAAAGGGGGAAAGTTAGATTCGCGGGCGCAAAACCAGCCCGCCTCCCCCTCTTCCCCCACCCCCCACTCACCCGGTGGTAACTAAAGAAAAATATTCGTAACCGCAGAAAAATGTCCTTCCCTTCCTCCCCCCCCCCTCACCCACTCACCCACTGGTAACCAAAGAAAAATGTTCGTAACGACGTGCGTTACCTTCCGGTACTAAACGTTCCCAAAATTTTTTTTTTCTTGATTGGAAGCTGGTAGTCCGCGGCGAAGTTGAAGGAATAAATGTGTACGCACGCGTCACGAACCCCCCTTTTCGTCACGGCGAGTGGGGGGGGGGGGGGTTGGGCGGGGCGGGGCGTAGCGCTAGATTGTTGCATTCGACACCTTCGGACATAAGACAGGACGTTACGTTGTCTCCGTCACTTCTCCGGTGTTTCCCTATTGGGATGACGCTAGTCCTCATCCCCACTACTCCTAGGCGCTCACCTGCTGAGGCCTACGTAATCACCGAGCTATTTCAGCGTTACAATTCAGTATTCAACCGAATTTCGCCACACGATTAACCATTGTCCATACATACTAGGATACATATTATGCAATGGTTAACCACGTGGCTCTAATTTATTGTAGTGCAAGTCCCGGTCCGCTAGAGAGGGGGGGGGGGTTGCGCGCGAAACGTTGCCTAACTTTCAATAAGGTTGAGACATGTAAGATAAATTCATACGAAAATCCTATTGACGTGATTTACTTATAACATGCACCCAAAGGGCACCTTTTCCGTTCGCCCATGCTATACCTTAACGTTAATTTCGCGGGTTTGCCTCCGGTTTTCAATCGGAAACACCCTGTTTAGTTAATCACTTGGGAAGGACCTCTTGCCCGAGGCCACAACAGAAACGCTGTACCAATATCCCCAAATCTAAACAAAACTTTAGATGGTCTGCATCCATCTCGACCTTCGCTTATGGCTAAACAATGATAATAAAGTACTGGTGAAGTCAATTCACAAGAGATTCAAAGGTAAATTCAGGGTTCGGTATCGAGGTGTATGTCTTCTGGAATGTTAAAGTTTGAAATTTTCAAAATTGAAGGTAATTGAAGTGGTGGAATTATTTGCAAGTAGCAACTTTCCGGTCTGAATCTACAAGATTCAGATTTTTTGAATGCAAGAACAGTGGTTGCTTTTCAAAAAAAATTTTGAACAATTTTTGTAAATCCTGTGAGTCTTTTTTGCTGTAATTTTTTCCGCCTTTCTATCATTTTCCTTCATTCTTTTATTAACAATAATAATTATATATATATACATAGTGAACAAAATAGTGGTTTTGAGTACTTTAAGGCACTTACACTAAATCGCATCAAACTTTAACATTAAATCAAAATGTAATTGTGAATCTCAAATGAGAATCTCGTTTTTTTCCAAAATATATTTCACAAGCGTTTTTTCCGGCTAACTAAAAAATTGACTAGAATTTTTTCATCACCTGAACACTTTTCATTATAGCCCGAAACTAGTGCGTGCTCTTCTACTGAGAAACTATTTTTGATTTTTTGCAAAAGTGAAATTGACGTAATGTTTAATTTGTATGTGGTTGTAAGATGTCGTTCACAGTATGGGCTGCACACGATGGCTGCCGAATTTTCGCTACGATGCCTCCTTCGATTCTGTAAGAAATAAAATTCTATAGCATACAAACCGTGGAAATAATCCTATGGTAAAAAGGAGAAGCGAAGAAAAATCTCGAAATATCTCGATATCGCGTAAGACGAAATGTCTCGAAAACCGTAAGACCAAGACTAGCGCCACACCAATCAGTAGCGCTACCGCTGTCGTCTAAAAAAACGATTTGTAATTACACACACACAAAGACAGACAAATGCGTACTCGCGCGCGTTCTTCCATATGTTATTTTCAAATTCTCTAAGGATGAAATTTACCAAATCGCGATTATTAAAATAACATCTTATACTTTTATATAAAGCTAACTTATAGAAAAAATCGAATGAGCTTACATCCCTGGCGCGTTTCGAAACCCACTTAAAGACTGTAGGTATATGCAAGTGGTATATATAAATGTTATCTATACATGCACTTGTAATACTTTTATCGTCGTAGGAACGCGAGATCGAATGAAATAAAAATGTCAAAGGAACGGATGAGAAAATACCCATAGAGGAGAAAATAAAAATGTTCGAGTACACGTCAGTCGATATAATACGCAGGTACGGCGCATAAATCACACAATCATGTTATTGATTTATGATTGAAAGGATATTTTCTTTAGAGCCCGGTGTACTCCGCGTCTTTTTCCCTTTATTACGGTTGGGTACAATTTAAGATGTACTATGACTGTTTCTGGCGGTGCCAATGGAAACCGACGTTTTCCCAAATTGTGCAGCATTTACATAGTTCAAACCAACTCGCAATGAATATTATGTTCCTTGGTTTAAGCAGCAATGGAAAGTCCTGGAGAACCTCAATTTGTACAGCTTTTTATGTTACGATACACTCGACCCTCCCACTAATGCAGTGCCCGGGACCGAACGCTCCGCCGTCCTGTCCCACAAGTGACCCTCCCCTACTTGTCCCACTCCCGGTTGCTACTAAGCGCAGTAAGATACAGTCAAATCCCCCACCAGTGCACGGCCCACAAGTTGATGAATCCCTATAGTCAGTATCGGCATGACCCCACCACTGTGCAGATGGTCCCGCGTGACCTTGAATCCTACCTTACTACGGTTACTAATATCCGGGGGTGGGAGAAATAGGAGAGGGTCACTTGTGCGACAACCTGTTTAGCTTGTCCGACAGGGCGGTGGAGCGTCTGGTCCCGCGCAGTGCACTAGTGGGAAAGTCGACTGTAGCTTTCAAAGTCACGCAGGACCATTTGCACAGTGGTGGGGAGACGGCGCTTGAGGAGATAGTGAGTGGTGGGATCATGACAATACTGACTATAGGGATCCATCAACTTGTGGGGCGTGCACTGGTGGGGGAGTTGACTGTATTTCCGTTGGCGATGAATCGGTATTAGAGCCTGGATCCTTCCACACTACTATGCCGGGCGGAGACTCCCCGTACGGAGATTCCTCCTGGACCTCATCTGTCAAAGTGCCGTCTCTATTCGGACCTCTCGACCAAAGATACATCAGTCAAATCTCACATTTATTAGAAGACTTTCATGATTCTGAAACTTACACACAGGTGCACCAGCCGTCCTGGTACTCAAACGACAGAAATAAATAGCCAAACTGCAGAAGACATCTAGCAAGGCAGCACTCTCCATAATGTGCTTTGTTTTTTCCGTTATAATCTGCAAAACACCAAGTTTAATGAGAACTGAATCTAAAGCTGTTCGAGACATAAACACTGTTTATGAGACAATTTCTGAAGGTAATTGGCGATTACTTGGCTACAGTCGACTCTCCCACTAGTGCACTGCGCGGGACCGGCCGCTCCACCGCCCTGTCCCTCAAGTGACCCTCCCGTACTTCTCCCACTCCCGAATGCTAGTGAGCGCAGTGAGGTACAGTCAACTCCCCCACCAGTGCACGTCCCACAAGTTGATGGATCCCCATAGTCAGTATCGTCATGACCCCACCACTCACTACCTCCTCAAGCGCCACCTCCCCACCACTGTGCAGATGGTCCCGCGTGACTTTGAATGCTACCTCACTGCGCTTACTAGTAGCCGGGAGTGGGAGAAGTAGGGGAGGGTCGCTTGTAGGACAGGGCGGTGGAGCGTCAGGTCCCGCGCAGTGCACTAGTGGGAGAGTCGACTGTAGCTTGCAAAGTCACGTGGGACCATTTGCACAGTGGTGGGGTGGCGGCGCTTGAGGAGATAGTCAGTGCTAGGGTCACGATAGTGACTATAGGGATCCGTCAACTTGTAGAAAGTGTACTGGTGGGGGAGTTGACTGTATCCCTGAATCGAGAAAATTTTATTTTTTTCATGGATTGTAAAACATCCTGGACTTGGAATCAGAAATTCCGTGATAGTGACAGGGAATGAAGTACATGACACGTCCTATCACAGAAATTTGGTCCACTAGCAGGACCAGGATGTGCTGGGATCATAACTGTGTTGTCGACAGATCAGAGGAATTCTGTCAGACCCCTAGCGCCCTGGTGATGGTTTTGAACTATAAGCATCAAGTTAGGTTTTCCCACTCGAACAACCGAACAGCTAAACCCTAGAATGAGATTTCAAGTACTTACCATACAATTCTCCAAAGTGGATGGTCCCTACTATGAACAGCAAAACCGCCACCAAGGTTATGATCCGCATCATGCTATATGATAAGAAAGCAAAACTCGCACCGCCCCTAAATACCTCTGATTGAAGTGCCACCGGACCGCTGACTCGGAGGGGTTATATAGTTGGCCGAACGGAATATCGACGGAGAAATTAAAATATTGTAAACAGAAAACACGTATTACGTGTGCGTCTACTACGACGGTTCGAGGGATCATTATATCGTGATTAGGTCTTATCAGCAAGTAGACAGAGGATGGGATAAAGAGACAGCTGACATCTCCATATTCGGACGATTGTTGAGTCACCTCTGAAATGAGGGTTTTCCCAGTGACGTCTATGTCCAATGACATGCAGCTGAAGATTGGTCCTGGGTTTAGATCCGAGCCACGCCAAGATTCAAACATTCAGAAGCAGCGGGATCATGGAACACCTGACATTCAGACATTTTTTTTTACTGTGTCCGTCGGAGACCTCCATCGTTGATTAACACCTCAGTCAGCAAAAAAACTTATTCGTAGAAATTGAATTTGACAGTTGTTGTGTATATATAGATATATGATCAACACGGCGGCGTGGCTCCCGTCCTGTGGGTAACCTCGCAGAGTCGCGTGACATCGACCACCGACTAGTCACGATCCAACGAGTACTCTCTTATGAGACGCAGTACACTTCGTGATTCAAATAGCCGATTACACACTTAATAACGCCCGCGGGGCATCTCTTAGGCATCAGTCGCAGTATATGAAACATGACTTTTTGATTACATCATATGTATTTCACGTGTTAATAGGTTTGAAATACCCAAACAAAAATAAAGAGACTGTTTATTTTTTTCCAAGGTCAAATTTAATTGAGTAATAAATGACGTTATACACACACACACACGCACACAAACACACACGCACACACATACATACATACATTCTCTGTGATTCCACCTATCCCCCCCTCGCCACCACCCATCACCTCCCCCCCCCCCCCCCCCCCCCCCCACTCCAACTACACATTTTTCGTTTCAGAAGAGAACAAATGGTACTGCACTCCAAAAGACAGGAGTGTTCGTAGAGTAGGAAAGAAAAAAGGCGCATCCTTGAATTTTCGTTTTCCTTCCGCCGAGTGTTCCCCCAATGCAGCACTCACACGTTCACCTCTTTTATTATCCGAGTTCCTCAGACAACCTTTGAGGTATACGAACGGAACAAGAGGGAAATGTCTGTATGAATCAGTTTGACGGAGGAGTGAGTGCACAGGTGGATGGCCGAGCGAAATGCAGTCATGAATGATTCAGACTCTTCTTACTATCCTATTATTTTACACACCGGTCTTCTGTACATGGGGGGGGAGGGGGAGGGAAAACACCGTCAGCTGAGTAGACAACCAACCCACGTCATTTTCCTCTCTCATCCGACACGAGATATTAACATTGATGCTTATACCTTTAAATTCTGGGTAATAGTTAGTTTGTCCCGTTGGTAAATGGGATTGTTTATTTATTGAAGTAGAATTAACGTGCTGCAAAAATTTAGACCTAGTTTCTTGTCCTTCTCGGTCTCCGAGTGTAGGGGAGAAAAAAAAATTCCGGACTCATTCGTAGCGGGAGGGGTGGGGGTGGGGGGTGGGAGGTGGGAGGCGATACCATCCGCTGGTCCCGATAGCCCTCCTTACCCTGAACTATTATAGACCGGGACTAGCAGAATTTTCGGGGTTCTCTAGTAACAATACCTAATATTTTTCTCTCTGTGTGTTTGTTTACCAACGAAAATCCATTTGGGTACTTCAGTAATGGATTTTTCGGCATTTTTTTTTCTTTTGTCGTCTGTGTCACTGAAGTGTAATGCCGACGTGACTCTGGGAGCCGCATAGGGGGGGGGGGCTTGGGTATTAAATCGCAATGCAGACAGGGGTCTGAGTGAACTGAAATCGATCAGGCTCTCCCGGTGCTCGTGGACGCAGCCGATGGCTTTCTTACATTCTTCATCCCGTGGCTGAGATTATAAATAGCCCATGCCTCTTTGGCGTAGATCGATCGTCCTGAAAGTATAAAGAGACTACCATTATTCTTGGGCTTTTAGCTCTCTTCGGGTAGGACTTCATTTTTTTAAGGTCTGCCCATTTATTGCAGGTCTTCGTAATCTGATTTTCGGTTAATAAGATCCATTTTTGGGGGTATTTCCCTGAGTAGTAGAAGATGCGGGTTCATTTAGTATTTTGTGTGTCTCTGTCCCTCTCCCTGGTAGTCCCCAGGGTAGGTGCTCTTCAGGATTTCTTAGAAAGGGTGTATTGGGCACCCATCCCTGGGACTGGAGCCGTCTTTCGCACCTTAGGTCATCTTATTGTGATATGTGATATGTGAACACAGGGTAAACCCCGCGAAACCCCTGTGCTTCAAGTGCGGACCACCCCCCGCTCTCCCCCTCCCCGCGTCGAGTTGGATACCTACTCCTGAGGCTGGGGCCGACTTGCGCAATATGAACCATCGAATTTCTAAACACAGGGTAAATGCCCAGAAACCCCTGTGCTACAAGTGCGGGCGCCTTTGACGAACCACCCCCCGCCCCCCCCCCCCCCCTCCGGCATCAGATTAGGTTCCCGGCCAGCCTTATGCTCTCCTTCTATGGGTACCGCCGATAACATACACAACCTCTCTGGGTGTGTGTGTGTGTGGGGGTGTGGGTGTGTAACGTTTTGCGCATGCGAATAAACATCTTAGCTGTTAATTTTTTTTCAACAAATTATGCAATCAAAATTGCATAACTTGCAGTGGAGTATCATAACCAGAAATAAACTGAACTCAAGTTAAAGCCAGTGAAATAAAAAAATCAGTGGAAAAACAAGAAAAAATACAAAGTTCCATTTTGAAAATGTTGCATACATTGCAGAACAAAAAAACACATTTTTTTTTATTACCCACCCATACAAATGCAGGAACAATAGAATTGTATCTCGATTATTTGGCTCCATGTTTTCTCATTGCCATGTACTTCCCCCACTTGCTATTGTACCCTGGATTGATCGATTCGGACATTTGGATATTACGAGGTATCATATTTTCAATTAATCATCGAAAATTTAAATCGAAAAAACCAGTGGTACCGCACACCTGCAATTTCAATGTACAAGAGCATTTTGCATGACTGTCAACTGGAATTCGATCTTTCCCCCCGCCGTATAATCACTGGCTTAACAATGGATTTTTGCACCAGGATATGAATGGCACGGGGCTGGAAATAAAATCACCAAAAGTTGATAGGAATTTAATCTGAAGTTGAGCAGGATCGTTGGCCGTTGGTGAGGGTGAAAAAAAAAAGTTCTCTCGTTCATGCCATACGCTTTTATAACTCACGAGTAGTTTTCCGTCCTTCTGAGCTCTTTTTTTCTCATGCTGAAGAGTAAAAGTGTCAAACTGTCGTCGTCAGCGATTTGGGTCCAGTTGAGGGGATTAACCGTTTGTTTTTCTGATCAAAATCATAAATACGCGTGATGATTGTGCGCAACAAAAAAATGTTTACATTTGAATTTTTTGTACGAGGTATCAAAGCCCAAATCTATTGAGCTACATAGCTCTCCCGTCTCCATAGAACACAGTGCTGGAACACATCTATTGCTATACATCAAATACGAGATGGGCGTAATAGGAGCTTATGTCAGTAGGCCGAGTAACTCGCGGTTGGCGCGGAGTGCGAAGTTTGCCGCGTTGCACACTATACCTCGCAAAGTGTTGCAAACTTCACACTCCTCGCACACCAACGCATATTATATATATATATATATATATTTATATATATTGTTGTTCGCCATGAAGTCCCGGGAAAGGGGGGGGGGGTGTAAAGCGCACCAGGGTGCCCCCCCCCCCCCCCAGGGTGCACCCCCCCCCCCTCCCGCCCAGGATGCACCACCCTCATTCCCCCTCCCGGCGCGCCACCCCCCCCCCCCTCCCCCCTCCGGGTATGGGCGCGTAGAGCGGTCCCAGGGAGTGCAGCCCCCTCGAGGGGGGGGGGGGGGGCGAACCAAAAATTGGGCTTAAAAATCACAAAATTTCAAAAAATGTGGAAAATTTAGATTAATTTAAATCTCTCCAAATCTTAACAAAATGAAAAATTTATACATCTTCCAGAATTGTTAAATAAAAAACCAGATCTGCGGAATATGAGACTACAGTTGCTACTGTGGTTCAATCAATTTATACAGTAAAAAAGTTCAAATGATGAAGAAGTGTTATAAAAATATTTGCAAAGGTCTTAACGCGGATGACATGACGCCCATATGTCCAACAACCCATGTGTCCAACAACAGGAAACATGAGTTTTATCGAAAATTTGTAATTTTTGATTGATGGCCAATATCCAGGTTGTTGTCGGATAGTTTGAAAAATATGGCCAATTGAAAGTGGCCCAACAAACTCTACTATTTTGATGCTACACAGTGATGAGAAACATGTACAACAATTCATACAATTTTACCTATTTGCCGGAGCCCTCTCTAGGGCGTTGTATTCATTCGGCACTATTAGAGAAATGCTTGAATTTATGGGTGGACGAATCAACAACAAAAAATTCATCGATTGGAAATTTTTTCAATTTCAGCATTTTATGTTCTGCAATTGATGAGCCATTGCAGGAAAAAAACAACATTGGTCACCAGTCAGTAACATTTTTCCCACTTTTGGTATTGATGGAAATTTTATATGTTTGAAGTTGTAATATTGAAACCTGTGAACCATGAACATTTTGTGAAATGCACAATTTTATTTCACTCTGTCTGAATTTATGAAATTTTTTTGCAGTTGATTTTTTTGAAAAGTTGGATGGAATTTTGATTTTTCAATTTTTTTTTGTTTTGCTTTTGGGAGTTTTGTTATTTTTGGAAAAAATTCGGAAAAAATTGAGAATGAGAAAATTTTAATGTTTTATTGAATTAACGTTCTTAATAGGGGAACAATTGATGTTGCAGTTTATAACATTAATCAAAACGACTCGCATAATTATTTCAATAATTATGGTCTGTAACTTCCGCTTGGGCTACCAAATGCGGTAAACACAATTTTCGATTAAAGTTTGCAGCGGACTCTGGGTTCGTTAACGAAACCGCAGAACCAACATCAAGATCAGGAATTCGTGAATACACAGAGAATAACGGAACCCACAATGGCGGTTTCTTCGCGTAACTATTGTTTGATTAAAAAAACTATAAGACGAAAAATTGTGAATTATTACCAAGTAAGTAAATCACGCATTCAAAATTGAAATATTGGAAAAAAATTGACAATCTTCAAAAATCCTCGACATGAAAAAAAAACGAAATTCGTGAAAAATTTTCAGTCAAAATTTTCCAAACTTCAATATTTCGAAATTTCAAAATTTCAAAAATTAAAATTTTTTTTCGAATGGAAAAATGACTTTTTTTATATTTCAGAAAAGTCCGAAATTTGAGAAAAAATAGAAAATTCCCCAAATTCGAAAATGCAAATTTTTGAAAATTTTGAGAATACCATTTATGTACACGAAATAAAAAATATGCTCACATGCTAAAAGAATTCACACACTTTGCCTCACTTGTCCTAAAAATTCTGGAATCAAAAATTTTTTTCTCATCCTCAGAGTTCTCATAAAACCTGCGAATTGGTTTTCCCTCTAGAACTGCGGCAATGTTTTTCCCGGCGACACCCAAGTTGAATTGATGAGCTGATAATGATATTTTTTCGAGGGCCTCTCGTTATTTATAGGCGGAAATGGTACCAAAGAAGTGTCAGGATGTGAAAGTTTCGTTGGACAGTTGGTAACCGGTAGTTTGCGGTGGAAACATAGCCGACAAAGAAGAGGCTACGGGCTAGAGTTTCAGTGGAACAGTACTAAGTCACAGTTTATCTACACCCAGTTGCGTCTGACTAAATGTGTCTGACCATTGCAATGGAAATCCCCTTATAAGTTGGGCATCGAGATGTCAAGTTTTATTAGTAACTTTCCGACTTTTTGAAACGATTGTCCCTTTCGGGATTTGCGGAAACTCTAAAATTTAGTCCCTACGGAATATCGTGAAGGGAACAGCCGATTTTTTTTATTAAACTGCCTCGTCCTTTTCCGTTCCGGAAAGGAATGTTGACCTTGAAAAACCACTCCTCCAATTGGTATGAACAATTTTAAGTTTGAAAAGGCCGTATCGCACGAATTCTATTTCTTATACAAAACTGCATATATAATGTTCTATGACTTATTTTCATAACTCTCATAATTTAGGGCACGTCATTGGTTAAAGCTGCTGCGGGTGGCACGCGGTCATCTGTGTGACGGGCAAGTACCCTCGAGTATTTTTTGGCAGACACACACACACACACGCACACACACCGCTATCCACATCCACACACACCCACACCCACACACACCCAGACAGACAAACAGACACACACACACACACACACCGGAGAAGGAATGATGCGACCCGTCGAGGCCCATTTCGACATTTGGACATGTATCATTCAGCCTCTTCCTCCCATCCCACCTTTGATGTGAACCACTGGACAATAGGCCTCTGATTGTGTCACCCTGCCGGGCCACGGCGGAATGAAAAGACTCGTCCAAGAACTATAGGTTAGCAAGGCGGAACTTTTGGCATAGAATTGCATACTTTACCGATATATGAAATAAAAACTATCAGTTTTGGCACACCCTGTATATATAGATTCATATGATGCACATCACTGAGACCAGTAGAATCAACAGTTTCGATAGTGAAGCCGAGTGCCTGAGTGAAAAAGCACTAGGGGAATAATGCACAGGGCATTCATAAATATGTGCTTGCGCTATACCTGCAAAGCAAACACTCGCCCATCTAACGATCGAACATGCGTTCTCATATCGTCTCGCTAAAGCATTACCCCGATGCGAGTGTATTTTATGTATACTTCACACACCACGTCTTCCAATAATCGAATGTGCCTCCTCCCCCCCCCCCCCCCCCCCCCCGACTATCGTAGGCAGTTATTTTGGCATTGTGCCAACTATCTTTGCATCTTCACTGGATAACAATTCCCACACTATTGCCACATGGTACACAGGTATAGTAGCTGTGTGTCTTCACCACACAAGAGTATTGTTGAGGCCATAGAACCTTGCCAAATTGACCGAGAATGATCAAATGGGCATGTATATGGCCAGCCATAAAGTATGCTGAGAATTCTGCACAATGGCAGTCCTAATGCCGTCAATAGATGTTTTTTTTCCAACATTGATTAATTCATATGCTCTTCGGAGCACCTGTTGACCTTGAGCTTTTGAAAATATTGCTATTTTTTTCTAGACTATGCCAGACAATCCGAGGCCGAATTACTGACCTTGGAGACCAGACGACATAGCAGTTGGCTCTATAATTTTATAATATATAGCATATCTTTACCGTAAGACAGTATGGTGGAGGTCACAGAGCCATTTCAAATTAACCGAGCATGATGAAATGGACATATATATGTACAGCCATAAAATACGCCTTAAAACCCTACACAGTAGCAATTCTGATAGCGTCCCTGAACTTTTTCAGGCGTTGATTAATTCATTTCCCGCCCATCGGGTCGTTTCCGCGAATTTTTTATGTGATACTTTTTTAACTGCAGTAGCAGCAAGCGCTGGGGCACCATGGATGTATTAAAAATGTTGGAAATTCGGGGCATTCTAATGTCCTCAGTAATTTTAAAAGTTTTCAACATCTTACAAACCTTACAAACTTAGAAAATATGAAGTTCCTCAACGAAAACTTTGGAAAAATGAAGTTCAGAAGAATTTCTCTCATTTAAGCCAATGTTGATTTGATTTTTTAACCTTGGATAACGAAGTTATATTCCACCCCACTCAACTGATTTTCGTTTGAAATGTCTGAGAATGCAATGGAGATCGCAGAACTATGAATAACTCCATACCGACAAAGTGGGCCCTTTTCACATGGACGGTCAGATAGATACATTTTCATGCGGGAGGCAAACTAATCACGACAAAAGCACAATTTTCACAATGTCCCGAACTTTATCACCACTCTCTAAGACAGAAAGCTAACAAACAAAAAACTCAGTGTTTTTGATGCATCAATTACGTAATAAAAAATAACAATAAATTGTCAGCGTGGGTGGAATCGATAACCCGACGTTTCACTCAATTCATCATGGTGGTGGCAAAGGCTTTTTCACATTTGCATTTGCGTGTCAAGGGAGGGCGAGAGTAATGTTTCCCGAGTAAATCCCTCCTCCCGCCCCTCCCACCGCCCCCTCACCGTCACCATTACGTATACCTCGGAATTTTGTCCCGACACTGAACCGAGAATAATTCGATAGTGTTTACGAAGAGGTGAGCGGCCACTGTTTGACCACTGTACTTTGACTCTATCTCCCACCCACCCCTCCCCCCGTATTATTCATATCTACATTCATTGAGAATATATTATGCAATTTTTAGTGGAAAAAAAATAGTGATGGTAGCTTTCAGTCGTGATGTTTTGCACAAGCGTGATATAGGGAATCTCGGCTAATTATGTAATACGTGTGTCATGATTATATACGTATGGCATAGAGACTTCGATAGGGAGTAGTGGACACCCATCCACGTTGCTGGGGCCGACTTTCGCCATTTTAGGCCATCGTATTTCTAAATACAGGGCAAACCTCCAGAAACCCCTGTGCTAAGATGGCCGGCGCCTATGATGGAACCCACCCCCCCCCCCCTGCGACGGGTTAGGTTCCCGCTCGGCCGGGCGGTCTCATCTTATGGGTACCGCCGATAGCACACACGGAACGTTCCTGCATCGGTCGGAATCCATGAGAAAATATTTTTGAAAAATATTCTCCGGCGACCGGGAGCGAACCCAGGACCTTTGGAGTAGTAGGCGGATACTCTATCACTACGCCAAAGTCCCGACTCCTGTGTATGTGTTTGTGTGTGTGTGTGTACCATCGAAGCTTCTCCACGAACTCTCGCGCTCATTATATGTTGGTTAAAATTCGCCCATTGTATTAATTGCTACAAACCATTTTAATTGTTTGTAACGACCTTCCAGGAGAACTGTATACCCGAAAAAGCATATGACAAAAGTTGCTTCACGTGTAAAAATGCATATTTTACGTTGTATGACTTTTCAGGCACCTCCCATAATTCGTGAGATGTCACCAATTGTTGCTAAAAAAAAAACAACAAAATGAGTTTTCTAACTTGTCTGAAAATTTCCATATGTTTGCTAATTCTCGCAAATTCGGCAATTTTTAAAAATTACATTTTTTAAGAATTCCGCAAAGTAGTGGACTATCTTAGTAACGTGAAATTTGATTTTTTTCCTGATGTTCTCTTCGTATTCTGGGTTACCGCGAATGAAATTTGATACTGTTTACGTGCAAATTAGTAGCCATCGTTTGTCCATTCCACTGTGGATGTAACCCCCCCCCCCGCCCACTGCACTCCGCTTATCCATATTCATTAAAAATACAATGAGTTCGACTGCGCATACGCGTCGAACACGAGTTAACAAAAAATGTACCAGTCTACTGTTTACAGAGCTTACAGCTGGAGTATGAATGCAAGAATTTTTTATACCAACTGTTGTGTTCTGCGTTAATTAAAAGCCCCCGGCAAACCTATTGTGCAATGAGCCTGGTGAGAATACTTTATCTGCATGTGAAAATCCCGAGAGAAATCAGGGAATCAGTAAATAAGGTCAATTGAATTAATATTCAGATACTTTTTCAGGGCTGTTTGAATATTTTAGTTACTTGCGGAATCGAGATGCCAAAACTTTTGGATAATTTTTTTTCCCGCAAATAACAATTCCGCCGTCGGTGGTTAAACATAGTTGGATTATTTTTGTTTTATTATTCTGTATTATGATAATACAAAATTTCTGAGGGTATGGAGTATCTATATGAAGCGAAATAACAGGGATGTGCTTGGAACACTCGACGAGCCCCATCAGTCACTTCCTGATATGTCTCTATGTATGAATGCATGTGTGTGTGTGTGTGTGGGTGGGTGGGTGAGTGGGTGATTGTGTGTGTGGGTGGGTGGGTGAGTGAGTGGGTGGGTGAGTGAGTGGGTGGGTGGGTGGGTGGGTGAGTGAGTGGGTGGGTGGGTGGGTGGGTGGGTGAGTGAGTGGGTGGGTGGGTGGGTGGGTGAGTGAGTGGGTGGGTGGGTGGGTGGGTGGGTGGGTGAGTGGGTGGGTGGGTGGGTAGGTGGGTCGGTGGGTGGGTGGGTGAGTCAATGGGTGGGTGAGTAAGTGGATGTGTGGGTTCTATCATTCCAGTGTGTGAAAGTCCTGTAAAAAAATCTGGAGATCTTGAAAATTGCGCACAGTCAAGAAATACTGTACGCTATGAGGATCTATGTGAAATTTCCATGAAAATGCTCAAAAATTCTAGCGCCAACAGGATTCCAACTGGATTTTTCTATTAGCAGCAGTATTAGTACTGGAATTCGCATAGAAATTTTGTCCCCCTGCATACACACACACAAATACACACACAAGCAATTCCATCAAGAACGTGTCAGAAGGATAACAAGTGATAAAAAAAGAGAAATACCCACAGATATGATACTCTTCATTTCCGAGGTTGCGTATTCATTTTTTTAATAGATCAAAACAAATTCAATCACAAAATGGTAGATTTCATGTGAATGAAAGTTTAAGTAAAATGTTTCGATCGAATTGCATGCGGTGTATTCAGTGGCTTCCCAAACAAGTCCATTCGCTTGACTCGAATGATGCGTATTTAATTCCAATAAGCCATTTTAGTGGTATTGAATCCCGTATATATTATATTTATATATTATAATACAAAACCTTCCAGCGAAATAGAAATGTTACAACATATTTTTAACATATTGAGTTCGATTTCCGTCCGTGTCTGCTTTTCTTGTTTTGGTTTCGCCCCTCTCGTTCGTACTCCCCGCGATAGGTGGTATTGAGCATTCCTTCACGGGGGACTACCGGACACCCATCCATGCGGCCCGGGCCGACGTTCGCCATTGAAGCCGCCATCGAATTCATATCTCTAAACACAGTGTAAAGGTCGAGAAACCACGTTACGATGGCGCGTGATGGAGCTCACCCCCCCTTCCACCCACCCTCCCTCTCTCCCACCGTCCCTTCCTCTCACCCACCCACCCTCCCTCCCTCCCTCCCACCCACCCACCCAACCTCCCTCCCACCCAACCTCCCTCCCACCCAACCTCCCTCCCTCCCTCCTACCCTCCCTCCCTCCCACCTACCCTCCCTCCCATGCACCCTCCCTCCCTCCCACCTACCCTCCCTCCCACCTACCCTCCCTCCCTCCCACCTACCCTCCCTCCCACCTACCCTCCCACCCTTCCTCCCTCTCACCCTCCCTCCTACCCCCCCCCCCTCTCCCCCCTTGGCAGGCAAGGTGCCCATAAGATACAGTGGGAAAAATAAGTAATCACACACACCCACAGAAAATATTCTACCCGTCAAAAGTCACGCCCATGCCGTTCATTTTCATAACTACGGTCTCGGCTTGAAGGAATTAACTTCTCAAATGAGCGGTAAGCCAAAACAAAAAATTGTTATAATTGTCATTAATAATTTCCATCATTTATAATATTTTATTATCCAAACAGTACGTGGAAAAAAATGTCAGATGAATTTTTTTCATCTTACCTCTGAAAAGTTTTAGCATTTCTCTTATGATCTTGATCCTTATATGACTTAGGAGATGCAATTAGAAGAATTAATGGGCATGAGTCGGGTGGATTTTTATCCCAATTTTCCAGGTTTCCGAAAATTTTCTCCTGTTTCGTAGATCTCCTCCGAGGCTATGCGATATTCCTGAGAAGTTTTGCGTCAGCTTCCAGCAAAGTCTCAAGATTATCTCCCGATCAGCTCCAGCGAGAGTATCTTTGCAAATTGCTCGATTATTTTCAGACATATTGAAGTTCATACGTAAAACTCTTCTCTACATGAAACTTCTATCTTTAATGTCGTATATATAACAGCAATTTCAATATTTTTTATCGCGGTATCAAACTGCGGACTTTCCAGAGTTATCATCAAGTGCATTTCGTCTTTTACGATGATTCAATGAATGGCGGAGCAAATTCTCTAATTTTGAGTCACGTACATCAGCTGGCGCCGAAAAATGTCAGATTTTAAAATCAATTATTTTAGATTTTAATCTTAACGTTTCGCGCTTACACTACAAAATCACGTTTTCATACACGTGTAATTCTATGCCAAAATTTAGGAGAGTGAAATTGGTGCGTGCTCTCCCAAGGAGGACGAGCTCTGGGATGCGATCAATATTTGGGAGAATCCCTCAATGATGGCAAAATGTACAGTACAAATTTGCTTTATGCCCTTCTGTGCTGGTCATCGTCGCACGTTTCTAATTTCACTGAAGCTGTAAAAGAATATGTGCGTTGAAAAAATTTAAAAAAATAATTAATTTTGGAAATTACTCCAAAAAATAGCCTTGTTTGTTGAGGAGGGAATTATTCAAGTAGAGGACAAAATGGTCACCTCTGAAAAGAACAAATAAGAAGAAAAAAGTCGAGATTCTTGGTAAACGAACACACCAACCCTAAAATTTTTCAACCCTCAGCGGTCACAATTTAGAAAGAGTAATGTGCTTCACGATATTCAAACCCGGTTTTACATTTCCATTTGTTCATACAGGGCGTTCCAAAACTGATTAATGAATGATTTAAAATATGTGTCGAGCACTGAGTAGCATAAAAATTTAGGAAGAATTTTCAGCTTAGAGTTATGTACTTTTCCGATAGAAAAAAAAATCAGTTTTGAGACACCCTATATATGTTACCGTCACATAAAAGGATTCCCAACCCATAGACCATCACCCGTCGACTCCCGTCTGCCCGATCATGTACTCGCACTACTTGAAACTTCTGCCCAACCTTAGAGATCCCCATTGAGCAATTTAATTCTATACAATTAATCTATGTACCCTGTGTGTGTATGCGTGTGTGTACGTATCTCTGATATCTTACGGAAAAGCTACAAGTCGACTACTTACCATCTGATATTGGAGTACAAAAATTAAAGCTTTAAAACATCTCATCAATTGCAACCATGGTCCCCAAAAACTTCAAAACAGCGCTTGAAATTGTAAACTAGAATGAAACTTTTCCAAAATCATATCAATAATGAAGTAATCAAATGAAGAAAAAAAACGTGTCAATTCATTAAGGCGCGCCCTCCCCCCCCCCCCCCCTGGCACCCCAAACTTAAAAAAGCGTATAAGCTCTCAAGTCATGAGACGAATACGAGATCATTTAAACCCTTCATACCAATGTAATCGGTCCCCCCCCCATCTCTCCCCCCTCAACCCATTACACCCCCTCGATGAAAACAGAAGATAATACGAAAAAACACGGCACATGACCGCATATATACACCAATAGTAGAGACATGGTGATGCGTGGCCCAAAGTGATATATAGGTGAAGAGCCCCAACGAATAAGTTGGCCACGCTTGCGCACTAAGCTACGAGTAAAACACCAACGTATTCGCCAGTCGGCTGTTCAACTCCGAGTCGCGCATATCGCGCTCCAAAGTCGCGTACCAGCATCCTCACAGATCGCGCAAATCAGTGATATCCGCGATATCAGCCGCTCTTACTTGCACTGTGTGTTCCCCCCCTCTTCCCCCCCTACTCCCCCGAAAAAAAACCAATCATTAATGAAAGCGCATTCTAATCAACTGGCGTGTTATCTCCGAGTTTATCTCAATTGCTAATTACCCGAAAATTTAATTAAAATACAAAGTGACGTAAAGCCAGTACCGGTTAATTGGGAATGCGAGTTTGCAGCATCCCGCGTAATTTACATGATTACATTATACCCATTACGTGTAACGATTTCATTGCACTTGTGTATATCATTGATGCCAATGTGAATCTGTAGGTAATTGGTAGCCGCAAATGCAATTCGGAAAATTTCCTAGTTTTGTAGCCCATAAAAGTAGGTCATAAATGAAATGTGGGTAGAAGTTTGTTTGTACATTCACCTATCGTATAATCAAGTATTGTTTCATTCATTTCCTGGTAAATTCTATCAATAAGACTGGATCGAGTTTATTGACTAATAATTCGTGGTGAAACTGTAGTATCAAGCTCAATAAATCTTCCTCGTGTGTGATACAACAATACAACAATACACCACACCTGGAATGCCGGCATCGCCCACCCAAGCCATTTCATTTCTCTGGAATTTCCAGAAATATGTTGTGAGCGCACTCGCGTTAAGGCAATTGCACTGCTACCTTGAGAGCTGGATAAGAGACAACGAGAAAAAAAAGCTGATGAAAAAATTCAGAAAATTCATCGTTCAACTTTCTTCATCTATCACGAATGGAAGAAATAGAAAGAGAGGACATTCCTTCGTCACGAATGGAGATCACTGAATAATTCAAATTCAAACGTCGACAGCGTCAGTTGTTGTACGAGGGAAAAGCAAGAGAATACCTTCACGACTGTGTTCTGCATATGAAAATACACCTGAGGGAAATACTACAACGTTCGATGAACACTGGACTTCATCATTTTACCGTATTTTTTAACTTGATGGAGAAAGTTATTGAATTGCTTTGAAAGTTGAAGAAGTACTGTTGTATGAGGGGCCGACGTTCTTAGCTATTTCCAATGACATTGGACTTTTCATGAAGATGTATGTGTGTGTGTGTGTGTGTACAAGTGCGGTAACAGAAATGCATGGGCGCGCAAATGTGTGTGTGTGTGGTGGGTAGGTGGGTGAGTGGGTGGATGTGTGTGTGGGTGGGCGTGTCTGTGTGTGGGTGGATGGGTGGGTGGGTGAGTGGGTCGGTCGGCGGGTGAGTGGGTGGATGAGTGGGTAAGTGGGTGGGTAGGTGTGTGGGTAGGTGGGTGAGTGTGTGTGTGCGCGTGTGTGTGTTTGTTTTCAAGTTTACGCGAACTTTTAGGAGCAACAATGATGCTGGAGAAAACTTCGAAATCAGGAAGTCATTGGTGTAACCCCAATGGCTTGCACTTATACGGCCTGCTTTTTTCCCCCTTGGATTAAATTCGTAGGAACGAACTTGATTTATCCGTTACCTATACGTGAAAACGTGCAGCTAGAGTATTTCAGATACGCTGTGTAAGATCGAGGGTTTACGAATGACATGTCCCAAGGGAGTCGTGTCCGATCAAGATAAATTGAAGTCTGGGTAGACGAAAGGTGCATCCATCAAGATTGAAGGTGTTATATTAAGACTTCAGGGAAGGGAAAAAAAGCAGAAGTTTTGATTGGCCAAGCTACTTGGATTTCTCGAAAAAAAAATGCAGAAAAACAAATTTGAAAATGGAGAACAACCGGGAAGAGCTAATGCTAAATTTAGTCGGTGCAATCGATTCCACATTTGCCATCGTATATTGATGGATATTGGTTCGATTGTGAAGATATATGGTGCAAAAATTGCGGAAGAAAGTGAATAGTCCGCCAGTTTGATTCTCCGGATTATAGGAAATAGAATCTTCGACTTTGACTATGTGGCGGTAACAAGTTGCGACAGAAGTAATATACGGAATGTGGGTGTGACCGTCGACAGGTGGAACCAATAATATTTCGGTGTGGATGTGTTGGTGTGTATGCATTTCTGTTTCATCGGAAAGGTGCGGAAAAAAATGGTGGAGCAATTGTTACCGCACGAACACACACACTCACACACACACACACACACACACATAAAGGAATATGCGGAGAAATCGGGAAGTGAACGAATGCTCTCACAATCTCCAGCGACAAAAAGCAGCGAATTCGAATATATCGAAGAGATGGAGCTGAAGCTGATTGTACAAGTCATTTGAATATAACACAATTCTTCACGAGCGGATCCCTTTTAGAAGCGCACAACGTTGGTACATAATGATTAGAGAGAGCTAGGTTGAATTCGACCCATCCGTAAAGTGTAATATTACAAATGCGGGAGATGAATGCAGAAACTGAGGCAGCTTGAAGATAACAGATAAAAGTGGCGAAAGCTTGACACAAACGAGCGACAACTGCGAAAAAATCCGAGATCATCCATCAACATGTGTCGGAAGTTCTGATAGAAAATTAACCTACGAACTTACGAGTGACAATGAAGGAAACTTCAACTCTTAACTTCAATTTTCAACTCCATCCTTCACGTTTCATATGAAGAGCACACACGAAAACCAAGAAAGTTTCAATGTAATAAAAGGAAAGAAGTTGAAGCTGATGCTCCAAATGAGCTGACTAGCCAAAATTTTTGCGAAAAGTTGGAGTCAACTTTCATATCGCATCAAGACATTCAGTGTAGATCTTCAATAGATGTCTTCCAT
Organism: Asobara japonica; assembly: GCA_026005395.1. Lineage (NCBI taxonomy): Eukaryota > Metazoa > Arthropoda > Insecta > Hymenoptera > Braconidae > Asobara > Asobara japonica. The sequence continues at coordinate 3,494,644 of BQMI01000028.1, forward strand.
TCACTTCATCTTCATATCAGGACTGCAAATAAAGAACGTGAAAAATCCAAAATATCAAAGATGGTGGATGGAATCACTTCATTGAATCAAACCTCATCACCTTCGCGGAAACCGCAGATTCGAGAACGGTCGACGTGACATATTGAGTTGAAGGCACTTGAATATCATCCCTTATGTGTACCAAAGCCGCTCCAGCTGCTCCAGCAGCCGAGATGGATAGTACTGGATGGTCCAGATGGTCATTCATACGGATTCATCATCAAACGGCAGTTTCGCAAAAGAACCAACTGCGCAAAGTAAGGTTCGCCGTTCACTTACTGAATAAACCAAGGAATGTCATCCCCATTGGTGTGCTTGCTGTGTACCCTGCTTCACTTCACCAAACTCCAATCTGAATGAGAGTAGCTTACAGAACAGCACACGACATATTGACTTGCAGATGCCTGGATGTCATCGTGTAAGTGTGCTCCAATTTGACCCCTGTTCTAACATGACGTTGGAACCAACAAAAGCTCCAGATGACAACCACAATTTACCACAGATAACTTCGGCATCCACAGAATAATCTTCCTATTGAAGCTGCAGGCCTAAAACCTATGTTGAGGATTATGTTTAAATAACGAAAACATAGTTATCAATGATGGAAAACGGTTTATTATGAATGAACAAAAAATTAAGGGGAAGTGAGTGTTACTCTTGCAGTCCTCTTAGAGAGTCCTGCTTGTGACGAACACCGAAAGAAGAGGGTTGTCTACTTTACCTGAGTTATAAAAATCATCCGCTGGCAGGGTCTTATACCTATCTTTAATTGCACTTCCGTCGGATATTTAATCCTCTGCCGGTACATTTTAATACTTTATGATAGACTAGAGGAATGTTGGGGGTTTTTAATGCTTTGGAAATGCATTACTTCAACAACCTAGAATCCTGCCAATGATAAACAAGTGGGATGTAAATCACCTGTTTCCACCTTTTATGTATGAGACCGAAGCCTACCACCAAAAGAACGAGGCAGCTTCAAGATAATGGACAATGGGGAGGTTGAATTTATCAAGATTGTGATAAAATAATGGACCCAAGAAAAGTTTGGGAAAAAGCAGAGACATCATGATTTGAAGGAGCTAGGTTCAATTCGTTTCATCTTTTACCATCAACTTGATATGCCACGCGCAAGCTAATTAATCACCGTGCACTAACGAGCTACCCGGGATCTCTGTGGTATCACAGACCCCCCACCTCCTTAACGACACCCACGAGAGCCTTAACTTGCGTCGCTTGTGTGCGCTGCAGTGAGAAAACTCATCTTGTGGAAGAAAAGAGGGCAATTCCCTTTAGTTGCATTCTACGAAATTCAACATTTGTATCAACGTACCTGTGTAACACACTTGATATCAGATGAGGATACCCGATAACAAGCCTTTTCTGATCAGCTTACCCACTGGTCAATGTGCATGTAAACCACGTTTTCAAACGGTGAATTGAGGACTCTTGATAGTATCCGGTGAAATTGAGTTTGACTACGCTCGATTCTACCGCACTATTTGCTATGCGATTCAGTGACATTCTCTGAATTAGAACATGGTATATGATACTTGGCGGAAAAGGGGGGGGGGGGTTTCAATCGCGCTGATGTGTAAATATTTTAGTAGTGTCAAATATTCAGGATGACATAGTTGAAAATCAAGTGGGTGGTAAATGAGGAGGACTCATTGGGGACATATACAAGAACACTGAAATGATCGTTAATGAATTCTGTGTTGATGTGTGTGTGTATGTGTGTGACGGTGGCCGGCTGGGTGGGTACGTGGATGGAGCTGTGTGTATGTGTGTGTGTGACGGTGGGTGGCTGGGTGGGTACGTGAATGGAGCTGTGTGTGTGCGTGTGTGTGTGTGTGTGTGTGTGTGGGCTGTGAAAAAGTATTAAGTTAAAAAATTCGCTAACACTTGCAAACGAATAAGTAGGGATCAGAACATTTTACCAGAGAGGTCGTTTTACCAAATCGAGTAGAAAACATAATGAAGTTGACTATATTACTATATGACAATGTATTGGGTGAACAAATAAGTCTCTGCCATTTTCTATGGAAAAATAGAGATTCATTATGACATAACTGTTACATCACATTTCATTCAAAGTATTATCTATCATGAGACACTACTCCCTCCTACGTCATATCCTAGTATCAATAGTGCTTCCAATTCCTTGTCTTCGTACACTTTCGGCCTTCCACAGCGTCCTTAGTCTGCCCCGTCAAACTCACCGTTTTTAAAATTTCGAAACCACTAACGACAGCTTCTCTCACTCAAGGCAGCTTCACCATATACTTTTACAAGCAATCCGATGTACCCCAGCGGCAGATTTCTTGGCATTAATAAAGTCAATCCAAAGTCACCGGAAATGACGGTTATATCGCTCAAAACAATGATATGCAAAGCTAATCCAGAGTCACTAAGAGTTTGAGGTTATATTCTTGAGATTTTTCCATAACCTTCTAGTGGCGCCATCTTTTGCAAAACGCCGGAAGCTATTTTTTTCATTATCAATCAGACCGAACATTGTCAACAGTGATTGTCCCCGGAGTGGTGATTTAATGCAAAAGAAATTTGTTGATCCAGGGAACAATTTTAAGGTTAATTAAAAATTGTTCCCCCAATAAACAATGGGATGGTAAATTATAAGGATCGTGAATTGAATAGTCACTTTTGGAGAAATTGAAGGGGATAGCGTCGAGTGACATAGCCAATCATCTAGAGTGAACCCTTTCACAAGAGCTCCATTGGACGTTCATTGAGCCAGCCCCAGAGTTGACCATACAGAATGGCATAATCCAGCGATTCAATACTGTACGTAAAGACCAGACGACATAAACTGGGTTATGGCATGAGGAGATTATCAGTGAGAGGAACCTGCGGGCCCAGCGAGGTGGAGAATGAGGATGGTGATGGGTGTCATGGTGCTGGGTCAGCTTATGATGAAGATTCTGTTGGCTGCTCATGCCGTAGACCGGCTGGCAGCTGCCCGCAGAATACTTCGAGACGTGCCTCTCATAGATGGGTAAGTACAATTGAATAACAGACTATCTCAGCGAGGAACCAATATCATTGCGCGGCTTCTGGACGGTTTATTTGGATCTTTCGGGGATCCCCAGAGGAATAATGTGCCCAAGATAAATTAACAGCAAAGATAAAAAAAAATTATCTGACTTCATAAACTATGTATGAACTTTCTGACAGCGAATCCAAAAAAAATATGAACTTGGTTGAATGATAAAAATTCCTTTTCATTCTGAACTCCATAATTATTTTTTTTTGGATCATCGAAATTGAAGTTTCGATTTGCTCATTTTTTCTTTTAATTTTTGGTATTCCTGAAGTTTCGTGCTTGGTGAATTAGAAGGGAGAATTTTCGGAAATTTCGGGAGTGGTTTATTGATCTTCGCAGTCTCTGCTTTCTCTCCTACTCGTGAACATTACACGTAATCGTTAAACGTGAGATCCGTCCGAACGCGAGTAAGAAGTTGCACTTCAAAAGATTGAATGGACCCACTGAAAATGGATCTGAAAACGTGGGGGAAGCACTCGTGGCAGCGATGATGTGTGAAAATAGGATGAAATTTTCGGGGGCAAAAAGATGAATTAATTGGAGGAGCAAAGATTTGAACAGAAATCAGATAGTGGGATGCTGGGTTTAATTCTCTGAGCCTATTTCTTCCAATTGGGAAACAGAGCAAAAGAGAAGGGAAATTGTAATGGTGAAAAAAATTGAAATGATATATTACAGAACTTGGGACACAATTTATGAAGTACAGGCATTCTTCTAACCAGCTTCGCGATGAAAGTTATTGCAATGACCCCAAAAATGAAATGTGAAACTTCATGGTAATTCCCCGTTTTATCCTCACCACAACCATTTTCATATTTCTGTATAGACCATTCGGCGTAGGCGCGTGTGAGTTCCTCTCAGGCAAATGGAACAATTCACTTTTTTTGTTTGAAATAAACTATCCTAGGACAAATCCACACCATTATCTGATCGTCATTCATTGAACGGCATTCAAATAAATTTCAATACATGAGAACATGCAATTCTTTTGGAGTGCGTGATAGCTCATAATTCTACTATTGAGTTCTTTGATAGAGTGAGCAAAACATGGATGAATGTGTTATAGAGATGTTATGTCATTGCTATTACTAAATAATTGCTATGTGTGAGTGTGTAGATATGTGGGTAGATATGTGGGTGGATAGCTGGGTGGGTAGGTAGGTGGGTGGGTAGGTAGGTGGGTGGGTGGGTGGGTAGGTAGGTGGGTGGGTAGGTGGGTGGGTGGGTGGGTAGGTGGGTGGGTGGGTGGGTAGGTAGGTGAGTAGGTAGGTGGGTAAGTGGGTGGGTAAGCGGGTGGGTGGGTTGGTGGGTGGGCAGTTGGGTGGGCAGGTGGGTGGACAGGTGGGTGAGTAGGTGGGCGAGTGAGTAGGTAAGTGGGTGGGTGGTACGCGGGTTTGTCAGTGAGTATGTGGGTGGCTAGGTAGGTAGGTGGGTAGCTGGATGAGTGCCTAGGTGGATAGGTGGGTGGGTGGGTACGTATGTAAGTGGGCGAGTGGCTGTTTATGTAGGGACATCAAACGTCGAGAAAAGTGAAAATTTTCGATTTGTAACGCATTTCACTTTTGCGATCGCTATAATAAATTCTCTAGATCGAGAAGTTAAAAATTGATCGCTGCACCTGACAAGTCAACTCGTTTCATCAATGAAGAGTCAGTTATGAAAAGTTGAATGGGTTTAATAAAGGTGGTTTTGTAGATGGGCGAAATGGGAGGGGTAAAAATAATGTCACGGGCTACAGGGACCATAAATATGTAACCTTAAGGAAAATATTACCAATAAAGCTTGTGCAGTTATACAATATCGCTGGTTCCTCTATTTTTGCACAGGCGGGAAAACTGCCTCCCCCTCCCCCCTCCTCCCCCCGCCCGACCCTCCTGCCCCCATGGCACTTCAGAGACTCATACAACGGCGTTTTATGGGAAACGCACGCGATATAAGCCAGCCGCGAAATATCGTTTATGATAATGAAAAACCCTGCGACATACGTTCAAAGAGCGGGGAACCATTCTTGGCTCAACTTTTGCCACGCGAGTTTTTTACTTGGGAAGTGTATAACATTGGCGAGAGATGTTTTTGTGCTTCGCCCTACACACTTGTAATATCCAATGTGACTTTTCCCACTATTGCTGGTCATGCATGCACTACATCTTGGATCGTTGTATGGAATGATACTGGCGTTATAGTCTGCAAATGAATAGCAGATCTGAAAGCTGCATTGGGGATCATATCGGGGAAAAATTACATGCTCATTATCACTCATCATGTGCAAAAATTACACAATCATGAGAAGAAATCGTCGGGAACGTCGGGAGAACTAAAAATTTGATGATCCTGAGACACTCCATTTTCAGGAGATCACCATAACTTCTCCATCAGGAAGATAAAAAAATTGGCAACGCGAAAAATGAGAAACATCTATTCATAAAGAGCAACTGAATTGTCGAAGAATATCGCATGTACTAAATGTCTGAAGCATCGTATACCACTGCCGAGAGATGTTTTCGCGGCTTGACCTACACACTTGGAATATCCAATGTGACTTTTCCATAGTTGGCAATGCATGCGTTGCATCTTGGATCCTTTTCATAGGGTTTGCACAGGCGTTGTATCGCCATCGTTCTCCAGCACAAATAAGCCGTATACAAGATCAGAAAGTACTATTCGGGCTTTTGTCGAGGCAAATTGCATCCTTTCTTCACTATTTCGAAATCCCCGAAGGGATTGAGCTGGAGAATAGAATCGTTTTTCGACTAGCAAACCCATATGATCCCACGATGGTTTGGGGAAAAATTGCTTCGCAAAGCTTCCGCCTTTTTGCATGCAGAGAAAATCGAATGGAGCCGGTTAAATATGGTCGTGATGTACCGATGGCATTTTCATCTCGAGGTAGTTCCACGATATTTATTGGTATAAAAAATGCGGAATGTGGTGAATCCATCAACTTTGAATGGGATAGTTGTACGATGTATTGGGAAATTTCCATAACTTCGGGAATTTTCCAATTTTTGGAATACGCAATGTTGATATTGAATGTATTAGTGGTGCTGAGATGAAATTTGGGTGTTATCATACCAACAAATGGAATTCAAAAGTTTATATTTACAAATGCCGCGGTTCTTCCATAATCTCTGGTTCAAAACAATCCTGAATTGCGATAGTTTATGGGCAGTGCTATAAACAGAACCATCGTAACTCTCCACTTTGTCATTCCCTAGTTTTATGGAACCGGCTGCGATTGAATGTGACGAGAGCAGATGGACTTTTAGTTCTTCAATTGGAAACATGTTTTTATCTACCTTCTGCATCTGTGAATGTAACGACAGATTATTCTGTCCGAGTGTTTTGATTAATCAACGTCCATTTCATTTCACTGATTAAAATAAGCACGCATTCAATTATAATAACGAATGCAGACTTTGAGTGCTGAGAAAAATTAAACCGTAGTCAAGAAGCTTCATGTTAATTAAAACGTATAAAAATAAAATAAAAAACAAACTTGACCTATGAATGTAATAAATTAAATGTGCGTGTGACCCATGGCGGTCCGATCTTGGAAAAGTAGCAGAATATGAAATTTTGTATAAGGTAAACGGAAAACTCGAGTTCTGACAAAACCTGGACAAGCGTACTGGGGTTATGTAGAGTATTCCTTATGTCAAGAGGAGAATTTTTGAATGACGACACATGCCATTTCATTAGCAATGTATGAAATGACCTGGTCCTTGTCCTAGCCTTAGACCTGTTCCTAGGCGTAGATCGAGTCCGAGTTCTAGATGGGGTCCTAGATCTAAGCCTGGCCCTAGTCCTAGACCTGGCTCTAGTCCCATATCTGTCATTAATGCCACACCTAGCCCCAGTCCTAGACCTAGACCTGGTCCTAGTCCTAGACCTAAAGCTAGACCTGGTTCTAGTCCTAGACCTAGACCTAGACCTGGTCCTAGTCCTACACCTAGACCTAGACCTAGACCTGGTCCTAGTCCTAGACCTAGACCTAGACCTAGACCTGGTCCTAGTGCTAGACCTAGATCTAGTCCTAGACCTAGACCTGATCCTAGACCTAGACCCAGACCTAGACCTAGACGTAGACCTAGACCTGGTCCTAGCCCTAGACCTAGATCTGGTCCTAGTCCTAGAGCTGGCCCTAGTCCTAGACCTGATCCTAGACCTAGACCTGATCCTAGACCTAGGCCTGATCCTAGACCTCGACCTGATCCTAGACCTAGACCTGATCCTAGACCTAGTCTTAGAGCTGGTCCCAGACCTGATTCTAAATCAGGCCCCAGATCTAGTCCTGGGCCTGGCCCTAAGCCCGGTCGCCGATCTGCTCCTAGGCCTGGTCCTAACTCTGGTCCTAGACCGACACCTCGAGTCCTAGAGCCGGCCCTAGTGTTTGACCTGGTTCGTGTGCTGCACTTGATCTGGGTCCTGGACCTGGTCCTGCTCCTAGATCTCGTCCTAGTCCTAGTCCTAGGCCTGGTCCTGGTCCTGGTCCTGATTCTAGGCCTAAGCCTAGTTCTAGACTTGATCCCAGCATTGGATAGAGTCCTACTCCTAGGCCTGAACCCATCTAGACGAGGCCGAACCCATCTAAGCCTAGTCCTAGACTTGATGCCAGTCCTATACCTGGACCTAGTCCAGCTTTCGGACTTCGACCTGATTTGTTAATTCGAGACTAGACAGTAATTATCATGGGTAGTATTTCCAACAGTGAATTCATCCGAATTCATGAAATTTTGAGGGAGTGACGAAAATAAGTTTTGCTGGAACATCGCAACAGTCTATTAATTTTTACTACCTTCTCCATCCTGCTTTCCCTCGACGTCTAGTGGCATTCAACGCGATTTTGAAATACCCTGGGTGACGGATACGTGGAAGGAGTTGAAGCTAAATCATTACGTTATCAACTATGTACATAATTGGTTGAATGTCTCATGTGGCTATATATATACCGTATATATATAAATCCACGAATCAAGTGTTGAACACACAACTTTTCCACAGTATCTTTCGTTCCGACCATGCACCCAGCATGATCGATCAATATGTTGGTTCCCATAACGATCGTCACATTTGAGATGTTCATAACGTGCTTCTGGACCAGTCGTTCAACTGGTAAGGGCTCACCATTGGTAGTTTCCCACGCATTCGATGGAAAGCACTTCCCCACCAATGTAAAGTAGAAAAATCTTAGAAGCGTAATCCTTTCATCAAGTGAACGTGTAGACGGAACAAAATGGAATAGGTGGAATTGATGAAATTCAAAATTGAGGTTTTCATAAAAGGTCAATGTGCGTCCAAATTGGGTTTCTTCACTTCCAAGTGGAAGCGATGTAATGGAAAAAGAATTTTCTGAGTTGCAACTCATCAACATGATCGGAGGCGTTACAGACAATTTCACATATTCATGTTCATAAAAAAATATGTTCCAGAAAGAATTCAGGAATCAGGGACGGCGCATGGTGGGTGGCGAGGGTGGTGAAACCACCCATGGTAATCTGAGGTGGGTCCACCCGCCCCCCCCCTTATCGACCACCACCCAGGCAATTTGCTAATCCACCGGGCCTGTCAGGAATTGAAAAAAGGGAATTTTCTTTTACCTGGAGAACATTTTTTTGTCAAGATGATTTCAATTGGCGCATTCTTTCCGAAGTCTCTAATTCGAGAACGTTTTAAGTATCGATGAATCGGCGAAAATTCGTCTTCGATTTGAATATATTCATAACCGCCAGTGGGTCCATTTGGGGGGGGGGGGATATTTAATCCCCAAATCGCAAATACATGTATTTTTCATGCGTCATTTTTTTCTCCGCGTTGAAGTTTATTTTTCCCTGTGCAGAGAGATGTTAATTGAGTCACGAGAGCACTTTAGCGAAAACCGTATTTTTCACCTCAATCATAGTTGAAAAAAGCCGACAAATGTTGAAATTTTTGAGGTCGGCTTTGTGTATACATGACTGGGCATTTCAATTACTCACATTTCTTTAATAAATTTTTTAAAATGCCATTTGCTAGCACCAATGACAAATTTTCGGGATTGAGCATGCAAAGGACTGATCATTTGGATGACGTCTTTACGACCACCCACTCCCACCCCCTGAGCCCCCCCCCCCCCCCGCGATCTCCCAACGATTCGCTGAAAAGCACTTACTCCACTACCAATGCAAAGTAGAAAAATCTCAGACACAGCGAGTTGGAAAGAAAAAAGGGAGACGGGTGGTGGAAGGAGTGTCAGTGGAAAATACGAGATATGGTCGGACGTCGGTTTTATTTTTTACTCGCGATCGATGTGTGCGACGCATCCTGTGTACAGGGAGATATGAAATGCGGCCGTCACCTCGTTCCTCAAAAGTAAATTGCATCGTTGATAGTCATAGCACTTTTTCATCATTTGGAAAACTATCTCGTATGAAATATTAAGGGTGTAATGGGCGGAGTGAAGACAATTTTTTTCAATATCGGAAGGTTCAAATATTTTGGAAAATTTCAACATTGAGCAGATGTCGAAGAGTAAACGAAATTTGAAGAACGGACGTTTTTGGAAGGAAAAGATTCCACAGATTTTGGAGAACTTGGACTTTTTAGGAATTTCCTTTGAATGAAAGTTTTTGAGTCGGGTTCAATGAGCTCGATTTTCGGAGTGAACTCAGCCGAATTTTCGGGCTAATTCGGGGCGGTAAGGTGATGACTGATCCCTTTCCTTGTAATCAATCCAATTGCGATTCAGCTCCATTGGCCCGGCTGCGGTAAATGCAGCATTTCTCAAATTAAAATTATAGCAATTTCGAAAATTTTAGAAATTTTGAAAATTTTAAGAACTACATAAATTGAAAAGAAGACAAAAATTGAAAAAAAAAAGTTTGAGCGTTCTGAAGGTACGAATAATTTAAATTTCAAAAATTTCAAAAATTTCAAAAATTTCAAAAATTTCAAAAATGTCAAAAATTTCAAAAATTTCAAAAATTTCAAAAATTTTAAAAATTTCAAAAATTACAAAAATTTTACAAATTTCAAAAATTTCAGAAATTTCAAAAATTCAAAAATTTTCACAATATCCAGAAACTTAAAATAAATCCAAAAATCCTACTACTCAAAAGAATCATAAACGCGAAAAATTTTACAATTTTGAAATGTTCAAAATTTACGCAAATTTCGATAATTTGAAAAACTTAAAAAAACAAGTTCCAACCAGAATTTTTACTCTTCCTGTGTGGCTCTCAAAATAGATGGTAAATCTTGCATTCATCACATCTTGCAATGTGCCTGTATGAAAAATCTGAAGCTTGTGCTCTCCGCGTTCTCAGCCCCGGAGGAATCTCCGGAATGATAATAAAACCTCAAAGATCTGCATAAATAAGTGACAAAAAACTCCGGAATCATAGTTCCGCGTAACCGATGAAAATGAGAAAATGTGGGTGGTGAAAAAAAGTAGAGAAAAAACCTTGAAATGCAGTCAGTTTTCGGAACAGCATTCCCATACACGTGAACGTTGATGTATCTCGAATGTGTGTTCGTGCATCGTGACAGACTGATGGAAAATATTTTCCGATTGTGGGAAAACGTACCATTTGAAATACCTGAAAGTTGAGCGGGATGTGGTCTGATTAAAACCGTAATTCGAACCAACCCACATACAGAAAACTGAAAACGCGAATCACCATTTTTAAACCCCTCTCACATCTGCTCATGACGCATAATGTAATTTCGAACTACGCATTCATGAGTCAACTAAAATTTCAAAATCGTAATTTGAAATTCAGATACTGCGAATTATAATTCAAAAAACGTAAAATATAATTTGAAAACCCGATTTAAAAAAAAAAGTACAATTCTCCGAAAAAATGCTATTTCTCGTTATCACATCCACACCACATTTGATAACTGGTGAACAATGAGAGCTACAAAGAAATGTCATCAAGTGTTTTATTTACAGATTACGATTGGCAATAAGAAAGATTATTACCACCTTTCTCTACACTCAACAATGTATGAGAGAAACGCAAAAAAGTAAAAAAAAAAAAAATTAAATGTTCGCTTACGAGGAACCATTCGCCAAAAAAATGGTCCCACACACACACACACACATACGCACAGACATAAGTGGGGATAGCAGGAACATTTCGTGTGTGCTACGGGTGGAACCCATGAAATGAGAGCGCAAAGCCGGGCGGGACGCCAACCCGACGCAGAGGGGGGGGGGGGGGTGGAGCAGGTCGCTACATGAGAGGCACGCTGGTAGTCATTCGTGTAATGGGACAGTGTCTGCTTACCCAGTGTTCACAAATACGATGGCCTGAATGGCGAAAGTCGGCCCAGCCACATGGATGGGTGTCCAGTAGGCCCTCTCGAAGAAATGCTAAAAATCGGTTACCGTGGGTAGTACAATAGAGAGGGACGGAGGAAGAAAAGTACGGAAAGCTAAAAAATTTGAATCTCAATTTTTTTCAACAGCCTAGATAAATCATCCACCAATTCCAATGGAAAACGGATCATGCTCATAAAAAAAGCTCATGCACCGATAGTACAACAAACATTAGTATTGACTTTGCTTGCGCAAATTGTCAATTCGCGTAATACTAATTAATTGCATTCATCCTCTAGCCCATGAATATATGAATGGCAGTTAAATATCAATATATTTCAGTAATTAATGCGCAGCAAGTCTAATTAATTTTCCGTGTTATCAGTAGAAAGTTTTACACGTTTCATTTGATTGCAGTTGTTATTCACTGAATATTTACTGTGCAATGAGATGTACACAGTGGCTAGCACGCTTGGAGCTTTAATCATGCGTTTTAATCAATAACAAGCAAGATGAGATACAAGACGATGAAGATCAGTTATTTCCTATTGAAGTATCATGCGAATATATAGACGGACAGGGTGCGATAATGAAGCGGCTGCAATTGCCAATCAATACCTATTATTAAACTGTTTGTGTAATTAAAGAGCTCGCTTCTGCACTGAATGCTCGAATTACTATCAATTAGATGTGCCATTGTGATTATGCTTCGCGACACTTGCTACTGGGTCATACATATGGAATGAATACATAGTCCACCATCGGAATTGTTCCATTTTTTAGGTGTGCAATTATTGTCTTACACTGAGAGAACGATTTGGTTATATCCACCTGACGGATTCGGTTGCAGGTTTTTTTACGATTAGGTTCACATAACCGTACATTCATTAATAGCTAGAGGTAATGGTGGTACACTCAACTGCTAGTTGATTTTGACACCATTTGGTTGTACTGAATTTTTCAGTTGACGCAAACCGGCACCCGATTAATACAACCGAGCGTTTGGTAATAGTTACCGAATGGAGGCTAATTCAACGCGCCCTCTAGTTATAACAGTGCCCAGTGAAGAAGCCCTGACGTGTGTGAACGCCGGCCGGCTCTGGTCAATTTTTGTGATAAAAAATTAGTGATAAAGATCAAAGAACAAATAAAAAGTGAAAATAAAATGGAAGAATTGTTCAAGGAATATGTCTATAGACAACCCGTATTTTGAAATTTTTATATGGCCATCAATGCTTAATAATAAATAACAGAGAGGTTATACCAACTAGCGATTCGGTAACTATTACCAAATCCTCCAGTTGGCTCAGCCTTAACCTCTCAATTGAGCCATTCGGTAACTATCACCGGACCATTCAATTGTTCTTATTTAACCGCGCTATGAGATGACAGTTACCGAGCCTGTGTAGTATTAACCAAATCCTTCTGTCAGTGTAGCCGGTCGTATGGTGAAGTGGGTAAGGTGCCCGCCTACGGATCTAGAGGGCCTGCGTTCAGGCACAGGCACCGGTGGATTTTTTCTGTATTATTTGATTTAGTGAAATAATGGGTACCGCAAGAGAGTGAACGCAGTGCATCCCAAAAGTTCCAATAAAAGTACCAAAACCATCGAATGATCCTACCCTCACTGTGAACGAATGACATCCGTAACTTTGAGTTACGCAGGAAAAGTCGCGAGCATCTAACGACTATAATAAGTTCAGAGACGTCGCTTATGACTCTGGCAGTTCCACAGCGACGTTAAATAACATCATCAAAAAAAAATTATTGTCTCCAGCAGAATTTCAATTCTTTACCATTTTTTTCCGGAAAATGTCGGAGAATATCTTGGGATTGTATACTCACGATTTTTTTTCACTGCTATAGTTGTGATATTTTTCGCATACTCGACGTCTTGTCTTGTTGACACTATTCGTCTCATCAAACTCCAAAAACTTCAGTCAGGCCTTTCAGAATTTCCCATCTAACTTCCTAAAGTTTTCATTCTGCTTTTGAACGGTTGGAAAAAATTACATTTCCGAGATATTGTATTTCCTTCCGTTTTTTACTCCGATTTTTATATGTTTGAAAAATTTGAAAATTTCCATGTTCCAATTTTTTTTCGTTCCAATTTTGGTAATTCATAGAATTTTAGACCAATTTTATACACAATTTTTCGTATCGATTCAAAATTTTCACAATTTGAAATTTCGGATTTCTACGGATTTTATTCCAATTCTGGGAACTTTTGTAATTTTTTTTTAATTTTCCCGCTTTTTTTATTTTTGGAATATTTGAAATTATTTTTTTTTTTGGAAATTCAGGAAAATTCCGAAATTCTGGAAAAATACTATTTTCGAAATTGTCAGAATACCAAAAAATATTGAAGTTTTGGAAATATTAATATCACTTGGATATTCGAAAATTTTCAAAACAAAGTGCACTTCATAGATCACCATTTGTTCAATTTATTCAATTCTTGCAATTTAAAATTTTTCGGATAACTCTATTGACTCTGCATTGCAATTTTCTACAGACTTTTTCCGTGCAAATACCGGAATATCTCGGGCTTGCAGGTACGACTACTTGGTTGTCGTATTTCCTATATTTCCATCACCCTCCCCGACATATCGTTGAGTTAACCCTCGCTGTGACACCAAACTCTTGAGACATCTGGCAGGTCCTTTCAAAAGCTCCTAATATTTCTGGTGCTCGGTGGTGAGGACATCTCTTTCCATTGTGCGGCGGTGTCAGCATGAGAGTCTCTATTCAACTATTTGGATTTAAATTCAACCATTTTTACGGTTTGCACGACTGCATGGAGAAACTTCTGAGCATTCCTTGGATTACCACCAATAGGTTATTGCATCTAGACACCCATTATAATTAATAAGTTCTCCCATTTCTTGGTATTCTCAGTTTGTTCACAGATTATTACATACGGATTCCATGTCTATTTTCGGGAGAGATTCTGAAGGCCGGGCGTGAACCCTCCCCCTCCCCCTCCCACCCCTTCGGACGCTCGAGGGAGAAACTTCACCCGACTTCACTTCTCATTCATGTGAATTTTGTATATTGTATCAACTACCAAATCCGTAAAGCTCGAACCACTTTCATAATGAGCTAACAGAAATGACTGGACTGTCTGTAAATAATGGGAAATAAATGGGACGTGACTGTGACCTTCGACGGGTCGCATCAATGACTTCCCGATAGTGTGTTTGTGTGTGTCGGGGGGGGGCGCCGGTGGGTGGGTATGTGTGGGTGTGTGTGTGCGGGGGAGCGGGAGTGGGTGGGTGGGTCTGTGTGTGTGTGTGTGTGTAACGATACACGTATGACCTAAAGCCGTATATCAGTTACGTAAATTCGACTGTTGATGGATGATTATTATTTTTTATCGATATCTCGTAAAATCCGATGCCTAGTAAAAAAAGTAATACAATATGAAATATGTAGCTTCATGAGAGGAACAACTTTTCTTTAACACTTTTTCTCGTATCTATCACCGTTCTCAAAATACAGCGTTATAAACAATTCAAATTGTTAATAACAATTGAACAAATGGTACAATCGCTAAAACAGTCCTTTCAGACGTGGAGACTCAGGAGACGCATCGATTAAAAAAAGGATACGGACACACATACACACGCACACACACACACATAACCATGGAGAAACGTAAAAATTTCATGATTCCGAGACATTTCATTTTTGGGGTGATTACAATAACTTCTTATCGGAAAGTTAAAAACAACTTTGAAAATGGAGATATTTCAGTGCGTGAGGGTGGTAAATATCTGAAATAACGCTTCGCGTACTAGAGCGTTGCGGACTAGCGCCCAGACGGGTAGATGGTTCAATAGCCGGGCCTCGGTTTTTCAAGCGCACTTTTCAGTCCATATTACAGAAAAAAAAATATCGGAATACTAGCACCGAATTGAGGAGAATGGACGAGTAAAACTGTTGTGCTTTAAACACCAAAAGTCTGGAAACAGGAATCCTGGATAATGACTTTAGCCGATGAGAGTGGCAATAACCGATATGATGGGCATAAAAAAACTTGCCAAATTGGAGGACGATGCATGTGAATTGCTCGCGACGAATACTCAGACTTCAATGTAGACAGGGCGCCGGAGGGGGCCGGAAAAAAATAGGAAGAGTTGAGTCAATGTTGCGTAATCCTGCGCGAGATTATCAATCCATTGGTGGAGCGGAAATATTTGATGAACAAAATTTTGTCAAAACTCCGTAGTATTCTGGCCAGATTGGTCCAGGAATGGATGCTGACGACGAAAAATAAATAATGAGATAAACCCGGCTAAAGTACTTCATGCTAACGTAACTGATAAAAAACTCACGCCGCATTCAATCTTAATGGGAAAATCTTCAACTTCAATCCTCTTCCACTATCCACAATTTTTTTGAATTTCCCTTATTCGAAAATCAAATGTCTTCCCGCCTTGAAAATTTAAAAAAAATTCTAAATATGTACACAATGTTGACAGACTGAGATTAGAAAAATTGGAACACATTTTCGAAATTTTGGAAAAATTCTGAGTTTCCAAATTTTGAGGATTTGCGCAATCCACAAAAAAGGAATTTAAAACGTTGGAAAATGAAAGACTATGGAAGAAAAACTGAAAAATTTGAAGAAAAAAATTGAAAAAATTGGTTTTCCGCTGATGGATATTCTATTTCCGGATTTTTTTATTAGACTTTTTTTTGCCCAAGTTTTTTCCGAGGGAGATCCGCGCTTTCATGTTGCTCTTGCACTACCACAAGAGCACCAAAATGGGGGAATATTTCCAAATAGATTTGTTGCAAACCAAACGAAGGACTGAAGTTTCCCACGTTACAAAATCACGAGCGAAAAGCGCGAGTGAATTTTCTGTAAAACTTGACGACTTCGTTTGTGTGCAGGCATACGCGAGCAAAATACCGGAATAGTTTTAACGCTTGCCTCATTGTTGGGGGCGGTTATTTTTCCATTCAAATTTTGCGAAAGAGAATTGCAATATGAGACGAAGCTTTCTTGTCAATGTCAATTAGCGACGCACTCAGTTGAAAAATCTTTTGCTGCAACTTGTCTATAAGAGAAGTTATTATGAGCGATCTTGAAAATAGAGTGCAAAATATTAATAAAAAATTCGCAAGTTAAAAATTGTTTTCAATTTGAAAGATGTTAGAAATTTGACGACGCCATATCAGCTCGATGAATTTTGTTCATCAGTGGCACCCACCCGTATTCCACTGAAGTGTCCCTAGTAAATTTATACGCAATTAATATGAAACTTATGTGCACTTGGCCCTTTGCGAATGAGCCATTCGGCCGCAACTGCGGTAGAGTGAATTTTCCAAGAAAATCTCATTCACTCTATCACAGAGGGGGCTACAAATGAAGTACGAGGGCAACTTGACTGTGAATACTTTGGTATGAAGTACCATGAATTTTATCACTCCTGTTTTCGGGATAAGTACGGAACCAAGTTTAATGTACACGCTGTGCATTAAAGCCCGAGTATTCTCATATTTTATGCAATGAATTATGGTGGAAGCTCTCAACATTGACGCTGCTAAATTCACCTTAATAAATTGGGTGCAAAAATTACTTCATTTGGTGGTGTGCAATTTAGTTGGGAGGGGATACTTGTAAAAAAAAAACTTGGGAAAATATCCTCTGTCACGCTCATGAGTATGCATGCGTGTCCCAGCTAATTCTCGTGAAATACCCGAGGGTTTACATACCAGTCGGATAATTATTATTATGCTAATTGGCTTGGATAGACGTAGAGCGATCCGGGGAACTTGAGCTTGGCAAAATATATTTCTGTACGGATTATTTGTAGTCAAGATAAATGACACTTGCGGTCGCAATGATTTCGTGGTGCACCTACACCCACCCAACCTCCCCCACCTACCCACCCACCCAACCACCCCCACCTACCCACCTCCACCTACCCACCCGACCACCCCTCCCCCCCCACCTACCTACTCACCCCCCCCCCCACCTACCTACCTTCCCACCCACCCCTCCCCCCCACCTACCTACCTACCCACCCACCCCTCCCCCACCCTACCTACCCACCCGCCGCCCCCCCCACCTACCTACCCTCCCTCGCCACCCCCCACCTACCTACCTTCCCACCCACCCCTCCCCCCCACCTACCTACCTACCCACCCACCCCTCCCCCACCCTACCTACCCACCCGCCGCTCCCCCCCCCCCCCACCTACCTACCCGCCGCCCCCCCCCCCCACCTACCTACCCTCCCTCGCCACCCCCCACCTACCTACCCTCCCTCGCCACCCCCACCTACCTACCCACCCACCCCCACCTACCTACCCACCCACTCCCACCTACCTACCCACCCACCCCCACCTACCTACCCACCCACCCCCACGTTCCTACCCACCCACCCCCACCTACCCACGCACGTACCGACAAACATACTGAAGAGCGGCTAGCATGGGGAGTACAAGAGAGCGGGACGGGAAAAAAACTGCCACACACACAATGCATGTGAAAGACGTTTCCTGTGATCCCAATGAGTTACCCTCACAGCAAATCAATAAATACGAAAAATATCTAAAAGCACCTGGAACACCCCTAGCCTTTGAAGAAGCACGGAATTGTGACTTCTCACTATTTTAAATTTCCGGCAAAGTGACGCTGATATAGTACTTTTGCATTCAAAATTTTTTCCCGCCCATTGAAGCAGAACTAGTTCCTGGAGTTCAAGTGATTGCTAGATGATGACGGCAATTCTCGCGAAGATCAAAGGCACAACCGCCAAATGAATCCGACTGAGAGTTTCCTATTGCCACGGTGCTGCTAAGCGGCAACAGTTTCAATGTCTTGCAGGTGGAATCACTCAATTCACACATATATACTTGCGCGGTGGAGGTGGCGGGAGGGGGCGGGGGTGGCTAATTGCCTCGTTCGGCTTCACGAGGCAATAATACTGTGAATGGATTAAATATTAATTATATACTCATGCCTCAAAATTGGTCCTGATAATAATTTCGGAGTAAAGTGGTGAGTTGGCTTTATGATTATGGAGCTGTTTTTATAGGTATAGTTGTTGCTGATAAGAAGGTGAGGAGTACTGCATATGGGAAAAAAGTTGAACCATAATGACTAACAAAAAATCTCAAGAAAAAATATTTTTTTGAATATTGGCGCCTTTCCAATTTTGAGCTCCATCGTGATGTTTCAATTTTTTCCCAATCTCGGAATTTTCTGATGGCATTTTTCACCCCATTGCGTTCACCAATTTACGCACAGAAGGCCAATAGAAATTTCCCTCCAAAAATTCAATTTGATAGTGAGTGCAGGACCACTTTGCAAGATGAATATCACATTTAGTTGAAGAGGAAAAGCTGAGCGAGTTCAAATGAAGCAGTATTTTCAAGTAGAAAGAATCAAACAATCCACAAATTTTCCAACTTGAAGGTGAATCTTCAATGAAGTCATGAATATTGAGGATAAAATGGAACTGTGTGTTCAGTGAATTTTGAGGGCTCGTATTAAATATCATTAATTCATCGAATTTCAGGTGAATTTCACTGCGTAATGGAACTGAAATTGATCTTTGCCATTGGTATTCTCATCGATTTTTCATTTTTTTATGAGAGCATTATTCTTCGTCATCGTGATTTACCATTCCAAGATGGTGATTTTCGGTTTCAAAACGGTGATTTCCGATTGCGAAATCGTCATTTGCGATTCCGAAATGGTGATTTATAATTCTGAAATCGTGATTTACGATTTCAAAATGGTGATTTACGATTTAAAAACGGTGATTTCCGATTGCGAAATCCCCATTTACGATTCCGAAATGGTGATTCATGATTCTGAAATCGTGATTTACGATTTCGAAATGGTGATTGACGGTTTCAAAACGGTGATTTCCAATTGCGAATTGGTGATTTACGATTCCAAAATGGTGATTTATGATTCTGAAATCGTGATTTACGATTTCGAAATGGTGATTTACGGTTTCAAAACGGTGATTTCCGATTGCGAATTGTTGATTTCCAATTCCGAAATGGTGATTTATGATTCAGAAATCGTGATTTACGATTTCACAATGGTGATTTCCAGTTTCAAAACGGTGATTTCCGATTGCGAATTATTGATTTCCAATTCCGAAATGGTGGTTCATGATTCTGACATCGTAATTTACGGTGTCAAAATGGTGATTTACAGTTTCAAAATGGTAATTTACGGTTTCAAAATGGTTGTTTTCCGATTGGCAAATGGCAATTTTCAGTTCCGAATAGTGATTTACGATTCGGAAATCGTGATTTACGATTTCAAAATGGTGACGTACGGTGATTTATGGTTTCGGCATGATGATTTACGCTTTCGAAATCGTCATATGCGTGATGTGTCCCCGCTCCATTTTCAAAGTCAATAAAATGACCTCCCCTCTCGGAAAATTCATAACTAATTACGACATTGTTTGAAGTCAAAAAGCCGTAGCATTTCACTGCCAGAAAAGAAAGATCCACATGTTGCATTCTGCCCAAAAGCGAATTCAAATAAAGTTTGGTCGTTCATCGCTCTTCATCCTATATGGGTTGAGCCTTAACGGGGATTTTCCCCTCTTCAAGCATTCATTGAGTCTTATATTCTCCGCAATATTCTTTCAATGTGTTCACCGACCTTGATGAATACAGCTCACTGTTAAGAGCTTGAAGAGCTCAACTCCACTCTTACTGTTCTCCGCAGTATTATTTTTCTTTGAAAGCTCTAATCCCAATTTTAGAAGCTCGCATTCAAATTTTCGACATCCTGATTCATTCCAATTACAAAATCGTAATTTATATATCCATTTCTCCATATAAGTGATAAGAAGCGTGATAGCCGCAGTCGATATAATCTTAGTGTGGCCCTAGAGCAATGGTTAACCTTGCTCCTAATTCTCCGACTAATCTCATCAAGAAGCTTTCTGATAGTCACCCGCCTCACTCCAACTGTATCCCTGTTTCAATCTTATCTTTACTACCTATATGCGAGTACTTTAAGTGGTTTCTCAAGGATTCCCTACCAATATCGTTGCGCGCTATATCTTGCATGTGACAAAGCCAAGTTATCCGTGACAATCGTTGCGGAGAATTGCTCAACTCCAAGTTGCGTATCGTAAACTTCCATCAACTAATCAGCTGAATAAGTATGGACCATCTGGACTACACCAAAAACTTTCTTATGATTTTTGTTCGAGATTATTTTCAACTTACTGGAGAAGTTATAGTGAGGATTCATTTTGAAGTTGGTTTTTTCCTCCCTCGCTACCCTCGACGGTAGCTGCTCTTTGGGCTTTCTTCGGAAGGGACTAGTGGACACCCATCCAGTAATTTTACCACTTCAGGCATCGTGTTCCTAAACACGGGGTAAACCTCCGGGAACTCCTGTGCCACGATGACGGGCGCCTATGATGGAACCCCCCTCCCACCCTGCGTCAGGTTAGGTTCCCGCCCGACCCTGAGATCTCCTGCTATGTCTGTGTGGGTGGGTGTGTGTGTGTGTGTGGTGGGTGGATGGTTAGGTGGCTGGGTGGGTGTGTGTGTAGGTGGGTGGGTGGGAGGGTAGGTGGGAGAATGGGTGGGTGGGTGGGTGGGAGGGTGGGTGGGTGGGAAGGTGGGTGGGTGGGAGGGTGGGTCTGTGTGTAGGTGGGTGGGAGGGTAGGTGTGTGTGTAGGTGGGAGGGTAGGTGGGTGGGTTTGTGTGTGTAGGTGGGTGGGTGTGTGTGTAAGTGGGTGGGTAGATGGATATGTGTGTGGGTGGGTAGGTGAGTGGGTGGGGGTGGGTAGATGTGTATGTGTATTTAGATTTTTTTTAATGAAACAAAAAAAATTGTTCAAATTATCACAATTTCCCAAAATTATTGAACCGGCATATTTTAATATTTCCAAAGATCAGAAGACGAAAAGTTACGTTAAGAAGATCATATCGAGAAATTCTGATGAATGGCATATTGCAGCATTTGAATTTAACACTGCAACATATATCACCCTGAATCCAATAAAATATACAAACGATGGGAGAAATGTGTCAGTGCTCTTAGGCAAATGCTGAGTACGCGACTACGTTTCAAAAGTTGCACGGTGGAATTTACGCATTTCGCTGGGTGTCAGATGTACCAAAGAAGTTGTACAGGTATACATAACATCCTATTCATGTACTGAGAAAAGTAATTTCTTAAAACTGCTCATGGAAACTCGTTTTATAAACATCTGGTGGTCACGAGTGCTTCTGTCTGAGGAGTGGATTTTTTTTAAAGCTTTTTTAAGACTTGCATTATGCTGCCAGACCATGTATACCTGAGTAATAAAAAATAATGGAATGAGTCGGAGGTTGTTTGAATATGCTACGCTACTTGTTTCCAAATATATCGAAGGGAATTTGCAAAATTCATGAGATTTTTTGCACAATTGGCGGGCGGTAGCACGCAGTCCAAGAGTTGGTGATCAATTTGGCGATTTCTGGAATATTAACGATGCGGTGCCGAAAAATACCGTCAAAACCGGAAACGTTGAAATCCAGCCACTAGAAATAATCCGCCAAATATCGGTCGTATTTGCTTCGAAATTAATCGTATCATCCTCATCTAGGATCCTGATGGAACACCATCGGTGAGAAGTTCGACACAAAATCCCTCGCGCTTCGCCGAACTTTACACCTATGGCGTTCCATCAACGACCTATCAGCAACTAACCCGATAATTTCGAAGTACTCATAGTATTTCGAGTGAAAACTCGTTGGATAGATCGTTTATCATTACGTATTGTTTATTTATGAATGAAAAACAGTCGAATCATATTTTGATATCGCGAAAGAAATTAAACGGTAGCCGCAATGGTGTTCTCGGGAAAATTGTCCCCCGAAAATTTTTTTCCCCCCGATTTCTCGGAGAATTATGGGGGGGGGGGGGAGGGTGGGGTCATCGATCTGGGGCACCCGAGTTCACCCACACCGCGCGATGTACTGACCGCTCCCGAGTGGGGGAGCCGATATAGGCCAATTCCCTGGGGAAAAATTTTCCGGAAACGATTTTCCGGGAACAATTTTCCGGGAACAATTTTCCGGGAACAATTTTCCGCGAACAATTTTCCGGGAACAATTTTCCGCGAACAATTTTCCAGGAACAATTTTCCGGGAACAATTTTCCTGGAACAATTTTCCTGGAACAATATTCCGGAACAATTTTCCGGGCATGATTTTCCGGAAAAAATTTCCTGGAACAATTTTCCAAGAACGATTTTCCAGAAAAAATTATCCTGTACATAAGGCAAACTTATCACTTTTTTCTATCATGACCTGACGTATCCTCTCATTACTTTCAGGCACAACGATTTGCCCTGGAACATCCGAAAATTCCTGAAAAATCAATTGCGTGACTTCAGATTTGAGGATTTAAAGGGCAGCCAACCATGGTCGCAATCTGCCTGGAGTCACACTGATCTCAGAAGACTGAGGGAGGGCATGGTAGCGGCTCAAGTGAGTATTTACAGTTGGGTTAAGTAGATCAATTAGTGAAGCAATCCAAGCTTCTATATTTTCCGGTACTAACAAAGTTAATTCCGAGTTAAACGCGAGCCCCCTTTTCCGCCTAGCTCAAAGAATAATTGGAGGCCTTTGTTATCGACAATGTGGAGGTACTACCTTAGAATAATTATTTTCATTATTTTTATATACTGCGTAGCTCGTTTTCGAGTCCATTGAACATACTTTTCTCTCGACAGATGACAATACCATCGCGACTCGTTTTTCCGATTCATTATAGGAGAGTCAATGTTGTTAACAGTGAAAGAGGAAGATATCGAAATAATAATGGGGAAGAAGATACCTGCGAATTTTTTTTACAGAGGTTTATTAGATACATATATATATATATATATATATATATCCATATACACCCATGTAAACTACAGACAACAGCGCCTGAGAAAATACAAGTGCCAAAACTGTCGAAATCATCATTTGGAGTCATCATAATTTTTCGGATTTAAAAATTTTCAAAAAATTACAAAATTTCAAAATTTGGAAATGTCCAAAAACAAAAAAAATTGGACCACTTACTAAGAAAATGACTATTCATTTTCCCACTTCATCGCACAGTTTTTTCCCTCCGGCCCTCTCTTGCATTGGATCCTTCGAACTAGCTTTGAAGGCTTACCTCAGAGACAATCCCTGAAATCTTCGTCCAGCTTCTTATCTCCCTCTTCTCTTTGGTTTTTTCTTCTGGACTTCTGGTCCAGCATCTCATCTCCCTCATCATCACACACTTTTACATTTTCTTCCACTTTTTCAATTTTCCCTCTTCAGAGCCCTGCCGCTACAATTACGGTATTCATTGTAGGAAATCTATACACTACGTTGTGCTGCAATTCTTGTTGTTCTGATTTCTCTCTATTCTTGACTTTTTTTTTCCGTATGTCGGTATCTGTCTACTTATGCTCTGCTACGTTCTTCATTCTTGCGCAATGTGTTTTGTGCAACATAATATACAGTGAGTGAAATTTCAATCAATCAATCAATCAATCAATCAATCAATCAATCAATCAATCAATCAATCAATCAATCAACCAATCAATCAATCAATCAATCTATCTATCTATCTATCTATTTATCTATCAATCCATCAATCCATCAATCCATCAATCAATCGATCGATCAATCTATCTATGAATCAGTCCCTCAATCAATCAATCTATCAATCTATCAATGAATCCCTCAATCCATCAATCCATCAATCCATCAATCCATCAATCCATCAATCCATCAATCCATCAATCCATCAATCCATCAATCCATCAATCTATCAATCCATCAATCCATCAATCCATTAATCCATCAATCCATCAATCCATCAATCCATCAATCCATCAATCCATCAACCCATCAATCAATGTATCAATCAACCAATCAATCAATCAACCAATCAATCAATCCATCAGTCAATTCATTCTCACGTAAGTTGCTCTAGCCATGCGGCTGGGACCGACTGTCACCATTTAGGCACATTTCAAAACACAGAGTAAAACCCGGAAACCTAGGCCTGATGGACCCCCCCCCCCCCTCCCGGCGTCGAGTTGGGTTTTCGTCCGGCGTAGCGTTCTCAGTTGCTGGGTACCACCGATAGCATACACGGTTCCCTCATTATACAGTGCTAGACATTATGAGCAACAACACAGGAAAAAAGTCACTACAATACAGTTCTTTATGAGTATACGTGCATTAACAGCGCATGTAACCTTTGATGAAAAACAGGATGTGATTATGAAAAAACCTTCATTTCAGAAAGATGGGAATATTTGTGTAAATGAGAATAATTTTACATGCCAGCCGCATGTATTCGCGGAAAAAAGTCGAACACTGAGTGAGAAAAAGTTGATTCAAAAAATTCAACAAAGCCCATTCCGATTCATGTTGGTTTTACAACGTCAAAATGTTAATGGGCCTTTGTTCTCTTTCAACAATTGATGGCCCAAATTCAAGAGCCTCTCGTTTCATTAAATTGTGAGTTAACCGGAAGTACTGTAATTATATAAACCTGTGACTATTAATACAGCTTGAATTACACAGAATGGTATTATGCTACTGGAATATTTACCTTGTTTAATTGCATTACGTATTACAAGGGGAACTTCACTTTTGGGGATTTACAAAATGTTTGACCTCCAACTTGTTAATTTTCACCAAAATTGTTCAATGTTTCCAGTAACTCTCCTAATTCTGTCCAGAATTTTCCAAGATTACAATTTTTTTTTTTAGTTTCCAAACTAAACGAAAATTTTTTTTCCCATTTTCAAAATTATACAAATTTGCCAAAATTTCAAAAAGTTTTCAAATTTTCCAACCTTTCCAAGTTTTCCAAATTTCCCAAAATTTCCGAAAATTTTTCCAATTCCCAAAATTTTCAAAACATTCAGAATTTCCCAAAGTTTTCAAATTTCCAAATTTCCCAAAAATTCGAAAATTTTTCCAAATATCCAGAATTTTTCAAATTTCCAAAGTTTTCAAAATTTCCCGAATTTCCAAATTTTCTAGAATTTCCAAAATTTCTCAAAATTTCTTCAATTTCTGGAAATTTGCGAAATTATTATAATTATCAGCATTTTAAAAATTTACCAAAGTTTCGAAAAATTTCAAAAACTTCCTAAATATCCACGTTCAAAAACTGAATTATATAGTGCCAAGTTTACTTTGACTATGCAAAGGAGCAGGGGGGGGGGCGTAACTTTATGAAGACTCTACCATAGAGGGTAAATTCGAATTTTGAGAATTTCCCCATTCACGTCTTGGAAATCGTTTCGCTTCAGAGGTTCAACTGTAGTGAATGTAGGGCGCTTAAGGCCTGGGGCCAAATTTGTTGGATAGCAATATTCATGTTAAGAGATCGATAAATGTGGGGAGATTTTCTCCCTCGTGGGTACGAACCAAAATTAAGTCATTCCCATGAATATACGATTACGTGATTTTTTTCATCCATTGGAGATAGACTCTCCAATCAGTAATTCCAGACTCTTCAGACATTTCTTCCGATAGCCGATGCTGCCGATAAATCAACATATATTCAAATCCCAACGTTAAATATATCTCCATATTTTTCCCTACATTTTTTTATCAACCCCCAAGCCTTGTCAAATGTCTTTCGTGAAAAAAATACATTGGAAATCAGAACGATTCGCCAACATACTCACTTCATTTTATTTCCATGTACTGTGGTCAGCCGTCATTCGAAGCGGTCAATCAATGTCAAACGCCAATTCCCACTATTTGACATCGAACGTGAGGTATAAATATGTGCTCATTGGACAAATCAGTTAATTCGAATGGCCTCTAATTGAATCAACATTACGATAAGCATAAATGCTTCACTGGAATTGCGAAAGAATCCAAAAATTTCCTGTTTTTTTCAGAAATTTGTCAAAATTTTCCTGGGATTTTTTTTAATTTTTCGCATGTTTTTGATATTTGAAATTTTATTTAAAATTTTTAATTCGGATTTTTATAACTTTTTTTAACTTCCCAATCTAGGGAACTTATTATAATGACCGCGAAAATGGAAAGTGCCAAATCGATGAAATTTTCACGTTTCTCGACGTTTTGCATCATCCTGAAGTGATTTCAGAGAAGTGTCTGTATGTGTGTGTGTGTTCGTCCGTATGTGGCCAAATTTTTCGTTTACGTTTTCTGGAAAACGGATCGTGCGATTCGATTATTTTTTTGTCAATCGGTACGTCTCCGTGTAACTTAGAGCTGATTCGATTTTTGATCGAATTCATCGAGTAGTTCCCCTGTTTTTGAGAAATTTATGTTGAGCAAAAATCGAAAATAGTGATAATGAACGTTCATTCACACAAAAATGTTGTAATCCAGGTAGTCAATGTCACAGTTGAAAAATATAAGCATATTTTATAACTGATTAAATTTTTAGTAAAAGTGATCCAGTGCTTATATTGTTATTAACAATGTCAATTGTTTATAATGTTCTACTGCATAAACTATTAGAGTTAGCGCAAAATTCATATGAGAAAAGTTGTTCGCCATATAAAAATACGTATTTTATGTAGAATACCTTTTTTCGATAATTTGCATATTTAAGGAGGTATAGCAGTCTCCACAATTATGTATGTAATAAGTGAACGAATGGACCCAGCGCTGGCATGACGGTCCCAATCGAAGCGTTTTCATGCAAAATCGAGCGGATCACATTTTGGATGGCATTTGTGCAGTATATGCAATGTTATTAGCAATTGCAATTGTTTATACTGTTCCACTGGGTACAATATTTAAGTTTTTGTTTTGCAGCCGCATCCTTATTGGCGTCTCACTTTCACTCAAGTAACACGCATAAGTCTCATCCTCATGCTCACAATGCGTATACTCAAGTATTCATAATTATCTGCTTCATAAATGAGTGAGTTTGGAATTCTCGAACAGGCATGTTTTCGTTATGATAATAACAGGGGTCACACTGATTAACCCTAGTATATCGGAGAAGAATAAATTTGGTAAGTTGTGCTGAAAAACCAAATCGGGAAGTTTTGTTTGGGCCCCGAGTGGGGCACACACCACTAGTTAATCTTGTTTTGAATATCTATTCGGCTCAGTTATAATCGCGCATTATTATGCGTAGCCGAGCTAATTGGAGCATTGATCCAAATGTAATCGAAATGTGCTTGCTAATTATCCAACAACAGAATTGAATTCAAATTACATCAAATTCGATTTGAAGATTATTTTATTTAAAAAAAATGGATCTCAATTTGGCCATCAGCTTGGAGATTATTCAATGACGAGGAGTGAACCGAATTTTATCAAAATTCGCTTGAAAATTAAGTGATGGAGAGAAATGGGCCAACATTTTAATGAGTGGATTCAATATTCTACGAGTTACAGTAGAGTTGCCTTAATCCGTCCGGGGGATGTCGTTGAGGGAATTTCTGTATTAAGGAGTAGCCCCACTCCTTCGCTGGGGGAGCGCATTGGAGGGAGTATATCGATGGCGCGTGGGGGGAACCAAATGAGTGGGGGCAACGGACCGCTACAACTGGCCAACGCGCTGGATGAGGTTTGTTGTAGCATACTGCGCCGCTTTTCGCGCGCACGTTAAGACAAGGATGCGCAATATGTTGTTGAGGTGAGGGACTAGCCGGAGGGAGAGCCTGAACGGGGCAGTAGTGGGCCGTTTACAGAACCAGTATATATCTTACATAAGAAGTAACACCGGGTTTTGATCCGAGCTCTCCCCACTCCACGATATTCAACCCTAGGCTCGTCAGCGCGCGCTGTCGAGAGGCGGGGACTGGGGAGAGTTGGGCCGAAAGCCGAACATACTTCTCTTGTAGGAAGCAGTATACGGGACCTCCACTATCGTTGTCTCCGGACTGTCAGAGAGAGTACGGTATATCTTTCTTCCTTGTTCTAATATCTTTTGTATTATCTTTCGATCATTGAATTTATTCACTGGATAAATCTGTTGATTCAAATGTTGCTTTACCAATCACAACGCAGTTTCCGGTTCCGGAAGTACCCAAAAAAAATTGTCGCAGGTACGCCCTGCGAAACGAATCGCCCTCCCCCACGCGATTGTCATCCGCGGCGAAGCCGGGCAGAGGGTAATTTGTCCTCTACGGCTAATCCAGAAATGTACTGTAAATGAAACCCATTTATGAAACCCATTACCTCCGCATTTCAACAAAATCAGGAATACCTAAATTTACATTGCTCTGGGGAACCAACATCAAAAATGACTTGTCGCATAAAAAGCTCTGTACGCATCGGTGAGTGGGCAAGAGAAATACAAGTATGCGACTGACATGCACAGAGTGACAAAGCTTGCTTGTTCCGTTGCTCAAGGTAAATAAACATGCGCAAGGTATTATTTCGTACGAAAGGGTATAATGCAAATGATACAAAGCATTTGTCGTATTTCTATTATTCTCGAAAACATGGAAATAGTCTTAACGTGCCTCCAACATTTCCAAAATTTCGTGAGCCCTTTGAAAGAAAAGCAGCTGAGATTGGGAAGATGCAACCTCCATCAAATAGACTCATCCGTTCCAGAGGAACTATTCGACCAACCCGAGCGTACGAAGGCCCTTATTCACACACAGACACACCTACGCACCCGCCCACCCTCTTACTCTCAGCCACCAGCCCACCCACCCAGCCACTCACCCACACGTACCTACCCACCCACCTACACACCCACTCACACACACACACCCCCACCCACCCACTGGCCCACACCCACCCACCCACCCACACCCACCCACCCACACCCACCCAGCCGCCCGGCCGAGCGGGAACCTAACCCCACACGGAGCGGGAACCCACCCATCATAGGCGTCGGCCATCGTAGCACACAGGTTTCTGGAGGTTTACCCTGTGTTTAGAAATACGATGGCCTAAAATGGCCAAAGTCGGCCCCAGCCGCATGGGTGGGTGTCCGGTACGCCCCCTGAAGGAATGCTTAACGGTCGCTACCCGGTGCCTACAAAATGAGAGGGACGAAGGAAAAAAAAAACTCACCCACCCAGCCACCTAAGTCTTTCCGTGTGGGCGCTACCCATAAAATGAGAACGCTAGGCTGGACGGGAACCCACCCCGACACGGGGGGAGGAGGTTCCATCGTGGGCGCCCGCTATCATACCACAAAGGTTTTCTCCGTATTTTACTCTGTGATTAGAAAATATGATAACTTGAATGGCGAAAACGGACGCCAGTCGTATTGGATGGGGGCTCGTTGCCGTAGTAGTGCCCACAAAGCAAAGCCTCGCGGCGAATCCTGTAAGTGACTACTAATGAATACAGAAAGAACAAAACCAAAAAGAGACTCATACAGCCCTGCCGACATGTCTTTGAAAACTTATTAGGATGATGTGGAATATCGAGAAAAGTGAAGATATCCGCAGAATTGTAGGGCAAATCGTTAGGAAGTTGTGAAGAATTTCAG
Source organism: Asobara japonica (assembly GCA_026005395.1). Lineage (NCBI taxonomy): Eukaryota > Metazoa > Arthropoda > Insecta > Hymenoptera > Braconidae > Asobara > Asobara japonica. The sequence goes on from BQMI01000028.1 coordinate 3,524,493, forward strand.
AAAAAAACATTTTGAACACCAAAGCCCAACATGTTGGCAATTCGGAAGGCGATCAGAAATATTTTGTAATCTTCAAAAGGAAAATATGAAATTGCTATAATTTCCACAATTTGAATTTTTTTTTTTTTTTGCAATGTCTCGCATTTCAGAACCATCTCAATTTCCTTCAATTCCGGAGATTCTCGCAATTTTCCAACGATTCTTACCATTTCTGTCATCTCTTCTATTCATCCATCCGAGTAAGAAGTTTCACTTCAAAAATAATTAGGAAGGACAGATCTCATTAAGCGGCGGGTGCACATGAAAAAAAAACTTCAAGAAAACAAAACTAAAGTACATTCGGTTGTTTGCAAGAATCAGATTTGTTAGATAAAAATTTATCTCGACTATTTCGAATCCGAAACTTGTGGTTCAATCAAAAAAATTTTATTGGGGATTGGAAGCAGACAATATATATAGTCCCCAAAGATTTTTCTTATATTTTTAATCTCAATGTGGCTGATATTTTCCACAAGTGTTTATTGATCCCCTAAGGGTTACAAGCAAAAAAAGCTGATATTCTTCCTGTATGTGGAATGTACATCATGGTGCATGTAACTTCCCATTAATTCCAATTTTTAATGAATTTCAGTTTTGGTCAGCATATGTGCCATGCTCATCCCAGCATCTCGATTCGGTCCAGCTGGCCCTCGAGCAAATCGACTTAATTCGACGTCTTGTCAATAAGCATTCCCAGCACATGGTTGTCGTCACAACAGCTGAAGGTACGTGGAGCCTTCATTTCCATTCTCACACTCCTGATAGCTATACCAACAAAGTCTGCCTCCCCTGCGGCCAATTCCATAATCATTTACAACATGACCGGACCACAATTTCCACCCCTCCGTCAAATTACGTGAATGTCTCCCCATAGGACGACCATAGATGGCCTATCGCCATCTTGTGGCTACTTTCAACTTAATACTCTGCCTATAACCCCAAGCTCCTAGTCCCCAGAGCCCTCAAAAATTCATTGGCCACTACATCCAAGATGATCAATTATACTTTGATGATTGCAGGAATCGAAAAAGCCCACAAAGAACATAGATTAGCCAGTCTTATAGGAGTCGAGGGTGGCCATGCCGTTGGGACGAGCTTAGCTGTGCTGAGAATGTTCTACGAGCTTGGCACAAGATATTTAACCCTGACACATACATGTAATACCCCTTGGTGAGTATTTAAATTGTTAACAATTGTGAGGAAAACAGCTTCCACAAAAATCTGACTTCTCTCCCAGTGAAACTGTAGGTCAAAATAAGTCTGCTTATGGTTTGTTTTTATCGAAGTGCTCTGCCAGGAGGTGGGAGGGGGGGGGCGGGAGGGGCTTGCGAACTCGCCCCTCTAAATTTTATGGCTGTACGGTTTAGGGGAGGAAGGATGGAGACATAGTTCCACCCTCCCCCCCTCCCCCCCAACAAGACCTAAGAACAGAATGTGTTGACGTCTATATGCTACGCACGCCACCACCTCTCCTGCGCTACGCTCCCATTCCCCCTGATTGCGTCCCCTACTATGACTGCCCGCCCCTCATGCCCTGTGGAAATTCGTTACATCGACCTTTCATTTTATGGCATAGCGCGCCATAAAAGTTTTGTCTCCTACTATGGCCGCTCGCCCCTCATGCCCTGTGGAAATGTGTTACATCGACCTTCCATTTTGAAAAGTTTCACTTAAAAAAAAAACAGATTAAGCTAGTGGAATTTGTAGAATGTCAAAACAAGGCGAAGAAGACATTTTCAAGATAATAGACTAATAATTAATAGCATCAATAGCCTCATGATTATCATGAAATAAGAAGCAGTCGAAGTACTCAGAGCATGGTGAAAATCGACGTGTTGAATATTCATCAACCCCTCGATAACTTGCAACGAAAGTTTCTCCCGTAATGGCTTTAATTCTTTAATAGAGGCATTGAGATGCACAACGCTCAGGAAATTCACTGGGAATACGTTAATCGAGTAGTGCAGCGCTCGCAGAGCAAATTTGCGGAAGACATACTCAGCTTCCCTTTGCAGATATACAGACTGTTGAATGATGAATTTGTTAATATGAATTTAGTGTTTATTTTTAGTTTTGTCAATGTCGTTCCAAAAAGACATTGAAATCATTTCAAAAAAGAAAGAAAATCATTTTCTTGAAAATCCAATGGGATGGAAGTGTGTCTGCCCCCGTTGGGAGCACAAACAAAATTTCCCGATTTGTAATTTCTTTCTGCCATTCCAAGATTTTCCGATACGTCAATTAAATGTTCAAAGACTGGTTCAAGAGAAACAAAATAGGAATCATGAAATTTAAAATACTGGAGTACGACAGGTGTCGCTACATGCGAATATGTTACGTGACGCACTGACCAATCACACTGCGCGGCGCGCAATTTAAAAAAAATGTGTTGATAACTTGTTTTGCCAATATTTCCGGAAAACTTGACAAAATTGGAATAAAAACGTTTTCAAAATCGAATAATACGTTGTCACAACCGTTCCAAATAAAAACTATCTGTACCGAGAAGATTTTTCTCCTTTTTTTTATGTAAGACGGATGTTTTTTTCGGAAATATGAAAAAACTACAGAACCGATTTCAACCAAAATCTAATCAGCTTCGAAGACCACAAAGACGCTTCGATTGGTCCATACAGCATCTCAATCGCATAATTTGATGATGAAACATCGGGAAGTTAAAAATCATCTCCACTCGTCTTTATTATTTTTTACGTGTAAGTAGTTGTATCATCAGAATTAGCGTGATCTACACACAATCACCCAATCTTGCTGTTAATCCGATTATCGGTAGAAGCAATAGATTTCCATCACTTGGGCTTACCAACTACGAGTGAGGAAACGTGTTGGCCAACATGTGCAACACAATCATAATTCAATTGAGGAGCGTCCGAGCAGGGGTCATTGGAATTATCGTTATTCGATGGGGGGAAAATTTACGTTATGGACAGGCTCATTACGGCGAAATTGCGATTTCAGTGGGGCTAATCAACAGAGGTGAAATGGTGGATCAAAGCAGGAGAGAAAACTATATCGCATTATGATAATCCGGGGGATCGATGGAGGGCAAAAAACGAGCGCGATCTGATACTTGATGTGGGATTCAGGTCGCTCCGTCATTCGGCGAATTTAAAGGGATTCGCTGAACATTGAATAGGCTCTGACTCACCTGCGGATTGGTTGAACAATTTTTAATACTCTTGTATGAGAAAAATGTGATTTTTAGAACACTGTATCTATCACCTGTTGGCAAATTCAGATAAATAAAAAATCAGCCGGGATATTCGATTTTCTTGAAAAACCACTGCTGGAAAACAAGTCTGACATTTCACCACAGATTACATCGTTTTCCCACGAAAATCCATCGAGGATGAATATTGATGGCCGCAGTAAACGCAATCAATTTTTCGACTTCTCACCGAGTATTAAACGTGTATTCCATCTCTATTGGTTAACCATTGCGGTATACCAGGTGTTATGACAATTGACAATAAAGAAGAACGGAGAATAACGGTAATAACTGGAAGAGTGGCATGAAAAGATAAAAGCGAAACAGAATTCGCAAAATAGGATGCCAACGGTGAGAGTGATTATCCTCAATTCAATGAAAAAATGCACACACCGAGAGGAAAGTTCAATGGGCATACCAGAAAATATGACAATAATTATTGAACAAAAGGAAACCTTTATTATGCCATTGGAAAATTCTATCAGTTTAAAATTTACGGTTCACTAATTTGCATTTTTTTTTTATTGATAATAATTTGCATTGACTACGCAATTTGACTCTTGAGAACGGCAATTTCGTGAAGGTCGTATTGGAAATTTTACCTTACCGGTATGATAAATTTTACCCTGCCGGTTGGATAAATTTTACTCAGATTTTTTCTCCAATCTGTTTGATAATTGTTGATGGAGGAAAAATGCGAAATATCGGACAATCCTCGTGAGCCCACCAATGTGGGTTATACAGTGTGCTTCTATACAGCAGAACTTGTATAACGACACGCCAGGCGGAGTCTTAATTCCACGAGCGGACAATTTAGGGAAACCCCCTCCTCCTCGGCGACGCGCATCAGCGGGAGAAGGACACAGCGCGTCGTTGGGGCGAGCCGGCACGCTACTTGCTGAGTAGTGGGGGAAAGCCGCTTCCCCGCGAAGAGGGGAAGGGACATATTTCGGAGGTTGCTCTGTATCGCGATACGGAAACTGAAATTAATATCTATTTATTTTTTGCATTAAATAGTCAACGCCACATTTATTCATAATGCGAAAAAATATTGTTTGCAGATTCATATCTGCATATGGATGCCCGGAGCATTCAAAGCATTATAATATTAGATTTTTAATGAATTAGAGTTTTACACGAGCAAAAAAATGCTGCAAAATTGTATTTAATTAATTAAAATTTGAATGGGGCTTCTCATAATTAATTTGATAATTCGTTATACAGCGGACATGATGTAACGAGAAATATATCATATGGGTCATTTCATGCCATATTTTCATACCTCAATCCCGCTTTTGAACTCTATGAAAAACGTATCGTATGAGCGTTTCTGTGTGGAATTTACTTTTTCTCCTGTTTCACAGTGATCCTTCAAGTGAGGATTTTCCTCAATGGTAAATCTTGGGGGCAAATGTTGCTGGAAAATTTGAACAATTTGAGAGGTTTAACATTTATACACCATGGAAATATTTTCAAAATTTCGATAATAACATTGGATTAATTTTGAAAATTTGGAAACTCTTTGAAAATTGACCCAAAAAACAAAACGGTGAAAATGGGAAGGCAAAGTTCAAAAAATTAGAAACTTTCGAAATTTTGAAAAATGAGAATTTCTAAAACTTCAAGAATTTCAAAAATTTCAAAAATTTCAAAAATTTCAAAAATTTCAAAAATTTCAAAAAATTCAAAAATTTCAAAAATTTCAAAAATTTCAAAAATTTCAAAAATTTCAAAAATTTCAAAAATTTCAAAAATTTCAAAAATTTCAAAAATTTCAGAAATTTCAAAAATTTCAAAAATTTTAAAAATTCCAAAACTTACGAAAAATTCGAAAAAATCTAAGAATTTCCTGAATTTAAAGAATTCTGAAAGTTTCAAAAACTCCAAAAAGCAAGTAAATTCCCGAAAAATTCCCAAAATTCCAATGAAACCGATTCTAAGCCACGTTTCTCCCTGAAAATACTCAAAGTCAGCTCGCCAGTAAGCATGAGAAAACAAGCCTGCCATGAAACTATATGATAACAGGCATAGCACGGTATCATCCCCAAAAAACACGTATTCCCTGAAAGAGCGACAAGCAACAATGACCCACATAGTGTTGTCCTCGCCATATACCACGAATACGCAATGTTGACCAAGCGTTCCTGTGGTGGAGATGACCGACCCTCTATGTTTGTGTGAAGCATTTGTATCCCTCCAACTGTTGTCATATAGCTTGGCGTTGGCAAAATCCAGTGGAGTTCCTCTATGGTGTGGTTGCTTGGCAACGGAGTTGCCGAGAATCCTCACGCTCAGGGTGTAACATTGTCCGTAAAACAGAGGGACAATACGCGCTAGGAATTAAATGCGATAATTAATAGCATACAGGGACAAACGATAAAAAAAATCCATGGATTTCCCTCGTGTTATTGTCTTCATAATGCCTGATGATAATGTAGACAATGTTATGCGAATAATTGATGAAGAGCGTATAACTGTGCTCGGATTTAATTTTTTTTAATATAACAAAAATTTGCAACGCTCTTCCCATTACATGCACTATAACTATATATATACAAGCCAGAATGCGCGCACCGCGCGCCGAATGCCACTTTGCAATTTGAAGTAACAATATTGTTCCTTCAGACTTCTTGACCTGAGATCTCAGACCTCACCCTCGCATTCGACCCTCCCCCCCCCCCCTTCCGCTTTCAACCCTCGCCCCCCCCCCCCCCGCATTTGACCTGGCCCCCCCACCCCCCGCATTTGACCCTCGCCCCCGGCATTAGACCCTCGCCCCCCCCCCCGGACTCGACGCTCCCCCCGCATTCGACCCTCAGCCCCCCCCCCCCCCCACCTAAGTGTCCAGACAGCGTAACACCCTCAGATAGTCCCATAAGAAGTTTCATTTGAAAAAAAAAATTGTTGACTTCAACTTAAGTCGGAATGCGCGGAGTCAATGATATTGAATCGTTGATCATTTTATATTGTCCGCACATTTTACCGGCCGCACTTCATAATTGTGGCCACACATTGTCCCCTAAGTATCCATTAAATCACGCATTTTCACGTACTATTGTCTTCATAATACCCGTGGATAATGTAAACAATGCTGGGTGAGTAATTGATGAAGAAGGTGGAATTAAACTCGGATTTAACTTTCTTGGTATAATTTCTTTGCACCAAGTTTGCGATAAAAAGTAAAGCAACTTTCCGACTTTGCATTTTCCTTTTCCATCGGTACCAACTAAGTTGGGATAATTCACTTGAGCCAAGAAACTTGTTGAAGCCCTTCAACCGCCGTGTACATCACAAATACTTTAGGAAAATTGATAATTAATAATGCTCAACTGTGTAGGATTGAGGAATTTCATTGACGACACCTCCCTTTGACGAAATCAGACTAATTCGATGGATCAAGTAGTAATACCTTTGCTTGGTCAGCCAATTATTTTCAGACAGTAAATTTGTCTTTTTTATTCGGCACAACCTTAGAGATTCAATGATAGGAGAGGGGATAAATAAATAAATGAAATATTCAGTCGTTTTAAACCTGTCGGAGTATTAAAATCGATAATTTTTCAAATATTTTCATTTAAAGGCATATTGATTTGAGTGGAAGTTGCCTGTGATAATGAATCACGTTTTAATATGCACATGGCTTTAACTCGCAGCTACGGCAAATACGTCGCCCTCGTCGATTGAATTCAGAAAAAAATTTATCCAACTCCGGTGTTTGAAAAGTTGTTGGAAATGCCCATTAACTCCTACATGGCTTTACAAAAAATTGGGAAATTTAGGAAAAAAATTAAACTGTCAAACTTTCTGATGCAATAAAACTTTTCATAAATTTGTGAGCACATATAGTCATACTACAATTTTAATATGCCTAAATAGTGAAATAAATAAATGATATTTTAGGAAAATTTTCGAGAATTTTATAATATTCTATCGCATTACGCCAATTTTTTGTCCGAGTCGAAGTGAGCTTAAAAATTCCAAATGCCCTGGATGCTAAGTAACTCAATCTAGAATTATAATAGCGCAGAGTAATAACTGTCCATTGGTGTAAAGCTTTTGTAACGCTTAGGGTGCGCGAGTCGTGAAAATTTATGGGAGTGGCGTACACCTAATCAGGTAGCGCGGTCGCGTGTCCGCACATGAATAATGTTATTGACATAATAGTTTCCAATTCTCGTATAGCCCTACCCTATGTTATACTCCATACGAGGGCAGTCATACGAGGGGGCTTAGAGGATTATCGTCGCTATAGAAGGATTCACCAACGTCCGTTAACTCATCCATTGACATGTCTCACCCACTCGACCTCCCCTATTTTCCAACAAATACGTGTCAGTGTCAATAGATAATTGGCATGAATTTAGCTGGACCAAAATTGAAAGGGAGACTCAAAATATGATTTTTTTTTTAATACATCCCAAAGTTGTCAACATTTGGCAGTTTTGATTTTTTTGGCGAAGTTGCAAACTTTCCCTGTGAAAAATTTCACAGAACACACACACACACACACGCACACCCACACCCACACCCACACCCACACCCACACCCACACCTACACCATCACAAAAACGTTCAAAATGATTCAGATGGTCATGGTACATAAGGCTTTTCATTCTGAAAACATTACCATAACATTCCCTGTCGAAAAATGAAATATACTTCGAATTGATTTCTATCACATATAAACTGTGACACATGAGGAACGTCAATTGGAATAGCTAACACCACTAACCACCTTAGTTTACTGCTAGATATGGGATGACCCAGCGGACATCCGGCGGACGTGTCCTAATGACTTATCCACCGGACAGTGTTACATGGGTCCATGGATCCTGTTTCACATCTTATATATATCAAACTCATTGGGACTCCATGTTGCTCAGAGAAAACCGCTGTTTTTTCCTACAGAACAGCTTGCGAAATATCTTCGAGAAGAGCATTCTATTAATTCTCTGGAAATTCTGGATCGGAATATTGATTATGGCCAGAATGTATCACCGTGCAAAATAGTTGCTCAATACATATATATATAGATAAATGTGGGGGTGGGTGGGGCACAACGGGTCATATGTAAAATGGAATATAGGGCTTTCCAATATGTCCCAAACGCCATTTTGCACCCGTGGCCCATTCCGCCCCGTATCCCATTTTGCCCCCTACCCCCACTCCCACCCCCTTTCCCTATATATACGAACATATTAATGTCACTATTGAGTTACTGACCTATTGGTTCGGTAGGGCAGACTGCAGTACAGCGGACGAGCCTGGTCAAGTGCCTCATGTCGGTGGACTTTCTAGATTTGGAAAAGTGAGTACTATACATGTATATATAATATAGATGTTAGTGAAAAATTTTTGCTGTATTGCTCTGTGAATTCTGCATGCACTGTTCCATGAAAAATGGGGAAAAATGTTTGAAACTTATCGAATTATGCGGTGGAGCCTCTGGAGTTTTAAGGTAGTCTGGAAGTTCTGGAGAATTTGAGAAGATTTGGGAGATGATGCTCTTTTTGAAATTTTTGGACACTCCGGAAAATTGAGAGATTTGGGATGAGGATTCTGGAAGATGAGACTATTAAGAGGTAATTGGGAGGTTCCGCTAGATCCCCGAAGCGCCCTGACCTCCGTTTTTTGGGGTTTCCTCACTTTTGCGCTCTACCTTGATGATTAATGAAGAAAAATCTGACGCATTGGCTGGCCAAAGAAAAACGGTTGCATTTTTTTTGTGTAAATGCATCCTCTATTTCTCAATTTTATCCAATTTTCAAATTGTACAAAAACAAAATTTTGAAAAAAAAAAAAAAATTAAATTTGTGCTCCACTGGTGCCCACCAAAAATCCTTTTTCTTCCTCAAGTTAATTCGCTCCCTCTGATTCACGGTATACACTGGCCATTGGTACCAATGGACAATCATTTGGGTACAATAGCCCATTCAATTGTATTTAATCCGGTTACATAATTTAATTGATCGCCTAGTTGGTACCAATAAATATTCATGACCGGTATGAGAATCAAGGTGTAGTGAGACGCGAAATGGATAAGTTGGGGAACAATTGATAAAATATAATGAATGGGTCGAATCAAAATATCGTTTAGAGCCAGGGGGAGGGGGGGGGGTTGAAATCCAATGAAACTCTAACAGCGGTGAATGTGCGTACGTGTTACTTCGGTAATTAATGAGCGCCTGATATCCTGTAATGATTGCTACGTGGTTAGCCGCGAGGTGTGGCGTTTTCTTGTTTTCAGCCAAATTGAATAGGGCAATTTAATTTGGGAAATTTAATTTCCTGTATTAATTCTCCTTTTAACTTCTCAACGTATATATAGATGTAGTGGGGTACAAACAAGCTTCCGCGGTTTCGGCAATAGATGGCGCCACCAGAAGGTTGTGGATCAATCGTCAGAAGGAAACGTCTCCATCTGAGTTTGACTATATGGTAACAATATGAGCTCAAAATATTAGCGATTTTTATTCGTGCGAAGATGTCTAGGTTTGAGCCGTATATGCGTCACTTCCGGTGATTTTTTATTCACTTTGTTAATTCGAAGAAATCTGCCGCTGGGGCACATCGGATTGCTTGTACAAGCATATTATTGATACTATGATATGACGTAGGAGGGAGTTGTGTCTGAGGATACACAATACTTTGAATGAAATGTATTGTAACAGTTATACATAATGAATCTCTATTTTTCCATAGAAAACGGCGGAAACTTATTTGTTCCCCCAATAAATTCTCGTATAGTAATATAGGAAATTCCAGTATGTTTTACACTTGATTTGGCGAAATTATTTAAGGGTTTTTTCAAGTAATGCAATGGAAAGAATCGGGTATGTAGACGTTGAGACCCGGGTAAAATTAGAAACGGACATTTACAATTTTCTCAGAGCTTCTGATGAATTCAAACTTCATGAAAATTTTAAATACTTTGGATGGATCGATTTTTTATATTCCCCGAGGAAAACTAATTCGCTATCCTCCCACAAGTTCCCACAGGAAGCTCATTTTCATGATGTTAGAGATATGCAAAAATATGTAAAAAACATGATGTTTAATTATGAAAAAAGAACGCATAATTATTCATGGGCCACGAGAATAAAAATGAGCCTTTTCCGATAAAAGTCTTAGTTGTAAGTACTTCCGGAACTTCAAAATTTATTTACGAAAAAACAGAAAGGAGTCTCCACAAGTTCATTAACTACGAAAATGTGAAAAGATGGAGAGGCGCGACCCTTTCTAGATCATTTAAAGCAAAAGGTCTGTATTTGTGTGTGTGTGTGTGTGTGTAACCAAAAATTTCCCGGAACGATTTCTCGTGAACACATGATCCAATCAAGGTCCTGTATGACGCAATCGAAGCGTCTTGCCCTAACTTAGAGCTGACTAGTTTTTGGCCCATATATGTCGGCTGCTTTCTATTGTTCTTAACAATTTCAATTGTTTATAACGCTGTATCTCCCGAAATATCATAGATACACAAAAATGTGTCGAGTAAATATTGTTCTTTATAACAGAATACATATTTTGTGTTGTTTGACTTTTTTCGTATCTTTAACCGTTTCGGCGTTAGAGCGTTATAAACAATTGAAATCATTTAGACAGCTCTATGGTGAGAAAAATGAGAGATCGGAAAGGAAGTACACACACACGCAGACATCGGGAAATTATAATTTTGACCCGCGGAGGGTCAAACCCACAGCCCATTTTTTTCAAATTTTCTTGTGCAAACTTTGGCACGGAAAAAATGACGAGCCTAAAAGAAAATAAAGAATGAAAGATTTGAGAATATAAAAACAAAATATTCAACAACGCGTGCGGTATTCAAGCGATGCATGCAATGTTCTTATGTGAAAACTCTTTAAGTACTGCCGCCGTGTTGCCGCTGTGCACAGCACATGTCTCATTTAAGTATCGCTCAAGTACTGCTATTCATACAACTTCTCGTTTCAGTGTCTGCAAATGACTATATACTCAAGCGTTTAAATACCTCACAATCATGACACATATATACAGCCTCAAGCAAAATGCCATCCAAGCCTTGACCACTTGAGTGTCGTTTCGTGTTGGCGTATTTCACGTCAATGGACGACGTAAGGTTGTCTCCAACTACTTGACTCAGATAGAACATAAATTCTCACTTTGCCGAATAGGGGATGAAGTTGAAAGTTGCTCAAAAAATTAGGAAAATACATTGGAGTGATACAGAAAATTTGTTCAAATCAATCATTTTTTTGGATAATGTTTTCAACTTTTTGGAATTTTTCATAGGTTTGAAAATCGCTAATTTCCGCTGTTTTTAAAAATGTAAAAAAATTGTCAGTTTCGAAGAAAAATCAAATTTTTTATTTTTGGAAAATTTTTGTGATTTAAAAAAAAAATCGAATTTTTCAATTTTTTACAATTTTGGAATTTTTAAAAATTTGGACATTTTCAATTTTTTCCAAACCTACACATTTCTCTAATATCCAGAAAATTTCAATCTTTGAGAATTTTCGGAAATTGTGACATTGATAAGTTTATCAGAGTCCTGAAATTCCTCTGCATTTTCGCTAGAGTTTTCTTGTGCATATTAGCAAAGGGTAAATAAATTGAGATGATAAACCTGAGAGTGGTTCAAAAAATTAGGGAGATATGCATCAGTGGGGAATAAAGTGGAGGAAAAAAATTGTGGTCATACGTCTAGTAGAAAGAAGGGAGAGGGGGGGGGGGGGGCAATGTTTCACTTCTTATGCACACTTCCTTCCGCCGGATCTGGTTCTGGGTGCATGAAAAACTTGAACTGATTTGTTAAACTTCTCCCTGGATGTAGAGATAGGGACAGCCAACCCCAAAGCAGCATTCATGTCCATCACTGACCGTGTGCAATGAACTTATTTGATTTTAAATTAATTTTTCTTTCCCAACTTCTTCATTTGCAAAACTTTCGATGAGTATATTACATGAAACAGATTCTGTCTAACAAGTAGTTATTCCCTTATCAATCAATTGACTCAGAACCTAGTCAATTCCAAACTGATATACCGGAAGGAGACTCCCCATACGATACTTCGTTTCTTGATAAATGAATAATCTCGAGCGTGATCCGTTCGACTAATCTCGAACACGATCCATTCGACTTATCTCGATCGCATTCCGTTCGACTAATCTCAATCGCATTCCGTTCGATTAATCTCGAACGAATTCCGTTCGCCTAATCTCGAACGCGACACATTCAACTTATCTCGAGCGCGCTCTGTTCGACTAATCTCGAACGCGTTCCGTTTGACTAATCTCGAACTCGATCTGTTCGACTAATCTCGAATGCGTTCCGTTTGACTAATCTCGAACTCGATCTGTTCGACTAATCTCGAACGCGTTCCGTTCGACTAATCTCGAACTCGATCTGTTCCACTAATTTCGAACGCGTTCGGTTCGACTAATCTCGAACGCGTTCCGTTCGATTAATCTCGAGCTTGCTCCGGTCGACTAATCTCGAGTACGTTCGGTTCGACTAATCTCGAACGCGATCCATTTGACTAATCTCAAGCGCGATCCGCAGTCCGTTCGACGAAATGTCAGCGCATCGTATGCGACGGCCGTAGTCATGCGATCGGGCGCGAACGGTTTAAGCTCCTTCACTTGCGTCTTCTGTACTCATGCGCAGCTCCTCACTCGACATTGAGCTCCACACGATCGAGTGGTGGTATACGCAACCTCACATCTCGAGTGCCACAATTTATTGGAGTTTTCGAGCCATTAACGTCACATATTTTCCGTAATGATACTGTAATAAGTGCGTGGCGAGAGGACATTTGAAACGGATTATGCGGATCTCAATGTAAAGTGACAAGCCGCGAAAGCGTACCGAAGTCGCATCCGAACGATTTCAAACTGCTCGCGCCCGATCCCATGACTACCACCGTTGCATACGATGCGCCGTCATTCGGTCGAACGGAACATGCTTGAAAATCGCCTCGCAGTGCTCGATGTTGACGGAGGTTGCCGTCGGTTAAAACGTCGACATGTTCATCTCGGAACGTCATATCTATATATATGTAGTCCATTGAGTATTCTTTGGCCTCGTTTTCTGCAAGCATAAACTGTAATGTCACGTTTTGTTTGTTTTTCAGAGTGTTGTCTGGGAGATGAACAGACTAGGCATGATGGTGGATCTCTCTCACGTATCCGTGCCAACCATGTTGGATGCCATGTCGGTGTCCAGAGCGCCTGTCATTTTCAGCCACAGTAGTGCCCATGCACTTTGCAATTCATCGAGAAATGTGCCCGATCACGCACTTCGATTGCTGGTAAATATGCACCATATGCTTTACTATGCTCACCGCTTTTAGCCTACATGCGGATAGTGGAAAATTCCGAGAGAACAATTTTTATTATTCCAGGCACAATCAGGAGGTATTGTGATGGTATCCTTCTACCCGCATTTTGTCAGTTGTGGAGAAAGGTCAACGCTGGATGACGTAATTGGTGAGTTCAGTTGTGAGGGGTTTTGAGGGTGGAGAGTGCTCTGAAGCGGACATTGCCTGATTATATATATTTTTTTCTACCTTTTTTCTTCGAGCGCTTCTGTGGATGAGTTTGCTTGTTTTGACGGATTCATTGGAAATTGAAGTAAACTATTATGAGGTTTCTTTTAAGAAACCCGATTTTTCAAATTTCGGAATTTATATTTTTTTTTTAACCCTATATGTATATATGCGTTTGTGTGTGTGGGGGGGGGGTGAGGATAGGTGGATGGGTGGGCGGGGATAGGTGGGTGGGTGGGCATGGCTGGGTGGGTGGGAGCGCATGGCTGGGTGGGTGGGTGGGCATGGCTGGGTGGGTGGGAGCGCATGGCTGGGTGGGTGGGAGCGCATGGCTGGGTGGGTGGGAGGCCATGGCTGGGTGGGCGGGCGGGTATGGGTGGGTGGGTGTGTATTAATACCAATTGAAGGAATTGTGTCCTAAGACTGACACGCACACACACACACACAAAGCGGAAAGTTATCAGAATTATGTGAAACGTCGAGAAAAACGTCCTAGTTCCGGAAGTTAAAAATTTCATAACTCTGAAAATCTTTGACCTCACAGCCATGTCAAAAATCTCCAAATACATTCATGCTATTCCCCACCACACAATATGTGCCCGGTGTTCAGTCCACTTAAAGAGCGTTTCACAGACCAATGGCTGCTGTGCACTTCGTATATATGCGCGGATATACAACTTGTGATAAAGGTAACCAGCAACCAGTATTTCTAGCTCGCTCCGAATTAAATAAAATTGAAAGTTTACAGCGATAACTAAAGGCCAAGTTTATGGCTGCAACCTGAAGTGCATTTAAGTGAACCAGATGTGGTGGCGTTGAGTTGGCCTCAACTAATTCTGAAATAGTTTTCAATCAGACTTCTCTGACAGTTCGATGCAGCCGGTGAAACCCTTTATTTTTTTTTTTTTTAGTTTCGTTTGTAGAAATTTTACTTTTTACCTTATACTTTACGTTGCCCCGAACTTCAATAGCCAGTGAAATAGTAAATACTGCAAAAGGAAAAAAGACACATGCCATTTCCCTGTAGGAATATCGGTTGAACGTTTTCTACGCATACATTTGCAACATATACAGGGTGCCTCAAAACTGGTAGTTTTTATTTCATATGTCGATGAACCAATTCGAATCCGATAGTTCCGCTTTTATTTTTGCGCTAGACTGTTTCTTCATATTTTAATGATATATGAAATAAAAACGATCAGTTTTGGGACAGCCTGTATATAGGAGATGCCTATGAGACATATATAGTCTGTGTGTGTGTGGGTGGGTGGGATGGAGGTGTGAATGGATGAGTGGGAGGAGGGGCGGGTGAGTGGATGGGAGGGAGGCGTGGGTAGGCGGGTGGGAGGGGGGTGTGGGTGGGTGGAAGGGAAATGTGAGTGGGAGGGAGGTGTGAGTGGGTGGGTGGGAGACAGGGGGTGGGTCGTTGGGAGGATGGTTGGGGGGTGTGGGTGGGAGGGAGGTGTGAGTAGGTGGGTGGGTGGGTGGGTATGTGGGTGACTATATAGCGTGATCGCTGCATCTTCCTTTGACCAAGATCTGTTTCTTACCGACGTTATCAGGACATCTACTTGTCGATAATTGGAAAATCGATCTATATATAATACTTATCTTTTCCTATGAGGCTTTTTTCAACTCACCACCTCAAAGACCCACCCCTCTTTTAAAAGTATGTTAAACCTATAGAAAAGCATTCCTGACATTGTAATTAGAGCGAGCTTCATCTGATTCAATCGTTCGCTACACTCTATCAATGATAAACTTCCTACCCCTTGGACAAAGTTTCATCACGAGAAATTCTCGCTTCAGTGAACTTTGTCAATGGTAATGTTATCGTTCTTACGGATGCGGCGACCAAATCTTGATAAATCTCTTCAGAATTGCCGAGTAAAGTCTTCAAGACACGAAAGCCAACGGAGATTTCATTGAGATTAATGTGAAATTTGTATGGAAAGTAATAATACTGAATTTCTGGAACGTGTTAATTAATTATTAATGGATCCAAGCTTGAAACATTTGGCTTCAGTTGCTCGAACAAAGTTGTCAGGAGAAAACTCAACCAAACAGCAGAAATGGTATTTATAAACTTTCCGAAAGGAACGGATTTTGGTAGACTGCGCCAACACTGCTTTCCCTGTTTACCAGTCGAAGTACTTCCTCAGCAAAAAATATGTGGAGTATTTCGCAAAATTTGCATTTGAATAATGAAATTTAATTTTTTTTTGTTGTTCAGGAGATGGAAAAAACAATTTCCGAGCTTAAATAGCCGACCGAAAAAATCCACTTCCCGAAAAAAAAAACACCAAAAGGTTCTCTGAATTTTATAGTCCTGGCTAAGAAACCGTTTCCTCAATCTTCCCACAGTATTACTCCTTAATTAAAAGTGTATCCAAGCTAAAACATTTGGTTTCACTCCCTCTATTTCGCTAAAGTTGTCAGAAGAAAGCTCAGCCAAAACAGCAGAGCTGGTATTGATAAACTTTCCAAGCACCGGATTTAGTTGTACTCCAAGAAGTGCTTCACCCATTTCGTCATTTCAATGCAAAAGACGCTTGTTAGAGGTGTCTCCAGATATTTATCTGTGTGGCTCTTGTCAAAACTTGTGGATTACGCCTACACAGACAGATTTATTTCCACCATGAATGAATTCACATGAATGTTTATAGCCCTCGTTTCACCAATCCTCGATTTTATGTTACAGCGCATATAAATCATGTACGAAAAGTGGCTGGTACAGACCATGTGGGACTTGGTGCTGGGTATGATGGAATCAATTTGTAAGTACACCTAAAATTCTTGAGAATGAAATTTGAGGTAGAAAGTAGTTGAGGGCACAAAGGCCATTACTATTAAAGCTAGCGCTGGGAAAAGGTGGGATGAATAATTGGGTGGGTCTGGTCATGCGAAGGCCATTTAATCGGAGATTACGTGGAATGCGATTAAAAGCCCGTAAACGAGACTAAATTAACTTTCAGACTGTGATACATAACGATATATAATTGGCGAAGTGCTCTTAACACTCTACTGCTTCTTTCCGATCCAGCACTTTTACTCTGCCAATTGAGAATTTTGGAGTGATAGAATTTAAATTGTGTAGACCAAAGAAATTGGTATGGCAATAGATTATGACCCAATTGAAGTGGATTTGATACATGAATCAATAATTTTGGCCTACAATATTGAAATGGCTAGATACGATATGAGCGAATCTGGGAGAGTTAACCGGAGTTGAGTTAAGTAGTGATTGACTATAGTCAAATAAAGATTGACGTGAGTCAAATGTAGATTGGCTTGAGTCAAGTAGAGATTGACTTGGATCAAATGCAGATTTACTTGAGTCAAGTAGAGATTGACTTGAGTCAAGTAGAGATTAACTTGAGTCAAGTAGAGATCGAATTGAGTCAAGTAGAGATTGAATTGAGTCAATTAGAGATTAACTTGAGTCAAGTAGAGATCGAATTGAGTCAAGTAGAGATTGAATTGAGTCAAGTAGAGATTGACTTGAGTCAAGTAGAGATTGAATTGAGTCGAGTAGAGATTGACTTGAGTCAAGTAGAGATCGGATTGAGTCAAGTAGAGATTGACTTGAGTCAAGTAGAGACTGACTTGAGTCAAGTAGAGATTGACTTGAGTCAAGTAGAGGTTGACGGAAGTCAAGTATAGACTGACCTCGACCGCGTAGCGACCGACTCGAGTCAGGTATAAATTGACTTAAGCGTAAATTAGCTTGAGTCAAGCAAGGCATGGCCTGAGTCAAGTAGAGATCGGATTGAGTCAAGTAGAGATTGACTTGAGTCAAGTAGAGATTGGCTTGACTCAAGTGGAGATTGACTTAAGTCAAGTAGGAATTGTTTTAAATTAAGTACGGATTTAGTTCAGTCAAATAAACATTAATTTGACTCAAGTACAGATTGACTTGAGTCAAATCAGGATTGACTGGAATTAAATCGCTCACTCCCTTAAAGTCAATGAAGTCTTGGATCACACCGAGCCTACTATGCCCACTTGAATCGAGCAACGTTTGACTCAAATAAAGTACGGATAAATGAAATTACTGGAGGTCTCCCTAAAGAAGAAATATGAAAAATTCAGGGAGCTGGAATTAATTTATTTAGGTAATCTTGAACTTGGGGTAATTTGAGAGTTTGAGAGTAGTAAAGGTCTTTAAAATTCCGATGACTTATGAAATATTCATAATCTTTCAAAAAGTCATTAACTCTGAATATTCCAAGAGTTTCGAACGTTCCACTCATCTCAAAAATTTGTTGCGAATTTTTTTTTTTTCAATTCAAAAGATTTCAATAAGTTCCACGATTTCAAAAATGCGAAACAATTTACAAATTGTGAAACAACCACAAAAGTAAAAACTTTGATAAAACTGAAATAAAAAAATTCCACAACTTCCAACACTGACAAAAACTGCGCACTCACACACATACACACACAAAGCGATTCAATTGGCACGTACCATTAGCCGCCCACCACTTCTTTCGGACACAGTGAAATTTGCCTTGTAAATCAAGCTTCGGAATTTGAGAATTTAAACCTCCGTGAACATTCCAGCTGGCAGAATAGGATTTTTTACATCGTGCTAGATTGCGGGTGAGAGCTTTTTATCGCGTCGCGACGATATTGATTATTTTTTTTTTGCACCATTTTGAGCCGTTGATTTCACCCGTAGGATTATGAGGTATCCCAAACCTCTAAGCGGATGGAGGGGGGACGGTCGGTTCATAAATGTTGAAATTCCACTGCTCTACCACTTGGCTGGTGAGCGAAAAAAAAAATACATTATATGAAATTTCATGAAAGGACCCAGAGAAAAGCTGAGATAAATGAATTCTGCCTAGTCCTTTAATTTAAAATATTTCACTCAATTTTTTCCACTCCCTAGTAGAATGATGGAAATGTGCAATAAGTGAAGCATAAGTGGGGCAAATCAAAGGAAAAATTTCCTTGTCATCTTTACAATTTTCTTATCTCTGATTCTAGGACACCTGCAGGTCTTGAAGATGTAAGTAAATATCCAGAACTGTTTGCTGAACTCTTGGCGCAGGGATGGTCGGAGGGTGACATTCAGAAACTCGCTGGTCTTAATCTAATTAGAGTGTTCAAAACAGTTGAGCAGGTCAGTCGTAATCTACATCATTTTTATTGGAAAATAATTTTCTAGCAAGACGAGAGAGCCGAGACAGGACGAGAGCAACGAGACAAGTCGAGAGAATCGAGACAAGTCGAGAGAATTGAGACAAGTCGAGAGAATCGAGATAAGTCGAGAGAATCGAGATAAGTCGAGAGAATCGAGACAAGTCGAGACAATCGAGATAAGTCGAGAGAATCGAGACAAGTTGAGAGAATCGAGACAAGTCGATAGAATCGAGACAAGTCGAGACAATCGAGATAAGTCGAGAGAATCGAGACAAGTCGAGAGAATCGAGACAAGTCGTGAGAATCGAGATAAGTCGAGAGAATCGAGATAAGTCGAGACAAGTCGAGAGAATCGAGACAAATCGAGAGAATCGAGACAAGTCGAGAGAATCGAGACAAGTCGAGAGAATCGAGACAAGTCGAGAGAATCGAGACAAGTCGAAAGAGTTGAAATTCTCGACTCATATTGCGGCAACACTACATTTTTCGTTATAAAAAATTGAAAGATAGGAAATCCGTAAAAAATTCAAATTCAGTCTCTCTTTTTAAAAATTAGATCTGCTCTATGTAAAAATCTTGTTACGTAAATATTATCATCGATTTTCCCCTCATACACATTCGTGCCCAGAGATATGAGTCAATTCAAATTTCCCCAATGCTCCTTTTTTTCTGTCGAACAGATGTAAAATTAATTGATTAATGAACAGAACACCCTGGCCATTGATTACAGATAAGAGATCGAATGGCAGCAGATGGTATGGAGCCACTCGAGGAGGATATCCCTAACGAGGACATACTCGGAAGAGACTACTGCCGTTACAATCTTAAGCATCATCTTGCCATTACACCTTGAAGAACACTCCAACATGGTGCATAATTATGAACTCTTCATTACCAATATTTTTTATATACGTCGTTAGTAAATTTTCTCTATTGAATTACGTTGTGAATGGTTATAATCAATTTAATACTAACTGAAATAGACAAGAAAAAAAAGGCAAAAAATAAGGAACGGTTCTATGTGTACAAGTGATGATAATGATTCTAGTTGACAATGTGGATAAAAGTGATGGGGAAATTATGGGAGATAAAAATTTATGAGATTATCAAAACTTCGAAGGAAACATATACATATGGACCATTGTAACGTTCTATGACCAAAGAAATTTGTATGAAAAAAAATTGTTTGTGGATTTAATGACCCTTTTCAATGGAATTGGACCATCCGTGGAGATGGTGACAAGACAACTGGCAAAAAAAAATTTTGAGTATTGTACTGGACCCATCTGGCAGCCCATTACAGCATCCTCAATTAGCACTTCACATAAATATGCAAAAGCCATGTGCAAACACTGGCCACTGGCAAAATGGCGCTATTGAATTGGTCTATTCAGTGAATTCCAAATTGATAGTTTCATCAAATAACTCAACACCGCACATTCATTATGCTAATAAATCAGCTCCTGACTGATATTGAATTTTCCACGCTTAATGTTACCGCTTTTGCTACAGTCAATATGCATTATGATAATTATCACCGCCACTTCGTGCCGCTGCTGCCAATCGCTGAGGTACCGGATATTTGATTCTTTCGGGACATAACTGGAGATTCTTCGTGGACTTCCGGCGAATTTTATCGATCACTTCTGAAGGTAGATTTTCAATAGTTGGAGAATAATCGAAGAAGTTCTTTTAAAAGTCTGTTAAAATTTTCGATTTATTAAATTTAAAAACCTTCTCAAAAATTTCCAAAATTCCAAAGTCACAAACATTGGTCAGATCTGCTGCAAAAAAAATGAAAAAGAAGGCTCTGGTTAAAAGTGTCGGGCATTTTTTTTGAAGAGCCCTGAAAAAAACCCTCAAAGTGTCTGATTTGCCATGGAATGGTCCCATACATAAAAAAATGCCATTTCGAGGAACACGTTTCAAATAACATTTTTTTCACAGGCATAAAACTGGATCGTATATTTCTCCGACGATTCATTCGGGACGTTTATAACTTTTTTTTGGCACGGATTATTTTTTTTCCTTTTAAAGCTATCGTCGGGAACGTGGTATCATTACATGCCCAGCCGACATGCCGGAGGCCGCGAGTTTCAATTTTGTCACCTGGAAATTTTCAATATTTTTCAATGATGCGTAACTTGAATTGCGACGTTACCCCTAGGTATCCAAACCCACCCCCCCCCCCCTCCGCCAAATATACACGTACACTGTACACTATCGTGGGACAATGTCCGTATGACAGCCAAGGGCGGTTGAGTCAGTGTCAATGACAATTCGCCAGCCAGCCATGCGTCTCAAACAATATTGTTAATGAACGAAAATCGAATCCACATAATGGGATGCGAGGATATAGCATCGGAAATTTCACCCATTATCGGTGCCCTTTTGACGCGTCATTAGACTCATTGATAAAAAAATCGGTCAATCACTTGTCGTATCAGCTAATTCAAAATGTCTGTCTACTAATTATCGCCTAAATTATTGTTACTCCCGGGAGTGTTCACCTTGACGCCCGCGTTGCGCGGACTATTTTTCACACCCATCACCGGAAGTACCCTCTCGCCTGCAGGCCGGAAGGTGAGTACTGTCCGCCCGACCGGATGGAAAGTACACTGATCTATATACTAACTGGATGACTTGTGCTTATGGGACCCGCCATGTCGAAACCCTGGCGACCTAGGAGCGCCGCTAGCGCCATCCGGAAGTGGTGGCGGTACCAACCGAGAACGAAATGCGCATGGCACAGTGCGTCCGGTGCAAAAAGACCGGTGTAAAATTGCCGCACTATGCCGCGCATGCGCGGCTACGTTAAACTTAGTACAGTCGACTCTCCCACTAGTGCACTGCGCGGGACCGGACGCTCTACCGCCCTGCCCCACAAGTGACCCTCCCCTGCTTCTCCCACTCCCGAATACTAGTAAGCGCAGTGAGGTAGCATTCAAAGTCACGCGGGACCATTTGCACAGTGGTGGGAAGGCGGCGCTTGAGGAGATGGTGAGTGGTGGGGTCATGACGACACTGATTATAGGGATCCATCAACTTGTGGGACGTGCACTGGTGGGGGAGTTGACTGTGGCATTACCGGTTGAGGAGGCGCTGGGTCAGCATGTGAGTGGCTTCACTTGCGCTTTAGGGGACAAGCCATGCGACTAGTATAGAGATCAGTGGTGAATAACGAGCTTACCGGCCGGCTTCTGGGCGGGAAAGTACGAACTTTGCAACGAGGAGTGGAAAATAATGGAAATAGGAGATACAAATGGATGTACAACCAAGTATTGTAACATATATAGAATATATATCGGAAAAATTCCCCTTGTGCTCAGAAAAATTTACACAGAACATAGAACAAATTGGAAAATTTTAAAACCTAGAGAAAATTTAAATATCTTCGTGGATACCTAAAAATTTCGAAGTAAAAATTGCGAAGCGACAAATCTGAAGGAACTAAAGCTGTACTGAGGTTTTGACAGCAAATTTAGAGGATCGGTATATTCGTTTGTTCAAGGTGTACGGAGAACATCAAGATTTTAAATAATGAAGGCAGACATCGGCCAGACACTCTCTTGATTTAGATGAGCTTCTATTGACCCACCGGAAACTATGTGCAAATAGCAACTGGTAAACTCCGCAAACAATCCGATCACTCGCCCCAACCACTGGGCAAAATTTAATAAAGACTTGAATGCTTCAATAGTGAATAGGTACACAGTAACTACTCAATTTAACGGTTAGTTGATTTTACAAAGGAATATCTTTCTGTTTAAGTAGGGAATTTCATCGGAACTTTTCTTAATCTCATTTAGCTACACATTTTTCCATACTTCCAACTACATTTTTCAGATTCATAATTTTTTGAATTTTCGAAGAGGCTTGCAATTTTCAAAATATTTAAAAAATTTAATATTTTCAATTTCTTCAATTTTCAAATTTTTCATAATTCCAAAACCTCAAATTCGGCTCTTAATTTCCCAAATTTTTGACTCTTCAAAATCATGACATTTTTTATGTAAAAGATTTTCATTTTCGCAGTATTTTAAACTACACGTCGACCTTTTTCATCCCCGTTCACACGTCGCGCATAAGATTGGTCACTCTGACTTGGACATTAAAATTTGCAAAACTGTTCAATATGGTTTGGTAAAAAAAAAGAGCAGGCGGCGAAAGTGTTCACCAAATAGTCAACGCATAAATTGATCTTCGTCTGGCGTGCAGTTCAATTAAAGCGATTTATAAAGACCTGTACTTTCAATTATCTCGATGCTCGGTGGCACGTGATGGGCGAACTTGTTTTCACGGTTCAATCCCAGTTAGGATATACCGCGACCGCTCCCGGCGGTGCCAATGAAAACCGAGTCTTCCCCAAACTGCACAGCATCCACACAGTTTAAGTCAACGAGCACAATGCCCCATGGGCATTATATTCCTCGATTTACCCCGTAATTGAAGGGAACCCATGGAAAACCTCAATTTGTACAGGCGTTTCTTTCATGAAACCCTCGTTGGACGATGAATCCGTATGAGTTAGAATCTGGACCATTCCACGCTACTATACCGAACGGAGGTTCCCCGACTCCATCCTTGGACCTCGGGTGCCAAAGGTCCGGGAGGCTAATCTCGAGGCATTTTAGTCATTTTCGTCATACTGTCCGTAAAATCCCGTTTTACGGACGCTTCGCGTCCGCACTACGGGCTTCTGCGCCCAGTATGAAGAAAAAAAACTGGTGTGTCGCGATGAGGGCGACACGCGATAGAAGTGAAACTTAATGGGTATATCGGAATGATTCAATTTGTTTCAACACCACTTTAATTGCTCTGGAACACTACACACAAATTACAATGTTGGTTAGGAATATAGCATCATGCCTGTCCTATTATTTACACGGAGCGAAAAGTTCAGTAAAAATTACGGAACAAGTCACGTAATGCGCGAGTGAAAATCATATCTTGGCAGTATTTACGAAACTTCAAGTGAAAACTACGGAACAGTTCGTCAATTATCGAGTCCGTTATGAAAATTTTACGGAAGGGTTCGTACAATTTACGTGTCGAAATGTGAAAATTCCGTTTCGTTTTGTAATTTTTAAAGAATTCCATTTCATTCGCGCGTTACGTTTCGGACCGTAATTTTTACACAACTGTTCTCTCCGTGTGCTACCCAACAGCTGTGGTGAGCGATCGGCACGTTGCCTGGCCCAAACAGTAGGAAGCGATACCCCCCTCCCCACCGTATCGTCACCGAAAAGGTTGCCGATCCAGATTTCAAGAGCGTCACATAAGAAGTTTCACTTCAAAATTCAGTTCGTTACACGGCCGTACAAACTTTTCTGGCTCGTGTCTTTAAGTACCTCGGCTTCGCCTCGGTCTGCAAATACACACTCGCCAAAAAAGTTTTTTACGGCCTTGTGACGAAATAGTAATTTGTGCTATAAGGGCGATAAGCGGCGGTTTGCGAGGAGTGTGCAAACTTCAGAATCAACTTTATCTCCCATGGGTGATAAATGACACCTTATCGTTTGCCTCTCTACTTTATCTCCCTTGGGCAGCTAATTATCGCGATGCGCTGCAAACGCCCCTTTACCCCTTCTGGGTGAAGGTCCTGTAAGAGCCATCTATCGGGCCCCACTAATGAAAATAGCTATTAACGGAGAGGTGTCCTCTCCGCGGCGCCAATGATGTATTGAGTCCCAGCTCTGGCAGAGAGCAGGAGAGGATGTGCATAATGAAGTATCGGATGGCATATTGCAGTATAAATTTTGACGTCAAAAGTCTTTGTTTTTGTATGATAAGCCTCGATACTCAACACCCCTAGAGATGTATTTTTAACTTCCCGATTGTCGGGAACTTATTGTATTGACCCCGAACTCATTTTTTTTTGACTTTGTAACTGGTGTTTTAAGTATACCAAAATGCTTCCCATCAAATTCAGAGTAAATGTGTGTATGTGTTTGTGTGTGTGTTTGTATGTGTGGAATCGGATTTTTGGTTAACGATTTCTTACGAATGGATACACCAATCAAAGCCATCGAGGTCTCAATCAACGCGTCTTCATGTAACTTAGCCCTGATTAGTTTTTGATAGATATTGGTTGCGAATATATATTGTTATTAACAATTTCAATTGTTCATAACGCTATATCTCGTAAACGGTTCGAGTTAGGGAAAAAATTTGCTAACATAAATTGTTCCTGAGACAAAGAAAAATTATTACATCGTCTTTGATTTTGCGAATCAATATTATATTGTTTAAACTAATTAATAAAGAAAAATTTTAGTCAATCGTCATGAAATTTTTACCATCGTTTTATATCTGCTTCAATAGTAAATTTCCAAAATTTCAACAGATTGTACATTTTGAACTGTATTTACAGAAATTTTTATTTTTCCCATAAGAGGCCGTGTTAATTGAGAAGTTTGATAATTAATAACTACAAAACGGTGTTGTGAATCAATCTCAAATTTCATACAGGCACCTGTTATCGCTTCAAAAACATTAGGTCAAAATTTCAAGCAATTCGTACATCTTCGCCAATATAGGTGGAATATCCTTAAGTAGTTGAGCCCCATCATTCACCGTGGCCGTGAGAGCAGTGTCGTCACAGTCTGTTACAGTTCTCCTCATTTTACTCGAACCCAAAGGCTCATACCACATGGAGAACGTTATCGCGGTGAAAAAATAGTCAGAAAACGCTCGAATCTGTCGGACCTGACCGAATTTCAAAATCAAGTCCATATCTCTAGGTATACGACTTCGCTATTGATTCGTACGAATCGCATGATAGACTTCGCATGTATTCATTTCTCCATACAAAAAATATTGAGTATCATAAAAAGACTCATGTTTCAGAACACTTTTTATTCGACAAAAACCAACTTCACGAAATCCCTTTACAAAAGCCATGAAGAAGTTCGAAAACTTCTGTCACCCGACCACCCACAAATTCCACGTTTTCAGTGCTGCATTGAAGACAATATCAAAGCAACCTGAGGAGGAATTTGCAGTTTTCGCATAAAATGTCAGAGAGGGAGGAGAGTTATGGAGGTACAAAAGAATCAAATAATGCACCACAGGCTGTGTAGCTCATTCACGTCGTCATCTGAGATATGATGGATATGTAAGAAAGATATCAGCGGATAGATAGAGCTATCGAATCCAAAGTTGCGAAAAACCTCCTTTAAAATTTTTGGCGGGCACCTACGACGGACCCCTCCCCCGCGTCGAGTTAGGTTCCCGCCCGGCCTTGCGGTCTCATTCCATCGGTGCAATTTCAAAAATTCGGGAAAAAAAATTTTTTAATTTCGAAAATTTCAGAAAAAAAAATCAAAAAATTCAAATTTAAAATTTTTTTCAAAGTTCATGTGTTAACAACGTCCAGAACTCGGAAATATTCTCAACTGTTGAAGAATGCCAAACATTTCTCCGCCGTCAAATAATACAGAGATCCAAGAACTATGAAGACACACAAGTACAACACAATATATCACAAGGTGCTTATTTCATTTACGCTGTGCTTAAGTGAGCGGCAGGACAATTTTCTCATTTCCCCGTGCCGAGTAAACGATGCTAGGAGAGCCAACGCATCTAATCACTTTACGAGCCTTCAAATACGGCGCGCCAGAGTGTCCCCAAACTAAAGTCACAAAATTGCTCAAGTGCAAGTAAAGGAGAAAGTGAAATGAAATGTACTAACTGATCAATAAATTTGGATCGAGAAGGAAGCTGTGAAAGTAATTGAATTGCGAGAATAATCGAATGGCAAATTCAAGTTACAATCACATTTGCAGGAAGTTTATAGCCTGAAGACACTGCGGTGTCAACCAAAAACATTTTTCGCAGATATCTTGAAAACCAATAAACGGGATATACGTGTGACCCTCGACGGGTCGCATCATGAAGTTCCCGCTGTATTAGTCTGTTTTTTTTCCTCCGTCCCTCTCATTTGTACGCCCCCGGTAGCGGCCGTGTAAGCATTCCTTCAGGGGGCGTACCGGACACCCACTCATGCGGCTGAGACCGACTTTCGGCATTTTTAGGCCATCGTATTTCTAAACACAGGGTAAACCTCCAGAAACCCCTGTGGTACGATGGCCGGCGCCTATGATGGAACCCACCCCCCCCCCCTGCCTCGGGTTAGGTTCCCGCTCGGCCGGGCGGTCTCATTTTATGGATACCGCCGATAATGGGTACCGCCGATAGCTGCATTAGTCTGTGTATGTATGTGTATGTGTGTGTGTGTGTGTGTTGAAAATTTGGGATAAATTAAACGCTACCGCCTTAATTGTGAGTGTTACAAAAAACGTATAAAACAAACAATGTATGGTTCTATATGGGGAACAACTTTTATCTAAAACTTTTCCGTCTAACTCTTACTTGTCGTGTAATAGAGCGATATGAGCAATTAAAGATGTTGACCAGTGATATGTTCTGAGCTATGAAAGTTATGAAAAAAAGTCATAAAACATTATGTCTGTAATTTTGTATCAGGAATAACATTCATTATACACCTTTTCTCATATCTGTGACGGTTTTCCTGATAGAGCGTTTTCAGTAATTAAAATTGATTTGTAACAATTGAAGGAACACAGAACCCCCATCTAAAATTTGGCAGAATGATGTGAAACGTCGAGATAAGTGAAAATTTTCGATTTCTGAGACACTTCATTATCGGGAAGTTAAAAATCCTAAACCTTTGGGAATATGCAATAATGCTTTAAATTGAAAGAAAAAAATAATAATTTTGTCGCTCCTTTTACTCTTTGTAGTTTCGCACAACGCTCGTAAATTTGCGGCGCTCGAGTCGACATGAAATGTGTCACGTACTTCTCCAGAATCTCAGAATCCAATAAGTTGTTCGAGTCGTCGAAAAAATTTGGGATATCGCACTTGACATGTACTGTAAAATTTAAAGTCCTATGATGCTGCTGCGCGAAATTAATTTGACCATTTTGACAACAAAATTTTTAGAAAAATACCGTCAATTGTCAATCCACAATATATCCCTATGTCGGAATTGCCATAATATGTGGCATGTATATCTGTATATAACGAGCACTTGGGCCGTCGATCCAAATTCCCGAGATATTCGCAATTCGCGGAATATTGGTCCAATTCTCATTTTGTTACATGATTTTAGATTTAGGCAGCTCTCGTCTCGCGTCACATGAAACCCATTAAGCCTCATCTTCTCAACTATAAGCGTGGCAATTTATGTGCACGCTCGTTTTTTTTTACATCCACATATGATCTTCAAATTTAATTCAACTCCCCTATTCACACTTGAACAATCTTCTTCTTAATTAAAATGAATTAATAATCCGAGGTCAAACGTAAACGCCCATCGAACTCACTTCCAAAATTCACGATCTCCTAATTCGTACGAGAATATAAAAGCATGTTCAAAAGTTGAGAAATTATAATGACTCGAAAAATTTTCACAATTCCAAAAATCGTTTTAAAAAATTCTGTTTTTTTTTTAAATCTAAGAAATTCGAGAGACAAGTATTCCAAAAATTACACAAATTTGCAACAGTGTAAACAAATTCAGTGCAAAATATCTGCAATTTCAACTCTTCCAATTCTTTTTTTTTTTTTATTATAGTTCTTCCAAAATTTGAAATCATTTTCGAAATTTGGGCAACTAACACCTAGACCTAAAAACGCATTTACAATTGAATGCTCGTGATTACAATACAATGCAAGTTGACAAAAAAAACTTATTGTAAAATCTATATTATATTGAAGCACACTTTAAGCATCGAAATTGCTCAAGTGCGAGGCAGAAGTGAATCAAGCGTATGAACTGATCAATAAATTTTTCTCCGGGGAAGGGAACTGTGAAAATAATTGAATTTTCACACCCCACGTACTTTACATACAAATGTAATTTCCCTTCGTTCAATAGAAGGAAAAAAAACAATAGGTAAACACAAGTTAAGGGAATGCTCTACACAGTTTCCCTAGTACTTTCAACTTCTAATTAAACGAATGGAATGCGGATGCCGCGGGTAATCTCTTCATACGTTCGCCTATTGTTTTTTTTTCATCGCAAACCCTGCAAGCACTTTGACAGTTTCCTGAAAGGATACACAATCTCTGTCTCACAGAGTAAAAATTTTATGCGGGTAATACGTGTCTTGTCGCTTTTATTTCATTCACAATAATTCAACCCTCAAAGAGTTTCAATTCGTTCGGTCGCATGGTGGTATTTATAATCTTGACATAATATTTGTATGGCAATTCTATAGGGAAATTTCAAGATAGTGCGGAAATACAACAGTTGAACACTCAATTTTGGAAGTCCCTGACGGATCTATCGATTAGTCCTTGATTGCGCATGAGAGGAACAATTTGTGCGTACGGTTGATCATTAGTTGATCGCTACTTGACTGCTTATTCGACCAACCTTCATGAAGAATTGGTTGACAGTTGAGCGCGACTTGACATTTTCACCGAAAAAAATGAAAAAAAGCAAAAAACATCAAAAGGTCATGTATATTGAGAATCCCGAAATAAATGACTTTTGACCCACATATATATTTTCACATATATATATTTTCTCAGTGGACCAGCGATCAAGTAGTGATCAAGTGCGCGCACAAGTTGATCCCCCGAATCAAGTTGCACTCAATGGGTCCATCGGGGGTATTGAACATCTTCAAAAATTTGTCGGGCCAATCTCGCATTGTGCTATGTCGGAATGTGAACTATGAATTTTGGGGACAACATCGTGGAGCAATCCATTTTTTCTACGCTCAAGCTTTCTTAGAACTTGTTATTTATTTTTTTTAATTTCGACATTTTTGAATTCTGTTAAATTTTCGCAAAATTTCAATTTTTGGGTCTTTCAAAATTATTGAACAGAATTTTTTGGAAATTTTTGACAATTACAGAAACTTTGGGAATTCCGGACATTCAGTAAATTTTATAGTTTTTTTAACTTTCCATTCAAATTTTTTCCCCAAATTTCCAGAATATTTCAGACTTAAACATTGGGAAAACAAAATTTTCAAGATTGTCAAATTTTTTCAGTATTCACAATTTTTGTATGTTTTTTAAAAATTTAATTAATTTTTTTCAAAATAAAATTGCAGTTAAAAGTTCTCTGATTTTTCGAAAATCAGTACTTATACTGTAAGTACAAACCAAAATACAGTAGAACCCCTCTAATGGTAGCACCAAAAATTTCCATAAAAACTTGATTATCTATTTAACGAGTGGTCGTAGAGAAAAATTTTATAGAACAATTTTTATAAAAAATTAAACGATCGACAGAAAAGCCTAATACAATTTTTTTCTAAATCACGTTCTTCCAGAGTTAATTACAAATTTAGACATTACTGCAAAACCTCAATCACGTGTACATTGTAAGTTAGACGTGATAAATGCAATCTCAAAAATTATTATCGTTAGCAAGGACGATATTTGCAACATAAGTGACAGATGAAATAAGAAAAAAATTGGACATAATTCTACAACGCGGATTGACATGTGTAAATGTCAATGGAAATTATTATCTCGTGGACTTTGATTCATGATATGATAATGCACTATTATTTTGCACTATCCACAATACGATATTGATTCAACAAATCCATGACCATGAACAATACTGTCAAAAGTAAAATAATACAAAAGAAATATGTCTATGTAAACTGAAATAACTTTGTTTAAATAAAAATTTCATACATGAAAATAATACCATAACATTTTGCAGTGAATCATCAACGTAAATTAATATCTTAAAAACGATCCAAAGGGAATTTTACAAGTGGAGAAGAGTACTTAATTTTACGAGGTATTTTGGTTGCGGTATAACTTAATTGTTATTCCTTTCTTTCTTGAGGGCACCAAGTTCTTCAAGCATCGTTTGCAGACCATCGGGCACACGTCCAGCATCCAGCTCTTGTCCCCACGATCGATACTGGAAAATCAACATAGATAATTCCATAAAAACACGAAAGTCCATTGCAAGTTTTAGCATTTTCAAAAGTTTTAAAATCTTCAAAATTTACAAAATCTTTGAAAATTTCCAAAATTTGTAATAAATTTTTTTCCCCGTTACTGACAAGTATTCAAACTCTTTTCCTTCCAATTTTGGTATTTCTGAATTTTTCAAAATTTCTATATTTATGTTGAATATGGATACAAGAATTTCAAAAAATTCTAAAATTTGAATGAAGGTTGAAAAATCCCAACTTTAAAAATTCTGATTTTTTTTATAGTTGATTTACACTTTTCTGTATAATCCTCAAAATTTGCAGAATTTTTTTTTTTTTGAAAATATGCAATTTCCAAAAATGGAAAAGAATTGTCCAAAGTTGAAAAAGTTTAGGATCTGTAAAAATTGCAAAACACTTCCGGTTCTACTGAGCTCTCTATAATGTATCAGATTAAGGATATTCAATCGGTATAGTCAAAACAAAAGTTTATGACCCTTTCTATAACTCATTATATTTATTGCCAATAATTTTCAATTAATATTTCAATGCGTTAATAAGTTGAAGTGATAGCCATAGAAAATTATTATAGTGTATTTGATTTTGCGAATCTCTATTATATTGTTTAAACTAATTATTGAAAAAAAATTTTAGTCAATCGTCATGAAATTTTTACCATCGTTTTATATCTGCTCCCATAGTAAATTTTCAAAATTTCAACTAATTTGTACATTTTGAACTGTATTTACAGAAATTTTTATTTTTCCCATAAGAGGCCGTGTTAATTGAGAAGTTTGCTAATTAATAACTACAAAACGGTGTTGTGAAACAATCTCAAATTTCATACAGGCATCTGCTATCGCTTCAAAAACATTATGTCAAAATTTCAAGCAATTCGTACATCTTCGCCAATATAGGTGGAATATCCTTAATCTAAAGTGACTGAAGCTTCAGGAAACTCGATACTGAAAAACCGGGGCAATTATCAATTAATATAAGAAAAGGACTAAGACATCAAATATAATGAATGCTTGAAAAATTTTCTGGTATTGATTCAGCTTTATTAGATCCGTGTAATTTCATTTCTATCGAAGCCCCCCGTAGAAATGAACCACCTCTCTACGAACAAATACCACTACAGAAAGAACAAAAAGCTGTTTGTATTGAGACCAGTTTGCGGCTTGGATTCACTATATATAAGTCAAATAAAAATAGAAAGAGAGGAAATTGGCCATCGCCCACGCTGCCAATACTATCAATGTGTACTGAAAAAAGTCTATCTCTGTTGAAAAGATTTTTGTTTGCACTTCCGGTAACCGAATTCATCAAGAGTTGAAAAATAGTAAAGTGAATCGCTTGGATTTGAAACCAAACGTAACGAGAGAAATTCATATAAAATCAATAATTGGATTAAGTGGTTTACCATGTTTCCATAGCATGGCTCAATTGTTACATATGAGGAATTCTCTGTTAACTCAACCACGCATTTCCATCATAATTCCAAAAAATTCTGTAAAAATTTGATACCGAGATTTTTGAAAAAGTTACTGTTTTCAAATTTTGAGAAACGCCTTGAAACTAGGATGTGGGTATAACAGAACACTGCCCATTCAACTTTCCACCTGTGTCCCATAATCCACCGCCTCCCATTAAGCCCTACCTTGCCCTATATATTGTATCATAATGTTTATACTCGAAATTAGCAGTTTTTTGTAAATTGTCCAGCAAGCATAGTTTCCAATGATTTTAAAGTAATTTGCAGCGTGATTCAAGTCGTGCAGACTTGCATGAGATAGTGTAAATTTGAGTCAAGTCGTGTAGATTTCAGGCATGTGCTGTAGACGCAAGTCAAATAGTCTCGACTTGAGTCAAGTAGTGTAGATCTGAGTCATGTGGTGTAGACACGAGTCAAATAGTGTGGAGTTGAGTCAAGTAGTGTAGATTTGAGAGTCAAGTAGTGTAGATTCGAGTCATGTACTGGAGATGCGCATCAAATAGTCTAGACTTGAGTCAAGTAGTGTAGATCTCAGTCATATAGTGTAGACACCAGTGAAATAGTGTGGACTTGAGTCCAGTAGTGTAGATTTGAGAGCCCAATAATGTAGATTCGAGTCATGTACTGGAGATGCGCATCAAATAGTGTAGACTTGAGTCAAGTAGTGTAGATCTAAGTCATGTAGTGTAGACACGAGTCAAATAGTGGGGACTTGAGTCCAGTAGTGTAGATTTGAGAGCCCAATAATGTAGATTCGAGTCATGTACTGGAGATGCGCATCAAATAGTGTAGACTTGAGTCAAGTAGTGTAGACGCAAGTCAAATAGTCTCGTCTTAAATCAAGTAGTGTAGATCTGAGTCATGTAGTGTAGACACGAGTCAAATAGTGTGGACTTGAGTCAAGTAGTGTAGATCCGAGTCACGTAGTGTAGACGCAAGTCAAATAGTCTCGACTTGAGTCAAGTACTGTAGATTTGAGTCATGTAGTGTAGACACGAGTCAAGTACAGTGTAATTGTGAGTCAAGTCGAGCCGGATTTGAGTCACCAACGCATACTCAACTCACGTCGTTAAAATGTCTGAATCAGTAGATTCTTAGTTAAAGTCAATCCTATTCACGTCAAGTAAAGGCTCCGGAATGGGTAAGGCACTGTTTCTTCATGGAACTTATAAGTTTGGAAAAAAATAATGAGCTAACTCAACTGATATAAGCAGCTTTTCGAGTAATATGTATAATGTAGAACAACAAATTACCATATCAAGCTCTTTGCGAAGGGCGACAACAGCTTTTTCCCGGTCGGCCACCAACTCCTCCAAGTACTGGTATCTGAGCTTCTTACGCGCACGGCACTCCCTCGCACTCTGCCGACTGCGTTCTGTTGATATTAACAAAGTATGAGGTAAACTATGAACTTATAAAATTCGTTATGTGAAAGAAAAAATGGCCAGGTATCATTGACAGCGATATGAAATTGTATAAAAATTGATTGTGATATAAAAATCATATTTTTGCGGTATATGCGCCATACACGATTATATACATATACATATACATGCTCAAAGTGAAGCTCATATGAGATGTCCTGAGAACCTTACAACTTTGATGTAAAACATTTTTTCAGGTACCCCTTATTTTAGGAGTTATTCAGGAGTACTGTTTCAAATGGGAAGCCCTGTATATGTATAACTGTACGGGGTGTAAAACAATATATAGGTAGCCATAGATGGCACTTATGTCTCTGTAATATATGGGATTTATGGTAGTCAGTTCTGCACAGATTGGGTCGATTTAGTTTCCTCAAATGCCTATTCGATAATAGGTAAAAATAGGTAGCTCATTTTCTGTTTCCACTAAATCAATATCGATAATTAATGTCAGTAATAATGCCCTACTGCACTTGCGCAAGGGTTATCGATTCTCGTGTCCTTAAATTTGTAATTTCTTGCGGAACGCGCCCTTTTTTTACTTTCGAATTTTATATTTAAAAACGTAACATACTGCCAATCTATGGAATTGTCCGCCTGACTTTTTTTCACAGATCATGAGTGTTGACAAAATTCGTATAATGCTCAGAAAATCCAAAAAAAAAATTGTCCAAAAATCCCATAAAAATTCTAATTAGTTCGGTAATTTTTCATTGGCTCACATGTCGCTGGGGAATCACGTGACAAAATTATCCACTTTCGTATTTTTCCAGCACTCATTATTGCTAACTGAAGTTTACACTTGAACCATCGATTTCAATTTCATTTACTCCACAATAAAAAATTGTTTGGAACTGAACATAAGCCATCAAATTTCCACTCGGGGAAATGCCACGTTTTGCCAAGATTTTATCGGCGAGCTACTTTATTGCTAGAACGTTACCACTCATGTAAATGGACTCAAGTTAGGTTGACATAAATGGACCATGATATTTAGTTTTATGAGTGTTTTTCATGGTCGAAGGCATTCGTTTGACGTAAGAAAATGCTAACGAAATTATGAAAAATTACAAAGTGCATTTGATATATCTCCATTGGTCGATTATCGCATACTACCGATCAAAACTTCGAATTCATTTGCGTTTTTCTCAATTTTCCTTATAAGTTTGTATGTATGTTTTTTCCGTGTGGATTTGATTAGCCTTCAAATAATTAGCATTGCCAGGCGCACCGAGCAATTTTGATTTCATGGGCTCTGGGAATTTCTTTTCTCAATTATTCAGGCCTGTAACTTTATTGCCATGACCCACAGTAGTAACTGTACGATCACCGTACTTTAGCGGAATTACTCCAGATTAACCGGCTTTAAGCACCATCGATACTTTGGTGACCGCTTGACGCCCGATAGCTTTGTGTATATCGCTTCGTCCGATAGGATCGACAGTTACGTCAGAAATAATCTAACGAACAGAATACCCAATGAAAATTCCATTTATTGGT
Organism: Asobara japonica; assembly: GCA_026005395.1. NCBI lineage: Eukaryota > Metazoa > Arthropoda > Insecta > Hymenoptera > Braconidae > Asobara > Asobara japonica. Next base: position 3,559,790 of record BQMI01000028.1, read on the forward strand.
TTAGCCAGTTGAGGAAAGCCATGGAAAATGCCAATTTCTACAGCCGTTTCGTCCACGAAACTCCCTGTACAGCACAGGGCAGTATCGGCAGGGGATACCAGCCCTTGGCATGGAAGCAAAGAAGTCATTTTTTTTCGAATTCTAGCCGTTTTCAACGCGTCGAAATGTTTGGATAGTGCTTTAGCAGCTATGCGTCATATTTGAGTGGGTATATACGAATAACGAAAGAACCAAACGCATATGTAGACACAAACATGTATACATAACAGCCAGGTTTTTCGTGTAGTGGGTCGTTATTTAAACAAACTCAAGATTAATGATATGAGAATTTTTGTGGGTTGACCGAGATGCTAAACGAACCCCCCCCCCCCCCCCCCCCCCACCTACCCCCGCGCCAACATGCTCCAACCACCGACTACCCGGTACCTTACTTAGGTGAGAGACCCGGGTTAGAAACCCGACTACAGCTATCGCCATTTTACTCGACATATGTATTCTACGGGATGCCTTCAGACTTGAGGCGGTCACGGTTGTCCGAATCATTCTCCACTCTGGTACCTTATAATGAAAGAGTGCTATTTTAATAAGATCCGAAGGAATGCCTTCACGGAGTTTCGTAGTGACAGGGAGATGAATCGAGATATTTTCCGTGCAAAGATATTGGGTTATGTGTTCCATTGTTACAGTTTTATTTGTTGTTGTATACATTTATTCATAATAAAGATAGACAAAAGTGAAAGAAGAGAAAGAGGGGAGCGTGATAATGGTGGTAAGATTCTTTCTTTCTCTTTCTTTCCGAATAAAACATGACCACAAACACACACCCACAGTCACGCACATGCACACAAGTTTACTCTGGATTTTTCCAAGCTGCTCCTCGCGGCACAGCTCCTGCAGAACTTGCATTCCGAAATCGCTTGTCGCGTTCCATGCTGCCTCTGATGACAGCATAACTTCCACAAGATTTCCAGCGTTAATGGGTTTGCTTGCGCTATTTTCCATATAGAGCGTTGGACGTCGAAACGCGGACGCGCAAAGAGAACATGTTCCGCGTTTTGCAGAACTCTCTGACACTTTGGCCAATCCTCATGCTTGAATTTGTGAAGATACTCCCGAAAGCACCCGTGTCCTGAGAGCATCTGGGTTAGGTAGTAATTGACTTGGCCCTGTGATCGGTCAAGCCAAACATCCAGCTTCTAAATAAGTCGATGAGTCCACCAGCCTTTGCTCGAGGCGTCCCACTGTAACTGCCACCACTAGATGCTGTGGTTACGTTCTTCTCTCCTCAGTTCCACTGGGCTCAGCTCAGTTGATCTTTTCCGTGTGTAAAGGCGCCTACTCTCCTCCGCTAGAGCTTCGATAGGTATCATCCCAGCAATGACACACACTGCTTCGTTGGATACCGTCCAGTATGCGCCAACCACTCTAAGAGTACTCAGCCTGTACACTGGAACAACTTGCCGTCGTGCTGCTTGACTTCGTAGTGCATCAGTCCATATAGGGATACCATATGTTAATACCGACGTGACAACTGATGATAACAAGAGCCTTCTCCTCTGTTTTGGCCCTCCAATGTTCGGCATGAGTCTTGCAAGGGCAGTCCTCACTGCACCCGCCTTACTGCTTGCATGTTGGGCTTGTTGTCTAAAACTGAGTCGGGTATCAATCATAATTCCTAGGTACCGTATACAGGGCTGGTAAGTCATTCCCAGCTCGCCAACTTGCAACATGATTGTCTCCAGTTTCTTTCCGCTCGTGATGAGTAGTGCCTCAATCTTATGCTCTGCAAGTTGTAGACCAATCGAGTCCATCCATTTCCGTATCTTGTTAAAGACATTCTCAAAGCTGAGCTGAAGCGTGAATAGGTGTTTTTCCACAATGATTATAGCCACATCATCTGCAAAAGCCACGAGCTTTACCCCCGTCGGCAATGCCAGTTTCAGCAGTTCGTCGTACACAATATTCCGCAGAAGGGGCCTCAATTCTGAATCTTGAGGTACACCCCCAGTCACCGTATATGTTTTGGGGCCTACTTCTGTGTCATACTTAAGAACTCTGTCAGTGAAGTAATTACCTACTATCTTTTGGAGATATGCCGGTACTAATAGCTTCGATAATGCCGCCAGGATGGAATCAGACCGTACCGAGTTGAAAGCGTTCTTGACGTCCAGAGTAACAACCAAACAGTATTGTTTCGCACCTGATTTCCATCGTCCGCCTTCAATCGCTCCCTTCGCTGTTCGTACACGAGGTCAATAGCATTCAACGTAGATCGTCGTCGCCTGAAACCATATTGACCGTCAGCCATCAGGGTTTCCACCGCTGCCTCGATTCTCTGGTGTACTATGCGCTCCAAAATCTTGCCCGCCGTATCCAGCATATAGAGTGGACGATATGATGATGGCTCGTCCGGAGGCTATTTCCCCTTGGGGAGAAGTACGAGTCTCTGTTGTTTCCATCTGCTGGGGAAGATACCTTTCTCGATGCACGCATTATGCATTTCGAGAAACATTCAGGGTGCTGCAGCATTGATGGCGGCCTTCAACCCTATATTTGGCACACCATCAAGACCAGGGGCCTTGTTGTTGCCCACTCTATTACAGGCCTGCAATAGTTCCTCAGCTGTAATCGGCGGTATTCCGTCGATGATAGCACCCTCTAGCTGCTTTCCAGTCATACTCTTTTGTTGGGGGAATAAGACAGACAATTCTCTCCAGAAACCTAGCATAGGTCGGTGATGGCATCAGCTGGCTCTTGAGTCGCGTCATAACCACCTTGTACGGTCTGCCCCAAAGATCCTTTTCCACTTCCTTCAACAGCTCATTCCAGCAGTCTCGTTTGCGAAGCTTTATGGCCTTGGTGAACTCACGCTTAGCCGCTTTATACTTTACTTCAAGGCTTTCGGAATTGGATTTCTTCCTTGCACGTTGCCAAAATCTTCTTGCTGCGAAGCATTCCTTGCGAAGCATAGCTATTTCATCGCTTCACCAATACACCGGTGGTCGTCGGTTTCTACTGACTTTCCTGGGCATAACCGCGTCGCAGGCATCGGTGACTCTCCGCATGACTCCATCCACTTTTTCGGATTCAAACCTCTTTGTTGATGGTTGGCCTGTTTTTATCCGTAAGGAAGTTCACCAACGTTACCAGATCGTTTTCCCGCTGATCCCATGCAGTCTTCATAGTAATTTTACACCCACTTGTAGCATTTGGGGCCAAGTGGGGACGATCAAGTGGTGTTTGGCTCTTCCCACAATCCGAGGAGCCAGCGCCGGCCATCAGGACTTTCGCCTGATCGGAACCGACGGCGGAATTTCCCTTTTGGGGGTTGTCCGCGTGGGATACACGTGTTTCATCATCACTGTTCATGTTTGATTCGTAGGCTGTTATAGGGAGCCCACCCTGGCCCCCTTGGTTTCGAGAGTTAGATTCCTCCCGTGTGTATGTTTGTGCTCATGTGTGTATGTTTTCCGTTGCGTGTACATGTTTGTGGTGATGTGTGTATGTTTGTGACCCTGTGTGCGCTTTTGCCCTCATGTTTGTGGCTTTGTGCTTGTGTTTCTGTTTATGCGTGGATGTTTGTGCTCATGTGTGTATGCTTGTGGTAGTGTGTGGAAGTTTATCTTCATACCTCTATGTTTGCACTCATGTTGGTTTGTTTGTGTATATGTTTGCCACCGTGTGTGTATGTTTCTGGTCGCGTGTCTATATTTGTGTTCCGGTCTTCATGTTAGCAATTGTGTGTGTGTGTATGTTTGTGGTCATGCGTGTATGCTTATGTGTTCAGGTGGGTATGTCTGCAGTCGGCTGTGTATATTTTCATTCCGCTGTTTGTTTGTGGTCCTGCTGGTATGTTGGCGGTCGTATGAGTATGTGTGTGTGTTTATGATCATGTGTGTATGCTTTTGACCCTATGTCTGACCCCTGTGACATTAATAGTCAACGAATGCATACTTGACAACCCCGTTCACTATTAACGAATAGGCATTTAAGAGAACCCAATCACAACAATTTTCTAACCGAATCCCTTCGGTAAGAGTAACGAAAGTGTTGTAGCAGGAGATTGAAACAGGGAAATTCGAACACCTTGGGATATTATTCAATGAAATCCAGTTTATCAAGCAAAGCATTTATTCCGAGTGACTTACATAAATCACTCTAATCGTAAGATATCACAAGTTTCCTATAAAACTTTGTTGTTGAAAAATTGCTATGTGTTTATAAATGTGAACGAAGCATCTAAAAAGTTCCCGTACTTCGATGATAAGACGACGAAATATACGATCAGAAGCGAAGTAGTGGAACTACAAGTCAACTCAACTTGAGGATGAGCTCTTGATAAATATCCCAGAAAACTTCTTTCAACTGTAAAATGAGAGAGGTAGAGACCGCATTTGATAATGCTCGGTCATTCGAACAGAAATGAAAGAAATTTCATATCAAATTTTCGCAATTGCCATTGGTGGGAAAATAATAGTGATTGAGTAAGCACTTGGTAAGTCTTGTACGAAACTTTTTTCTCTTTGTCAATACAAGATACACAGAAATTGGAGCTATAAAAAGTTGTGAAAATATATTTTCAATTTTATCTTCATTGTCTTAAGCTTTTGGAGATTCTAGTTTTGGAGAAGTTTTGAAATTAAAAAAAAAAACAAATTTTTGGAAATTTTGAAAATATGCAAATGTTCATTTTATCATTTTTCAAAAAAGTTTAAAACATTTCAAAATTTCGAAATTTCGAAATATTATTAAATTTTTTGTAATGTTGATTGCATCGTATTGTTGATTGGATAGAGCAAAACCAAGAGACACTTACACAAATCTGACTACAAACTTTTACAATTTCCGGTGATTTGAAAAGATTGGCGAAAGTACGATATCAAATTTTTGAAATTGCTATTTGCGGAGGGATATTTTCGTGCAAATAATACATTCTATCTGCGAACCGTTTGTTTTTAGTAGTATCCAGTTTACTGGGTAGTGCACTTACCAAGCTTGGCTCTCATATCCGCCTTGTCGGCCGCTTTCCTTCCGGGCTTGCGTCCTCGCTTGCCCCCCTCTTTCCGATCACCGCGAGAACCCTCCTGAAACACGGGAATGATGGATATTAACCACACGTAACAATGTAGATAATATTCTGTAATAAAAAAATGGTGAGAGGAGACGAATATTTTGATAATTAATGGATGAATTCATGTCCGTGATACCAATAATTGATGGCTAGGATCAGGGGTGACGGACGAAAAACTTTCCCCCCGAGACTTTCCCCCAAACTGTACTGCATTTGCCGAAGACCTGAGGGACACCATGGGAAACCTGGTCGTACAGCCGGTCGATATTGCAGAAACTCGATGTACACCTTTACCATACTGATTAAACGCCTACATAAAGTTTCCAGATCCGTGCCTTCTGCTCAGCAATCGTTCAAACGGGGTGCGTAGGGCTAAGCGGGCACCCATCATGTACCGGCTCGAGCTAATGCGGCGTACTAACGAACGAAATATGAACGGCATTAAATTGTTCACAGAAGCGCAGAACTTTCATTCTTACGTGTTTTTTTTCCTTTGCTCTGTTTTTGTGGAGAAATATTTTCTCGTGTTTCTTGAGACCAGAACTGGTTTTGAAAAATGATATTTTGCCGGGTTAGTTATGTCAAGGACATTCAAATCAGCGTTCATGAGTGGCCATACAAAATAAGGCATTTAAAATCGAGTTTTTTTCTCAATAAAGTGACGTTGTAAACTCAGAGAATCTTTCTATCAGTATGATCCCTAAAAGAAGCGATTAAACATGAAAGCCATCAGTCTAAATGGACGTAAAATGATTAAATATTTCTCCACAAAATATCAAAAGGACTCATTGAATTACTTGTCACAGTTGACTGCTCGTTTCACTACCGCTCGGATATCCCGATCAACACTCCAATTCCCATCGATCTGTAAAGCTTTAGTTGCTGGGGCGGATTAAACTGTAATTATGGATTCCCTCTAGAGTGTTTTATTTTGTTTTTATCTGCCTGTTGGTACTTTCCACTCATTTTATCTCTCCATTCGCCTCTTTTAATCTCATTTTCCCCCCTTTTTTCCTAATTCTGTATCTTCCACTTTTACACTTTTCCAGCTTCTGCCTTCCCTCACACTCCTCAATTTCTTGGTTTTGCAAGCTTCACCGATTCCCTTCTTGTCGTGCCACCGCTCGTCTTCCTTGTTATTTTTTATTTTGCCTTGTTACAACCGAGTGCCACCTTCCTTGTCTCGAGTTGTTATCGGCAAAAGCCGCTTTTCACTTTACATCGCCCCTTTTTACCCAACTCGCTAGGATTTTTCCGGTTTTCCTCCACTATCGCGCCCTCGTAAATATTCGTATAGAATGTTTGTTATTGTTAGTCAACTCTGGTATATATAAGTTGCTATATACGAGAGAGAAAGGGAGGAGTCGAAGTAGGGATGTTCAAGGGGTATTATCACGGAGGTATTTCTACTATTACATGATGACATAATTTATTGATGATAGGTGCTATCAATATGGAACTAAGACGGAAAGTTTAACCTGTCTGTTGGGTGTGCCTGAGGTGCTACAAAGGGTCAGTAAAAGGGCCTTCACCTTCACGCCCGAGGTACACATACCATTTTTCACACCCCTCACCGGAAGTTCGTTCTCGCCCGAAGGCCGGAAAGTAAGTACTTTCCGCCCGGCGGAGGACTGTTATGCACTTTCCGCCCTAGGCCGGGAAGTACACTGAGCTATATACTAACTGGATAGCTTGTGCTTATGGGCCCAGCATGTCGAAACCGCGTGAACCTAGGAGCGCCGCGAGCGCCATTCGCAACTGTTGGCAGTACCAACCGAGAAGGAGATGCGCATGGCGCAGTGCGTCCGGTACAAAAAGACCGGTGTAAAATTACCGCTCCGCCGCACTATGCCGCGCATGCGCGGTAACGTTAAACTTAGTACAGTCGACACTCCCACTAGTGCACTGCGCGGGACCGGACGCGCCACTGCCCTACCCCACAAGTGACCCTCTCCTGCTTCTCCCACTCCCAGATAGTAGTAAGCGCAGTGAGGTAGCATTCATAGTCACCCGGGACCATTTGCACATGGTGGGGAGGCGGCGCTTGAGGAGATGGTAAGTGGTGGGCCATGACGATACTGACTATAGGGATCCATCAACTTGTGGGACGTGCACTGGTGCGGGGAGTTTACGGGTTGGGGGTGCGCTGGGTCAGCATGTGAGTGGTTTCACTTGCGCTTTAGGGGACAAGCCATTCAGTGAGTATATAGATAAATGGGAAAGTGTGAACTTTCTTACGAGTGGTGGGAACAAATTTCCTACACACACATCATGATTAATATTTGCTGTTGCGAAGGGCGGGGCGGGTTTGCTGGTCCACGCACTGAGTAACAAAAAAATATATTTTCCTCACTCATCCCCATTTTAGGCCTTTTTTCAGTCGGTTTTCCGGACGTAAACTGATGTTTTTCCTCATTTTTAGTGCTGCAATGCATTGCCGGCTGTTTTTGAATGTTTTTCCTCTGTCGCAATGCATTGCCGGCTGTTTGAGGTACGCGTTGTGTCTGTAGCATCGCGACTACAGTAACTGCTTGGGTCTTTAGTATCATGTCTACTGTAACGCATTGTGTCTATAGTCACCGCATTGAAGGAAAATGCGCATGCAGTGGGGGGCCCCGCTGCCACTTCTACAGTCCCTTCATCAAACTTTAGAAAGAGATGACTACTGAAAAAAGATGATCACTATATTTCGACCCATAGTCTATGAATGATCTATAAAAACTAATTACTGCCTGTAAAAACTACGTTAAAGTCTTAGTTAGGAAGTAAGGGCTTAACCAAAAATGTCCAGTTTAGATAGTAAGATTGCGTTTTTTTTTGTTTTTGTTCAAAAAAAAGATGAGTTATATTCTTGTTATTAGTTCTTGACTGATATGATAAGAAAAGTTGCAAACTTGATTTCCATTCGAGTATCAAAATAGCCAAAAGGGGAAATGCTCCGGTGTTGATTAGTTTATATTTTCAAATAGTTGCAAACTAGTAGTATTATCGTTTTTATAATGTTACATATTTACGGAATATATATATTTTTATTATTTGAAAATATATATTTATGTTTAGAAAATGAGTAAGTTTTGTTGTTCATATCAAAGTAACAAATTAGAAACTATTATGATTGATGTATCTTTTGATTTATGTGCTTCGCCCCCTGGACCCCCCCCCCTTTCACCCGCCCCTTCCCGCTCGCCTTGCTTCAATGGGAATTTGCGAGAAAAAATAGTGTGTCATTCAGCTTCAACCTCCGTCTTTCCAGACTGGCTTTCGTCTGAAGCACTCGGCATGATTCGGGTGTACTCGGCTGCGCCTTGTACTCCGCCTCATGCCTCGTGCACCGGACTCAACCACAGTCTGGAGTAACGTCGGATTTCAACATTATGACATAAATTACTATTGTTTTGAAGAGTGAGCACACACTCACTTACGACCATTACCCTAAAAATTTGAGTGCATTCGCCTATTTTTTACTCGTAAGAATCACGAGCCCAGCAATAAACAATTTCCTTATTTTCATTACGTCACCGTATTCTCATATATTCGATAGAATGTGAATATACGAGAAATATTCTGAAAATATGGTGCAATCGTAAAGCTGATAGTCGTCATTTTAAGAATTCCAGAAATTTAATTCCTTGTATTCGACGGCTAGCCAATGAGAATCCTCCGTAGAGCATGAATACGGTTACGTTATAAACCCTTTATCAGTAAAACCGTTTTCCACTTTGCATTGCCGTCGTTTCCCACCTCCCTAGATTTCTCTAGTTTTTCCTTCACTATCGTACTTTTGTAAATATGCTCTCTGTTTATTCGTGTTAGTAGACACGGGTGTATTCATGGAAAAATAAGGGTTCAAACTGTTAAACCCGTCAATAGTCGTGTTATTACACTTTCTATAATCGAAAATATGTCCGAAAACTGAAATATCGCTGCATACGCAAACATAAACAAAATTGGGAAAATTGAAAAAGAAAACAAGCGAAAAAATTGCAGGTTTGGAAAAAATCTAAAATTGTAAAATTTGGGATTTCAAAGAAGAAAAATGGCATTGCCCCCATTTTAGATGCAGCCAATTTCGAAGCAATGTACAACTTGTATTTGAGCACCTTATGAATACGTTATTGGCAAAAAACGTTTTCCCTTAGCATTCCCTTTTTTCCCCCAATTCCCTGACATTTCCTCCATTTTGCCTCCCCCATCTCGCTTTTGTAAACATACCTATACTGTATTCATTATTGTTAGTCAACACGGGTATATATTCGTAGGAAATGAAGCTCGCAGCCAGTTTGAGAGCACCTTTTATCGGCGAAAAACTTGGTCTTGACCATCAAATAGTCAATTTAGTTGCGTGCCTTATCGATTCCAGCAGAATGTCGCTTCAAACTTTCCATTCAATTCCCATAAAAGACTTAATCTTACCAATTAAGTTTGTGAAAATACTGGCGATAAAGGAGGAAAACACTTAGAGCTTTATGCCAACTCCTGATCACAAAATACAGAAGCAATTAAGAATTCAATTAAATTGAAAATGTTTTCTCCACTTTCTTTGAACTTTTCCCATAATCTATTTGCTACTATTCCCTGAGGAATCTGCACTAGCAGAATATGGACTTATAACAAGTTTGAAAATGTCCAAAACGATTCTAACTTTTTTTTTCTAAAATTGCTCTAAATTTACAATCATGATAGAAACCACATATTTTGAAAAGGGCTAATATTTAGTTGCATAATTTTGCATTACAACCAGCTGTCCGTAAACTTCATAAGTTTCCAACTGTCACCTCGAATAAAACTGTTACCTCGAATAAATAAAATTATCAATAATTTTAACGTCTACAAAGTTGTGCCACAATAGCTCTCCGCGAAACCGTACAAATTTATCCACAAACGCGAAAAGGACAATTTCGAGTTCAAGCGGATGAAGAGGTCTTACCCCAGCTGAGTAATTAAGTGTCGTTGCCCCGTCCAACTGCTAAAATATTCCGTAGAAATAAGGGAAAATTTCATGAATTTAATACCAATGCTCTGTTGTCAACTGCCGGAGTCTGTAATGGCACTGCATGCAGAATGAGAATCTCACAATGTTCATCCCAAATGTCTAGAGCATCTTCTCAATTTGCATAAAGAATCCCTGTCCTTTTTTTCTGAATTGTTAGATCACAGAGCTTGGACAATTGTCGTAAAATCCATGTAATTTCAATTTAAATTGCTGTGAATTTATCCATCATGGCCTCACACTGCTCTTTACAACTCGTTCTTCGCACTTCTAAACGCATAAATTTCTCCTGAAATTCTCTCTAACAAATTCCGTTGTGTAGAGTGCCAAAGATTTTGTGCAAAACTTCACGCGCATTGTGCTAGGTGGCGAAAGCTGAGGTCAGTATGCGAGTCCCGCGCTCGACGGGTATTGGCCGGACCATTTTTCCCCGCCTTATTGCGACCAATAGGAGCGCGCCGGCGGGTTACATGTCGGCAGCGCCAGACATTATAGGGGTTAGATTTCGATAATCTCCGCAGCGATTGTTAGCATCGAATGTCTGCTCAGATCTGTTTAGTTGACCGATCTTATACACGGGCCACTCACTATCAACATACTATTTCAAAAAATATATATATATGGCATAAGGACTACTGACTTCTACTGAATCCTGGAACTCTCTGATTTTTGTGTGATTTCCATTGACTTGGCTAATTTCTAGTGATTTCTTGTGATTTCTAACTGAGTGGTTCGATTTCCAGAGTGACCAGCCCTCGGTTAGCATGTAACGCAAGAATGGTTGGGAGGGCGGGTAGCTCAAAAATTGTTGGAAATTTCTCATAGCACGTGCTGCCAGTACAGTCAACTCCCCCAGAAGTGCACGTCCCACAAGTTGATGGATCCCCATAATCAGTATCGTCATGACCCCACCACTCACTATCTCCTCAAGCGCCACCTCCCCACCACTGTGCATGCTACCTCACTGCACTTACTAGTATCCGGCAGTGGGAGGAGTAGGGGAGGGTCACTTGTGGGACAGGGCGGTGGAGCGTCCGGTCCCGCGCAGTGCACTAGTGGGAGAGTCGACAGTGTATGAAAAATCTTGAAATTCGATTTATCTCTAATTTACTCAATGCCTTTAGGACGGTGAGGCGATGGTACTGATCGAATTTAAAAATGAAAAGTCTCTAGAAGCCCCATATCTTTTTTAATTTCATCTATTAATTTTATTAACATTTATGTTCAATTGGTCTTAAATGCTGAAGGGGGGTGGAAAAAGAAGCTGTGGATTCCTAGCACATGTAGGAAACGCCAGAATAACCGTAAAGTGAGTTAATATAAGCAAGGTGAATTGATTTGGCAGTGCATCCCTCGAAACTATCAGCGCGAATATCAAAGGATATATCCTACTTGATACGCACCATAGAATAAGGAGCCGATTTATCGAGTGAAAAAAATATGGGGAAATACATGTTGGATGAAATGGAACTTAACATATGTGGAATTCAGGGTAACACACGCATAAATATGTCGAATATCGCACTGCTAGTCCATATTCGGAGGGAAAGAATGCTCCGTCGAGCGGCCCTCGTGCTAGGTAATTAATCGCCTCTTTCTCTGGAGTTGTCCTGCCCACCAACATGCGCGTAGACATTGACACAAAATCGTACGGGCTTCCAAATTATAATTGATCATCTATACCGCCCACAACAGGATGGTATTTAACTTATACCCCAGTTTTATTGTTCTGCAGGCATTTTTGATATGGAGTGCCCATTCCGCTCTGATATCAGTAACAGTGGAAAAGTTTCACACACACACACACACACAAAATCAAGATATCTAAATTCGAGTGGCCATTTCACTATTTTCATGTGATAACCTGTCTCCCTTTTTTCCGCAGTGAGGTTCCAGAGAGACAACGCCAACTCCCATCGAGCTTTTAGGAGCCATATCAACGAACTATCAGTTTGACATTTGTCATATGTCCGGCAAGTAAATTGGACTGGTGATTTATTGTTGATACCACCTAACAACCGAAGCGTGATTAACGAACAATACCGGCCAATTTTTCCCCTTGCTACCACGTGATGCTGAAAACCAGGCATTTTTTGGTTGCAATGCGACTGAGAACTTAAACCTACATATAAAATGGATTCATATATGCTTTTTTTTTCATTCCTCTTGATATAAAATTGGATTTATAGATGCTCGTAACTCTGGTGGATGAAGAAAATTACAAGGACGCTACCACATCATTGGAGATCCCAGAAACTCCGGGAATCCCCTCCCTCTCTCGGATGAACTGTGGGCTGATCTACTGTCGGTAAACCAGAAATTGGCCCGGGTCTGGCAGTCGGTAAGAATCCCCTTCATCATCTCTTCAGCCAAATAATGACTTCAGAAGATGATTGGCAGATCATACTTTGCGTCGAGGAAGATTGGCCTAAAAGCTACACCAACAGACAACTAAGATGCAGTTCCAGATTGAAAATGAGGAGACTAAAAGTCAGCGTTGACGATGTGCTTGACAATATTGCCACAAAAAACGGAGAAGTGTCCATCTCGTTTCGAATGGATCTCAGCTTTATGTAGTTAGACACCTCTTCGGTATAGCTACCGATTCGTCTGAAAATTTCGGCTGTTAGGTACACTCACAGAAGCTTCGTTCTAAATTTTTCAGCCGTCTATCTTGTCCGGTCATATTCAAAACACTTGCTTGCAGGATTTTATTAACAAAAAAACTATGTGTCCATTTTTCAAGAGTATCAGGTGGGTCAAGAAAACGTTCTACAGTTACGTATAAAAACACGCGCAAGCTCTAACACTATTGTATTACCGTAAAAATGTGTTTTTATGTGAGATATCGCTGGTTTCCAGCCACACATCCATAAAATTCTTTCATTTTATTTCGCTTCTTTCACAGTTCAATAATCAGTGAAGTGTCCCATATAGAGTATCGTATTCTGCACTATGACCATCCAAACAGTTCGGTAAATAGATGTCGAGATGCCCTAAGTGGTCCCAGCACGCTGAAGGTTTTTTTTTAAAAATGGTAACAGAGAAATTTTGTTGGCGATAGAACACAACTGCTGAGTTCATAACCCCTTCCATAGGAGCAGGAGACTGCTTAGTTTGCCATTCCGCTCTAGCAACTGCTTGGAAATTCTGGAACCAAACTGAGTGCGGTAGAAGCTGAACTTGGGATGTCCAGTGCTCATCCTAAAATCAACCGTAGAAGCATCGTGCAATCCAGTAAGAGCCTAAGTTTATACAAAATATTGTTCAGCCCTGAACTGTTCTCCTCCACTTTGCAGTGAACCAGTTCCACCAGAAAAGTGTGAAAAAATAGGATCTCTTCCAGAACACTAATCGAGTATATTGTTTGCGTGCAGAGAATACATGTGCAACTGATGAAGTTGCTGACTGCTGTCGCAAGCAGTCATCCTCTACGGAATTTCTACTCTGGAAGCAAATGGAGATGATGCAAAATTATGCCATCTACGTACCAAAATTCTACGAGGACACCCCAGCAAATGGACTCCAGTTTCCCCCAGTGTACAAGCTAACAAGGACACCTAATATACGCTCCTCCTTGCAATAAACTCATCTGTTAGCGCAGTGTGTACGAAGGAAGTTGCCAGAATGCATAATCGAAGAGATACTCGAAGTACAAAATATCTCGTTGCAGTTAACGCCCGAAAATTGACTTCCTTGCAAAAATTTCATTCCTCCCGCACATTTCCATATCTCATTTGCATCTTTGCGGACTAGACTTTCACGTTCTCCAAAACATTCAACAGATGAATCGCTTCGCGAGTAGTTCCCAGTTCCGGGCAAAACTCATTTTCCATTTAGCTCTCCTCTGACTAGTCTGCGCTTTTGAAATAAATTTCATGTATTCTCCTTCTTCGCAAGTACCTGGCATCCTAAAAGCTACCTCCACTTATCGATCGACCGATTATCCTGAATGGGATTCCAGTAAGACACTTTTAGCATCTACCCTATCTAAGAAAAGTTTGGTAAACTCAATTTTTTTCATTAGCCACCCTAAAGTTCGATGATGGAGATAGTTTAATTAGGGATTATATACACTGAGAAATTATGATTGTGCAAATCCCTGGCACCTTAGCATGCGACGCTGACTAAACTTCAAAGGAGTTAGTTGATACTAAAGTAAATTGTACAAAAAACTGGTCCACGCTTGGGAAAGTTACGGGAATAGGAAGTATCTCCATATTCATGATATCAAAAATTCAGAAAAGAAAATCAAAGTTTACGGTTCGAGGAGATGATGGACCGCAAATGGAAGAGGGGTTGATGCAAGCGCACTCATTTATAATTCGACAAATTGAAAAATTCAGTGGAATACATTTGAAGTAGGCAGCGCTTTTAGCTCAGGTCGGGTTTGCAAGAATTTTATTATTTTTTTGCGAGAAATTTTGGCGGGAAAAATCATCGGTTCAAATTTACGAGACCGAGAACAGAAGAAAAGTATCCGATTAAGCCATCAATATGGGCGCTGTCTTTCGTTATCCTGTGATATACCGTTATTGTGCGGTTCCTTTAAGAGAATGAGTTCAGGACTCAGGAAAAATGGGAAATAGACTCATTTTTCACAGTATGATCGTTCACTTGGGACGAAATGACGCAGATAATAAAAGAGGCATACAAATTATGAGTGAGATTGATAAGAAAAAAATAAAGTTTCCGGTCAATTTTTCTGGCTGATTGATATATACATTGACTTACGTGAAGTTTTCACCGAAGAAAAATTTAGTTTAAGTGACGAAATTGTCGTCTTGACAGCTTATTCGGCCAAATAAAATCGAACGACTTTCGAATATTTGATAGATCGGATAGATCATACTCGCCATATAGTGATATGAAGAGACACCGACAGTATTCATTGCTCACTGCACTCTTTCAGTAGAAATTTCCGTTCGAAAAAATTGAAGAATACGCGGACAGCAAATTGCTATACGCGCGACCATCGGGCGAGCGAAGACGGACAACAAAATATTGAATGGGTACTGCACTGAAAACCGAAGTCCCAAAGGTTTATGTACTCCAATGATAAACTGACACAAAGATAAGCCCTTAATGAAAAATGCTCATCTAGCATTATGTACAATTTATGCGCAAAAATTTAGATCGTAGAAATTGTGTACAATTTTTTGAAAATTGAACCGAATGTCAATCGGGTATACTTGGGCTTACCAAAAAATTTTTATTAATTACAAAAATGCACAAAATTTTGAAAATCCGAAAAGTGCGAAATTCCCAGACGCATGATCGGCTTCCGGATGGGTGTTCCCTGAGTTTTAACAAGGTTGGAAATTTTTAACGCTTTCAAAAAAATTTCGAATTGACAGAAAAACCCTGGGATCTCAAATTTCAAGAAATTTAAAGCAGAATTATTTTCAAAATCCCACAAATGCTGTCAAATGCTCGCAAAATGACTATAAAAATTGCAAATTTAATAGGCTTCAAAAGGGGTCAAGGTTTCTAACCCGTTATAAATTTCAAAATGAAGCCGCATACATGTCAAAGAAAAATGTCGAATGAAAAAAAAATTAAGAATCTCAAAGATGCAAAAAATTTCAGAAAATTATATATAGGTATAGTAGCTCCCACTTATTAATTTTTTATTGAGAAATAAAAAAAAATCGGGGAAAAAATTGCCCGTAATTGTATCAAAACACTGCTTACATTTACGCACAATATTTATTTTTCCGTACATTAGCCGCTTTTTCCCAAAAAAAAAAATCCCTTAGCGTAAGCTCCTACTGCGATTGTATTTACATATCAAGGTCATAATTGCGCAGTACCTTTGAGTACAAAGGTAGAACCCGATCTATAATCGACCCGGCATGTGTCCAATCCACCAAGCACCCCATGATCTCCACCAACTTCTTAGACCATTGACCCCTTAAGCCCACCCCCGCGCTCCACTGGACCACCCCCCATTGACAACCTCGTCCAATTCGCCAATGCATTATTCAAACTCCCACTAAACTGCAATCCCTGAAATAAGGGTTAGAGCGCATAATACAAACGTCAATTTCTACTTCCCGCTACCAGAAAATCGCTGCACTAGTTCCAAAACTTGAGCATCAAATTCACCATTTTACAAATTACCACCTTCAATGTCTACCCAAAAGAAAAAATCGCGTAAAGGGGGGGAAAAAATTGAATTGAAATTGCAAGAGACTTACCGGTGCAACGCGTCGTACCAACGGTTCCAACTGCGCAGTTCACGAGCTTAAGGTCTGGTCCAGGGACCGCTTGTCAAGAAACGGTGCCCCCAATGTACAAACCATAAGCCGTGATTTCAATTTTTTTTTTTTCTTCATTCTGCATTTTCCATACGAATAGCGCCTCATTGCGGCAAAACAATGACCGACAATGATAAGTGTAATCAACCTCACCTCTATCATTGTGTTGTTAATTGTGTACATGTAAATTGTAGGAAGTATTGAAATATCGCATGTAGCGCAAAGTGTCATTTAGGTGACTATATATAGTATCCACTAAGTTAGGTAAAAGCGGGAAATTTTGCAAGCTCGTGAAAGCTTGTGGGAAACTTTTTTAGTCAAGTTGGCAGATGGTTTAGTATCGATAGACTTGCTACTGCTGTTTGCGTAATTCATTAATCGGTCATAACGATGATATTACTGACAGCCCTGCCAGCTGATCGATGGTAAATAGTGAGCGCCCCTGGCGGGAAATATGAAAAGCTGACGGCGACATTGGCGCCAGTCTGACGGATAAACACGGAAAAACAATGTTGCCAAACAGAGTATTGTTTAATTTTGGAGTTTTATAATAATTTTAGTCGTTGTAACAGGGACTCGCCGCCATTTTTCGGTTTTTAAAAATTTTTCATACTTGTTTTCAGCCTAAAAATTGAGCGCAAAATTTAGCGCACCATCTCTATAATTAACGATGATGAATAACGAAATTGTTTGTAATAAATTTCTTAGGTAACACTAAGCCTCAAGGTATCTCCAGCTTAACACCTCCTAAGCTGAACGACAGTCTTTTTCTCTATGTTAACATCCGAAAATAGAGAAAGTTACTATCACCTTCGCGGCTAATGACACCCAAATGAATTTCTCAACGATTGCTCAAGAAATAATTACCAGCATACAACTTGTAACTCCAATGATAACCTATAATGAAGTAAACACCAATAATGAAGCTCTTGGAATTTCCAAAAGGAATTTCTAAAAAAAATTCCAAATCACCTAAAGCGCGAAAAGTTTTAAATTTTCAAAAACTTCACTAATTTGAAAAATTAATTGCACAGAAAAATTTCGAAAGACACTCGCAACATTATGATTCAAAATTGCGCGCTTCGCGCTCCACTTCTATATCGCAAGTGGCGATCTGGCAACATTGGACGAAAGGTTTTCTGCCCGCGATAATTCCCCATGGTGTGATTCCCTTTCTCCCCCCCCCCCCGCGCATCACCGCCGCGCAGCCATCGCATTGGCGACCCATGAACTCCAATTTCCACAAAGAAATCGACGCCCTTATCGCGCCTTTTTGGCCCCCCACATCCGCTAATTATTGCATGTCATCCAAGAGTTTGCAGTGGGCAATGATCGTCACATTGATGACTGTTATTTTACGGATAGATAAAGAATAAATTTTAGCGCTCTCTCACCATTGACACCACACAATGTAACATCAGTATATTAATGATAAATTCCTAAGAAAACTTACCATTTCATTATCCACAAGACACGTATGCTCCATGTCCATAACTTATGTCCACCTGACACTCCCGAGCTTACGTAGATCGATTGACGGAAAAGCGTTAACGTTGTCAGGAACAATGAACACTTGATACCATTAACTTGGCAATCTGTAAGACAACGTGTGTCTGTTTACAAACACTACAAGGTCACTCAGCTGTCCCAGAGGGCTTTCAACAAACCAGAAGCCCGCGCGCATGTGCATTACGTCATGACTGTAATGATGGGAGAGTGGCGTTCATGGCGGCGGGAAATCACAACCAAATTCAAATGCAAAACTATTTTAGGGCAATCGCGAGATAATTGTGCCTTCTTTATCAACTTCCGGCTTGTCATATCTGACAACAGAGTCCAATAATTTAGCTACAGAATGCAATTTTCATCAATTACTTTGGGAAAAAGTCGGTTCCAGATCAAAGCGTAAAGAAAAAAGAATGAAAGAACTTTTTATGCTCAATATTTAGAACATATCATTATAACATAAATATGGTGATATACATATATATATAAAACAAAATGAAATCAAGATTTTTATATTTGTGAGCGTTATGGACCAAGAAAAATTAATTGTTTTCATCATGAACATCTGCGACTTGAATAATATAGACGATTCTTCGCGATTTCGCTGAAGAATTTAAATCCCAAACATCATCATTTTGCGAACCTCCTGTCCAAAGTAATTTTCAAGTGATGGACATACTGCAGCTGCAGAATTTGACCAGAGATTCAGAGCACAATTGGCTACGACGGTCGTGCATGAATGCCTTCAATGTCTACTTAGCGATGTTCCATGTGGTAATCCATGACAGCATTTCACAAATGCAACTTCAAATGGAGGAAGTCCGTGAGTTGTAAAAATGTTAAATAACTTGACAATGCAATCAATGAAGCAATTAAAACAAATGTGTTCAATTGGTCTCTAGATGATGGATTTTAAACCTCATTCTCAAAGTCCAATGAGACACTGTTTTTTTTTCGAAGAAGTAACAAACAATTTTTTATGAAATATTACGATGCATGAAAAAATCTCAAAAAAATTAAAGTACTTTTTTTGCGATAATAGGACATGACAGTACTTATCATGCAACCAATGACGTCACGTGACGACCTGCCACTACTGAAGGATTAATTACAAACCAATTTCAGATTTCTTTGATGTTCTGTGTTATCCCTTATTGATTGTTGGCATGGACATAATAATGTACCTGAGCAGTGATACCAATGGGCAAGGATAGAATACAAAAGGTGATAAGAGTTGTAAAAAATATTCAAAACTTATATTTTAAATCTTAATGAAATATTCATCGATGCTGAAAATTTACAGTACATTTATCATCAAATTATAAGTACAATTTTCTGCTTTTGTATCTATCGAACAAAAAGAAATTGAATAAACGGTTCTGGGTTAATTATTATTTTTATAATAATATAATCAATAATTTTCATGTTCTAAAATTCTTATGGAAATACACCCTCGTTTACATTACACATAAATTAAAATACTCTTTACGAAATATAATACGAAAATTGAATCTAGTCAATAATAATTTATCCTAAAAACTTATGATTTGATCTAAAAAAAGCAACTACACTTGAGTTCCTAAACTAGTAGAAAAACAAAGAAGTCAATATGTAATATTGGTAAAAATCATGAATACAAGTATACAAATCAATATATTTATAATAAAAATCTTTCGTTCATGATGACTAAAAAGAACTATTAAATTTGGTGGAAATAGAATTTCCACACACATCTCTTCTAAATTTCGGCTGGCTATATAAATTTTTATTATTTAAGTACTGTACATGTAAGTATAACCTACACATTACGCTTCCGTCAATGCGAGTATGTACACTTTGTTTCGGCTTTTTTTGTTGAAAAATACAAGAAAAAATCTCTATCACACAACTGGAAAGTATATGATCGCTATGCAATTTTATATCAGTCACGGCCACATTGACAAAAATGAAATATCAGGTCGGCATCTGCGTGATGGACCAATGTATGGATTGATTTTTAATTTTTTTTTTCCAATTTGCATTATAACAACGAGACGTTCTAGACGAATAATACAGAAGACTTTTCTGTTGGAAATTCAACCTCCATTACAAAATGTATCATAACACTTTTCCCTACGCCCATTAGTTAATAAAATTCTGAATATGACTTCCTTATGAACAGTGTTTTTCTACACAAAAACTCATGAGAATTTCGTTATCTTGTTTGACTTTGCCAATTTAGTCAATTACATTGGTCCATTACTCAGACATAACAATCCTCCTCATCTAAATATCAAAATTACTCGTTTGCTCTAAAAAACAACTGGAAGCATCGCGGTATTCGAACTACCATGGATGATCTTTCGAAAGCCTAAGTTTGTCATCTTTCTTGTTATACAAACGATGATAATCATCGGTGTAACCATACTGATTATTTCTTATAGGCATCATCTCCTGCAGCTCCTTCAATGACTGCATCACCATCTCAACATCTTCGTTAGCTGGACTTGGCTTAACCATTCCTATAATAGGCCCCAAACCATCCTCCAAAATTGCTGATTCCTTTCGCTTATCATCATTCAACTTAGTTGAATCATCGTTGATTATCTGACTGAGGAACTTAGTGGCTGCCATAGTTTCCTCAATTTGCCTCTGCTCCTGCTCCTCCTTCGAGAGAACTGGTGTCTGAATAACACTCGATGCATTCGGTATACTTGACACATCAGCTTTCGAATGGACGAATGCTGGATTTGCATCCAAAGACTTGTGCTCTTTACGACGCTTCTTCGAATCCGATTTGTGCTTATCATCCGACCAACGATCACGCTTCTTCTCCTTAAGATCAATCTTGTGAGAATCGTTGTCCCTATTATCATTTTTGATTTCCGTATCGTGCAGTATCCTTTGCTTCAAGGATACAGGTTTGATGCTTGCATTTTGATTTGATAGATAGGGCATTGATTCGGATTTTCCTGAATGAGATGGCTCATTGATAACACTAACGGCTGATGATGATTCGGAGTAAGGGGTGATTGATACAATATCCTTTTTAGGCTCATTGTGAGATTTTGAGGGCTTTGGGTAGTCGTTTACAGGAGTTATTGATAAGGAACTGCTTGTTAAGTCCATTGGATTGAATTTGTCGGAATGGGATTTGGGCTTTTGGGCCATTAGTTGAGCGGTTGGAACGAGAGATATTTTGGCCACTGGCTGGGGTGGAGAGACATCCGATTGACTAGATGTGATGGGATCTTTGTGCTTTTCTTTGTATTTTGTGGATTTTCTCTCGATTGTCAGGTCAGATGGCTTTGCGGAAAAATTATCAGTAAATGGCGGTGTTTTTGGCGGTTCTTGGGCCGTTGTCAATGTGGTATTTAGGTCGCATGACGCGGAAGTGTTTGAAACTAATCCGAATGATACGTTATTGGGGACTGGTGGTTCACGATGTTTTTTCGGTTTTCTCTTGGCACTGGAACAAATTTAACGATTTACAGTCGAAGAGATTTATTGATGTTTTGATTATACTACTGACACATTGAGGACCTTTGGGTACGAGGAAAAAATGGAAAGGTTTATTGATAATTGACCATGGTATAATTCAATTACGAGGAATATTCAGAGAATATTTTCAAAGTTAAAACCTGAAATTTGAGATTTTCAAAGGCGATTGAAATTTAATTGAAATAGGTAATTTTCAATTTGCTAATTGTCGAATTTGAATATTTCCACGTAATTGAAAACCATTCTCAATTTGCAGCACAAAAAAAGCAAACCAGAAAAACTTAAAAAAATCCTAACTTCCGTAAAATTAAACAATGTAAAAGGAAATGCAAATTTCGAAATTATTCAAAGTATAAAAAAAAACGTTTTTAATGGGTCAATCATTTTCATACATACGAATAATTTTAAAGCAATATTTGAGCTTTATATCAATTTCAAAATCCCCAGTTTGAGTTTAACTATACTACGGTGGGTTTTTTTAGTTAACAGTGTCCTTGCGCATTTGTTTATGTGCTTCCCACAATATATGCGAGTATAACAGTTGAACTGAATTAATTATTTAAAAAAAGCTCCAATTGTTTTCTGCATGTTCAATTTGCAAAAATTATCAGCAATCATTAAATAGCAATTATAAATTATAATAGTGATTATTCCAGTTCATCCCTTCACCTCATTATTGTTTGGCGTGATTAATTTGCGATCAATTGGTCCAAGATCACCTAATCCCATAATTGCTATAAGTGCTATAATTTCTTTTGCGAGCTTCATTTTTTTATATTAGCCAGGATCTGAGGTTTGTGTGATTGAGAAACAATGTGCAGGGTTAAAGTTTGTTGATTTAGAGAATAAAAAAAAATTTATTTGGCATTAGGTAACAGATGCATACACAAAACAAATGATCTATCGCTCATGAAATGTAACTGATAGGTCGTAATGTTGAAAACTCTTAATAAATTATATAATTGAATGATTATGTAGATGCAATGAATAATGCCAATTAACACAAAATATGACGATGCAACAAATTAAATAATGAACAAAAAAAAATGAACAAAATATGTGATTTTGAATGATCAATGCTGTACAATTGTGTATCATTTGTTGGTGTCATTGGGAACAATTAGGGGATAATTGAGCATTAGTAGTCCGCATATTAATTGACTTAGCGATCCAAGTGACGAGATTTTATTATACACTCTCAATCCAATTCAATCAGTCCCCTAAAACATACAACCGGGAGAAAATGAAAGAAATAAGAACACAGCTACGTGAAAGTGCAATTTAGAAAAAACAATCGAAAGCAGTGAGTTATGGAAATTAAAATGCACACATAATTTAAAGTAGCTCAATCATTGAAAAAAATTGAGGATTCTGAATTAGAACAAATTTCTGGAGGAATGATCAAATGTTAACGATAAATTGGGCTTAAAATTTTAAAAAAAATTTTTTTAGTACGACTAGGTGTGGAAAATTCAGGAAAAAGTAATAATGAAATGTGAAGGAAATTTTTCTCCATTCATCATTCAAGCAAATTCAAAAACTGGGAAAATTGGAATGCAAAGTGCATTCTCTATAATCACGCAGTTTGAGATTGATGTGAGGTACGGCAATGGAGAAAAACAAATTAAAATTAATTGAGTCAGATGCACCAAAATGAATTGCCATGGACTTAACTATACATAGTGACAGTCATTGTAGCATAATGGGGAAAAATCATAGTAGCGACAATTACTGCTGAACATGGAATCAGTGAAAATGCGTTATAGAAGGAAATTGAATTAATGTTGGGACTCAATGAAGAAACGAGCAAAGCAGGTGGGAAAAATATTGCAAAATGATGGATGTGTACATTAAAAAAAAACTGACTGTCTCCAAGTCTATACCAATTTCCAAACGTGATAAATGAGAGTTCGAATTGGAAAATCAGTGTTTATTTAGGCTATTTTGCTGAAACTTTGAACAATAGAGAGTTAATAAACAACATCAAACTGAAAATAGTGATTGAACTACTTTAACAGTATGTACAGAAAAAATGGGAAGAAAGAAACTGAAGCAATGATTTTTTTATATAAAAATCTTGAGTTTTACTCACGGTGGTTCTGGATTCGAATACTTCAACAGAATATTCAATGACATCCAGCCAGGGGGCCACAAAGGCAACACTTTGGTTTCCATAAAGGATGATACGAATGTCTCTACACTCTCTTTTCTTGGCTTTCGAATGGTGTAATACTGACGCCATAAAGTCGAAATTTCAGAGACCAATTTCCTGAAAAATAAATTCAACACTTCAGACAAAAAACTTTAATAATATATTTATTGAAAATTCTCAAAAAATATTTCCTCCAATCCAAAATTTATCATTAATAATTTTGGTTATTGGTCTTCATCTCAAAAAATTCGCAAAATTCGCAAACTGCACAATTTTAAAAAACTTCAACAACGTTGAATATTTCAATTTCCCAAATTTCTATCGTTTCCAAAAAAACATTGAGGAATCCAACTATATGCCAGTCATGATTGAAATACGTACCTAGCTTCTGAAGACCAAGGGTATCGTTTACTTGGCATTTTCGCTTTCTCGGATGTTTTTTCTTCACCCTCACTACTGTCAGAGTCCGATAGCGAAGCTGGGATGCCCCTGAAGTTACAAATTTTGTTAACGAATAAAGAGTATCGGTATAATCCTAAACTCTGGGGCAAAAAATGTGCAATTGCTAGAGAAAAAAATCCAGAATTTTAAAATTCCCTTGCAACATTATTCAATAAAAGAGATAAGTGAAATATTGACTTTTATAGGTTTTTCAAAATTTCTGAAAATCTGCACTGAACTTCGCCATATGGAGATGGGACATCAAGCTTTTGTTGGACATAAAATTGTAGAATTTTCTCCTGTATTGTATCAAATTTTTAGAACTTTTTAGGAATTGTTTCTGTTCCCTCCGTTGCAGGAACACAAAATTATCAAATCCGGGATTTTTTTTCTTAGCTACTCAAATTTTTTTCCTCAGCATTTTTACACATGATAATGAGTCATGATACTGATAAAGCCCTGCACTCCTCTCTCAATAAGTAATTATAATAATCCTCTTACATGAAGATAAATAAAGATACTGAGCTTAGCATGATGGTGGAAAAACTCGCGTTAAAATAATATTAACGAGATGAACGAATTTTGAAAGAGGCTTGTGTTGGGGCTTACCCACAGTACCGATCAGCATTCCAGTACAGCTGAGGGCTGGGGAAATAGAAGATAAGAATAATTATCATCAAACAAAATTACTCAATAGCTATATTGAGATAAGGATTAGTAATAATGAGAATTTCGTGATATTTTTAGATAGTTTCTCAACTATACGTGATGTGGACTCTTATGTGTTATTGAATCTGCCATATTCTTTGGAATCTTGATGGGCTCCCCCTATTATAAATATCTTCGACAGGCTCACCACAAATTATCTAATTAATTTAGTCAGTATAATACAGCATTATTTGAGAAGAAACATGTTAATGAAGGACATAATTTTTCTAGTCCAAATTTTTTTTGCACCATTGTCTTACTTTTTATCATTCACTTACTTTTCCTCTGCCACCCTTTGGCACTCTGCGTTGTACTTCTCCACAGTCGACGGCATTACTCCCTCAATTAGGGTCTTTAACCTGGGAACAGTCAAGTCTTCATTAGGGTGGGTATTTTTAGCGCCATCAATTGGCCATCCAGGCGTTATAATATCAGTGATGCGAGTACACCGACCAATAGATGACCAATTTCATATTTTATGTAATTCTCCAGGAAAATTATTGTAACGATCCCGCAAAAATTAAAAGTGGAGATTTTTACTGTTTCAGCTGTGTGTTCTGTTTTGAACTGAGGAAGGTACATCTATTGGCCAGTTTAACTTGTATAGAAAAATAATTGCTTTACCTTTGAATAGGCTCATTAACGCGATCTTCAGCATCAAGGACACACAATTTTTTTGCTCGATTGACCAACGTAACTTTGCTCACATTGAGACAATGTGCGATGTGACTGTAAACTTGGGACCTAGCTGATGATGAGTGTAGTCCTCTCAATTTTTTCTCGAGAAGTAATAGAGTTGAATTGACATTCGCGTCAAAGATCTTGGTTTTTCTCTCTTTAGCAGCAACTGCGTGCTTTTTCAGTTTACTTATTATCTCCTTGATTTCCTCAGGGAACTGATACAGAAAAAGGTAATTAATTAATTTTGGGAGATGACTGATCTTATTGATGGGTATATATGTAATTAAATTATTGATCCCACAACAAAATTATGTACAACAACCGGTGCTAGGATTAGAAATACTGATATGTTAAATATGCAAGGTCAATGTTTATATACCAAGCCTTTTTTCCAGAAATAATTTAGGTATACTGAGGAAATAAATGTTTTTGACAATTATGGGCCACTCCATGTGAGAATCATATAACCAACCAGTGGGGCTTAGCTACTCCAAAAAAGGCTTGTATGAAATTTTGAAAAGGTTTTTACCTTAATGATTAATTATAAGAATGTGAAAGCTATCAAATTTTGTGGGAAAATTGAAGGGATTCGTAATTATGCACCTGGTCTATAAGTGGCCAACCAGCTTTGTCGTTGTCCTCCCCATCTGAAGATGTGCCAACAGCACCAGATCTAGATTTGACAGAATCCACAGTGTCTCGACTTGAGTCATCATCGATTTTACGATCATTGATAACACTCTCTATAGCATTATCAATATTGGCGTCTTTAGATGAAACTTTTTTCTGGTCTCGACTCCTCGGTTCGTCAAGGCCATTAGATTTTTTTTCGAATTTTTTTATGTCGAATTTCTTGTCCTTGGTCACATCACCCTTGGATTTCCTCCGATCCTCCTGGGTATCATAATCCATATTCTCTCGTTTATCGTCAATCGTATTTTTTGATTTGTAATCCGTCTCATCGTTGATGATTTTTTTCCGCTTTTTTGGTACGTCATGATGGGATTTCTTGTCGCCATTCTCCTCGACTTTGGATTTCTAAAATCAGAAATTTTTACACACTGATTTCAAAGCGAATCTTTTAAAAATATCCCGACTTTTCAAATTCTCCATAACTTGGAGACCTATGAATATGTTGAGCCAAAATTAGGAGAGCTCTTCTTTACCATAAAATTTGAAATACTGTACCTTGTGTGGTGGTTCACCGGCGTTTTCTTCAGTGTCATCTTCGTCGGATGAACTGAGACTCCGAGTTCCTCTTCTCTTCGACACTGGGCTATTACTGTTTTCTATGTCTTCATCATCACTGCTCTCACTACTTTCATCTTCATTATTGTTATTGTTGTTGTTGCGATGAACCAGTGGATTACGATCTGTTGCTTTTACACTGAACTCTAGGGGTCCACTATTTATATAGAAGCCACCGTAGGCAGTTGTGACATCTGCAGGGACAACCTCATCGTACTAAAAACAATGGAGAAGTTCAAATAATTATTACTTATTGCTATGAAGGGAATCAGGAATGAATGACGTGAAACTCATTCAATTCTTACCGCATCAGTATTGTCGATGAATGAATCATTTTCATCATATCCTGCCCCCAAATCGACATCATCATCATACTTCTTGCGATGCTTGCCCACCGTGTTACCACCCTGCAAAATAGAATTCATCAGTTTTGGAATATTGGGGAGTGACAATAAACCGAATATTTCGATGCTTATTTTTGTATTGTGCTGAAAAGTGAAAAAGATTACAAAGACTCACGTATTTCGTCTCAAATCGTCTGGCAATCTCCCGCAGTTTCTCATCATCATCATCTTCATCGAACGGTTCCAGCCCATTAGTGCGATTATCAACATTCTTCAGCTCTTTGCTTCTCTTTTTCTGAAAATATTAAACGGCAATTCAGACACCTAAGCCAGCGAAATTCGTGTTGCAACATAATGTTTCCATTGCCACTCCTAACGACACCGAGAAATAGGTAATAATAGACCTTGGTAAAATTACTTCAAATTCAAATTGAGTTGTCAGGAAGAAACAGCTCGGGCGCTGCCCCCCCCCCCCCCCCCGGAACAACTCAAACGACAGAAACAAATTTGTGAATTTAGTCCAATCTGTAATTGGAGCGCCATAAGTCACGTGACTTTTGCACCTGCATAATTTTAATGATATCGATATTGGGAATATAATCTTACACATTAAAATTGTCAATCTTAAGAGCATTCCTGCAAGCATTTCAATTTGCGTATTAAAATTTTCAATTTTAAGTTTCACAAATTTGCGGATTTTAAAATTTCAAGAACTTGAGAAATTTCCATGTGTCCCCATGCATTGACCGCTCCCCCTTCTGACAGCCATCCCTTAACCCCCCCCCCCCCCCCCTTACCCTTCGCCATCCCGCAAACACACTTGGCCGGTGACACGCATGAGAGAGTTAATATCTGCGAAGTCCATTTCTCTTTTATTTCCCCTGGAGCGCACACCGCGTTGATCGCGCCGTAACTTCAAGTCGGCAAAGAAGGGGTTTTCGATTATGATTCGCCTCGGCCGCCACACAGACACAACACAAACAAACAATGGCTAGACCTATGATAAAACTCTATTGCCCTGCACTGGTTGAACAGATGCCTTAATGTCCCCAACAATCTATACATCATTTTATCTTTCATCTCACCTCAATTGTCCAATAAACGAATTTCTAATAACAACTTATGAGATAAACATTTGCCTCAATTCTGAATAACACTCAACAACAGATCGATAGCATATAGAATTTGACCTTCCACTTTATGTCACAAACTTCTGGAGAAATGGGGACATACGGCTGCCCAAGGGATAAATCAGACGCCCTTCATAACTCCCGAGCTGACATCGACTTTGTCATGAAAAGAATTAAAAAACGCAAAAAATACAGCAAGAACCAATCGAAATTATCAACAAAAAAAATATGGTACAGAAGTCGCTCTCGTAAAAAAAAACTGAGTGAACAATATTTTTGCTGATAAAATGGACGTGTCTTATGACATAGCCGCTATTTTTTTTTGCAAATTTTCAGGTCAATTTAGTGAAATGGGAGTACGTGACCTAGGTGCATGGCGCGATGTGATGCGGGCCTACCGGCTGTCTCAATTGTAACGCTAAATAATTAAATGAATAATTGTCATACTGACCTCAGCCGCCTTAAATAATTGGGAATAATTGAATTCCGAGTATCCACCTTGATTTTTATCATCAAGCGCTAGCTCAAAGCGAAATGATGGAGCAAGACGTTTGCCCTTATCACTCTTATCCTTTTTGGTAGAATTGCCCAATGTAGTTGATAAATCGAGGCTCTGTGGCGCGACACGTTTTAATTCCGACATTCTACATAAGTACAATAACACGGTGAATAAGTCATTAAATTTTAATTATTTGTCACTCATGGAATTTTAGATGTGGAAGGTTATAGTTTTCATGGAAAACACAAACTAATATCACAATGTAACAACGTGGTTCTTACTGAACAGCACAACGACATGGACACCATTGGATTATTTTATACTTAGTACCCCGCTGTGTTTCTCACACCCGCCTTCTAACTATCTTTTTCGTACCTGCTCAGCTTCACTGTTTTTAGAGTGCGCTACTGCTGCCCCGTCAAGTTTACTCGGGTACTTTCACGAATTGCGCGGCGGAGGGGGGGGGGGGGGGGTCGCTTGCAAGTTTTCAATATTCTGAAGTTGCAGAGAAACGGATACAGAGCCAGAAACTTGACCGGGTTCACATGTTAACCCCGAGCAGTTTCCCCCCCTAACTTGAGCGCTGGCCACCTTTTGAATGACACCTGGGGTGAACCAATCCGCTTGAGGCGCTGTCTATGCTGCTTCCAACGTTACGCGCGCATGACTTAAATCTTATATTTTATCAATTTCGTCTTGAATATGTGAGATTCTTACGTTCTGAAATTCAGTTTGACATCTCCGGAAAATCGACTTTTTGCAGTTTAAGTTTGAACAGAAAATCGACTGTTTAAGTTTGTAAAAAAATTTTCGGTGAAAAAGGTTTTTATAATTATCCCCAGTATGTTTATTTTTTATATTCCAATAATCTGCCGACAGCTGGAAAAAAAAGAACAGGGTAGATTGGGATATGAGCAGTAAAAAATACAGTACACAGGGTTCAACAATGATATGAAATTTATTAAAGCTCCAGTCTTTTCCTAATACGAATCACTGTGAATATTAATTAATCTTGTTAATAACTCTGCCATCGCCGCCTCTCCTCGTCTTCAGTTTCTTCATATTTTTGATTAAATATACGTCCTTTGTTTATAGCTATAGCGTTTCAGACCTGTCACTCGCGAGCCTAGAATACGGAGGAACGTGCATGGGATAATTATTTACAATTGGAATAAACAGATCTCAACATCCATGATAAAAGTTATCAAATGTACAATTTCTACCTACAAATTCAAAAAAGAATAATATGTACAAATTAATGATTAATCAAGTAGAGTCGCCTGGGCTCTGACGGCCATTATCATTTTGCTTTGACAATTTAATGGCTGAAAATTGCTGACCTAGTAATTGCATGACTTCTTTGTGGGGTCGACCTTTCTGAGCTTTTTTTATTGTTGAGTAGTTCTCCTTGACGAATAAAGCAAATGCTGAGGGCTGCCTGGCATTTGGAGTCTTGGGAATTTGCTTCATTGTTCCTGATTTGGTGACGCGATTTAACAGCAACTCAAAATGACCGTAACAGAGGCCGCAACGCTTCTTCGTTGTGTCCAGAGATTTCGAGTGGCGACCAATACTGAAAAGAACAAATGATTGTTTAAGTATATTCCACCTATATTGGCGAAGAGATAAGAATTACTTGAAGTTTTGACATAATGTTTTTGGAGCGGTAACAGATGCCTGTATGAAATTTGAGATTGATTCACAACACGGTTTTGTAGTTATAAATTAACAAAGTTCTCAATTAACACGGCCTCTCATGGGAAAAATAAAAATTTCTGTAAATACAGTTAAAAATATAAAAATTTGTTGAAATTTTGAAAATCTACCATTGAAGCAGATATAGAACGACGGTAAAAATTTCATGACGATTGACTAAGGTTTTTTCCATTAATTTGTTTAAACCAAAAAAAAAAAAAACTCTACTCTATTCGTATACCCTTTCGGGTCTTTACGATTTGTTCCCATCCCACCCCCCCTTAACCCCACTGCACAGCATTCGCCCAGTTTTTGTCACTGGAATCGAGGGAAAACCATTGGAAAAAACCTCAGATTTGTACAGCTCGTTTCTTTTACGAAACTCCCGCTCGGTTGTGTGGTGTGAGTTAAAGCCTGAAAAAAAAACCCCAAATACCGCCTCTGCCGGTCTCGAACCGGTGATCTCAGATCTCAATCGTTCCCCCCCAATTCCAGTGCTTTAACCCGCACGGCCACAACCGTCGGTTAATTTGTTTAAACCATATAATATTAATTCGCAAAATCAAATACAATATAATAATTTCCTGTGGCTATCACTTCAACTAATCAACGCATTGAAATATTAATTGAAAATTATTGGCCATAAATATAACGAATTATAGAAAGGGTCATAAACTTTTGTTGCGACTATACGTATTGAATATCCTTAAAAAACTCCTTGATTTGTAAGCTCCATTCAATTTATTTTGCCTGAAAAATTTTCTTAAAGAGTCTTTTGGCTAAGAATTTGTTTTAAATTACAAAAGTTCTTTGTGATAAGAGTTCTCATTTCCACATTTTTGTTCCTAAAACAAATGCTAAGTACCTTAAACCAGTAACATTCTCACCTGTAACCACACTGCGTACAACGATACGTAAACTTGGTCGCGATTTCGTAATCATGGCACCGTTTGATGGGTGGCAATTCCGGAAAGGCTTTCATAGCCTTCACAGACCACGATTTCCAAAATGGTCCATGTCCATCAGCTACTTCATTGATGAGCCAAGCCGCTGCATGGCACATCTCATGAACTAAAGTGTCCCTCAGTCTATCAGGCTTATCAAGAATCTTCGTAGCTAGAGCAATTCTTGATGATCTAGTTATACCCCTCACCCCAGTGACTTTTTTATTATAGCAAAATCCAGCAGTTCCCCTCATCCTAACGTTCCACTCAATCAGCATATCCGGTGGTAATTTGTTCTCAAAAATTTTCTCATTAAACATTTTGTACAGCACCTTCACCAGGTCCTCCTTCGTAGTTTTGAAACTCAAGCGATATCTTTTCGCATCCTGGTGACAATTTTCTATTGGAACTGAACCTGACAATGAAGCCAGAAATGATTTAGGCAATGCAGATTGATGTCTCGATTGTGGAGGTGGCAGTCTTGTTGGTATTTTTGAATTATTAACAAGAGGTTTAACCTTGGGCAACACCGGTTTGGGTGGCAAAAAGTCATCAGGATCGTACTCACTAGTTGCTGAACTCTGATCTCGCTCATCGTCACTGTACACCAACTTCTTTCTATTATCGTTTGTCCCAATGGGGGTGTCTACTTCACTATCAGAATCACATATTTCAATTGCTTTTCTAGTGTTTAGTGTCATTAAATTCTCGATTCTCGGACAGTTCTTGCCAGGAATGGGATTTGTTAAAGCTGTCATGTAAGTGGTGTCTCCAGTGCTTGCCTCTGACTCTGATGAACCAACTATGAAACTATCTCGATATTTGTAGTTCTTCTGGACTTTTTTACTGGACTTTAAATCCTTTGGTAGAGCTTTAGGCAACTTCGAGAGACCTTCGTCATTGGAAGAGTTATCTGAATTCGAAAATAGTTTTTTTGGCCCTTTTTTATTGTGATTTACATCCTTCAGGACATCTTTGGGAGCCTTCTTGTTACTTCCGTCGTTAGAAGAATTATCGGAATCAAAGAACTTCTTCGTTTTTCTTATGCAATCTGTCTGTACCCCTCTATCCTTCAATTCAACCCTTTTCCTTGGCTCGGATGTTGGAAGAACTGGCGTCGTTCTCCACGTCACTCCATACAACTTATCTAAAATATCTGCACAATCTTCGAGTTCAGCTTTCGGTGTCTCAGCAACTGGCTCAACTGCAATCTTCGATTTAATTGCAATGGGAGTGTAATTTCTAATTCTACAATCCTTAGTCTTCTTCAAATAATCGTCCATGAGAGTTTGAGCGGGAGTGCCATTCTGTACTGATCGAGATATCTCCAAAGGATTCACCCCAGAATTTTGAGTCTTCGTGGATCTTCCGCTGATCGTGTCTCGAAATTTTTGACGATTGTTGGGTGTCTCATAATTCACCTCAAGACGCTCCAAACTTCTATGACCAGAGTTTATGCTGCTATCCTGGTTACTAGCTGATATATTGCTGATTGAATCGTCACTCCTGTCCTGGGTAGGATTGTTCATAATCCAACGCGAAATATCTCGGTGTTTTTCATCGGATAAAACGTCGACAGTGGCGGGATTCAGGAAACGGCTCACGTGGGTCTTTGATGGTTTTGGGGGATATAGTGGTATGGAAGACGTTTCTATGTCACTATCGTCGATCCATGCCGGGTGCATCAACTTTCCATCAGGCTCTTCATCAGTTACCACAGAATCAGAATCAGTTTCTGCAATTATTTGATTTTTGTTGGCAACCACGGGAGATTCCATGCGTTTGGATCTTATTACTTTCATTATTTTTTTGGCTTCTTTTTTGGATAAAGGTGTTGTGCATTGAGAGAGTTTTGTGGATCCTGGAGTGCCGATTTTTTTCGTCACAGTTGATAGTACTGTAGTAGGTGTCTCGGGTTTGTCAGGAAGTTTTGAGGCTGTAATTACAGTTTGCGGAGTATGCCTGATTTTGGAGATTGGAGTTGTGTAAGAGTTGTCTACAACGCTTTCCAAATCGGTATCCTTGTGCTCAATTTTTAGCTCAAAATTTGTGCCGTCTGAGGTGTTGATGCCATTGCTGTCCGTGCTCTTTGGGTTGCTTCCGGAAGAGCCTGATGATTTTTTTCGAGTTAGGGAGCCTGTGAAAATACTGTCATCTTCATCGGAGACCTCAATGCTGCCCTGGTCAATTAATTGAGGCTTTTTGTTATTGTTATTGGTCATTAGAATGTCCGGGGGATGGTCTTCATCACTAGAATCACTGATGATGATAATTTCGTTGCTCCTCTTTGGCTTTTGGATGTTCTGGTAGGTTTTAGCAGGTATCGAACGCTCGAGGGAGTCGTCAAAATGGAAACTGTCAGATATTCGTAATTTAAAATCCTGGGAATCACCTGCTTCTGATGAATCGTTTGTTATGTTGAATGAGGGATTCACGAAGTCGTGAGCTTTGAATTGATTACGATTCTTCAGGGACAAGTTGTATTCTGGAAAAAAATTGAAGATTGGGTACAACTCATATTGCAGATTGTCTAACTATTGAATAAACTATTGTAACTAACGAAATTAAATAAGGAAGATTTAAAACTATAGGAAAAAAAAAAGAAAAAAATTGACCTTGAGAAAAAAATATAGTCATATTTTTCTTAACAATGTGTCTCAAATTGTTATATTTCGTTCCGACTTAAAATTGGAACTATGTTTTTTTTACTTATGAAAATGACACTTATGGGAACTCACCCAATTGTTGACAGCAATAATTTTTTTTAACTGCGATTTTTACTCTTTACTTATGCACAAGAAAAATTCTTGACATTTTGACAAATTCCCAGGGATGACTTACTTTTTTTCGGCAACACGTTCCTATCTCGATAACGATCCATCTTGGAGTAATAGTTAGCTCCCAGTCAATGATTTACACCTATTGTTCACACCTCGATACAATCGTCAACTGCAGAAAAATCGAAAAATTTTGTTACAAATGGAACACGATGTGGAATGTAAACACAGCTTTCTCAAGTGAAATCATGAGAGAATTTTGGCGCACTTCTCTCTTTTTACCTTCATAATATCGAATTCTCCGTCTGGCAATTGTCGGAGCACTGGAGAACTTTTATTTGTTTATTGCAATTCGGTGATAATTGATAAATTAAAGGAAGAAAAATTGGACAGCTCCACGCGCACCCTCACGATTCAAAAACACAAGTTGCTTTGACCGTTGACTTCCTATAGGCAATTGTGGAGGGGGAAACATCCCTAGAACAAAAAAGACAGAATACGTAAAGTAACTAGGGGATATTTCTCAAATAGAATTTTGAACAACTTTTTCACGAACAAATTTTGAAGAACTTGGAATCGCTTCGAAAGTGCGATTTTTTAAAAATCATGTGCCTTTTTACACATGGACTTTTACCGCGACCCTTTTCAATGCAAGCATTTTAGGGTGGAATATGTGAGTCAATATACATTTCAATTCTCCTTTGCACTCAAGTGCAGTTCAAAAATGTGACTCAAGTTAAATGATGAATATCTATTAAAAAACTGTTTTCCGTCACCTGTTGTCATCAGAATAAAGATTTTGTTTAAAAAACGCCAAGTAGCTATTTTATTATGCTGCTGACTTTATTGGTGTTTTTTAAACAAACTTTATTTTCCTTTGTTGTTCAGATTACGTAGTGGTTCAACCAAAGAGAATGGATTTAAGTAGAAGCTCGAGGTGGGACCAGCAGAGCGATTAGTACCACCCCATTGGCCATTGCCTGGCGGCGCTGGTCGCAGTTGCGGGGCGCTCGGATGCCCAAGCGCGTAATAAATCAGGTCTGCCTCTACTTTCCAGTCAATTTTCTTTTGGCGCGTACAACCTAATTGCCAACTTCAGATTACAGGCAACTTGCAAACTTAATTCTGGCCAACGAAAATTCACATCACGAAAAATTGAGTTAAAAAAATATCCAAAAAACAAAGTAAGGGCACGAGTGTAACGGGCATATGTGATTTTTATGATAAACGTGACGATCTTTTGCGCGGAATTAGCGCCGTTTCATTTTACATTGAATTTTTTTATAAAGGCGTAGTGGTGGGGATAATTGGGAAGCGTATAGATACGCAGCAGCTATCTCAGTTTTTGACCTATATTTACGGAAATGGCATGAAACTTTGCCGCCAAATTTTAAAAAATCATTTAACTTTGTCATGAACACATAATTCGTATTTGGTGACTTTGAATTATTGTTAAATTTTTTAAATTCAATCCAACGCACCCCAACCCTCGGGGTCATGTTCAACAAACTTTCAAATGAGTTATTTCAAAAAAGTCACTAGATTCCCTAAGTTCCCGCCATTTTCGACATTCTCCCGCGTGTAGCGGCTTTCGCTTGTTTTGTCAATAACGCAATTTACGAAAGTGAGTTTGTTTTTCAGAAATCAGTGGCAATTTTTAATCATTAAACATGAAAATTGAGGAGGTCAAGAGCTCTGCTAAAACACAGAGAATATCGGCGCATACTCACATAAAAGGTTTGGGCCTTGATGATAGTGGAGAAGCGATACAATCAGCCGCCGGCCTCGTGGGTCAGGCACAGGCACGAGAGGTTAGAAACTTCAATTTGAAATACGAATGATTAAAATGTTTCGTTGCTTTTGAATTCTTCGAAAATTCTTCAGAATTCCAAACTATCTATATATCTATATATCTAGTGTTCTAGATTTTTAAAAATATTTGAGGCTTTAACTATTTTTTTTTTCAACTTCTCAAATCGTTAACATTTTAGAAGTTTTCTCCAATCTTTATATTATAGGTAGTTTTACAAATCTTTAAATTTGATAATAAGTTAAAAGTTTCTTATTCGCGTATGAATTGGTATTTCATATCAAAGATTCTATGCAAGAATTTCATTGATTAACCCATTGCAGGCTGCTGGAATTATCGTCGATCTGATAAGGTCCAAGAAAATGGCAGGTCGTGCTGTCCTCCTGGCTGGTCCACCTGGTACCGGCAAAACCGCTATTGCCCTTGCAATTGCCCAAGAACTTGGTAACAAGGTACCATTTTGTCCCATGGTGGGATCAGAGGTTTACAGTTCGGAGATTAAAAAGACTGAGGTCCTCATGGAGAATTTCAGACGAGCTATTGGCCTTAGGATTAAAGAGACCAAGGAGGTTTGTAATATTTAAGACACACCCATCCCTTCAGTGAAGACACTCCAGACCAAATTTTGTATTTCTCACAAAAAACTTTTTTTTACTCTGAAAAAAAATGGTAAATGCAGATTCGGAAAACAAACAGTATACGTTGAAATTTATTTTTATCTCACAAAAATGAAGTCTTATTACCACACTTTTACAGGTTTATGAGGGTGAAGTAACAGAATTGACACCAGTGGAAACGGAAAATCCAATGGGAGGCTACGGGAAAACCGTGTCTCATGTCATAATTGGGCTGAAAACAGCGAAAGGTACGAAACAATTGAAATTGGATCCCGCGATTTATCAGTCACTGCAGAAGGAGAAGGTGGAGACTGGAGATGTGATATATATTGAGGCGAATAGTGGAGCTGTGAAGAGACAGGGTAGAAGTGATAACTACGCAACGGAGTTTGATCTCGAGGCAGAGGAGTATGTGCCACTGCCCAAGGGTGATGTGCATAAGAAGAAGGAGGTCATTCAGGATGTGACACTTCATGATCTCGATGTGGCTAATGCGAAACCACAGGGGGGACAGGATATCATGTCCATGATGGGACATTTGATGAAGCCGAAGAAAACCGAAATCACAGGTAATGTATAGTTATATATAGTTCCTACAGGCCAGATCGTCTGATGTAATACGCTGCAACATATTTTTTTATTCATCTTTGACTTAAAAATTGTTGATTGTTAGCCATAATTTTTGGTCGGTTATTGTGGGATTATTTTAGGGTAAAACTGTAATCTATGGTCAGAAAGCACATCAAGGGATGGTACTATAAATTCATATTGCACAGTTTGATATTCTGAAGTTCATCCAAAAAATAAAAA
This sequence comes from Asobara japonica, assembly GCA_026005395.1. Taxonomy (NCBI): domain Eukaryota; kingdom Metazoa; phylum Arthropoda; class Insecta; order Hymenoptera; family Braconidae; genus Asobara; species Asobara japonica. The sequence goes on from BQMI01000028.1 coordinate 3,596,953, forward strand.
AAAGTGAGGTGTCATAGGACACCTGGTAGGTGTGAAACATGGAAATGCTAATTTTGATCTAACTTGATCTGAAAGTTTCGACGATTTCTCGAGAATCATTGGAAATTTTCAAATATTCAGTTCTTTTAAATGTTTGAAAGGATTTTTTTTTATTTCACAAAATTTTTCGAAATTTTTACAAAAATTTTCCAATTTTCCAAACATTTCCAAAATTTTTGGAATTTTTTTCAAAATTGTGGCAAATTGTTTCTAAATTTTTCCCCTGTTTTTAAAAGTGTGTAGAAATTTTTTGCCATTTTGTTCAAACTTTTCCCAATTTTTTTGTAAATTTTTCCAATTTTGTTATAAATTTCTCTGTAAATTTTTGACAATTTTCCAAACATTTCCAACATTATTCAAAATTTATTGAGAATTTTTCAAATTGTTTCCACATTTTTAAAAACATTTTCGAAATTTTGTCAAATTTTTGAAAAATTGTTTCAAAAATTTGGTAATTTGTTTTGACAACCATCAATTTGTCAATTTTCAGATAAGCTTCGAAAAGAGATCAATAAGGTAGTGAATCAGTACATCGACCAAGGAATAGCAGAGCTTGTCCCCGGTGTTCTGTTTGTCGATGAGGTTCACATGTTGGACATCGAGACATTCACATACCTCCATCGTTCCCTAGAGAGTGCAATTGCACCAATCGTCATATTCGCCACAAACAGAGGTCACTGTTTGATTCGAGGAACCGAGGACATTATCGCACCACATGGGATTCCCCTAGATCTGCTTGATCGTCTCCTCATAATCAAGACCTTGCCCTACTCCAAACCGGAAATTGAACAAATTGTCAAGCTCAGAGCCGTCACAGAAGGCCTCCAGCTCGAGGATGATGCATATACTGCACTTGGAGATCTTGGAACGACAGCAACTCTTCGTTACGTTGTTCAACTACTGACACCTGCAGCACTGACGGCTAAAGTCAATGGCAGGACGACGATCAAAAAAGAAGACATTGAGGAAGTTGGAGCACTGTTCCTCGATGCCAAGTCTTCGGCAAAAATTCTGACACAACAAAAGGATAAGTTTATGATGTGAACTAAAATATCCATTTTCTTTTCAGGGATGAATTCGTTTTAGTTCGTTATAAGGATATCTAGACAAGTTCAAATGACGATGAAATTAAATTAAGCTACCGTAAGATTTATACGAAATAAATTGTCTCTTGGATGAAACTGAAAATTTGGTTGAATTAGTGCTCAAACCGTTTATTTTTTAAGGAGAGATTGTAAATTTTTGAGACTCCTGGGGGGGGGGGGGATCAAGTCTGCCATAATTGACCCTTATCTTTATAAACCACTTTAAGATAGATTGTTTGTTATGCTATGATATTTTTTTTTTTTTTTTTTTTTTTTTTTTTTGAGAGGGAAATACTTTATAAAATATTCCACATATTCTGCTGCCTTCGATCTAGCCCTAAAAAATTCCGATAAATTTTTAATGCACATATCCTACTTTGCTACGTGGGTACTGACACATCGCTGAATTGTTGTTCAGATGATGTGAATTCTTTTTTAAACAGTCGATATAGTATTGTGTTCATTGCTCTCGATCTCCCGTGTCAGGGTCAATCCAGTTCACATCGTAATCTGTAAAATATTGTGACATCATGTGGAGATATTTGCTCACGTGAATATAAGATCGTCTAGCGAGGTTCTGCCATTTAGTGGAGGAGTCTTGTTGGCAGTCTTTTTGGCTCTTTGGTGGTAATAAGACGAAAATGCTGTCCACGCTGAGATTGTCTCGATGCTCGAGACTTATGAAAACACACAAGGTGGGGAAGGAATTTTCGAGGAGACTCGTAATGAGTAATCAAAGATGTGTGAAGTATGAAGACTTAATTGCGAAGCAAGAGGAGTTCGAGTCCAGGCACATTGGGCCTAGAGATAGTGATCAATTGGAAATGCTGAAATATGTTGGATTTGAGGTAGAGAATTTTATTTTAATGTCGAGAGGCACTTTTATTTATTTCTAATGACTCTGGCAAACCAGTGACTGACAACTGAGCAAACGAAGAAGTTTTAAAATTAAATGTGAGAGCAATTTGAGATAGTGAAAAGTTGAATCGTTCCTGCAATTAATCTAGAATTTTTTTTTTAAGTTCAATTTTCGGTAATTCAAATGAAACTTTCAATAACTTTGGATGAGACTTTTTGCATAACTTGTTTCTTGGATATAGCAAGATTTCAACTCTTTGCCCAATTTTACTTCGTCAAATTGTGTAAATCAAGGGAGAAAAATTTTGAATTTTGTCGACTTGTTTGTTTCCGGTTCCTGTTTGTTTAAATATAAACTTAAACTTTTGAAAGTGCTCAAATTAAGACTGCGAATTCTGAAACGTTCTGAAATTCAAATGAAAAAATTGTGTTAAGTTTCTTTATTCTTAATGTACAGTCACTTGAACATCTAACTAAAACTGCAGTACCTGCAAGAATCAGAAGAGATCAAGACCTGGATATCGACAATCCAATGAGTAAGTGTAAAAAAACCACATTAAATGAATAATAAATTGTTAAAAAGCAACTCACGAAAGGAATGTACTAATAAAGTGATAACATTCCGGAATCTTTCTCAAAAAAATCGCGTTGATTGCCGCTTACAAATTTTATGCTGACTATTTACTCAGTAAATGAACATTTAAAATAATTGAATACGTCTATCTTTTTTAAATGGACTTATCAAAAATAAAAAGGGACCCAAATTGTGAAAATTGCGTATATGTTCAATCATAGGTTCAATAATATTTTGTTATTCAGTCACGAATAATTGGGAAATCAATGATCATGTGAGAAACGTGATGTCTCAATTTTCCTCAACTCAATTTTTCTCAGACATCCATAAACAATTATTGCGTACGTCGCGTGAGGCACAGTGGTGTACTAACTGATAACAAATATCTCGTGTTAGAGGTCATGCTCGTGTTTCACAAATCTCAACTCACGTGATATTCAAAGTATTATTGCAAGATTTTATTTGTCGTTATCTGGTGCATAATATTTAATC